>OY288276.1:65591778-66191778 GCA_958450335.1 Hibiscus tridactylites | reverse complement strand
TAACATTATGCTCATAGGTCATCGCATAGGTAACATTTACATGGTGCATTTAGATGACATACATAAATCTCATGCATGTTTAGTAGCTCAAAATGAAAATGATGCATGGTTATGGCATAGGAAACTAGGACATGCTAGCATTAGTATTTTAGAAAAATTAGTTTCCCTAGATCTAGTTAGAGGTTTACCCAAAATTAAGTTCTCAAATGATAAAATGTGTGATGCATGCTCTTAAGGTAAACAACGTAAGTCATCCTTTAAATCAATTAATGATGTTTATACTAGTAGGTGTTTACAACTTATTCAATATGGATTTATTTGGGCCTATTAGGACTATGAGCTTGGGTGGTAAATCTTATGCATTTGTACTAGTTGATGATTTTTCTAGATTTACTTGGGTTCTATTTTTAAGTACTAAAGATGAGGCTTTAGAAAAATTCATCACATTTTCAAAATTAACCCAAAATGATCTTGAACTTAGAATTTCTCATATTAGAAGTGATCATGGAATCGAATTTCAAAATCTAGGGTTTGAAGAGTTTTTAAATGAAAATTGTTGAGATTTTAGGGGCTCGATTCGATCAACCAATTCAGCTCACCAAGTGGTGGAGTGATGGATTTTTGGGTGGAAGGGTTGAGGAAGCTAAAATGTCAATAGACACAATGATTTATAGTGGTTCGGCCTTCTAACAAGCACCTACATCCACTACCTTAGCTCCCCACTAAGGATTTCACAATCAATCCACTAATTGATTCGTCCCCTTTTCTAGGATTAGGAGGAAACTCTTACAACCGATCAAGCTTCTACCCAAAGCCTTGATCAAAACCCTCTTTACAAAGAGATAAACAAAGAAAACTTAAAAGCCTCTAATAGGTGTTTGTTTGCACAATTAAGCACTCACCCAAAACCTAAAACACTTGAGCAAATTTGACAATTTTGGCTCACTAGTGTTTGTCTATACAAGAATTGACAATTTAAGCACTGAGACACTTTTTGATCATTTGATGTTTGACAATATGAGCATTAGCCTTCTCTTGATACTTGGAGGTCCCTTTTATACTCCCAATTGAGTTTGTAGCCGTTACTAGCCGTTGGGATCAAATTGGAGCCGTTGTGGACTTTAATTCCCACCATAAATGCAGTTCTGCAGCTCCCCGTTTCGAAACGCTCGAAGCCGTTTCGAAACACTCTCAATGTAGAAAGAGTCGTTGCAGTCTGTCAGGGTACCCGTTTCGGAACACCCCCTTGCCGTTTCGAAACGCGTATCGAAACGCTATAAGCCTGTATCGAAACGCCTGCATTTTGAAAGTTGGTTGGGAAAGAGCCGTTGGGGTATATGACCGTTATGGTCAATGCCACGTGGGCGTATCGAAACGGCCTAGCCCGTTTCGAAACGCTGGGCAAAAATCCTGTCCAAGGAAAGCCCGTTTCGAAACAAGTTTCGAAACGTTTTGGCTACTGTGATCCCCTGTTTCGAAACGCCCCAAGGTGTTTCGAAACACCTGGACAGTTTTGTGAAGTTTGGCTTTGAAAAACATGAAAAACCCTTTTGAAAAATTCCCTAGACATAATTTCAAGTTGTTTGGACTTTGGAAATGTTTTAAATACTTTTTAAATCAGTCCAAAACATTTTTCAATTATTATATCAAAACATTAGTTCTACAATCTCCCCCTTTTTGATATAATAAAACTCACTTTAAAAATTGTTTGGGATTCTCCCCCTTTAACTTTAAAAATATGAATAAGAGATAAAAAAATTTAATTCAAATAAAGCTCCCCCTTATTCATTTGAAAATTCAACTTTTCAAATCATTTCTCCCCCTTTTTGTTATATCAAAAAGAATTTAAAAACATTAAGTTCAAAATAACAATAGAGGTAAAAACTTTGACAAAAATAAGAGTTTGGTTTAAAAATGGCTCCCCCTTACTCAAAGCATCATTAAAAATGTTAGTCCAACATTTATGATCATCTAGTTGAATAAACTAAAAATAAAACAAATAAATGTTAAAACAACTAGATTTTTACCAACACTTGAACTCAAGGTAGGATGTGAAGCCTTCCTTCTTCAAGTGTTCTTCCTTGTGTGCATTGAGCTCCCCCTCAATGTTTGACTTATTGAACATCTCCATCACACCTAGCAATAGACAATCACGTAATTTTTGGTATCCAAATTACTTTGGATCCATGAACGTTAGTAGCACAAATTTTAGTCCCCTTAGGAATCCATTTTTCAATGTCATCCTTTTTAGTTGAAGTACTAAGTCCTTTTGGGACCCAAATACTTCTAAAACATTTTCCTTTAATAAATCTAGGGGCACTAGATTGTCTAACATAAAAATTTGATTTTCCAAAATTGTTTTTCTTGTCTAGCTCTTTGGAAATCAAATCCTTTTCTCCTTGAACTTTTTGAAGCAATTTTTGTAAATCAAGTCATTTTAACTCAAACTCTTCAAGTTTTGCTTCAAGTTCAAGTTTGGTTTTAGAAAGCAAATCATTTTGAATTTTTAACTTTGAAATCAATTTATTGTTTTTCAAAATATGGCTTTTAAAATCTAAAACCAAATCATCATAGGCATCTTGTAATTCATCAAAAGTGTAAGAACATGAAGTAGATGAATTAGAAGTTACCCTTGAATCTTCTTCGATGGCCATAAGGCAAAGGTTGGCTTGTTCATCGTCGGTGGAGTCTTCATCACTCCAAGTAGCCAAATGTGCCTTCTTCTTATGGCTTGAAGTGCTTGCCCTCTCCTTTCTTTTAGGTTCTCGTTCAAGCTCTCTCAAGGCTTTCTTCATGAACGGGGCACACTTCTTGAAGAGATGAACTATCTCTTCATCTTCATCCTTCTCTTCACTTGAGTAGACATGATGGCAAGTGGAGGATTTGAGAGCCATGGCACTTGCATTGATGCCAAGCCCTTTGATTTTCTTCTCTCCCATAGCTCTAATTTCTTCCCTCTTCTTCTCATCCTCTTTGTTCTTCTTCATGATTTGATGAGTAAGGAGAGACCCCATGAGTTCATCAAGCTTCAAAGTCTTCAAATTTTTGGCTTCGATGATGGCGGTCCTCTTTGAGTCCCAAGACTCGGGAAGAGAGTAGATGAGCTTTCGAACAAGCTTCTCCTCCGGGATGGCTTCTCCATAGCCTTTGAGACCATTGGTGATGGTGGAGAACCTATCAAACATCTTCTCGATGTTCTCTTCCGGATCCATTTTGAAGTTCTCATACTCCAAGGTTAGGAGCCCAATCTTGGTCTCCTTGACTTCATTTGTCCCCTCGTATGTGACTTCAAGCTTGTCCCATACCTCCTTGGCACTCTCACAAGAAGACATCTTCTCATAGATGGATGGACCAAATGCACAAAATAGAATGTGCAAGGCTTTGCAATTTAGCTCCATCTTCTTGCGATCGTCGGCACTCCACTCCGCTTTACTTCTTTGAGGCACGAACGGACCATCTTCAATTACATCCCATAGCTTGTAATCTCTTGATTTGATGAAGAACTTCATCTTTGTCTTCCAATGGGCATAATGAGTTCCGTCGAAGAAGGGCGGTTTGTCGATTGATTGTGCCATTGAGCCGGTTGATGAAATAGTGATCGAGCTTGCCGGATCTTCTCAATAGGATGTGAATCCTCTTCGATTGAGCCAAGCTCTGATACCAATTGTTGAGATTTTAGGGGCTCGATTCGATCAACCAATTTAGCTCACCAAGTGGTGGAGTGATGGATTTTTGGGTGGAAGGGTTGAGGAAGCTAAAATGTCAATAGACACAATGATTTATAGTGGTTCGGCCTTCTAACAAGCACCTACATCCACTACCTTAGCTCCCCACTAAGGATTTCACAATCAATCCACTAATTGATTCGTCCCCTTTTCTAGGATTAGGAGGAAACCCTTACAACCGATCAAGCTTCTACCCAAAGCCTTGATCAAAACCCTCTTTACAAAGAGATAAACAAAGCAAACTTAAAAGCCTCTAATAAGTGTTTGTTTGCACAATTAAGCACTCACCCAAAACCTAAAACACTTGAGCAAATTTGACAATTTTGGCTCACTAGTGTTTGTCTATACAAGAATTGACAATTTAAGCACTAAGACACTTTTTGATCATTTGATGTTTGACAATATGAGCATTAGCCTTCTCTTGATGCTTGGAGGTCCCTTTTATACTCCCAATTGAGTTTGTAGCCGTTACTAGCCGTTGGGATCAAATTGGAGCCGTTGAGGACTTTAATTCCCACCATAAATGCAGTTCTGCAGCTCCCCATTTTGAAACGCTCGAAGCCGTTTCGAAACACTCTCAATGTAGAAAGAGCCGTTGCAGTCTGTCAGGGTACCCGTTTTGGAACACCCCCTTGCCGTTTTGAAACGCGTATCGAAATGCTATAAGCCTGTATCGAAACGCCTGCATTTTGAAAGTTGGTTGGGAAAGAGCCGTTGGGGTATATGACCGTTATGGTCAATGCCACGTGGGCGTATCGAAACGGCCTAGCCCGTTTCGAAACGCTGGGCAAAAATCCTGTCCAAGGAAAGTTCGTTTTGAAACAAGTTTCGAAACGTTTTGGCTACTGTGATCCCCTGTTTCGAAACGCCCCAAGGTGTTTCGAAACACCTGGACAGTTTTGTGAAGTTTGGCTTTGAAAAACATGAAAAACCCTTTTGAAAAATTCCCTAGACATAATTTCAAGTTGTTTGGACTTTGGAAATGTTTTAAATACTTTTTAAATCAGTCCAAAACATTTTTCAATTATTATATCAAAACATTAGTTCTACAAAAATGGTATTAGCCATAATTTTTCGGCTCCTCGAACTCCTCAACAAAATGGGATAGTTGAGAGGAAAAATAGAACTTTACAATAAATGGCTAGAACCATGCTTTGTGAAAATAATTTACCTAAATATTTTTTGGCAGAAGCCACAAACACCGCTTGCTACATTGTAAACCGAGTAATGATTAGGCCAATTTTAAAGAAAACACCTTATGAGATTTTAAAATCTAAAAAGCCTAACATTAGTTATTTTCATCCATTTGGTTGCAAGTGCTTTGTTTTAAATAATGGAAAATATAACTTAGGTAAATTTGATGCAAAAAGTGATGAAGCTATTTTCATAGGATATTCTTTAAACTCTAAAGCCTATCTAGTATTTAACAAGAGAACTTTAGTAGTATAGGAATCTATACATGTTGTATTCGATGATAACCTCCTTCCAAGGAAGGATTCTTGTGATGATGATGATGTAGAAATCCTTAATGCCTTTGATGGAGGACAAACTTCAAAGGAGGATGAGATTCCAACAAAAGAAGAGGACACACAAGATCCACCTCTTGAAGCCTTGAAGGACTTGGCTCTTGAGGAAAAGAAAGTGAGCTACCCAAGGGAGTTCAACTATGTCAAAGGTGGTGAAATCTTGGGTGATCCATCAAGGGGGTAACCATTAGATCTTCTCTTAAACTTATGAATCATGTTGCATTTATCTCATGCATAGAGCCTAAGAATATAAAAGAAGCATTAAAAGATGATTTTTGGATTATGGCTATGCAAGAAGAGTTAAATCAATTTGAGAGAAGTAATGTTTGGACATTAGTTGATAGGCCTAATAATCAATCTACTATAGGAACTAAATGGGTCTTTAGGAACAAACTAGATGAGAGTGGTAACATTGTAAGAAATAAAGCTATATTAATAGCACAAGGTTACACTCAAGAAGAGGGAATTAATTTTGATGAAACCTATGATCTCGTAGCTAGAATGGAATCCATTAGGATGTTGCTTGCATATGCATGTTATCATGATTTCAAGCTTTTTCAAATGGATGTTAAAAGCGCATTTTTAAATGGTTTTATAAATAAGGAAGTATATGTGGAACAACCACCTGGTTTTGAATACTCAAAATTTCCAAATCATGTTTTCAAACTTACTAAAGCTCTTTATGGTTTAAAACAAGCTCCTAGAGCTTGGTATGAAAGACTTTCAAACTTTTTAATTGAAAAGGGTAAGGTGGACACTACACTTTTCATAAAAAGGTATAAAAATGACATCTTAGTAGTACAAATTTATGTTGATGATATTATTTTTGGATCTACTAATGAATGTCATTGCAAAGAGTTTGCTAAGTTAATGCAAGGTGAATTCGAGATGAGCATGATGGGAGAGCTCTCATTATTTTTGGGACTCCAAATCAAGCAAAGGAAGGATGACACCTTCATCAATCAAGCAAAGTACATCAAGGATATGCTCAAGAAGTTTAGCTTGGAGAATGCAAAGCCTCAAGCCACACCTATGAGCTCATCTACAAAGCTTGACAAAGATGAAAGAGGTAAGTGTGTTGACTCTAAGCTTTACCGTTCTATGATTGGATCATTGTTTTACCTTACCGCAAGTAGACCGGATATCTTGTTTAGTGTTTGCTTGTGTGCTAGGTTTCAAGCTAGTCCTAGAGAGTCTCACCTTATAGCCGTTAAGAGAATCTTTAGGTACCTTAGAGATACCCCTTGTTTAGGTCTTTGGTACCCTAGAGACTCAACCTTCATGCTTATTCGGATGTGGATTATGGGGGGTGTAAAATCGATAGGAATAGTACTTCGGGAACTTGTCAATTCTTAGGTAGTATGCTCATATCTTGGTTCTCTAAGAAACAGAATAGTGTAGCCTTATCTACCACCGAAGCCGAGTACATATCCTTAGGGAGTTGTTGTGCTCAAGTCCTTTGGATGAAGCAACAACTCTTAGATTATGGTATTAAAGTTGAAACCATACCCCTTAAGTGTGATAACACTAGTTCCATATGTTTGACAAAAAATCTCATCCAACACTCTAGAACCAAACATATAGAAATAAGGCATCATTTCATTAGAGATCGTGTCCTTAAGGAAGATGTTGTTATAGAGTATGTTGACACCTTAAACCAACTAGCGGACATATTTACAAAGCCTTTAGATAAAGAGCGTTTTGGTCCCTTAGGAGAGAGTTAGGTCTAACTAGCCTATCTTGACCTTTTAGGACCCTTTTTGTGCTTAAATTGCTTGATCTCTTGAAAATGTCATGTTTATGTGTTTTTACTCCTAATTTCATCCATGCTTATAGTTAGGGGGAGTATGTTTTTGTTTGCACATGTTATTTCTGATCATTCATGTCATTCATGCAAATTAGGACTTCTTAAAATTCATTTTTCTGCAACTTTAGAGCCTCATCTGCACTTCCATGCCTAGGTGTATCGAAATGGGTCCAACTATTTCGATACGGGTGCCTTAAAAGTCCATCTGAGAGAAGGGTGTTTCGAAACGTTTTTGCTACTGCCAAGGGGTGTATCAAAACGTGTTTCGATACGAGTCAACGTGGGCTTCGATATGGTCAAAGCCGTATCGAAACAGTGAGCTGGACTTGAAACGTCAATCAACGTTCGGTGCCCGCGTTTCGGAACGGTCGAACCCTGTTCCGAAACGGGTTTGCGGACAGCTTTAAAGAGGACTTTTAAAGTCAAACTTTCACTTTAATTAAAATTCTCTCAAACCCTAAAAACCCTAAATCAATTTTTCCCTATAAAAACCCTTTTAACCTCATTGCTTTTCACCAAATCTTGAGGGCTTTTACAATTAAACACAAGTCTAAGCAAGCATCAACAATTTTGTGCAAGGTTTTCCATCTATTAATCCAAAATCCCAATCTAAGGTATTTTTTCATCTTTTTCTTTTTCCTTCAATTTGTATTCGAATCCTAGGATAGAAAATTTTAATTTTGTATAGATTATGTATTTTGATACTTGGATTTTTCAAATCTTGTAAAAAAAATCAAAATCTTAATATTTTTTATTCGAATATATTATTTTTCATTCGTATTTTTTACTGTTTTATCTTAAATTTTTTAATTTGTTTTTAAACCTAAGTGGGATTTTTCATTGGATTGAATTAAGGAATTTCATGCATACACTTCAATTTTATTAAAAAAATTGATTGCTTTATGTTTTTAGGATTTTTCAATGGAGAACGTTAACAAAAAGCATAAGACGGGTCAAGCAAGTGATTCCGGTATCCGTCCTAATCTCACCTAGATGTTTCTCAAAAGTCTTCGGACTCAAGAGTTGAGGGATCGTTTCACTTACGTCAAAGAGCTTGTCGTTCGTCGTGAGCGTGTTGTTGACATGTCATTTCTTGACTCCGAGCACTTTCTCTTCTGTTATCTCTACTGTTTACAAGAATGGAGCTTCTTTGGTTTCTTGAGTATCCCGGATATTTGCTACAAGCACATGGTTCTTATCTTCTACTCGAATGCCCAACTTATTAATAGTGAAGACAACTCCGAAGTTGTTGGCATTGAGTCTCTTATCTTGGGAAAGAGGATTGTCATTGACATACCTTACTTAGAGGCTACCTTTGGTCTTAAGAACGAAGGAATTGAGGATGAGACTCATTTTAGTTCTCACACTGGTTCAGTGCTTGCCTTGGATGCTCACGATAGGTTCCTCCACTTGATGATCTTGTGGTTTATTCACCCCTCCAGAGGTAAATTCCCTCACGTTCGTCAAGTGGATTATTTTTGGCTTGAATGTTCTCGTCATGGAGAGCGCCCAAATCTTGTCAAGATCATGTTCGCCGAGATGGTGAATAATGTCAAGCTCCGTGAAACCGATGCGCTCAAGTCCTTCACTTATGGGACTGTTTTAAGTCATATCTTTGGCGAGCTTAATCTTGATTGCACCTATGACTCTCCGGAACCCCGCAAGCAAAAACTAGGTGAATCTTCTCTCCGCAAGTCCGGATTTCGTTACATCAACAATGGCCAATGGGAACGAGTTGATAGGGAAGCACCCCCACCTCAAGTTGAACCTCAACCACAAGCTCTGGTTGCCAATAATGAAGCTCTCATGGGTTTTCTCACCGAGCGGTTCAACACAATGGAGGCGGGTCTTGGTACTATAAATACTCGCTTGCAATCCATGGAGAATCGACTCACATCCCTTGAGAATCAACATCAATCTATGGACATGTCATTCTCCACTTTTTATGTTCAATGGATGGATTTTCGTTGCTTTCAAGCTAGGAACGATGATGATTCCTTGGATGGTGATGGCGACGACGACGAGGCTTAGGATTCTCATGTCATCTCATATTAGCTATTCATATTAGGACTAAGATTGCATCTTTATTTCCTTTATGTTTTATGAACCTATGCTTTGCTTATTTTGTTTGGGATTAAGCTTTGAACTTCATTGTTTAAGATTTATGTTTTGGATATTTGAATTCTATGAATTTATATTATGTTGCTTATTGCTTATTGATTATTGCTTTTAACCTTATTTTTTCTCTTTGAGCCTTGTTTATTATTTTTGATCTAACAAAAAGGGGGAGAAGTAATCTAAGAGCCTAAATTTGTTTTAAGTGTTTTAAGTGTTTTTAAGTTTTAAAACTTGGATTTAAATCTTTTTAAAACTTTAAAACCCATCTTAAATTGAGGGGACTTAGAATGTATTCAAAATTTTCAAAACTCTTAAAAATTCTAACTTTGGTTTTGTTATATCAAAAAGATGGAGATTGTGAAACCGAAAAATTGATTTTGATATAACTAAAGAATTTAAGGACTAAATTGAAAATGAGAAAATGAATTTTTAAGTCCTCAAACCTCTCTATATGTTTAAATGACAATGCCTAAGTTAAAAACTTATCTAATCAAAACTTTTCTAAGTGTTCTTGAAGTCAAAACAGTGATTTTCGAGTAACCGTTTCGGAACGTGTATCGAAACAGTTTTGAAACTGTGAACCCTTGTTTCGAAACAGGTTTCGAAACGGCTTAAGAACATCAAGACACTGTATCGGAACAACCTCAAACGTTTTGAAACGACATTCAAGTCAGATTTAAAAATTATGACCGTTGAAGTTTTTAACTGATTTTATTCTTATCGTTAAGGCGTATCGAAACACCTTCAGTCCGTTTCGATATGGGCCTTGACAGTGGCTAAAATGTTTCGAAACGTGTTTCGAAACGGCTCTTAGCGTATCGAAACAATCTTAATCGTTTCGATATGGGCTCTTTAATGCACCCCAACGGCTTTTTCTTTTTTGGTATGTTTCGAAACAGGATCGGGCGTTTCGAAACGGGTGGTTGCAGACTGCATTTATGGAGGGAAGATAACATCCCAACGGCTCTATTGATGAATGTAACAACCACAACGGCTAGAATTCAATAAGAATGTATAAAGGGGACCTCTAAAAGCTTCAGCAACAACTATTGATCCAAAAGCAAACATCCAAACATCAAATCTAAGCATTTGTGCCTAAATCCCATTATTGTCTTGTAACCCCAATTGTATTTTTCATTCTTATCATTTCAATTGGGTTGAGTGCTTGTAATTGGGCTACTTTTTGTATTGAGAGATACTTGTTTTAGCCAACAACTTCTTTGTTATTCTTGTGTGAGGATTGGGTCAAATTTTGGGTAGAAATCTGACCGATATTGTAACGGTTACCTCCTTAGCCTAGAAAAGGGGAAGAGCAATTAGTGGAATTGTTGAAAATCCTTAGTGAAGCTAAGGTAGTGGATGTAGAGTTCAATTGGAACTTGAACCACTCTAAATTTCCTTGTCTACCATTTTTATTTGTCAATTCCACTTTCAGAAAGTTTAAAAATCCAATTCACCCTCCTCTTGGTTTATATCGATCATTCGATCCACTCAACATCTTCCCATCCCAAGATTCGGGAAGTGAGTAGAGTAGCTTCCGGACTAATATGTCTTCCGGGATTATCTCTCCAAAACCCTTAAGCTCGTTGACGATTGTTGAGAAATGATCGAACATCTTTGACATGGTTTCGTCGGGCTCCATTTTGAAATTCTCATAGCTAAGATTGAGAATTCCAATCTTCGTCTCTTTCACATCACCTGTTCATTCATAAATGGTCTCTAGTGTATCCCACACTTCCTTGGCACTTTCAATGGAGGAAACTTTGGAGTAGATGTCGGGACCGAAAGAGCAAAACAACATGTGAAGAGCTTTATCATTGATTTGAATCTTCTTTCTCTCTTCTTCACTCATCTCAATCTTCTTCTTTAGCACTAATCTTCCTTCGTCGTCTCTCTTTATTGGAATATAGGGACCATCTTCAATGGCATCCCAAACTAGATAATCGTTTGATTTGATGAAGAGGCGCATCCGGTTCTTCCAAAATGGGTAGTTATCACCATTGAAGAACGCCGATTTTGTGGTTGATTGAGATTCGTACATGCTTGGCCCGGAGGTAGATGCCATGGCTTGATTTTTGGATGATCACACTCTTCCTAGGAACTCCTCTTGTGGTTGTTAATCCTTCAAAGAGGTAGGCTCTAATACCAATTGTTGAGTGGATCAATGAAATGATATAAGCCAAGAGGGGGTGAATTAGATTTTTTTTTGAACTTTTGGTGGTGGAGTGGAAAATTAAAATTGATGGACAAGAGGATTTAGAGTGGTTCAAGTTCAAATCGAACTCTACATCCACTACCTTAGCTTCACTAAGGATTTTCCAACAATCCAATAATTGTTCTTCCCTTTTTTAGGCTAAGAAGGTAACCTTTACAAAACCGGTCAAATTTTCTACCCAAAATTTGACCCAATCCTCACATGAGTGATACAAAGAAGATGAAGGCTAAAACTAGTATATTTCAATACAAAATATAGCCCTATTACAAGCACTCAACCCAATTGAAAGGATAAGAATGGGAATTACAAATTTCACAATTGGGATTTACAAGAAATATTGGGATTTTTGCACAAATGTTTGGCTTTGATGTTTAAATGTTTCTTTTGAGATCAATAGTTGTTGCTAAAGCTTTTAGAGGTCCATTTTATACCTTCTCATTGAATTCTAGCCGTTGGGGTTGTTGCATTCATCAATAGAGCCGTTGGGATGTTATTTTCCCTCCATAAATGCAGTATACAACCACCCGTTTCGAAACGTCTGATCCTGTTTCGAAACAGACCAAAAAGGAAAGAGCCATTGGGGTGTATTAAATAGATCGTACCGAAACGGGCACAATCGTTTCGGTATGCTAAGAGCTCGTTTCGAAACTCGTTTCGAAACTCGTTTCGAACACTTTGCCACTGTCAAAGCCTGTACCGAAACGACTTGGAAGTGTTTCGATACGCCTTAATAACAAGTTTAAAATCAGTTAAAAACTTCAACGGTCATATTTTTAAAACCAGGTTTGAATGCCGTTTTGAAACGTTTGAGGTCGTTTCGGTACTACCGTATCGAAACGAGTCAAACCGTTCCGATGTTCTTCACCCGTTTCGAAACAGAGGTTAACAGTTTCAAAAGTGTTCCGGAACGCCCAATGGTCGTTCCGTCACTGTTTTCGCTTGAAAAACACTTAGAAAATTTTTTACAAGTTGAGTTTTTAACTTAACCATTTTTTTTAAATATATCGAGAGGTTTGAGGACTTAAAAATTAGTTTTCTCTTTTTTAATTTAGTCTTTAAATTCTTTAGTTATATCAAAATCAATTTATCGGTTTCGCACTTGTGTAAATTTTAGTTTACATCCCATATGTATCAAAGTTTTGTCCTTAATAAAATTAAGATTATATTTTGATACACAATATATAAAATAAATTACACATCCTTTCTATTTAAACTATATAATATAAAATCTAAATTCCAGACCATAAAAACCCTAAATCTTAACCACTAAACCTAAATCCTAAACCTAAATTTGTCAAATTTGTGCATCTTTTCTCATAAAATTATCAAATTAAAACTATGTACTAACACAAAAAAATACGGTAACACAGAAATTCTTACTATGTACTTTCTAGGCACTTGAAGACTGAATTTCTATTACAGAACTAACACAAAAAAAAACGGAACATAGAGAAATGGCAACGAACAACAGAGTTTATTGTCTGAACATTGCAAAGTTCTTACTGTTGAAAACTTATGGAACCTCTAAAGGCTAATTCACATCAACTTACTTTTAAATAAATCAGAAAACTAAACCATGTTAGGCCTTTGTGGAAGTAGAAGATTGTAAAACTTGTCCTGCAAAAAGAAGCTCTTCCCCTTGCTATCCACAGATTTTTTCCATCCACACCATCCCCCGTTCACGATCTTCTTCACATCATCACTTCCGGTGTAGTGGGGATCTAGTATTAGAAATGCACACTCTCCGGTTGTGTCATTGTAATCGACTCCTAGAAGGGTGTATGCAAGAACACCACCACCTGCATCCAACAATCGGTTCTCTTTAGCAGCGAAAAGCCTGCAACAATTTTTTTTTTGGAAAAAATGGTATTCTCATTAATTACCGATCATAATTGGTGTTCCTTGAGTTTCAAAATGTAATGCCAGTTCTCGACATTTTTCAGGAAGCTCAGATCCTGACCTAACATTTATGATTTTGCAGCTAACCTGTTAAACGAAGCATCTTGTCAAACATATGCATTAAAGTAGTGCCAAAAGCATAATTAACAAAGACCGAATATGATTCAACTATAATATCCATTCAATGCAATTTTCTGAAACAGCAACAGTGTACTTACACCCAGAAGTTTATCCAAGACAAAGCTCAATTCAATTGCACCAATCCATTCACGTGACCCAATGAAAGCAGGATCCTTGTCACCAATATCTACAAGCGACTGTTGTATTTCCCTAATAAAAGGTGCCACGTTCATTGATAAAATCACATCACCGGCATTCTAAAGGTAAGCAAGGTACACAATGATTCCTTTAAGCAGATAAAGACCAAACTTGTCTATAACCAGTCCACATGGAATATTAACTTGGCTTCTAGTCGGAAGCTAATGAGCAAAAAGTCAAAATATGTACATTGGTACTACCAAAAAGAACTGGAAATAAAGCTTTAGAATATAATCCTTAGCTTTCTCCTCACTTCCTACCTGTGTGAAGGAACATCTACGGAGGAATAATGTTGGAGCCTGAACCATGAAATGATAGTCTGAAGCGAACGGTAAGCGCAACCCCATCCCTATAAAGTCATATATATAAGTTTGGTTGAGAACCATGGAAAATGAGAACCACCATCAAAATGAAAACAACCTTTAGTTTATCGACAGCATTAGAAGAATAGTAAGAGAAGAGAAGATGCAAAAAAATAACAAAATGTGCTATGAAAAATGGAAGATTAGGCAGATAAGAATGAACATCATTGATGATAAAATAGATCTAGAAACCATTGAAGAAAGAATACTTCTGCTTGCACAAACAAGTACAAAGTTGCCTGCTAGATAAGAATTATACTTCTTAGTATGCATATCATCCAATGTTGACTGAATATTCTAACAGCATGGATCTCTAACAGATGACTCAGGTGCATGGTACTTCTATAAGTAAAGCAACTTGTTGAAACCATAAGAGAATTATAAAAGATACTAAAAAGAAGAAAGTCCATACTGAATCATCAAATCCTTCTTGAAGATAATGATAGTACTCGTAAGAACCTTGAACTAGAGAGACAATGCCTCCTGATACTGCATAAAAAAAAGGGAAAACATCATCTTTACTCCAAAAAAAAAGTTAACAATGATAAAAAGAGGGTAAAAGGTTCTTTTTAAAAAAGAGGGAGGGATTATAGCCACTAACCCCCACTACTTGGAATCCCAATATGCACATCTTTAAGCAAAGAAGAGCCTGGCATTACCCAAATATCAACTGACGAAGTTAATGGCAAAGGAAACATAAAGAAAGGAAAGGTGGTATAAAAATGCTTAAATTTCTATTACGTATTCTATTTCAACAATTACCTTTTCTTGTTGAACTTCTACTTGAGTGGTCTTTTATTGATAAATCCAGGGAACTGGCGATTCTTAGGAGAGGACGATCAAATGGCAACCCCAGCCTCAGATGTAGGGATCTTCTAGCATCAACTGCCAAACACAAATTACAACTATGCAAAATCAAGATATGAACTAGACCTAGTAGCTTTGTTTCTCACAAAAAAAACTTTCTATAAAACAGTATACTTTTATATAAGAAAAAAAGAAATAATATTGATGGTACAAAGATATTTTTTCCTGTGCAAGGTTGTGAAGAAGTTCAATGCCAATACCCCATATTTGCAAGAGATTGTGATAATGTACCATGGAAATGAGCCAGTTTTACCTCACGAGATAAAAATGGTTTTATTGAGTGGTATACACACACATAAATATCTCAAATAATTCAACAGAGACAATCAATGAAGTAGCTTTATTTGCAGATATGATTATTTTTCCAGTGGCAAAGATTTTCTGCTATCCCGCATACAATACATGAATACTTCAATAGAAACAAAAGTTAAAATTACCTTGCTTCATTTCAGTCTCCCCGTAATTAAGTTCATAGATAACAGTTATTGGATGTGCTATCCCAGGCGGACTAAAATGATATGGATGTAACTGTAAAATGCAATTAGTTTCAAGTTATAGTTATTTGTAGAACAATATCAAATTAAAGAAACCCTAATTAATCATTATCATACAAATTGAATACTCAATGAAAGAGCTTTGCCAACATGAAACTATGTCCTAGCTTTCCCGAGAGTGTTATTAAAATACCAGAGCTAAATAGAAAATCTTGCATCTCTACAGTAGAAGATAATGACTTAATATATGATTCTGAACCTGAATACCAAGCTAATATTACTATCCCTAGTCTAAGATGTGCCTGGTGTCAAAACATATTGTGGCTCAGAATTCCATTCAGTTGTAGAGAGTTGTAGTGTATCTGACAACCTATTGAGGTTAAAATTCTGTGGCTCTTTAACACTTGATCTTCAGAAATATAGATGACATATAGGATGTAGATTATAGAGATATAGAAACAAGTTTTAGAGTGAATTAGAGAGTGCTTTAAGAAAGATGGTGAAACTGGAAGCTGCAGCTAAGTTCATCAACCAGAAGGCAGAGCTGATGACCAATATTTCACAACCTATCCATATTGGCTAAACCACAACACATTAATGGAGGACAAACAGGGAAAGAAGGGTGGGTGTAAAGGTAAAAGAATACCCAGCACATATAGCATTCTGAAGAAGATATAAGGAGTAACGAAGACCCTGTTATAATATGATATGTAAAAACTTACCTCCGGATGTTGTGTTAACAAATTAGGCAAGGTCATTTGCTTCATAGAAATTAACTGGTCAATTAACCCAGGGATGATTAGTTTTGAAATGGCATGCATCAATGGGATGCCCTGGACTGCATAACATAGTACTTCCAGATTGAAATCCACAATCAAAAGTCTAGTTTCTTCCAAAGCTGATAGAAGAAATTGCATTTGGTAAGGGAGACAAAAACTTCACAAGGACCTTGTGAATATAAAACAGACTTACATGAAATAAGCAAACATGGTAGCAACATTTGTGAAATTGAAGGACCTACCTGGGAAGTATTCTACAGCAGGTGCACTGCATTTTGGAGACTTTTCAGATCTATTAAGCAGAACACTTACTTGGAGTATATCTGCATTCTAAGAAGAAACACATTTCACAAAAACTAATGCTAACTGCTACAAAAATAGATACACTGGAATGCAGTATATGACAAGCTACAAAAAAAAACACTAACAACTCTGTTAATAAGTATGGAAAATTTCTTTACCTTGGCAGAAAACAAATGTGGAGTAGATTTGCTTTTTAAACAAAAGTGTGCACATGGTAAAAGCTTTTGATCGGAACTATGAGCAGCTTCATCCAAAAGCTCAATGTTTGGGGCAGTTGTGTCAAAATCCAAATCTTCACCACGAAGAATGACAGGTTGAACCACATCTAAAGAGGCTTTATTTGATGCTTCCACCATATATACAACATTTGGATCTTTTAACTTAGCAATGACTGCTTCAATTGCACGCGAGAAGATACACTCCACATCTGAAGTACATTAAGAACCTTATCCAATTAAAATAAGAAAGGAATATGACCCAACAAGTCCAAGCATAAAATTTAAAAGGAAACTAATCACAGGGATATTTCCAAGAAGCACATGTACATAATGCATGAAGAATTCCATGTCGAGATCCGCAACCAACATGGTAGAAAAAACAAGCTAAAGAAATCCTTCCAAACTAAGGGTAGGTTCACTAAAAAAATCTGTACCACTAATTGTAGAATATACTGAAAATATGTTAGTTCGGGTAACTTAGTTCTTATGGTAAGATATCTTAGCATTTGTATTTAGAGTAGTATCTTATGTATTTACTGAGGAATATTTAGTTTCCTAGATTACTTAGTTACTAAAGATACTTAACTAAGTCTCTATATATATTCTCTTATTCCTATGAATAAAATTAAGTGTGTTTTTCCTATTATTCTACATGGTATCAGATTAGGTTGATCCTTTCCTTTCCTCTCTCTTGATCACTTCTTTTCTTCTTCTTTTATCGATTCAGTTCTAATTCGAGATGGATTATGAAAACTCAGAAATCAGTTCTCCAAATGTTTCTCGACCTTCTGATTTCTCCTTGTCCGATGCCTCTATTTCTCCCATCACATCCTACAAACTCAATGGAAATAACTATCTTCCTTGGTCTCAATCCGTTAGGCTCTACATCACTGGAAGAAGAAAAGCTTCCTATCTCTCAGACTCCTCTCCTATTCCCTCCGAGTTTATCCTACAGACTCAATGAAAATACCATGATCATGGCATGGTTGATCAATTCCATGGTCCCTGCAATTGGGGAGAATTTTATGCTCTATCACACTGCATCCGAGATTTGGAGAGCAGCCAAAGAAACCTACTCGTGTGTGGATAACACCTCTGAACTTTTTGGGGTTGAAAATCAGATCAAGGATCTTCGACAAGGAGAGATGAATGTGGCTCAATACTTTGGTGCTCTTACTAAGTGTTGGCAACAGTTGGATCATTATAAGGCTAATGAATGAAAATGTAGTGATGATATTGCCTTCTACAGTCGACTTAAGAATCAAAGAAGGCTATTTCAGTTCCTCTCTGGTCTGAATGGGGAGTTTGATAATGTTAGGGGTCGGATCTTAGCACCTAAACCTCTTCCTCTAGTTAGGGAAGCATTTTCAGACATAAGAAGGGAAGAGAGTAGGAGACTGTTAATGGTGCCTCATATGGTTCAAGCAGATGCTTCTGCCCTTCTTACTCATGCCACCTCTGATCATGGGCAAAGGAGGGGCAAACCTTGGTGCACCCATTGCAAGAAGGTTGGTCATGTGTTGGAAAAGTGCTGGATATTGCATGAGAAACCAACATATTAGAAACCTTCTTCCTCTCGTTTTCAGAAGGCTGCAAATCTTGCTTTTGCTGAGAATTCATCCACTGGCTTTAGCCCGCACCAAATGGCGGAGCTTCAACAAATCTTTGGTCGATTCTCCTCCTCCTCTGCTTCAACAGCCTTGACAGCTACTGAAGGTAATTCATTTTCCTTCATTCCTGCACCATCTTCCCAATGGATTGTCGATTTTAGTGCATCTAATCATATGTCAGGCAATCTTAAGTTGTTTCAGTCCTTCTCTACACTCAACTCACCTTGTTACATTAAGATTGCAGATGGTTCACTTTCTAAAGTTACTGGAAAGGGTTCAGTTCAGATTACTCCCAAGCTAGTTGTTTCGACTGTTCTCTATGTTCCTAATTTGAGTTGCAATCTGTTATCTGTTAGTGCTTTTGTGAGAGATGTTAATTGTGATGTACATTTTGGGGTTGATGGTTGTGTTTTTCAGGAACAGGACTCGAGAGTGGTGACTGGCAATGCTAGGTTGCATAATGGTCTTTATACCCATGATACTCAACTCTCTTCATCATCCAATTGCTCTAGTGCCCCTTACAAATATGCCCTATCTTCCAGCTTTAATTTAGATCCTGTAATGCTCTGGCATTTTAGATTAGGACATGCCAATTTTAATTATAGGGTAAAGTACACAGACGGTCACTGAACTTTGATAAAAAAAACAAAATGGTAACCAAACTTTCAAAAATCACGAAGTAGCAATTAAACTTTAGATTTTGAAACAAAACGGTAACTGGAGCGTTAAACCCCGTTAACCCCTAACGAAAATCTGACTGGGTATGCCACATCCCCACCCAGTTTTCCACCTCATATATAAAAAATAATAAAAACCATATATCACGTCATAATTAAAAATTAAAAATAAATTATTTTTAATCCCTTTTTAAAGGATAAAACCCTAAGCTATCAACAACATTTCAGGGCTTTATCTCATGTTCCGAAAAGCATATCTGAGTTTCTGCAAGAAGTTCTGAAGGTCAAAGATGGGTTTCAGAGATTTTCAAAGATCAGAGGTTATGTTAGAAGATTGGAAGATGAGATGAAGAAAATCGATGCCTTTAAGCGTGAACTTCCCCTTTCCATGCTCCTTCTCAAAGAGTATTTTTTTTCTCTTTTAATTTTTTGGGTTTTTTTATCAATTATCTATGGGATTTGATTTGATTTTTTTTAACGGTGTTATAGTGACTGAGAGATTAAAGGAGGGAAAAATACAGTGTAAGAAAATGAATGATGGATCAGTGTTTCCATTGAAGAAAAATGGAAAGGTAATTGTGAAAAACGACGGCGGTGATATGAAGAACTGGATAATCAATTGCAGAAACCTGAACAGGCTTCCTGAAGAAACCAAATCACTCAGTGCTCTCCGTGAGTTGAGTATCGAAGCCATACCGAAAGCATTCGTGGATAGGGTTTGAGGCGAAGATTTTTACAAAGTCCAGCATGTCCCTTCCGTCATATTTGATTAATTTGCAGAGTTTTCGGGAACATTCAAGCAAATGGAAAATGTTTATGGGTTCATTCACCAAGGTAATGCCGGTTCACTTTCGCATAATACTAGATGTAAAACAAAATTTAATGCTCCAAAACTTAAAGCATACAAAATATCATATATGAAGAACTGGATGAGTTCCGTTTAATTATGGAACTCTGATTTCAACAACTTTAATCCGGACAAAAAACCAAACCCAGTTTCTGAACTCAAACTGGTAATTCTTGAACTATTTTTTTTCTTTAATCTTATTTGATGGGTAAAAAATTATATTTTTCTGGTTTGGAATTTTGGCAGAGAAGTGGAGAACAAGGAGAAGATCTGTCCAAGAACCCAATCGAACTTTGTAAGAAGAAAAGCAAGCGAGGGGCTTTTGTTCCATTTAAAGAACATGTTGATAAGAAAATTTCAGGGCTTTCCCTTGTGACCCCAAGCTCTGAATTAGCTTCTTGTTTCTCGAAGAACAATGGGGTCTGTCAAGGATGAAAACCTTGGGTGGGGATTAAAAATAATTTATTTTTAATTTTAAAATATGACGTGGTATTTGGTTTATTATTTTTTATATATGAGGTGGAAAACTGGGTGGGAATGTGGTATACCCAGTCAGATTTCCGTTAGGGGTTAACGGGGTTTAACGCCCCAGTTACCGTTTTGTTTTAAAATCTAAAGTTTAATTGCTACTTCGTGATTTTTGAAAGTTTGGTTACCATTTTGTTTTTTATCAAAGTTCAGTGACCGTCTGTGTACTTTACCCTTAATTATATTAAAAAGATGTTTTCTAATCTTTCTCTCAATAAGAATCCATCTTCTTTTACTTGTGCTATATGTCAATTGGCCAAACACACTCGAACCACTTATCTGCCTGCATCTTTAAAATCAACTTCACCTTTTTCCACCATTCACAGTGACATTTGGAGCCCCTCTAAAGTCCCTAGTACTTCTGGATCTCGTTGGTTTGTTTCATTCATAGATGATTTCTCTCGCACTACTTGGACCTTTTTAATGAAAGAGAAATTTGACATTCTTCCTATCTTCCAGAATTTTTACACCATGATCCAAACTCAGTTTACTACACCTATTAAGATCGTTAGGAGTGATAATGGGAGTGAGTACCTTAGCAAGTCCCTAGGGAATTTCTTCAGGGAAAGGGGATATTTCACTTTACCTCTTGTGTTAATACACCCCAGCAAAATGGTGTATCTGAAAGAAAGAACAGACATCTCCTTGAGGTCACCCGTTCCCTTTTGCTTTCAGCTAATACTCCTAAAACGTTTTGAGGGATGCTCTTCTTACCGCCACATACCTTATTAATAGAATGCCTAGTAAACCCCTAGGGTTTAAAATCCCTACACAGGTTCTTTCTCAGAAATTTCCTCACTTTTTACCTTTGTCTTCTACTCTTCCTCTAAAAGTTTTTGGTTGCACAGCTTTTGTCCATGTGCACAGTCCCAAACGCAGTAAACTTGATCTTAGATCCTTAAAATGTATTTTCCTAGGGTACTCCTCACCACAAAAAGGTTACAGATGTCATTGTCCTTCTACTTGAAAGACCTATATTTCTTCTGATGTCACATTTTTTGAAAACCATCCCTATTTTGATATGACTGAAATTCAGGGGGAGACATATAGAGAATTTCAGTCCTTAGGTGACCTTCAACTTCTTCCTATTTTGCCTATTCTGGAGGGTGACATCTCTAAGAGTTCATCCGCTTCTTCTTCACACCAATCTAGTCCCCTAAATGAAGTTGATATTGTCTCTAACACTCAAGTCTCTAATCCAGAGAACATTTCCCCTGCACAACAAATCAGCTCACATCCTAGCCCTTACAAAACACCTCCTCCAACTCTCAAAGCCATTTTCAGTTTATCTCCAAACCTTGTAACACCTTTTAAACCACTCGGTGTGTATACCAGAAAGAAAAGAGTTCTTCCTGAGGCTGCTATTCAACCTAACACTTGCCAAGAACTAATCTTGAGTCCTACAGCTATTGAAATAGAAGGTAACAAACAATCTTACTCAAAATTCCTCCAATGCTGGTTTAAATTATTTCCCTATTGCTATTAGAAAGGGAGTAAGGAAATGCACTATTCATCCCATCAATAAATATATTGCCTATGGAAAACTTCTGCCTCATTTTAAAGCTTTTACAGCCAACCTAGACAGTGTACAAATTCCAAATACAGTAGATGAAGCACTTAAAAATCCTGAGTGGAGAAAAGCTGTGGAAGAAGAAATTAAAGCACTGGAAAAGAATCAAACTTGGAGTCTAACCAGTTTACCAGAAGGAAAGAGAGATGTTGGATGTAAATGGGTATTTGCAGTGAAATATCACTCTGATGACAGTGTAGAAAGACACAAAGCAAGGCTTGTAGCCAAGGGATTCACTCAATCTTATGGGGTTGATTATCAGGAGACTTTTGCACCAGTGGCTAAATTAAATACAATCAGAGTTTTGCTGTCAATTGTTGTTAACAAAGATTGGAAATTACACCAATTGGACATCAAGAATGCCTTTCTAAATGGGAATCTTGAGGAGGAGGAATACATGGAAATTCCACCAGGCTTGAAGGAAAATTCAGCAAAGGGGACAGTGTGCAAGTTGAATAAGTCTCTATATGGATTGAAGCAATCCCCTAGAGCTTGGTTTGATCGATTTGCTAGAACCATGATTAAGAATGGGTTCAAGCAAAGCCAAGCTGATCCTACATTGTTCAAAAGGGTGGCACCTAATGGCAAAATGACTCTCCTAATAGTCTATGTCGATGACATAATCATCACTGGAGATTCCATAGAAGAAATAGAAAGACTGATTTAGCAAGGGAATTCGAAACAAAAGACTTGGGAAGTCTTAGATATTTTTTAGGCATGGAGGTGGGAAGATCTTAAGAAGGATTAGGGATCAATTAGAAGAAATATATTCTGGATCTTTTGACTGAAACAAAAATGCTTGAATGCAAACCAATAGACTCTAATGGAGCCAGGCTTAAAATTCAGCAAGGATGAAGAAGGCAGTCCAGTAGATAAAGAATCTTATCAAAGATTAGTGGGAAAACTAATCTATTTGTCACTTACTAGACCTGACCTTGCATATGCAGTGAGCATTGTGAGTCAACACATGAGTGACCCTCGAGAAGAACATATGGAGGCAGTGAGGAGGATTCTTATATATCTAAAATTTTCACCAGGAGCTGGACTTATATTCAAAAAAAATCAAGATAGAACTGTGAAAGTGTACACTGATTCAAGCTGGGCAAGTGAATTAACAGATAGAAGATCTGTAAGTGGTTATTGTGCATTTGTGTGGGGCAACTTGATTACTTGGAGGAGTAAAAAACAAGTTGTGACATCTAGAAGCAGTGCAGAGGCTGAATTTAGGGCCTTAGCCCTGGGTATTTGTGAAGGAATTTGGATTTAGAGACTTATCACTGAACTTGGACTCAATGAACATGGAGACTTTGAAATTTACAGTGATAGTCAATCAGCAATGAGTATAGCAAGGAATCCAGTTCAACATGATCAACCTAAACACATTGGAATAGATAGGCACTTTATCTATGAAAAGGTCAATGGAGGGACAATGAAGCTGAACTATATTCCTACAACAAGTCAAATTGCTGATGTGTTTACCAAGGCACTTTCAAGAGTTACCTTTGATGGCTTCTTATCCAAATTGGGTGTATATAACATATACAAACCAGTTTGAGGGGAGTGTAGAATATACTTTAAATATGTTAGTTCGGGTAACTTAGTTCTTATGGTAAGATATCTTAGTATTTGTATTTAGAGTAGTATCTTATGTATTTACTGAGAAATATTTAGTTTCCTAGATTACTTAGTTACTAAAGATACTTAACTAAGTCTCTATATATATTCTCTTATTCCTATGAATAAAATTAAGAGTGTTTTTCCTATTATTCTACACTAATCATAATGACTAAATGCTTAGGCTATGTTACTAGGACTAGGGCGCGTGTTGGATACAACAATGAGTTCAACATGGACATGTTTAACATTTTTAAAGTTTTCATGTTTATTTAGAGGGTCATAGCCCAATATCCATATCCTGAATATCAGAAATGGGTACTTCGAGAAAAATGAAGAGTCATAGAAACATAGCTTACGTATATAGCACGTAGAATCTCCATCAAAAAATCACTAGTTGCCTTGAAATTTGACAAACACTTAACTAGCCTCAAATACCTTGATAATATGACCCGTGCTAATCGCATTCCTTGTTCCATAAGAAACAGATATAAAATCACCGATATTCAATAATAAAAAATTCTAAGGACATGCTTAACAATTTCAGCAACTACCAAAACCCCAGTATCAATAGACTTTCAAACCACCATATGCTGCTTAGCTGATTTGACAAGCATTCAAATACCATAAAGAAGTAGTACTTAATAATAACATCAATTACAAAAGAATGACTAGTTCAGATGTGAGCTAAACATGGATAAATACCATACAGAAAAGAACCTACCAGAGGGCTTGTTTACCGGAAAACATACGGGCAATTTAATTGGAAGCTGACAGAGTAGTAAACAACCACTTTCCCACAAGAATTTCTCAGGGTTAGCATCGTACGAAACAGAATTAACCAAGTCTAGACTAGCCAAACTCTCATTATCCGATACAAAGAAACGAATATCCCCTGTATCCGGATCAGCAACGGCTCCGATCATCTCTTCATTTTCCAAATTTGTCCTTCCGGATAAAACTTTCCTCAAATTCCTAGCAGCTTCAACAGCCCTCACTGCTGTCTTTTGGGGATCAGATTTTCCAACGATTAACGCTCCAATTACATCGAAGCCTTTCAAGAGTAGAGTCCTGATTTCTTCTGTTCCAGTTGGAATAAAGCGAGGGATATTGCGGGGCGAAATCAAATTAAAACTGAATTTCAGATTTTCAAAAACAGGGTTTTGATGTTTACCTGATTCCTTGAGGAAATCCGGGCCGGAGGAACCGGAATGGATGCATCTGAAGGTGGAAATGATAGTCAGGGGAGGGGAAAATGGGGATCCGATTAGCCATTGGAGATCCGATTCGTTTCGGGTGATCAACAGCTTAGGGCACTCGATTCGTATGCTTCTATTGTTCTTCTCCATGGACTACACTACCCAGAATCAGGACTTGGATTCAATTTAAAACCCGGGGTTGAAGTTGATGTTATAATAATTAGCGTAAACTAAATAAATGGTTTCACGAATGACGTGATAATTAATATAAATTAATATAATTATATAATTAGCCTTTAAGTTCTACGATTATTTTTTGAGTTTGTGATGAATTTTAGAAAATTTACAATAGAAGTAAAAAAGAGTTCGACACGTAGGTCGTATTTGTAAAATTACAACTTATATAATTATTAGCACATTGTGCATATTAGCGGGCTTATTCCATGTTAATGGCTGCACGCCCTAACGTTTATATAAAGGATTACGTATAAAAAATATTAAATTTGTCCTTTTCAGTGCTATAATTGATGTCTTTTTTGCAACCTTTGTTATTGTCGGAACTATGTGCTATGGCTCAACTACTCCCTCGAAATATTTAGCTCTACTTATTTTTAATGGGATCAAGGATACTTTCAGCAAGAAATATATTGAAGTGTTAGTGTTATGTTAGCTAAAAATCAAAGTTCATCAAAAATTTAGTCTGGTTTTAGGCTATAACTATGTATTTCAAACACGTGCATATCAATCATAATATACACATGTTTTATCTTGATTATTAAAAATTATTGATATGTGCAGATGATCTTTGTTGCCTACGTATGGTTAAGGGGAGAAATTTAAAAATTACACTTATAATTCTAGTGGAAAATCTCGTGACTTGATTAGTTTTATCAACAAATTTGTGTTTTTGAGAATTTTAATCTCCCAATGTTTTTATTTTTGGAACAACTTTTGTTCATGTATAGAATGCTATCAACTCTAAAACTTATATCGAATATATTAACAATTAGGATGAGTCTATTACGTGCGACGAACACTGACGAACACCACTAATGATGAACACCGTTGAACACCATTAAATTAATTAATAAAGATTTAAAAATTCAAGGACTCATCATACAATTAATAATTATTTTTAAAAATTCAATTAAATTATTTTTATATATATTAAAATTTTATTTTTTTAATAAGGGAAAAGTATATATTTAGTACCTCACTTATCTTTGTATTTCTATTGAACCCTCATTATTTAAATATTATTTTAATTTGACCTTATTCTTTATAAAAAATAATTTAACCCTTAACCCTCAACCTAAAACCCTAAACTATTAAACATTAAACTCTTAAACATATACCCTAAACTATATACTTGTTGAGTGGATCGAATGATCGATATTTACCAAGAGGGGGTGAATTGGAAATTTAAAGGATTTTGGTGGAAATTGGCAAATTAAAAATTGAAGAACAAGGGATTTAGAGTGGTTCAAGTTCCAAATGAACTCTACATCCACTACCTTAGTCTCACTAAGGATTTGCAACAATTTCACTAAATTGATCTTCCCCTTTTCTAGGACAAGGAGGCAACCCTTTACAATTTCGGTTGATTTTTCTACCCAAAAATCAACCCAACCCTCACACAATAGAACAAAGAAATTTGTAGGCTAATTAGGTATCTCTCAATACAAATGATAGCCCCAATACAAGCACTCAACCCAATTTTACAAAGTAAGAATGAAGAACACAAATTGGGATTTCTAGACAAATATGAAATTTGGCACAATTGCTTGGATTTGATGAATATGTGTTTGCTTGAAGTTCAATAGTTGTTGCTGTAGCTTTTGGATGTCTCTTTTATACCTCTTCATTGATTTCTAGCCGTTTGGGTGGTTGGGGGCTTAATTAGAGCTGTTGGAACCCTCTCTTACCACCATAAATGCACTTCTGCAGCTACCAGTATCGGTACGCGGGAAGGTGTATCGGTACCTGTCTCAGAAAAGAAAGAGCCGTTGTGCGCATTTAATACAGGGGTATCGATACGCACGTAAGCGTATCGGTACGGTGTATCGAAACGGCAAGGGTCGTATCGATACTTTTTCTGAACTTAGCTCACTATCCAACTCCGTATCGGTACGGGAGTTTATGCGTATCGATACGGGTCAACTAACTTTTAAAGTTTGGTTACCAACCAACTGACACCAACGGTCATATTTTTTAAACCGACTTATACTTAAAAATTATAAAGCCCGTATCGATACGAGGGTTAGCCGTATCGGTACCGTATTCAAACTCTTTGAATTTTAACACAGGGTTGTATCGATACGAGGGTTTGGGGTATCGATACAGGTTCCGGCAGTGACCAAGTTTGGTAAAAAGGTATCGATACGCTAGGAGCTGTATCGATACGCCTGGACGTTTTTGGATGGTTTTGCCTTGGAACACTTAGAAAATATTTTGAGTTTGAGTTTTATAAATCAGTTTCAAAGTGTTGGTGTTTTAAAAACTTATTAAGGGACTTAAAAGCTAATTTTAAGTTTTACGAAATAATCCTTAAAGATTTAATTATATCAAAATCAAACATAGGTTTTACAATCTCCCCCTTTTTGATATAACAAAACTAAAACTTAAAATTTTTGAAAAATCTTCATAAAGAACTCCCCCTTAATATAAGCTTGGTAACCTTTGAATTTAAATCAAAATATTTTGAAGTGTGAGCTAGTTTCTTCTCCCCCTTTTTGTTAGATCAAAAAATCTTTGAGACAATTAAGTGCATAGAGAAATCAAAGGTATAATAAGCAACATAGATATTTATTCATTAAAGCAACATACTTAAAATCCAAATAAAGGCAAAAAAGAAATCAAAGCATAGGTTTTAATCCTAAGACAAACTTAATCCTAAAAACATAAAGCATATGTGCATAATAATATAAAATCTTAAATGATATGCATGACAAACAAGAGAAAACATCTAAGCATCGTCTTCGTCGTCTTCATCCTCTTCATCATCATCTCCCAAAGGCTCATTGGTGCGCATACTATTACGCCACTCATCATGGAAAGCGGCAATGGAGATATTCAAGGAATTATGCCCACTTTCAAGAGATGCGAGGCGATTCTCAAAACCCATCATCCTCGTGTCAAAAGTAGTTTCCATGGATGTGAGACGAGTATTCATGTCCGTATGTAACCCGGTGAATTGCTCATTGAGATAGGTCATGAGAGCATCCATATTGGGTTGTTGGACTTGAGGAGCTTGAGGAGCTTGAGGAGCCTGAGCCGCTTCATGCATTGCGGCGACTTCCGGTGGTAACTCGGCAAGACGAACCCATTCACCATTAATATAAGAGAACTTTGCCCGAGCAAGGGAGTGCTCATCAATAGGATCGGTGAGAGGAGTTGCAATGTCATATGAGCAATCAATTTCCTTTTTAACAAAGAAATAGCTCAAAGCCGTACCGTATTTGAAGGAGGTGACATGAGGAAGGTGACGATTTTGAACGAGGTAGATGATCTCCGCAAACATAAGTCGAGCTAAATTTGGTCGCTTGGTTTCACGGAAACACCGAATCCAAAAATCATCCACTTGACGGATGGTGGAATATTTTCCTCCGGAAGGACGAAACCACCACGATACCATCAAATGTAGAATTCGGTCGTGAGCATTGAGGGTGGTGATGGATCCACTAAGAACATGCCCCCCACGGTGCTCATCATCGAGGCCTTCATCATCCAACTTGAAGACATCACAAATAGACTCGACATCAAGGGTTATTTTCTTTCCCATAAGATAGGAGTTAATTGCAACAACTTCCCCATTTCGACTAACACATCTTGCATTAGCATAGAAAATCAAAACCAAGAGACGATAGAAAATACCGGGAATAGAGAGAAAATGAATGAAATTCCAACGATGAAGCAAGGGGAGGTATTCAAACTTGAAACGCTCCGAATTGAGAAAAAGGATGGATATTACCCTTTCGGCACGGATCTTGTAATTCTCATATTGACGAAAGTGATTGAGACCCGAATTGCTTTCAAAGGATTGCTCATAGATAGTCGAGTAGTTAGGACGAGCAATCACTCCAAGGTTGGAGGATTCACCGGCTTGATTAGCCCTTTGACGCTTCCTCGATGGCTCTTTTGGTGCCATGATCTAAAAGAGAAATTAAGCAAGGGAGATTTCTTCAATTTGAGTAAAAATCAAGGTAAAAAAATTTTAAAGAGAAATTTTGAAAAGAAAAATTTTAAAAAAAAATTGAACAAAAGCAGATTTTAAAAGAAAAACAAAACAAAAAAAATAGAAGAAAGGTGATTACCTTGATGGAAACTTGAAGAATTGAAGAGAACTTGCACAAAGATGAGAAAGAGAGCACAGAGCCTTGCTTGATTTGAAAACTCTTTTAGGTTTGAGTTGAGATGTGAAAAATATGAAGGAGGAAGTGCCTTTTTATAGGCAAAAACGGCTAGGGTTAATTAGGTTTTGAAAAGTTTGAATTTAGGTAAAAGTTGAACTTCATTAAAAGCTAATAAAAGCCATCAGCGCAGTCAGGTATCGATACGCCCGATGGGGTATCGATACGGGGATAAAGATGTCTTTTTGCAAATAAGCCCGTTGGAACAGTCGTATCGAAACGGATGGGTCCGTATCGAAACAACCCGTATCGATACGGGATGAATCGTATCGATACTCGTGAAGCGTAAAGAATTCTGGGAAACGAAATGAAGAACAGGTATCGATACGCGTAGAACAGTATCGATACAGCAAGCCCAGAAATGCATATTTGGTACAAAGAGCAACCAAAGGCTCGAACCTAATCTCTCCTATGAGTATGCAAATGATGTATGAGCAGTTCTAAGCATATTTTAACAGAATCATACTCCCCCTAACTATAGGCATGGAAGAAATTGGGAGTCTAAACATACAAACATGACATTTCACAAGATCAAGCATATTTAAGCACAAAAGAGGTCCTAAAAGGTCAAGATAGGCTAGCTAGACCTAACTCTCTCCTAAGGGACCAACGCTCTTTGTCTAAGAGTTTTGTAAAAATGTCCGCTAATTGATTCAAGGTGTCTACATACTCTATAACCACATCTTCCTTAAGGACATGATCTCTAATGAAATGATGCCTTATTTCTATATGTTTGGTTTTAGAGTGTTGGATGGGATTTTTAGTTAAGCATATTGCACTAGTGTTGTTGTAACGCCCCGGTTTAGGGGTCGGGTGAAAAATAATAATTTAATATTATTTCCGGGTCCAGTTTTGTAATTAAAAATAATTTTGGGCCTCGGGTTTTAAGACAACAAAATTTAGTTGGACCATATTTTAAACAAGCCCACATAGTCATGGGTGTCATCCATTGTAATTCCCTTGATTCATTAAGGGCATTTAAGTCTTTAGCCTTTCAATTTCAAATAAACCTAAACTATTACTTTGAGTCATCTTCTTCACCTCTCCTCACTATTCACTCCAACGTCTAAAGACCCCCCCTCTCCTTAGGTTACTATTTCATCAAATGTCTTGCTCGTTTTGAAGAATTTCGCAAAGGTAAACACGTTTTTGACTTACCCTTGTTATTCCCTACAAGTTAATACCATTTGTTTTCATTTTTAGACATGTTTTGAGAATGGAGGTTTGAAGGATTTTTGGATTAAAAATGTTGCCTTTGGAGTCTTTAACTTAAGCTTTCTATTTGTTTAAGTCATATGAGTTGCCTACAACTAAAAGGGTCCAACAAAACCGATTTTTACAATGTTTTATGGAATTTTCGGAGTTGGGTAAAAATGAAGTTTTTGGGAGGTTTTAAGATGGGTTTTGGGGGTTTATGAGGTGAAATTTTGAAGGCTGGTGATTAGGCTATAGGTGAGTGGTGTTTTGGAGACTTTTGGGAGTAATTAGAGGGTTGAAATCGATGTTTTTGAAGGGTGCTTAAGGGCTGCTCGGATTTTTGAGAAATTGAGCTTGTTTCAATGGAAAAATTGGTGTGTTGTACTTAGTATGTTATCCGGGTTGATTATATTAGAACATGGACTGATTTGGGGTTATTTGCTTGGTGTTGGAATGCTTAGAATCAAGGATTTTGGTTGGTGAAGCTTCGGGGGCAAATCCGGGGATTTCGGAGTCTTGAGCTCGGTCTTCGATCTTCTCTTGGGTAGCAACGGTGAGTAGATTCATTGGTTTATACTTTGTGCTTGATATGGACTCCTTTGGGGTTTGGGTAGAACCTTGAGAGGTTGCCTAAACCCGTGTGTAAGTCTCCCTACTCATAAGTTGTCGTGACAAGTTGATTGTATATACATTGTGACCATTGAATGCATTTTAAGTTGTCAATGTTGTAGTCGTGTTGAGTTCGTGCCTCACGTGATGGTGGTTTAAACTACGGTGATGTGTAGTCCCGCCGGTAGTGACTAGTAGGGTAGTACTTTGATGTGTAGTCCCATTGTACATCCACTAGTCGAAACGGTGATGTGTAGTCCCACCGTAAGTGTATGTTGGTTGTGCTTGAGCAAACCAAGAGTAGTGGTTGAGATAGACCCTTGTGCATTCATAGTTTTCTTGCATACAATTCGTATTTAAAAAACTGCATGTTGTGAATTGTAGAGCCTCTCTCACTAAGCTAGTTGCTTATGCTCTTTGTTTCCAACGTGCAGATCGTTAGAGTTCGGGAGGCGAGCGGGCGAAGGAGGAGCTTTTGGGAGTTCTCAAGCAAGTTTAAGTATGGTTTGCTTTTGTAATAATGCCTAGACAATGGGGTATAGAGTGTAGGAGTTGGGGTCAAACTCCTTAGGATTTTTTGTTGAGTATGTTAAACTCAAGGTTATGTTATGCTTTGCTTCTTGGTTTGCTATTTATGCTTGATATGTTGCTTATATGAACGTGCCTTATTATGTATGTTGCTGGCCTTGTAAGCCTTTTAAATTGACTATCCTTTGTGAGGAGTTCATGCTTGTTAAGTATGCCCTTTTTGGTGGAATTGCATGAAGCTTTGATTTGTATGAATTTCATTAGATTAAATGCCTCACATGTTAAATTGTGATTGTGGTTTGGTGTATGTATGTTGCTTGTGCTTAGGGGAGTCCAATAATGCTTTTAGAGTTGGGTTAAGGGTCACCTGTGCAAAAATCGTGGAGTTTCAGTGCAGGGGGTATCGATACCCTAGCTAGGGTATCGATACTGTCTTGCCCAAAGGCCTCAAATTTTGCCTGGGGTATCGATACCCTTAGGGTATCGATACCCTCCAAAGTCTCTGTAATTTGGGTTTGGGGGTTAGAATAGAGCGTATCGATACGGGGTCCCCGAGTATCGATACGGATCTATTCTGTTGACCAAGGAAGGTTGACCGAGGAAGAGGGTATCGATACCCCTGGTAAGGGTATCGATACGGTCTTCTTGTGTTGACTTCCTAGGTTGACCTAGAAAGGGGGGGTATCGATACCCCTGTCAAGGGTATCGATACTGCCTGCCTGTAAACTTAAAAATGGACTGTTTATGCATGGCCAGAGTTCGAATGTGTTTTCCTTGTATGTTTCCGCTGTTGTGTATCACTTAGGGTTTAACCATCCTCTAGACAAGAAAAAAATAGGGTTGCTAACCGAGGGGGAATCCTTTGGGTTTCGCTTCGGTTTTCCCCGTGTGGCTCACTCGGACCGGTCATCCGGCCAGACCGGGACGAGGGGGTTACATTTGTTGGTATCAGAGCCTGAGGTTTCCGAGACCTCGGGCAGGTAAGTGAGGTAAGTTAAGGTATTATGAGTGTTTTGCCATGCCTGTCTAAGTTTTGTTTTAGCACGGTGTATGTATGCATGCTATGGTGACTTCTCTGTTGTTTGAAAGTTGGTTTGAGTCCTCATTGTTAGGCATTGTTGTCAAAATAAAAAGGGAAAATTGTTTTGGTTTAAAGAGCTTGAGAACCGGAGTCCTTTGCCCCTTGCTAACCTAACGTTTCCTTGTTGTTGTGTGTTTGTTGTTTTAGATTACATTAATTGCTATGGTGAGACCGAGGGGACGGCCTAGAGCGGGTGACCAGGCACCCGAGAACGCGCCTCCTGCTCTTAATTCTCCGGGTGGTAATGGAGGGAACGTCGGAGGTGATGGTAATGGGCCTCAGGCTGGGGCTAATGTGGGAGGTAATGGGGCTCAAGCGGGCCAAGGTTAGGCAGGCCCAGATGTGGCTCATTTGATTCAGACTATAGCCGGAGCTTTTCAGACAGCTTTGGCCGGAATGCAAGCTGCAGCACCACCTCCGGGTGCGGGGACAGGATTACCTCTAGAGAGGCTTCGCAATTTGGGGGCAGTTGAGTTTCGTGGGTTGTCTCCGGAAGGTTCGGAAGGGTGGCTTGAGAGCACTACTCGAATCTTGGGTCAGATGGAGTGTTCGGATGCTCGTAAGTTGGGATGCATTGTCTCATTGCTTCAGGGAGACGCTTATACTTGGTGGACCACTGCTACTTCTGGTATGGCCGAGGTGGATGTCACATGGGAGTTTTTCAGGAATGCTTTCAAGAGGAAGTACCTCGGAGTTCGGTACTTGGATGAAAAGAAAAGGAAGTTCATGGCTTTGGTTCAAGGCAATAGGACCGTGTCCGAGTATGAGATCCAATTTGTGAGGTTGAGCCAGTACGCGCCAGAGTTGATTCCGGATGAGAAGGAACGTTGTGAGCGCTTCAGATATGGGTTGACTACTGATGTGAAGACTTACATGTTGGCCGCCGACTACACTGAGTTCGATGTCTTGGTTTCTAGAGCCAAGGATGTAGAGCAAAACCTAAGCTCTAGAGCACGTGCTGGTGGGTCTGACTCCGGGAAGAGACATGCGAACTGGGATAGAGATCATGCCAAGAGGCATAGGGATAGGAGGTATCAGCCGGATACGAGGCCTAGGGGTGGTAACCATGGCCAGGGCCGTCAGGGCCAAGGGGCTGTTGGGCACATTCCGGAGTGCACTAGGTGCGGGAGACGCCACCCAGGTGAGTGCATGGGTATGTTTGGGGCGTGTTGGAACTGTAGCTCCCGAGATCATTTGAGACGTGATTGTCCACACCCAGTCAGAGGAGGACCGGCTCCCGCGAGGGGATTTGAGCATCAGAGAGGTTGTGGGCGCGGCCGTGGGAACTTCCAGCCAAGGAATGAGGGTCAGAGGAACTTGGCTCATGTGGTAGCAGTCCAGCCCGAGGGAGGAGGACCGGCTAGGGTGTACGCTCAGCGGGAGACTGGGAATGACACTGATGTCATTGCAGGTAATTTCACATTGCAATCTTTGAGTTTGCTTTCTCTGATAGATTCGGGGTCAACGCATTCGTATATTCTGGGTGAGCATGCAAAGTCATTAGGACTACCTTGTGATTGGTTAGAAGTAGGTGTAAATGTCACTAGCTCTTTTGGTGATACAGTGGTAGTCAGGAAAGTGTATAGGAGGTGTCCCTTGATGATTCAGGGCCACGTATTTCCAGTCGACATGATGGAGCTACCCTTTTATGGCTTTGATGTGATTTTGGGCATGGATTGGCTTGTAGAGCATAGAGCTAGGGTTGACTTTGAGACTAAGAGAGTCTCTTTGAGGCTTACTGATGACTTTGAGGTTGTGGTAGTTGGGGAGAATGTTAAGTTTTTGTCCAATGTGGTTTCAGCTTTGGAAGCTCAGAGGTTGTTGAGTTCAGGGTGTCAGGCTTACTTGGCTTACGTAATGAACCCGGATATGAGCGAGGTGAGACCTCAGGACATCAGGACTGTGTGTGACTATCCGAGTGTTTTTCCGGAAGAACTACCAGGCTTGCCACCAGATAGAGCAGTTGAGTTTGCTATTGAGACATATTCTGATTCCGCACCGGTGTCGATTGCTCCGTATAGGATGGCACCGAAGGAGTTGAAAGAGTTGAAGACACAGCTTCAGGAGTTGACTGACAGAGGCTTCATTAGGCCTAGTGTTTCCCCGTGGGGTGCTCCGGTTTTGTTTGTGAAAAAGAAGGATGGTAGCATGAGGATGTGCATAGACTATAGACAGTTGAATAAGGTGACAGTGAAAAACAAATATCCCTTGCCAAGGATAGATGACTTGCTAGACCAGTTGAGGGGTGCTTCCGTGTTTTCAAAGATTGATTTGAGGTCGGGGTATTATCAGTTAAAGGTAAAGGATGTGGACATACCGAAGACAGCTTTTCGTACACGTTACGGACATTATGAGTTTTTGGTGATGCCTTTTGGGTTGACCAATGCTCCAGCGGCCTTCATGGATATGATGAATCGGGTGTTTCATAAGTTCTTGGACAGGTTTGTGGTAGTGTTTATTGATGACATCCTAGTGTACTCTAGGACCGAAGAGGAGCACGATGAACACTTAAGGTTAGTGCTTCAGACCCTACTTGAGAATCAATTGTATGCCAAGCTAAGTAAGTGTGAGTTTTGGATTAGAGAGGTGGTCTTCCTTGGCCACGTGATCTCAGCTAGTGGGATTAGCGTAGATCCCAAGAAGATTGAAGCCATTGTAAATTGGAAGCAACCAAAATCAGTGACAGAAATCCGCAGTTTCCTAGGCTTGGCGGGATACTATAGGAGGTTTGTTGAAGGGTTCTCAAGGATAGCGGCTCCGTTGACCAAGTTGCTACAGAAGAATGTTCCGTATGAATGGTCAGATGCAAGACAAGAAGCGTTTGAGAAGTTGAAGAAAGCTTTGACCGAAGCTCCCATTTTGATTCAGCCCGAGCCGGGGAGAGAGTTTGTAATTTACAGTGATGCATCTTACGTGGGGCTAGGTTGTGTACTTATGCAAGGAGGTAAGGTAGTGGCATATGCTTCCCGACAGTTGAAGGTTCATGAGAAGAATTACCCCACACATGACATAGAGTTGGCCGCAGTGGTGTTCGCGTTGAAAATTTGGAGACACCATCTTTATGGTGAGAAGTGCACTGTGTACATCGACCACAAGAGCTTGAAATATTTGATGTCCCAAAAGGAGTTGAACCTTAGGCAACGAAGGTGGTTAGAGCTCCTTAAAGATTATGACCTTACCATAGAGTATCATCCGGGCAAGGCGAATGTGGTGGCCGATGCCTTGAGTAGGAAGATGGCCGTTGAGTTGCGAGCAATGTTCGCAAGGTTGAGTGTGTCTACGGATGGTGGGCTAGTGGCCGAGCTTCAGGTTAAGCAATCAGTGGTTCAGTTGATTCGTGAGAAGCAATTGCGAGATGGGTCCTTGGCAACTCACGTGCAAGACATAGCGGAAGATAGGCCTACCGAGTATTGTTTTGGAGAGAATGGGATCCTATGTTTCAAGGATAGGATAGTGGTTCCGGGGGATGCCGAGTTGAGGCGTACGATCTTGAGCGAGGCTCACAATAGCCCTTTTTCTATGCATCCGGGTAGCACGAAGATGTATCGAGGATTAAAGGAAGAGTATTATTGGGTTGGTTTGAAAAAGGATGTAGCCGAGTTCGTAAGTAAATGCATGGTTTGTCAGAGAGTCAAGACTGTTGAGTGGATCGAAAGATCGATATTTACCAAGAGGGGGGTGAATTGGAAATTTGAAGGATTGTAGTGGAAATTGGCAAATTAAAATTGAAGAACAAGGAATTTAGAGTGGTTCAAGTTCCAAATGAACTCTACATCCACTACCTTAGTCTCACTAAGGATTTGCAACAATTTCACTAAATTGATCTTCCCCTTTTCTAGGACAAGGAGGCAACCCTTTACAATATCGGTTGATTTTTCTACCCAAAAATCAACCCAACCCTCACACAAGAGAACAAAGGAATTTGTGGGCTAATTAGGTATCTCTCAATACAAATTATAGCCCCAATACAAGCACTCAACCCAATTTTACAAAATATGAATGAAGAACACAAAATGGGATTTTACACAAATTTGGGATTTTTGCTCAAATGCTTGAATTTGATGTTTGGATGTTTCCTTGAAGTTCAATAGTTGTTGCTGATGCTTTTGGATGTCCCTTTTATACCTTCTCATTGATTTCTAGCCGTTTGGGTGGTTGGGAACATAAATGGAGCCGTTGGAACCCTCTCTTGCCACCATTAATGTTGTCTGCACCAACCCGTTTCGGAACACGGGAAACCTGTTTCGGAACAGACTAAAATAGAAAGAGTCGTTGGGGTGCATTTAAGAGCCCGTTTCGAAACGCCTTAGGGCCGTTTCGGAACGGTTTTGCCACTGGAAAAGGGTCGTTTCGGAACGGTACTAGACCGTATCGAAACGCCTTAACGGTTTTGATAAAATCAGTTAAAACATACAACGGTCATATTTTTCAAACTGGGACCTAGCCCCTGTTTCGGAACGGTATTGATTCGTTTCGAAACGAAATGGCTACTGTCAAAGGGTCGTTTCGGAACGGGCTTGATCCGTTTCGAAACACCCCTTTTATATTTAAAATTTCTGAAATATTTGAAATAAATAGACCCTTTTTAAACCCTACATGAAGAACAGTTTCGAAACGAGTTGTGCCGTTTCGAAACGCTCTTAAGTGTTTCGATACGCGTTTCGGAACGGTGGTCGACAGTGGTGAAATTGTTTCGAAACGCCTTGAGGCCGTTTCGGAACGGGTACGTGAAAAACACTGTTTTGGCTTGAAACACTTAGAAAAATATTTGAAATAGTATGTTTTTAACTTAGGCATATTACTAAAATTATATGGGGATATTTTGAGGACTTAAAATTCGTTTTGACTTTTTCGATTTAGTCCTTAGGTTTTTAGTTATATCAAAATTAAAATATTTGTTTCACAATCTCCCCCTTTTTGATATAACAAAACCAAAGTTAGAATTTTTGGGAAATTTGAAAGTTTTGAAAATATTCTAACTCCCCCTTAATTTAAGATAGGTTTTTTAAAAAAAATTTGATTTGAAGTTTAAGTTTGAAAACCTTTTAAAATTTAAAAACGAATTTTAGTGTTGTGGCTCTTAAATTTCTTCTCCCCCTTTTTGTTAGATCAAAAAGAACGACATAAGCTCATAGAGAAGATAAATGATTAGTACCAATAAGCAATAATAAGCAACCATATTATAAATTCATAATCAAAATATCCAAAACATAAATTAAAACATTAAGTTCAACATAATTCAAACAATAAAATCCCAAATAAAATGTCATAAGCATAGGTTCCTAAAATCATGAGAAAATAAAAGATGCAATCTTAATCCTAAAAAGCATAAATAATATGATATGATATGAAGACCCTAAGCCTCGTCATCATCATCCTCTTCATCTTCATCATCATCGTCCTTGGCTTGAGAATGGTGAAACTTCGTCCATTGCCCACAAAGAGTGGAGAAGGATAGGTCCAAGTTGGAATGAGAAGTTTCAAGAGAAAGAAGGCGATCCTCGACATTCTTCAAACGATTTCCCATTATTTCAAAGCCCGAAGCAATGCTAGAGTCCAAAGCATTCATTCGAGTGTCCAATGCATTGAACCGCTCGGTGAGGAAAGCCGTGAGGGCTTCATTGTTTGCAACTGGAGCTTGCGGTGGAGGAGCAACGGGAGCAGGATCCGCTTCTCTATCAACTCTTTCCCAAATACCATTCACATATTGGAACCCGGACTTTCGAAGGGATGATTCACCAATCTTGGTCTTGCGAGGGATCGGAGAGTCGTAGGTACAATCAATACCGAGATGGTGAAATAGGGCGCTCAAGACAATGCCATAAGTAAAGGATGTCAACTCATTTGTGTCAATAAGCTTGATATTATTGACTATCTCGGCAAAGATGATCTTAGGCACATTTGGGCGCTCACCCCTACGGAAACACTCTAACCAAAAATGATCTCTTTGACGAATATGAGAATATTTACCGCCGGAAGGGCGAATAAACCAAGAGACAATCAAGTGTAGAACACGATCATGCACATCCAAATTAAGTGCTTTACCGGTGAAAGTGCCAAAGTGGCGTTCATCTTCAAGACCCTCATTTTTAAGTTTAAGTGCAGACTCCAAAAGTTTAACATTTATGACAACCTTTTTGCCTAGCAAGGATGACTCAATCCCTATGATCTCGGTCTTGGACTCATCATAAAGAAAGTGAGCATTAGAGTAAAAGATGAGTACCATATTTTTGTAGCAAACATCCGGAAGGCTCAAGAAATCCATGAGATTCCACTCATCCAAACGAGGAAGATAACGAAAAAGGAATCGCTCGGAATTGAGGAATTCAAGATCGATAACACGTTCCTTACGAACCGCGAAATCCTTGACATAAGCAAAGCGAGCACGTGCCTCCGAAGTTTTGAAGGATTTCTGAAAAAGCATCGTGAGATTCGGACGAATGCTCGATTCACCGGATTGAACGGCCTTGCGCTTTTTGTTCGATTGATCCGCCATCTAGAAACATTAAGCAAGTGTTTTAAAATTGAGTGTATGCATTGATAATTAAAATCAATCCAATAAGAAATCCCACTTAGGTTTTTGAAAACAAAATTAAAATAAAAACAGTTTAAAAAAATACGATTGAAAAATTTTATATTCGAATCAAAAATTTTGGGATTTGAAAAAATTTTCACAAGATTTTGAAAACCCACAACAAAAACATATAATTTATACAAAAATAAAATTTTCTTACCTAAGATTCGAACATGAATTGAAAGAAAAGAGAAAAATTGAAAAAATACCTTAGTTTGGGATTTTGGATGATTTTGAAGAAATCCTTGCACAAGATTGATGAAACTTGCTTAGACTTGAGTTGAAGATTAAAACCCCTCACAATTTTGTGAAAATCAAGGAGTTTGAGAGGGTATTTATAGAGAGGGAGGCGGTTTAGGGTTTTAATGGTTTGATAAAAAGTGTATTTGTGTCATTAAAAGCCCTAAATAAAGCATTCCGCGATGCCGTTTCGGAACGGTCAAGACCGTTTCGGAACGGGCGGCTAGGGTTTTGACCATTTTAAAACCATAAACAGAACTTTCGATACGCTGTTGACCGTATCAAAACTCCCTTTGACCCGTATCGGAACGCGTTCCGATACACCCCTTTGGCAGAATCAAAAACGTTTCGGAACGCTATTAGGCGTTTCGAAACGCCCTCTTCTCAGAACTGGATTTAAGGTATCCGTATCGAAACAGGTTCACCCGTTTCGATACACCTGGGCCTGGAAGTGCAGATGAGGCTCTAAAAATGCAGAAAAATGATCTTTTAAGAGGCCTAACATGCATAAATGTCATGAATGAGCAGGCAAAACATATTTAGGCATAAACATACTCCCCCTAACTATAAGCATGGATGAAATTAGGAGTTTAAACACATCAACATGGCATTTCACAAAATCAAGCATATTTAAGCACGAAAGAGGTCCTAAAAGGTCAAGATAGGCTAGCTAGACCTAACTCTCTCCTAAGGGACCAAAAACGCTCTTTGTCTAAGGGTTTTGTAAAAATGTCCGCTAATTGATTCAAGGTGTCTACATACTCTATAACCACATCTTCCTTAAGGATATGATCTCTAATGAAATGATGCCTTATTTCTATATGTTTGGTTCTAGAGTGTTGGATGGGATTTTTAGTTAGGCATATTGCACTAGTGTTGTCACATTTTAGGGGTATGGTTCCAACTTTAATTCCATAATCTAAGAGTTGTTGTTTCATCCAAAGAACTTGAGCACAACAACTCCCTAAGGATATGTACTCGGCTTCGGTGGTAGATAAGGCTACACTATTTTGTTTCTTAGAGAACCAAGATATGAGCATACTACCTAAGAATTGGCAAGTTCCCGAAGTACTTTTCCTATCAATTTTACAACCCCCATAATCCGCATCCGAGTAAGCATGTAGGTTGAAGGTAGAGTCTCTAGGATACCAAAGGCCTAAACAAGGAGTGTCTCTAAGGTATCTAAAGATTCTCTTAACGGCTATAAGGTGAGACTCTCTAGGACTAGCTTGAAACCTAGCACACAAGCAAACACTAAACAAGATATCCGGTCTACTTGCGGTAAGGTAAAGCAAAGATCCAATCATAGAACGATAAAGCTTAGAGTCAACACACTTACCTCCTTCATCTTTGTCAAGCTTTGTAGATGAGCTCATAGGAGTGGCTTGAGGCTTTGCATTCTCCAAGCCAAACTTCTTGAGCATATCCTTTATGTATTTTGCTTGGTTGATGAAGGTGTCATCCTTCTTTTGCTTGATTTGGAGTCCCAAAAAGAATGAGAGCTCCCCCATCATGCTCATCTCAAATTCACCTTGCATTAACTTAGCAAACTCTTGACAATGACATTCATTAGTAGAACCAAAAATAATGTCATCAACATAAATTTGAACTACTAAGATGTCATTTTTATACATTTTTATAAAGAGTGTAGTGACCACCTTTCCTTTTTCGAATCCTTTTTCAATCAAAAAGTTTGAAAGCCTTTCATACCAAGCTCTAGGAGCTTGTTTTAAACCATAAAGGGCTTTGGTAAGTTTAAAAACATGATTTGGAAATTTTGTATCTTCAAAACCCGGTGGTTGTTCCACATACACTTCTTCATTTATAAAACCATTTAAAAATGCGCTTTTAACATCCATTTGAAAAAGCTTGAAATTATGATAACATGCATATGCAAGCAACATCCTAATGGCTTCCATTCTAGCTACGGGTGCATAGGTTTCATCAAAATCTATTCCCTCTTCTTGAGTGTAACCTTGTGCTACAAGTCTAGCTTTATTTCTCACAATGTTACCACTCTCATCTAGTTTGTTCCTAAAGACCCATTTAGTTCCTATTGTAGATTGATTACTAGGCCTATCAACTAATGTCCATACATTGCTTCTCTCAAATTGATTTAACTCTTCTTGCATAGCCATAATCCAAAAGTCATCTTTCAAAGCTTCTTTTATATTCTTAGGCTCTATGCATGAGATAAATGCAACATGGTTCATTAATTTAAGAGAAGAACGAGTGGTTACCCCCTTGGATGGATCACCCAAGATTTCACCATCTTTGACATAGTTCAACTCCCTTGGGTAGCTCACTTCCTTTTCCTCAATAGCCAAGTCCTTCAAGGCTTCAAGAGGTGGATCTTGTGTATCTTCTTCTTTTGGTTGAATCTCATCCTCCTTTGAAGTTTGACCTCCATCAAAGGCATTTATGATTCCTACATCATCATCATCACAAGAATCCTTCCTAGGAAGGAGGTTATCATCGAATACAACATCAATAGATTCTTCTACTACTAAAGTTCTTTTGTTAAATACTCGATAGGCTTTAGAGGTTAAAGAGTAACCTATAAAAATAGCTTCATCACTTTTTGCATCAAATTTACCTAAGTTGTCTTTTCCATTATTTAAAACAAAACACTTGCACCCAAAAGGGTGAAAATAGCTAATGTTAGGCTTTTTAGATTTTAAAATCTCATAAGGTGTTTTCTTTAAAATTGGCCTAATCATAACTCGATTTACAATATAACAAGCGGTGTTTGTGGCTTCCGCCCAAAAATATTTAGGTAAATTATTTTCACAAAGCATAGTTCTAGCCATTTCTTGTAAAGTTCTATTTTTCCTCTCAACTACCTCATTTTGTTGAGGAGTTCGAGGAGCCGAAAAATTATGGCTAATACCATTTTCATTTAAAAATTCTTCAAACCCTAAATTTTGAAACTCGGTTCCATGATCACTTCTAATGTGTGAAATTCTAAGTTCAAGATCATTTTGGGTTAATTTTGAATATGTGATGAATTTTTTCAAAGCCTCATCTTTAGTACTTAAAAAGAGAACCCAAGTAAATCTAGAAAAATCATCAACTAGCACAAAAGCATACGATTTACCACCCAAGCTCATAGTCCTAATTGGCCCAAATAAATCCATGTGAATTAATTGTAAGCATCTACTAGTAGAAACATCATTAATAGATTTAAAGGAAGACTTATGTTGTTTACCCTTTGAGCATGCATCACAAATTTTATCATTTGAAAATTTTATTTTGGGCAAACCTCTAACTAGATTTAGAGAGACTAGTTTTTCCAAAACACTAATGCTAGCATGTCCTAACTTCCTATGCCACAACCATGCATCATTTTCATTTTGAGCAACTAAACATGCATGAGATGTATGAATGTCATCTAAATGCACCATGTATATATTTCCTATGCGATGACCTATGAGCATAATACTATTTGATTTAATGTCTACAATTTTACATCCATTTTTATCAAAAAGAACATTAAATCCTTTATCACACAATTGACTTATGCTCAATAAATTATGTTTAAGACCATCGACATACAAGACATTTTCAATGAGAATGGTAGAGTGATTACCTATGGAGCCAATACCTTTAATGTGGCCTTTGGAGTTGTCACCAAATGTTACTACTCCTCCACTTTTTGGCTTTAAATCCATGAATCGACTCTTGTCTCCGGTCATGTGTCTCGAGCATCCACTATCAAGGTACCATGAGTTTTGACTTTGTGTTTTGGCCTTGAAGCAATGCTCCCCCTACAAACAAAGATATTAAACCTTGGTTTTTGGTACCCAAATCATTTTGGGTCCATGAGTGTTAGCTCCCAAAACCTTGGTTCCCTTAGGGATCCAAGATGACATAGCAATAATATTATTAGATTTTACAAGTTCCTTAGGAACCCATACACTTCTAATTCTTTTAGCTTTACTATGTCTAGGGTAGCTACCTTGTTTGTAGTAATTAGTCCTTTTCTTAGGTTGGTGTGTTCTAGATGATTCTCCTATTTCATGTTTGACACTTCCAACATTTTTTAAGGACTTTTTGAGCTCATTTAGCTCACCTAACACCTTTTGGTGTTCACTATTGCATTGAGATAAAAGATTATTAAGATCAACATTTTCATCTTGAAAGAATTTAAGTTCATCTTTTAATCCTAAAATCTTTTTCTCAAATTTAGAATTAGCTAGAGTGAGTGAGTCATTTTTCTCATTTAGCTCTAAAATGATTTTCTTGTTTTTAATGACCGACTCCTTAAACTTCTCAACTAATTCATCATATACCTCTTGTAACTCATCATATGCATCATTTAACTCTTCATATGAAAAATCTAAAGTAGATGAGTTAGAGGTTACCAAGGAGGAATCTTCCTCAAGTGCCATGAGACAAAGGTTAGCCACTTCTTGTTCGTCATCCTCCGATGACTCCTCATCACTCCAAGTAGCAAGTTTGGCTTTGAGTTTCTTCTTCTTCTCAAAGCCCTTCTTCTTGAGTTGAGGGCACTCCGAACGGATGTGGCCGGGTTGTTTGCACTCATAGCAAATGATGGGATCCTTTCCTTCTTCTTTGCTCTTGCTCTTGAAGTCCATTTTTCTTTGGATTTTTCTACCCCGGTTGGACCTCATGAATCGTGAGAACCGTTTGGCTATCATAGCCAATTCTTCAAGTTCGTCCTCATCACTAGATGAGCTCTCATCAAGTTGTGAAGCTTTAGCCTTGAGAGCTATTCCCATCTTCTTCTTCTTTTCAACCTCGAGCTTCTCTACTCTTTTCTCTTCCTTCTTTTTCTCATATTCCCTTCCTTGCTTCATGATCTCATGAGTAAGGAGAGAACCCACAAGCTCATCAAGCTTTAATGTCTTCAAGTTCTTTGCTTCGATGATAGCGGTTCTCTTCCCATCCCAAGCTTCGGGAAGTGAATAGAGTAGCTTCCGGACAAGCTTGTCTTCCGGTATGATCTCTCCATATCCCTTTAGACCGTTGACGATTGTGGAGAATCGATCAAACATCTTTGACACCGTCTCATCGGGCTCCATCTTGAAGTTTTCATAACTAAGATTGAGAAGTCCAATCTTAGTTTCTTTGACATCGTTGGTGCCTTCATAAGTGGTCTCAAGAGTGTCCCACACTTCCTTGGCACTTTCAATGGATGAGACATTTGAGTAGATGTCCGGACCGAAAGCACAAAATAACATGTGGAGAGCTTTATCGTTGACTTGAATTTTCTTCCTCTCCTCTTCACTCATTTCGGCTTTCTTCTTCAACACCATCTTGCCTTCACCATCTTGTTTCAATGGAATGTATGGCCTATCCTCAATGACATCCCATACAAGGTAGTCACTTGACTTGATGAATAGCCTCATTTTGTTCTTCCAAAAGGAGTAGTTGTCACCATTGAAGAAAGGAGGCTTGGTGGTTGATTGTGACTCATACATGCCGGAACCGGAGGTTGAAGCCATCTCTTGATAATTTGATGATCACACTCTTCCAAGGATCTCCTCTTGTGGTTGTTAATCCTCAAAGAGTTAAGCTCTGATACCAATTGTTGAGTGGATCGAAAGATCGATATTTACCAAGATGGGGGGTGAATTGGAAATTTGAAGGATTGTAGTGGAAATTGGCAAATTAAAATTGAAGAACAAGGAATTTAGAGTGGTTCAAGTTCCAAATGAACTCTACATCCACTACCTTAGTCTCACTAAGGATTTGCAACAATTTCACTAAATTGATCTTCCCCTTTTCTAGGACAAGGAGGCAACCCTTTACAATATCGGTTGATTTTTCTACCCAAAAATCAACCCAACCCTCACACAAGAGAACAAAGGAATTTGTGTGCTAATTAGGTATCTCTCAATACAAATTATAGCCCCAATACAAGCACTCAACCCAATTTTACAAAATATGAATGAAGAACACAAAATGGGATTTTACACAAATTTGGGATTTTTGCTCAAATGCTTGAATTTGATGTTTGGATGTTTCCTTGAAGTTCAATAGTTGTTGCTGATGCTTTTGGATGTCCCTTTTATACCTTCTCATTGATTTCTAGCCGTTTGGGTGGTTGGGAACATAAATGGAGCCGTTGGAACCCTCTCTTGCCACCATTAATGCTGTCTGCACCAACCCGTTTCGGAACACGGGAAACCTGTTTCGGAACGGACTAAAATAGAAAGAGCCGTTGGGGTGCATTTAAGAGCCCGTTTCGAAACGCCTTAGGGCCGTTTCGGAATGGTTTTGCCACTGGAAAAGGGTCGTTTCGGAACGGTACTAGACCGTATCGAAACGCCGTAACGGTTTTGATAAAATCAGTTAAAACATACAACGGTCATATTTTTCAAACTGGGACCTAGCCCCTATTTCGGAACGGTATTGATTCGTTTCGAAACGAAATGGCTACTGTCAAAGGGTCGTTTCGGAACGGGCTTGATCCGTTTCGAAACACCCCTTTTATATTTAAAATTTCTGAAATATTTGAAATAAATAGACCCTTTTTAAACCCTACATGAAGAACAGTTTCGAAACGAGTTGTGCCGTTTCGAAACGCTCTTAAGTGTTTCGATACGCGTTTCGGAACAGTGGTCGACAGTGGTGAAATTGTTTCGAAACGCCTTGAGGCCGTTTTGGAACGGGTACGTGAAAAACATTGTTTTGGCTTGAAACACTTAGAAAAATATTTGAAATAGTATGTTTTTAACTTAGGCATATTACTAAAATTATATGGGGATATTTTGAGGACTTAAAATTCGTTTTGACTTTTTCGATTTAGTCCTTAGGTTTTTAGTTATATCAAAATTAAAATATTTGTTTCACAAAGGCTGAGCACCAGTTTCCCTCAGGGTTGTTGCAACCGTTGAAGATCCCAGAGTGGAAGTGGGAGCGTATCACTATGGACTTTGTATCAGGACTTCCGTTGACTCCTTCGAAGAAAAATTCAGTGTGGGTGATCGTAGATAGATTCACCAAGTGTGCACACTTCATACCGGTTCATACCACCTATACGTTGGACAAGTTGGCCGAATTGTATATTCGGGAGATTGTGAGACTACATGGGGTACCGAAGTCAATTGTGTCAGATCGGGATCCGAGATTCACCTCTAGATTTTGGGAGTGTTTGCATCGAGCCTTAGGCACTTGGTTGAACTTCAGCACTTCGTATCTTCCGCAGTCAGATGGACAGTCTGAGAGAGTGATTCAGATTTTGGAGGATATGTTGAGGTGTTGTATCATTGACTTTCAGGGGTCGTGGGAGAAACACCTACCGTTAGTGGAATTTGCGTACAACAACAGCTTCCAGTCAAGCATTCAGATGGCTCCTTATGAGGCCTTGTATGGTAGGAAGTGTAGGACCCCGATTTGTTGGGCTGAGGCCGGACAGAAACTAGTGCCGATGCCCGAGTTACTCAAGGGAACAACCGAGAAGGTGAAATTGATTTGTGATCGCTTGAAAGCGGCTTCAGACCGGCAAAATTCCTATGCCGATTTAAAAAGAAAGGAGGTGGAATACTCCGTGGGGGATAAAGTGTTTTTGAAAGTTTCACCATGGAAGAAGGTGATGAGGTTTGGGAGGAAGGGCAAGTTGAGCCCGAGGTACATAGGGCCTTATGAAATAGTTGAGAGAATTGGTCCGGTTGCATAAAGATTGAGACTCCCTGTTGAGCTAGAGAAGATTCACGATGTATTTCATGTGCCGATGCTTAGGAGGTATAGATCGGATCCGTCCCATGTTATGCCAGTGGAAGAAATAGAGTTAAATCCAGACTTGTCTTACAATGAGGAACCAGTTGAGATACTTGCTTCTGATAGCAAGGTGTTGCGTGGCAAGACTATAGAGTTAGTCAAAGTCTTATGGAGGCATAGAGGTGTGGAGGAAGCCACGTGGGAGAGGAAAGCGGACATGCTTGAGCAGTTTCCGTACTTGTTTCCGTCAGGTAATTTCGAGGACGAAATTCCTTAAGTAGGGGAGAGTTGTAACGCCCCGGTTTAGGGGTCGGGTGAAAAATAATAATTTAATATTATTTCCGGGTCTAGTTTTGTAATTAAAAATAATTTTGGGCCTCGGGTTTTAAGACAACAAAATTTAGTTGGACCATATTTTAAACAAGCCCACATAGTCATGGGTGTCATCCATTGTAATTCCCTTGATTCATTAAGGGCATTTAAGTCTTTAGCCTTTCAATTTCAAATAAACCTAAACTATTACTTTGAGTCATCTTCTTCACCTCTCCTCACTATTCACTCCAACGTCTAAAGACCCCCCCCCCTCTCCTTAGGTTACTATTTCATCAAATGTCTTGCTCGTTTTGAAGAATTTCGCAAAGGTAAACACGTTTTTGACTTACCCTTGTTATTCCCTACAAGTTAATACCATTTGTTTTCATTTTTAGACATGTTTTGAGAATGGAGGTTTGAAGGATTTTTGGATTAAAAATGTTGCATTTGGAGTCTTTAACTTAAGCTTTCTATTTGTTTAAGTCATATGAGTTGCCTACAACTAAAAGGGTCCAACAAAACCGATTTTTACAATGTTTTATGGAATTTTCGGAGTTGGGTAAAAATGAAGTTTTTGGGAGGTTTTAAGATGGGTTTTGGGGGTTTATGAGGTGAAATTTTGAAGGCTGGTGATTAGGCTATAGGTGAGTGGTGTTTTGGAGACTTTTGGGAGTAATTAGAGGGTTGAAATCGATGTTTTTGAAGGGTGCTTAAGGGCTGCTCGGATTTTTGAGAAATTGAGCTTGTTTCAATGGAAAAATTGGTGTGTTGTACTTAGTATGTTATCCGGGTTGATTATATTAGAACATGGACTGATTTGGGGTTATTTGCTTGGTGTTGGAATGCTTAGAATCAAGGATTTTGGTTGGTGAAGCTTCGGGGGCAAATCCAGGGATTTCGGAGTCTTGAGCTCGGTCTTCGATCTTCTCTTGGGTAGCAACGGTGAGTAGATTCATTGGTTTATACTTTGTGCTTGATATGGACTCCTTTGGGGTTTGGGTAGAACCTTGAGAGGTTGCCTAAACCCGTGTGTAAGTCTCCCTACTCATAAGTTGTTGTGACAAGTTGATTGTATATACATTGTGACCATTGAATGCATTTTAAGTTGTCAATGTTGTAGTCGTGTTGAGTTCGTGCCTCACGTGATGGTGGTTTAAACTACGGTGATGTGTAGTCCCGCCGGTAGTGACTAGTAGGGTAGTACTTTGATGTGTAGTCCCATTGTACATCCACTAGTCGAAACGGTGATGTGTAGTCCCACCGTAAGTGTATGTTGGTTGTGCTTGAGCAAACCAAGAGTAGTGGTTGAGATAGACCCTTGTGCATTCATAGTTTTCTTGCATACAATTCGTATTTAAAAAACTGCATGTTGTGAATTGTAGAGCCTCTCTCACTAAGCTAGTTGCTTATGCTCTTTGTTTCCAACGTGCAGATCGTTAGAGTTCGGGAGGCGAGCGGGCGAAGGAGGAGCTTTTGAGAGTTCTCAAGCAAGTTTAAGTATGGTTTGCTTTTGTAATAATGCCTAGACAATGGGGTATAGAGTGTAGGAGTTGGGGTCAAACTCCTTAGGAATTTTTGTTGAGTATGTTAAACTCAAGGTTATGTTATGCTTTGCTTCTTGGTTTGCTATTTATGCTTGATATGTTGCTTATATGAACGTGCCTTATTATGTATGTTGCTGGCCTTGTAAGCCTTTTAAATTGACTATCCTTTGTGAGGAGTTCATGCTTGTTAAGTATGCCTTTTTTGGTGGAATTGCATGAAGCTTTGATTTGTATGAATTTCATTAGATTAAATGCCTCACATGTTAAATTGTGATTGTGGTTTGGTGTATGTATGTTGCTTGTGCTTAGGGGAGTCCAATAATGCTTTTAGAGTTGGGTTAAGGGTCACCTGTGCAAAAATCGTGGAGTTGCAGTGCAGGGGGTATCGATACCCTAGCTAGGGTATCGATACTGTCTTACCCAAAGGCCTCAGATTTTGCCTGGGGTATCGATACCCTAAGGGTATCGATACCCTCCAAAGTCTCTGTAATTTGGGTTTGGGGGTTAGAATAGAGCGTATCGATACGGGGTCCCCGAGTATCGATACGGATCTATTCTGTTGACCTAGGAAGGTTGACCGAGGAAGAGGGTATCGATACCCCTGGTAAGGGTATCGATACGGTCTTCTTGTGTTGACTTCCTGGGTTGACCTAGAAAGGGGGGGTATCGATACCCCTGTCAAGGGTATCGATACTGCCTGCCTGTAAACTTAAAAATGGACTGTTTATGCATGGCCAGAGTTCGAATGTGTTTTCCTTGTATGTTTCCGCTGTTGTGTATCACTTAGGGTTTAACCATCCTCTAGACAAGAAAAAAAAATAGGGTTGCTAACCGAGGGGGAATCCTTTGGGTTTCGCTTCGGTTTTCCCCGTGTGGCTCACTCGGACCGGTCATCCGGCCAGACCGGGACGAGGGGGTTACAGTTGTCACATTTTAGGGGTATGGTTCCAACTTTAATTCCATAATCTAAGAGTTGTTGCTTCATCCAAAGGACTTGAGCACAACAACTCCCTAAGGATATGTACTCGGCTTCGGTGGTAGATAAGGCTACACTATTTTGTTTCTTAGAGAACCAAGATATGAGCATACTACCTAAGAATTGGCAAGTTCCCGAAGTACTTTTCCTATCAATTTTGCAACCCCCATAATCCGCATCCGAGTAGGCATGAAGGTTGAAGGTAGAGTCTCTAGGGTACCAAAGACCTAAACAAGGAGTGTCTCTAAGATACCTAAAGATTCTCTTGACGGCTATAAGGTGAGACTCTCTAGGACTAGCTTGAAACCTAGCACACAAGAAAACACTAAACAAGATATCCGGTCTACTTGCGGTAAGGTAAAGCAAAGATCCAATCATAGAACGATAAAGCTTAGAGTCAACACACTTACCTCCTTCATCTTTGTCAAGCTTTGTAGATGAGCTCATAGGAGTGGCTTGAGGCTTTGCATTCTCCAAGCCAAACTTCTTGAGCATATCCTTTATGTATTTTGCTTGGTTGATGAAGGTGCCATCCTTCTTTTGCTTTATTTGGAGTCCCAAAAAGAATGAGAGCTCCCCCATCATGCTCATCTCAAATTCACCTTGCATTAACTTAGCAAACTCTTGACAATGACATTCATTAGTAGAACCAAAAATAATATCATCAACATAAATTTGAACTACTAAGATGTCATTTTTATACATTTTTATAAAGAGTGTAGTGTCCACCTTACCTTTTTCAAATCCTTTTTCAATCAAAAAATTTGAAAGCCTTTCATACCAAGCTCTAGGAGCTTGTTTTAAACCATAAAGGGCTTTGGTAAGTTTGAAAACATGATTTGGAAATTTTGAATCTTCAAAACCCGGTGGTTGTTCCACATACACTTCTTCATTTATAAAACCATTTAAAAATGCGTTTTTAACATCCATTTGAAAAAGCTTGAAATTATGATAACATGCATATGCAAGCAACATCCTAATGGCTTCCATTCTAGCTACGGGTGCATAGGTTTCATCAAAATCTATTCCCTCTTCTTGAGTGTAACCTTGTGCTACAAGTCTAGCTTTATTTCTCACAATGTTACCACTCTCATCTAGTTTGTTCCTAAAGACCCATTTAGTTCCTATTGTAGATTGATTACTAGGCCTATCAACTAATGTCCATACATTACTTCTCTCAAATTGATTTAACTCTTCTTGCATAGCCATAATCCAAAAGTCATCTTTCAATTCTTCTTTTATATTTTTAGGCTCTATGCATGAGATAAATGCAACATGATTCATTAATCTAAGAGAAGAACGAGTGGTTACCCCCTTGGATGGATCACCCAAGATTTCACCATCTTTGACATAGTTCAACTCCCTTGGGTAGCTCACTTCCTTTTCCTCAATAGCCAAGTCCTTCAAGGCTTCAAGAGGTGGATCTTGTGTGTCTTCTTCTTTTGGTTGAATCTCATCCTCCTTTGAAGTTTGACCTCCATCAAAGGCATTTATGATTCATACATCATCATCATCACAAGAATCCTTCCTAGGAAGGAGGTTATCATCGAATACAACATGAATAGACTCTTCTACTACTAAAGTTCTTTTGTTAAATACTCGATAGGCTTTAGAGGTTAAAGAGTAACCTATAAAATGGCTTTATCACTTTTTGCATCAAATTTACCTAAGTTGTCTTTTCCATTATTTAAAACAAAACACTTGCACCCAAAAGGGTGAAAATAGCTAATGTTAGGCTTTTTAGATTTTAAAATCTCATAAGGTGTTTTCTTTAAAATTGGCCTAATCATTACTCGATTTACAATATAACAAGCGGTGTTTGTGGCTTCCGCCCAAAAATATTTAGGTAAATTGTTTTCACAAAGCATAGTTCTAGCCATTTCTTGTAAAGTTCTATTTTTCCTCTCAACTACCCCATTTTGTTGAGGAGTTCGAGGAGCCGAAAAATTATGGCTAATACCATTTTCATTCAAAAATTCTTCAAACCCTAAATTTTGAAACTCGGTTCCATGATCACTTCTAATATGTGAAATTCTAAGTTCAAGATCATTTTGGGTTAATTTTGAAAATGTGATGAATTTTTCCAAAGCCTCATCTTTAATACTTAAAAAGAGAACCCAAGTAAATCTAGAAAAATCATCAACTAGCACAAAAGCATACGATTTACCACCCAAGCTCATAGTCCTAATTGGCCCAAATAAATCCATGTGAATTAATTGTAAGCATCTACTAGTAGAAACATCATTAATGGATTTAAAGGAAGACCTATGTTGTTTACCCTTTGAGCATGCATCACAAATTTTATCATTTGAAAATTTTATTTTGGGCAAACCTCTAACTAGATTTAGAGAGACTAGTTTTTCCAAAACACTAATGCTAGCATGTCCTAACTTCCTATGCCACAACCATGCATCATTTTCATTTTGAGCAACTAAGCATGCATGAGATGTATGTATGTCATCTAAATGCACCATGTATATGTTTCCTATGCGATGACCTATGAGCATAATATTATTAGATTTAATGTCTACAATTTTGCATCCATTTTTATCAAATAAAACATTAAATCCTTTATCACATAATTGACTTATGCTCAATAAATTGTGTTTAAGACCATCAACATATAAGACATTTTCAATGAGAATGGTAGAGTGATTACCTATGGAGCCAATACCTTTAATGTGGCCTTTGGAGTTGTCACCAAATGTTACTACTCCTCCACTTTTTGGCTTTAAATCCATGAATCGACTCTTGTCTCCGGTCATGTGTCTCGAGCATCCACTATCAAGGTACCATGAGTTTTGACTTTGTGCTTTGGCCTTGAAGCAATGCTCCCCCTACAAACAAAGATATTAAACCTTGGTTTTTGGTACCCAAATCATTTTGGGTCCATGAGTGTTAGCTCCCAAAACCTTGGTTCCCTTAGGAATCCAAGATGACATAGCAATAATATTATTAGATTTTACAAGTTCCTTAGGAACCCATACACTTCTAATTCTTTTAGCTTTACTATGTCTAGGGTAGCTACCTTGTTTGTAGTAATTAGTCCTTTTCTTAGGTTGGTGTGTTCTAGAGGATTCTCCTACTTCATGCTTGACACTACCAACATTTTTAAAGGACTTTTTGAGCTCATTTAGCTCACCTAACACCTTTTGGTGTTCACTATTGCATTGAGACAAAAGATTATTAAGATCAACATTTTCATCTTGAAAGAATTTAAGTTCATCTTTTAATCCTAAAATCTTTTTCTCAAATTTAGAATTAGCTTGAGTAAGTGAGTCATTTTTCTCATTTAGTTCTTGAATAATCTTTTTATTCTTAATGACCGACTCCTTAAATTTCTCAACTAATTCATCATATACCTCTTGTAGCTCATCATATGCATCATTTAATTCTTCATATGAAAAATCTAAAGTAGATGAGTTAGAGGTTACCATGGAGGAATCTTCCTCAAGTGCCATGAGACAAAGGTTAGCCACTTCTTGTTCGTCATCCTCCGATGACAACTCATCACTCCAAGTAGCAAGTTTGGCTTTGAGTTTCTTCTTCTTCTCAAAGCCCTTCTTCTTGAGTTGAGGGCACTCCGAACGGATGTGGCCGGGTTGTTTGCACTCATAGCAAATGATGGGATCCTTTCATTCTTCTTTGTTCTTTCCTTTGAAGTCCATCTTTCTTTGGATTTTTCTTCCTCGGTTGGACCTCATGAATCGTGAGAACTGTTTGGCTATCATAGTCAATTCTTCAAGTTCGTCCTCATCACTAGATGAGCTCTCATCAAGTTGTGAAGCTTTAGCCTTGAGAGCTATTCCCATCTTCTTCTTCTTTTCAACCTCAAGCTTATCTACTCTTTTCTCTTCTTTCTTTTTCTCATCTTCCCTTCCTTGCTTCATGATCTCATGAGTAAGGAGAGAACCCACAAGCTCATCAAGATTTAATGTCTTCAAGTTCTTTGCTTCGATGATAGCGGTTCTCTTCCCATCCCAAGCTTCGGGAAGTGAATAGAGTAGCTTCCGGACAAGCTTGTCTTCTGGTATGATCTCTCCATAGCCCTTTAGACCGTTGACGATTGTGGAGAAACGATCAAACATCTTTGACACCGTCTCATCGGGCTCCATCTTGAAGTTTTCATAACTAAGATTGAGAAGTCCAATCTTAGTTTCTTTGACACCATTGGTGCCTTCATAAGTGGTCTCAAGAGTGTCCCACACTTCTTTGGCACTTTCAATTGATGAGACCTTCGAGTAGATGTCCGGACCGAAAGCACAAAATAGCATGTGGAGAGCTTTATCGTTGACTTGAATCTTCTTCCTCTCCTCTTCACTCATTTCGGCTTTCTTCTTCAACACCATCTTGCCTTCACCATCTTGCTTCAATGGAATGTATGGCCCATCCTCAATGACATCCCATACAAGATAGTCATTTGACTTGATGAATAGCCTCATTTTATTCTTCCAAAAAGAATAGTTGTCACCATTGAAGAAAGGAGGCTTGGTGGTTGATTGTGACTCGTACATGCCGGAACCGGAGGTTGAAGCCATCTCTTGATAATTTGATGATCACACTCTTCCAAGGATCTCCTCTTGTGGTTGTTAATCCTCAAAGAGTTAAGCTCTGATACCAATTGTTGAGTGGATCGAATGATCGATATTTACCAAGAGGGGGTGAATTGGAAATTTAAAGGATTTTGGTGGAAATTGGAAAATTAAAAATTGAAGAACAAGGGATTTAGAGTGGTTCAAGTTCCAAATGAACTCTACATCCACTACCTTAGTCTCACTAAGGATTTGCAACAATTTCACTAAATTGATCTTCCCCTTTTCTAGGACAAGGAGGCAACCCTTTACAATTTCGGTTGATTTTTCTACCCAAAAATCAACTCAACCCTCACACAATAGAACAAAGAAATTTGTAGGCTAATTAGGTATCTCTCAATACAAATGATAGCCCCAATACAAGCACTCAACCCAATTTTACAAAGTAAGAATGAAGAACACAAATTGGGATTTCTAGACAAATATGAAATTTGGCACAATTGCTTGGATTTGATGAATAAGTGTTTGCTTGAAGTTCAATAGTTGTTGCTGTAGCTTTTGGATGTCTCTTTTATACCTCTTCATTGATTTCTAGCCGTTTGGGTGGTTGGGGGCTTAATTAGAGCCGTTGGAACCCTCTCTTACCACCATAAATGCACTTCTGCAGCTACCAGTATCGGTACGCGGGAAGGTGTATCGGTACCTGTCTCAGAAAAGAAAGAGTCGTTGTGCGCATTTAATACAGGGGTATTGATACGCGCGTAAGCGTATCGGTACGGTGTATCGAAACGGCAAGGGCCGTATCGATACTATTTTCTAAACTTAGCTCATTGTCCAACTCTGTATCGGTACGGGAGTTTATGCGTATCGATACGGGTCAACTAACTTTTAAAGTTTGGTTACCAACCAACTGACACCAACGGTCATATTTTTTTAAACCGACTTATACTTAAAAATTATAAAGCCCGTATCGATACGAGGGTTAGCCGTATCGGTACCGTATTCAAACTCTTTGAATTTTAACACGGGGTTGTATCGATACGAGGGTTTGGGGTATCGATACAGGTTCCGGCAGTGACCAAGTTTGGTAAAAAGGTATCGATACGCTAGGAGCTGTATCGATACGCCTGGACGTTTTTGGATGGTTTTGCCTTGGAACACTTAGAAAATATTTTGAGTTTGAGTTTTATAAATCAGTTTCAAAGTGTTGGTGTTTTAAAAACTTATTAAGGGACTTAAAAGCTAATTTTAAGTTTTACGAAATAATCCTTAAAGATTTAATTATATCAAAATCAAACATAGGTTTTACAATACCTTTAAAAAATAATCTCGTTGATAAGTTAAAAGTTAGATTAAATAAGTAGAGACAAATTGCGAGTGAAAAAAAGAATTTGATTACAAGGTAAAAAAATTTATTTAAAAAATTTAATGATTACATAGATTTATTATAAGATGATTTTTAACTCAATTTACTCAACTCCTTAATGATATATTTAAAACTTTAATTTTATTTAAAAAAAATTAATATCTCGTCTAATTAAACTGACTTATTGTTTATAATATTTTTGTTTTTATTTTACCACAGTCCACGCTTAAATCATAGTACATAAAAAGGAAATTGTTCGAATTATTAGTAGAAAAATGATTTTGGTGGAAGAAATGATTATGTAATTGATTATGTCCATTTTCAATTCCCACGATATTTTGTTGGTCCTTTTTCAACTAATAATTTATGTTGAAATTTATGCAAAATGTAAGACTAAAACTTTTTTTTTTCACTCGTACTTTGTCTCTACTTATTTAATCTAACTTTTAACTTATCAACGAGATTATTTTTTAAGGATATATGGTTTAGGGTATAGATTTAAGAGTTTAAGGTTTAATAGTTTAGGGTTTTAGGTTGAGGGTTAAGGGTTAAATTATTTTTTTATAAAGAATAGGGTCAAATTGAAATAATATTTAAATAATGAGGGTTCAATAGAAATACAAAAATAAGTAAGGTACTAAATATATAGTTTACCCTTATTAAAAATAAAATTTTAATATATATGAAAAATAATTTAATTGAATTTTTAAAATAATTATTAATTGTATGGTGAGTCCTTGAAATTTTAAATCTTTATTAATTAACTTAATGGTGTTCAGCGGTGTTCATCATTTGTGGTGTTCGTCGGTATTCTTCGCACGTTCTAGAATTTTCCTAACAATTAACACATAATGTTCCAAACCTTAACGCCAATGATCTTAATGATTACCACTTAATGATCGATCTTATAACTAGATTACAGGCTAATCATGATTGAATCGATTTACTCGTATAAATATTATATATTTGCCAAATAAATCAAAAAATAACAAGTATCTCGTACAATTGCATCACTCAAGTAATTAAAAATCAAATTTGTATCATACAAGTGGTTCTAATACTACTATTGGGTCACGCCGGTACACCCCATGGCGCAACGAAAAAATTATTCGACGATCAACTCTAGAGCTCCATGTACAAGGAACGAATTGGGGTGAATAAGGGTGAAGTATTATCTGTTTAAAATCTAGAATTCTTTAATTAGAGAAGATAGAGATGCAATCACGATTTCAAGATGTCGATTCCTAAATCGTAATGAAAATGCGCCGACCTCTACTTAATTGACCCAGTTAAAATTAGCAAATAAAACTCTATAAACTATTTAGATACTTTTGCACAAAAAACATTAATTATTGCTAGATCTCGCATGCTTTTATAAAATCTCTGTAATCTTAATTTAACTCATATTAAGATTTCAATATATATATATATATATATATATATATATATATATATAATATGTAATCTCAATTCAACTTAATTAAGATTTTAATACAATCTTAATTTAACTTAATTAAAATTTTATTATATATATAACCTTAATTCAACTTTAACTAGGATTTCAATATATATTAATTTAAATCAAATTATATTATTTATATATTAAAAGAGTTGTAATTACAATAATTATTTTCTTTTAATATTTATTTAATAGTTGAATTATATATATATATATTAATTTACTAAATATGTGTGCAACAAATTTGTACATATATATAATTCATTTAATATATGTTTGTTTCAATCGTGTATGTGACTTTGTAAGTTCCTGTAATTAGTAGTAAATATTAGATTAATTCTAACATTACAAACAACGAGTGACATCCAATAATATGTCATTGTTACCTAAATTACAAGAAGTCGTGATTTGACATAACCTCTTCGTGATTAACTTTTTTCATGCATTACATCCTTTTGTCCTTTATATCTAGATTGGACACAAGTCATGGAATAGTCACACTCGTATAGTCCATCTAATATTTCTTGATATCTTGAGTAGACTATTATAAATGAATAATTTATGATATCTCATATCAACTTATTCGGCATGACCATGCATTTCTAGTCTCACTCAATCAAGTGGCCTTAGACATTACTCCTATTATGTAGGAGGGATAAATCCTATCTTGATCAACCGTATCTCACTATATAGATTGTGACATAACCAATATCAGTTTTTATAGTGTAGTCAGTTATGATACACGTTTGGTTGTATCAAAATATGTGACTCACGATGTTGAATTAATGATGATCTCAAATTTGAGGATCATACATGTAGTTATCACTAAGAGCAATGTTGTGTTGTGACTGTCACATAATAATCTAAGAAACATGCTCATAGCGAGTCAGTCCAGTATGTCGTTCTTTAACGCATACTTATGTAATGATTTTGACATCTCTATGCCAATTAAAACACTTTGTCATCAATCAACTATATATTTGAGCCGTTTACTGTTGTTAAATGATTCGTGATGTAACAGTTACAAAAATTTGTATGGTAACACATTTAACCCTTTCATATTTACACATTCAAAAAATTTAATCCTAATTCTAAAGCTAAGAAATTTGGGGAACTAACTCCTAATTTTCCCACTTTTTGGCTTGAAGCTTTTCACTCCGCATCACAAAAAGACACAATAATCCCTCGTCAATCAATTATTTTGGCTTTATCTTTGTCGAGGAAGAAAATCTAGGGTTAGGGTTGTATGATTTGGATTGGAAGTAAAAGAATCAAAATTGTTTAGCTTAAGCCTTGCATTTTAAATTTGTATGTCTGTGTTTATTCAATAACAATGGTTTTGCCCCAGTTTTCAATTAGTTTAACTGTAGGCCAATGCCATTAGAAAATTTAAGTTCCAGTGAGGTGAGGTGATGAGAACAATTAAAAGTCCACGAAATTATCTTCATCAAATGATCAGAAACAACCACCCCATCTCTACATTGGGGGAATTTGATTCCAGGGATTCTCTTTATTGCTTGCGCTATGCCCATCTTTCGGAATTTCTAGAAGCAGTTTGACGGTGATTTTCAATTAAAGAATTTATTTCTTTTGATTTTCAGGGACTTCTCGTTTTCTAGAAAGAAAGCAGTGATAACAGAAGCATGGGTTTAAATTGTGTTTACGGTTGTGGCGTTTTATTGTGGTTGCAAACAATAGCGGATGTATTACGATCATTACAAATTATTATTTTTCACAATAGACGATGCCATCACCGTTATATAATGGTCGATATTGTGGTAGCGAACTGCTATTTAAATCCATAAGCAAAAATATACTCAAAGCGGAGATGTTATGTAGTTTGGTCTCTCAACTTTGATTGTGATTTTTGATCCCATCACTATATTTGACAGATCCCTTGGACATTTTCTGCTTGAAAAGCTAATGCAACAGATTCTAGAGTTCCTAGATAAGAATTATAAGGAAACCTCTGGGCAAGAAACCGTTAAACTCGAATGTAATTTGTGTGTTAACTTTTACTTTGCTTTCAAGTGTTTGCCTAAATTTTCTTTAACAAAGATGAAGATGAAAGAATCGATTGATGAGGGATTGTCGCGAGTATATGCTGATGAGGAAGTGAGAAGCTTCTAGACAAAAAATGGGAAATTTTAGGGAGTTAGTCCCCCAAATTTCTTAGGTTTTTGGATTATGACTTAATTGATTGAATATGTTAATATGAATGGTTAAATGTGTTATTATACAAATTTTCGTAACTGTCATGTTACACACTTAATGGCAGTTAACGTCTTAGTGACCATTTTGTATTGTTTAGATAGTTTAGTGACCATTTATATACTTTATCCTAATATTTATTAAAAAATTTAGGCTTAAGAGTTCAATAAGCCATTAAACTTTTATAAAAAAATAACTAAGCCCCTAAATTTTTTTTGCACACAACTCAAGAAAAAATTTAATTTGGCACTTTGACCAATATTGACAGTTAACTTTAACGGTTTTTTTTTAAAAATTGACACGTGTCACAATAGGATAATGACACTTGTCATTTTTAGGAATTTTAAAATTTTATTTAAAATATCTATAAAAAAATTCTGTTTTTTTTTCAAAAATTCTAAAAAATATGTTTAAAATATAAAAACTAATTTTGAAATTTATTTAAAATAATAATTTTTCAAAATATTAAAATATTTTTAAAAATAAAATATTATTATACAAGTATAAAAAATATTTTTTAAAAAAAAATATAAAACAATAAAAGTTATATTGATGTTTAAAATATATTTAAAGCTATATTTTAAAAATATTAATTTTTAAAAAAATATTAAACAATTAAAGTTATTTTGAAAATCAAAATAACTTTTATTGTTTTATTTTTTTTTCAAATTTGTTTATAGTTGTATGATAATAATTTTTAATATTTTTAATTTTGTAATTTTTTTAAAAAAATTAAGCTTTTGAAAAATTATTATTTATTTTTTTAAATAAATTACAAAATTAAAATAATTTTTAGAATTTTTTTTAAATTTTTAAGATTTATTTTTTCTGTTTTCTATATATGTTTTAAAAATTCCTAGAAACGACAAGTGACATTATCATGTTGTGTCATATGTCAACAATTGTTTTTAAGAAAACTGTTAAAGTTAACGGTCAACGTTAGTCAAATGGCCAAATTGATTTTTTTTCTTGAGTTTGAGGGCTTAATTGAGTAAAGAAATTAAAGACTTAATTGACTTTTTGTAAAAGGTTAGGGGCTTACTGAACCCTTAAGCCCAAAATTTATATTTGATGCACTAAAATATATAAATTATATGCATTATCGGCAAATTAGATGACGACACATCACTATAAAACTAAAGACATAAAGCCAAATCACTTTGGCCCCTATTATATTGATTAGAACATTTAAGCCCCTAACGTTTTAATTTTTTGTCAAAATATCCTATTTGAATGAAAACTATTAATAGACTAATGATAAACTTTTTTTTTACTGACTAAGCGCGTCTATGTAAACTGAATTGTTGACATGACATTGAACATAGGCCTTGTGCATGAAAGGCTAAATGCTTAGCCATCAAGTTAAACTGCCATTTTGAAGTTCAATTATCAGTTGTATATTTATCCATTATCTCGTATAGTAAAAGTCTAAAAAGTAAAAAATAATGACTAAAAGGAATTAAATCAAAACTCATATAAACAAGACCAACATCTTGCCACCAAACCAACTAGGTATCTTAGATTTATTATTATAAAAACTTAAATTTAATTAGTTTAAACTTTAATTATCTTTAGTTATAACATAAATTAAAGTATATTTATGAGATAAGCTTTATTTTTTCTAATATAATATTAAATTATTGAAAATATAATTTTCTAAATTTATTTCTAATTTTTGAGTTTTGTTCTTTCTAATTTTAATTAAATATTTGGAAACAATATAAAAATAAAAAAACATTAATTAAAATATATAAATAAAAACTATCATTCTCAATAAATTTAAAACTTAGTTTATTTTTTTAATAAATGTTAATATTTAATTTTAATTATTTTTATATTATTCTCAAATAATTAATTAAAATATGAGAAAACTAAAAAATTAAAATTTAGAAAAAATATCAATTTCAACAATTTAAAAATATTATATTAGAAACAAAAACAAAGTCCATCTCATAAATATACTTTAATTTAATGTTTGATAGTAATGTATACAAATATAACTAACTAGTTTAGTGATAAGTTGTTTTGTCCTCCCATCCAAGTAATGTGTTCGATTCCTCTAATGCATTAGTTTATACTTTTTACTTCTAAAATATGAGATAATAAATAAATATAATAAATAATAATTAAACTAATAAATAATTAACTTGGTGGCTAGGCATGAACTTTCATGCACTAGTCTTAAGTTCAATTCCCAGTAGTCTCATATTTAAATTTTGCTTTTTTTTTAGTTTTTAAACTAATTAGATGATGCCACATCATCGTTTGATTGATTATAATTAATTTAAAAATATTTTTAAAGTCACTTCATCACTTAATTATACGTGGACATGCCACGTCATCAATCCAATCAAACGTTGGAGGTTAATTTTAATTTTATGCCAAAATTAAATTCATTTAACTATTTTCAATGGTATGTCATAATCTTGTTCGTTGATGATATATAGAATTATACATTAACAATGCATCAAATACAAACTCAATAAATATGTTATATATATAAATATAATTATTTGATACACCGACGGTGGAAACTTTTAGTTTCCACAAGCACATTAGTTTTAGGGTTTAGGGAGTTAGTTTAGGGGTTTAGGTGTATTTGTTTTGAATTTAGGGATAGTGGTTGAAATTTACAATTTAGGGTTTATAGATTAAAACATAAATCCTCACCATATTACCCTGGAAACTAAACACTAACCTCTAAACCCTAAATTTTAACCATAAACCCTAAATTCTAAATCTCTACACATAAACCCCTAAACTCTAAAACTAAGGTGCTTGTGAACCAGTGTATAGGATAATAATTTTATATATAATATTACAATATTTATTTTAACTATATATATATATATATATATATGTATATTGCAAAAAAAAATCATTGTTATGAATATTTATCTCTATGGATGTCTATCATGATAAGAATTTAATCAAAGAGATTTGACTTATTTTACCATTTGAAATATTATCTACATTAATTAGAGGTTTAATGTATTATGTTATAAATAGATGATTTATTAAAGACATTGTATACAATTCTAATTTTTGAGAATAATATGAATCTCCATCTTTTTCTCATCTCTTTGGTTTTCTTGTTCTTCATTATTATTTTTATTCTTCTTTATTTTATTTATAACAACCCTATAATTTTATTTTTATTTTTAGTATAACTTTTTTTTTTTGAGTTAAACGTGTCAGTTGGCAACTTTATTGAAAATAAAACACAAAAATCAAGGCAGACCCGTGGTGTAAAAAAGAAAAAGAAACAAATGAGAAAAAACATGAAATAGAAACTAACTCCACTAGGTTGAGCAATAGAGGGAAATAAACCCAGGGGAAAGCAAACCGACAACTCTTCCACTCCAAAGAATGAATCATTGGAGGAACAAAGTAGAAGAAAGCTCAGAGGAGACGCCATTGATGAATGAAGAAGAAGTCCCTAAAAAATCTTCATAAAGACAAACACATAATCATGAGGGGTGTCTTCGGCCAGCAGATGAAGAACACCACCCAGAAGCATTCAGAGGAGTGGCCAAGATCTACACGCGCTGATCGATTGCCATTTCGGCCGTTGAATCTAAAGAAGCTTTAGTAATTGGTCATATCACTGAGTGATCAATTTCTCTTGAATTGAGCTTTGTGATTATTGATTTTGAATCACTCCCAGCCATCACAACTCTAATGGCGAGGTCAAGAGCAATTTGAAGTACCTAAAGAATTGACGGTAACTTGAGAATTTATTATGAAGCAAGAACTAATATGTCTCGGATAATAACTCCAGAGCTTTGAATTTTGAAGGTAACTAGAATAAGAAGTGGGATGTCGAAGGGAAGATGCAGCATATGCCAGCTTTGGATGAAGGTAATAACATCCTCCACTCTTTGTTGTAAGTCCTTATACCATAAAGCTCAGATTACTGAAACAATTATGATATGCTTGGTTGAATTATAATTCTGAAATAAATCTAACAACCAATCATAGAAACTCAAATTTTGAGTAGCAATAGGCAAAGAAAAACCTAAACCATTCTCCACATATCTTGCAAAATTAAAATCACGCCTAACATGGCAGTTATCTTTTATCACAGAATTACATCTCGTACATTGAGGATTAGCAGTTACTCTTTTGATTACCAGATTGTGCACTATACGAATATAATTATGAACAAATTTTTATATGGCGATTTTAATCTTAGAAAGACAGATAAACTTGTAAATGTCTTCTTGATGATCTAGATTAGAAAAAGAATTCAATAATAACCTGTAGCCACTATAGAAAATATAGATGCCTGATTTTTTACCCTTCCAGGATAGCACATTGCTTTGTGGAAGCTGTGGAAGTGTAATACTTAGAATGCAATTTGCCTCTTTGTTGGAACAACATGTTCTGATCAGAGAAGTATCCCAACTCTTCTCATTTGGTAGCATAAGATCCGAGACTTTATGTAGATGGTTGATCCTCAAGGAACTTATTTCTTGAGAAGGAAATCTCGATAACCCGTAATCCTTCCAAAGTGAGACAGAATTACATGTCCTAATAGTCTATACAATGCCCTTTTCCAATAAACAACGTGTACACCAGATGCTTCGCCAAATTAGAGAGGGCGAAGAGCCTAAAGGGGCTTCCAAGAATTTATTCGTGGGGTAATACTTTAGCCGTAACAATCTAGCAACCAAGGAATATAGTTTAGTGATTAGATGCCATCCTTGTTTTTCTAGTAGAGCGATATTGAACTTCCTCATGTCATGAAATCCTAAGCCTCCCTCGTCTTTCAGTTTGCACATCTTGGACCAAGTACACCAATGAATCCCTCTGGAGGCTGATTTTTGCCACCAAAAGTGAGCTACAATTGCCTCAAGCTTCTTGCAAAAGGAATCAGGTAGAAGAAAGCAAGACATCACGAATAAGGGAATTGGTTGAAGAATGGACTTAATGAACACTTCCTTCCCCCATTGCGATAATATTTAGTACTCTACTTTTAAATGCTAGAATCAGAGCGATCTCTAAGTTTCCTACAAGCTTGTTTCTTGTTACAACCCATAGTAGCAGGAAGGCCCAAGTAGGATTCCAGATTACAGGTTTTGGAGATGTTAACCTTGTAAAAAGGTTATATTTTATGCCTTCTTACTTAGGTTATTGTTTGGTTTTAAGCTCATTTCATTGCATATAGTTGCATTTAGTGTGTTTGACTGGTTTATTTTATATATTTTTGAAATTATTGCTGCTTTGGGAAATGTTTGTTTTGGTGTGGTGATGTGCAGGTGATTTAAGGAGTGAAGCTGGGCAAGGAGAAAATGTTGCAGCATTCTGGACGACATTTCCGGGCGCACAAAGGACAAGGAATGAAGATATTTTACAACCCACATGTGAACCCCTCCCTCAGCCAGCTGTGCCACACATTTGAAGGAAATATTCCCTAGGGCACACAAATAATTAAGGGCACAAAATCCTAGGAGCCCCCACTATATAAAGGATAGGACACACACATTAAAGGAAGAGCTGAAAAAGGTGTTTTATTATATAAGAAAGAGAGAAGCAAAAGGTGACTTCCCTTCTTCTCCTTCATCGTGCCCTCTATTGTTGAAGCTCCAAGGGAAGAACTTGTTGGCTTTTGAGAGAAGCAGCAAGCTTGAGGCAGTTCACGACAGTCCACGACGGCTTGGGAGTTTTTCTTCTCTTAGTTGCTTTGCTCCTTACATTTCCATACTTTTCTAAAATGTGTTGTATTAAACGAATAATTTTGGATGATATTTGTCAAGCCATGAACTAACTTCAAGTGGCTTGTGTTTGTTGTGGATGATTTATGTTTTTAGTTTGAATGAATGTTTAAGCATTTTTCGGTTTCATGCATGCTTTGTTCACCGTTTTATTAGCCTTTACCTTTGTTTGATGCTTAATGGTTGAGAGAGTTAACTTTAGATCTACATGGACAATGGGGTTGAGCTGAGAGGTTAAACTCTAACTTACCTTAGAGATAATAATAGAGTTTCAACGACTAAAAGGAGAAAAACTTCATGGATAGTAGCTTGCTAGGGTTTACACTGAGAGGTATTGTTGTAGCATTTTTACTATCAACTTCTTGCTAGAGATAGTTTAGAAGCACACTTGCAAGCTCTGTCGAGCATCTTATAAGCTGGAAGGTGTTTAGCATTAGTGAGAATTAGGCATAGGATTCCTTGATAAACCCAACCTGTCATCCTATTTGAGAGTTTTCACACGTGTGAGGATGTTTGAAGTCTTATTGTATCACTCCAGTTTTTAATATAGTTTTGCTACAACATTTTTTTACATGTTCCTACCGAATCTTCTACTTATCATCTTATCTTTATTTTGTGTGCTTGTACTTATCTTGAATTCCCTCAAATCCTTGTGGAGACGATCTTACTTATCACTTTTATTACTTGTTCGATGTGTATACTTGCACCGTTTTCGTATCATTTATAGTACATCACAACATGCAACAAGTTTTTGGCGTCGTTGTCTTGGATTGCCAATTGGTGATTTTGAGTTTAGTTTTTGCACCATTTTATTTTTTTCTTTTTGTATAGATTTATTTTTTGTTTGTGTTTACCTTTTTCAGATGTTGTGTTGTTGTATGACCCGAGGATGACCTGAAGAACCATTACTACCTATAGTTCTAGAAATTGAACACCTTTTTCATCAAAGAAAACATATACAATAAGGTTTAAGAACTATGTATAGAGGTCAAAACCAAGGAGAGCAACTAGCTGACGGTCTGGAGGATCCTCATGCTGCAGCAAATCATGGAGTGGTAGCTCATCCACGTGCTATTAGTGACCATTTAACTTATATATTGGATGATATCAACCCTGGGATTGTAGCTCCCAAGCTTCAGGCAGCCCACTTCGCACTTAAGCCGATGATGTTCAACATGTTGAACTCCATTGGACAATTTGGTGGATCGCCTCATGAAGATGCAAGACAACACATTCGTGCCTTCTTGGACGTTTGTGATTCCTTTAGACAACAATGTGTGAACAAAGATGTGTTGAAGCTCAAGTTATTTCCTTACTCATTACGTGATCGAGCACGAGCATGGTTGAGTGGAGTACCCGCTGATTCGATGGAGTCATGGACAACTTTATGAAAAAGCTTTTTTTGCGTTATAATCTACCGAATTGGAATATTCAACTAAGGAATGATATTGCTTCATTTCATCAAGCTGATGAAGAATCGATGTACGAGTGTTGGGATCGATATAAGGGACTGCTTCGCAAATGTACAAATCATGGTTTTCAAGATTGGACGCAAGTGGTGCTGTTTTACAATGGTGTCAATGCTCCCACGAGAATGATGCTAGATGCTTCAACAAATGGAACTTTGTTGGACAAGTTGACTGAAGAAGCATTTGATATCATTGATAGGATAACAAATAATAACTACCAATTTCCTACTACAAGACTTGGAATGGAGAGGAAGACTCATGGGACACCCGAGCCTAATGCTAGGGATTCCATTCCAGCTCAATTGTCAGCCATTACAAGTATGCTGAAGAATCTCTAAAGTCCCAGTGAGGTGAAGGAAGTGAAGGTAGCAACTTCTTGTGTTCTTTGCAATAGAAATCATCATGTGAGCGAGTGCCCCAAAAATTAAGAGTCTGCCAATTATGTGGGGAACTTTAATAGGAACAACAACAACCCCTATTCAAACACTTATAAACCAAGTTGGCGTCAACATTCAAATCTTTCTTGGGGGAATTAAGGAACTGACAAAACTGGAAGCTCGAATCAACAACAAAATCTGACCGAACCCTCAGGTTTTCAACAAAATATGCCATGACAAAACAACAACAAGGGTTCAACATCTTCATCGAACATAAATTCTCTAGAAGCTACTTTCCAAGACTTTATGACGACTACGAAGGCTTTATTTCAAGACTATGCTGCATCTATCAAGAGCCAAGGAGCATTGTTATAGAGTCATATTTCGTCTTTGAGAGCTTTAAAAACCCAAGTAGGTCAAATCACGCAAGCTTTACAAGTTTGACCTCAGGGCAGTTTATCTAGTGATACTGAAGCCACTAAACATCATGGCAAAGAACAGTGTGGTGCACTCACTTTAAGGAATGGCACTCAACTTTACAAGGAAGATAAGTTTGTGGGGAAGAAAGTGGATGATTCCAACCCTAAGAAGGTGCATGAAGGACCTAAGTTGCAAGAGGATTCATCTCTTGAAAAGGACACGAATGAGGGCTCGACAAGTGAACCTACTAATGGAAGACAAAGTATTGCTACAACGAAAGATAAACCCCCACCAGTAGAGAAAGAAGTCAGACCCCCACCATCCTTCCCTCAAAGATTGAAGAAGAAAAATGAAGACCTTCAGTTCAAGAAATTCGTGAATATTCTTGAACATCTGTACATCAATGTCCCATTTTTAAGGCCATTGATTAAATGCCCACTTATGCGAAGTTTCTCAAGGATATCGCCACCAAGAAGAGGAAGGTTGAGAAGTGTGAGACCGTTGCTATAGCAAAAAAATGCTATTCTGTGTTGAGTAAATTGCTACTTAAAAGGAAGGATCCAAGCAGCTTTATTATCCCATGTTATATAGGTGATAATTATGTGGGGAGAGCCTTATGAGATCTTGGATCTACTGTGAATCTAATGCCTAAGTTTGTCTTTATGAAGCTTGGTATGGGAAATGCAAGGCCTACCATTGTTATTTTGCAACTAGCGGACCGATCCTATGTTTCTCATGAAGGAAGAATCGAAGACGTTGTGGTAAAGATGGACAAATTTGTGTTTCCAGTTGACTTTCTCATCCTGGATTGCGAAGCTGATGATAATGCACCCATTATTTTGGGGTGACCATTCCTAGCCACCAGCCGAATTTTGATCGACTGTGAAAAAGGGTGAATTCACCATGAGAGTAGCTGATCAAAGGGTGACCATAAATGTCTTCAACACCCTCAAATGCGCGGATAAGAATGAGGAGTGTCAATGTCTTCAAGACATGAATTCTATGGTAGAAAAGAAAGCTACAGAATTTTGCTGCGGCAAATTCCTGCAGATTGATGACTATATAAAGCTCAATGAAGATGACAATAAGGAGTTCGAGGAGCTCGAGGAGTTTCCAATGGAGGTGCAACAATCTAGCTTGCTCATAGCTAGACTAGGTATGCAATTCGAACATTTATATATTTTTAAATTTACTTTTCCAAAACCCTCACTTGAGCATGCACCCACATTAGAATTAAAGCCCTTCCCATCACACCTTAAATATGCTTATTTGGGTTCCAATGAAACTTTGTTTATGATAATCTCTTCTAGTCTTACGCCTGAACAAGAATATTGCTTGATAAATGTGTTATCTCAAAATAAATAAGCTTTAGGTTGGACTATGGCTGACTTGAAGGGTATAAGCTCTACTATTTGTATACACAAAATTTTGTTTAATGAATGCCACAATAATTCTATTGAACCCCAAAGAAGGCTTAATCCAATCATGAAGAAGGTGGTGATGAAGGAGATAATCAAGTGGTTCGATGCTGGAGTTATTTATTCGATTTCCAACAGTTCGTGAGTCAGCCCTGTGTAGTGTGTACCTATAATCACTAATTTTGTCCAGGTCTTAGACCCTTTTAATTTATTTTATTTTATTCGTTTTTTTGTTTTCATAACTAATACTACTACCTCTTATTATCGTTATTATTATTGTTATTATATTGTTACCATTATTATATTATTATCATAATTAAACTAAAATATATATGCCCAATTAATATAAATAAAATGCCCATATATATATATAGTTATAGTCCATTCACACTTAAATTTTGAAAACTCAAAAACATTATATATGTATTATCAGCCCATTAACATAGAATAAAAAAGGTATGTTTTTTATTCATTAAACAAGTGTCCATTTACAATTAAAACAACCCAAAAATATTACATATATTTGGCCCGTTTTAGGCCCAACTATTAAACCCTACCATAATCTGATTATACAAGCCCTAATTATCCCTCTGTTCTGCGCAGCTTAATCCCCATCGTCAGATCTGGAACGATTTGACGGTCCAGATAGAATGAAGGAGGCCTTTCAGCTCCCACACGCATTCACGCACGCCTGCCCACCTTTCTCATGCGCGAGTACGAACCACGCCCGAACGCTTCGGCTTCCGCATCGAAGTAACATGCCGTTCGAGCCTCTTCAGCTTCTTGCCACAACTGTCAAGATCCCTCATCGAAGGCTGGGATTGCTCCACGTCGTCTGGTTGGTCCCCATCCTCCCCATTCAGCCATGATTCCATGTGCAAACAAACAAAAAACAAGAGTGTCAAAGCCGTTTTGGAGACAAACAAACATTTCGCAGATAACAGGTGAATACAAACAAATCAGGAGCAGCCAATAGGAAATTTCTATTCAATGTAATTTCATTTCTAAATTTGTAATTTTTGGCTATATAAAGCCCGAACCAACAACTGTAACCCAAAGAAGCATTCGAGGGGATATTCGAAGAGCAATAGCAAATAGAGAAAAATAAGCCACCTCAAGCTTTGAGGTATACACTCATCGTTCTCTTTAATTTCAGCGCATAATCATACTAAATAGACTAGGGATTTTGTGTTTTTACCTTTGTCGTCCCGTCTTCATCCGCGTCGGTTCACCTCCATGTCTTAGACAAGCCTCTCAGCCTCCCAAGGGTCGAGCGTGGTGAAATGGGGGGATGGTAACCGGTAAAAAGGGGTTTGTGGTTTTGCTTTAAAAAAAGGGTTTTGTTTTTTATTTTTTTTACGAAAAAAAAGTGTTTTCGTCGTTTTAAAGGGAATGGTAGGTTTAGATCTGGTTTTAAATCGTTAAAAGGAGTCGTTTTTTTTTTGTTTTTTTGGGTTCGCTGGCTGATGCGGCGGAGGACGACGGTTCTTGGGCTTTTAAACCCCGATGAACGACATTGTTCATCAGAGTTAGGAGAGAGGGGAAAGTGTTTTCTGGGCTTTTTGAGGAAATAAGTAAAATTTCCCTATTTGGCTAAAGGTTGTGCTTTATACCTGTTTTAAAAGAAACATATGGTTTATTCGCCCTCATAAACCCCTCCGCCTTTTCGATTTCACGCCTCTAACCCTTCCGCGTTCTTAAATCCCGTCCTAGGTCCCTTTCGTTTTTAATGCTTTACGATTTAGTCCCCTTTTCGGCTTAAAACTGTTCGTTTCTAGTAAAATCCTTTTTACTCCCCCATGGCTTCTGTTTTGTGCATTTTAATCCCTATTCAGTGTTGAAATCCCCCCTCGAACCCCCTACATGCATATTAAATTTCTGTTATAATTTATTTTCGTTCTTGCTTTATATCTTTGTGTATACATGTATTGCGGCTTTGTTGTTTATTTCATATGTTTGTTTATAGTATATGATCCTAATGTATAAAAAATGTTTTATGTTATATATATATAACCGTTTTTACATATAGTATATATAATTTAATTTGTTTTATGTAGTATATAATATATGGTACATATGATTTAATTATGTATATAACTACTGTCTTTTCATATATATATATATATATATATAATATTTATGCTTATATGTATATGCGTTATCATAATATGTAAGTATACGTATGTGTCTTATGTATTATATACCTCATGTAAATACGTTATATGTTCCATATATATGTTATAATAAAGCCTTAAATGTATGTCTGCTGCCCTTTATATATATGTTATCCGTATAATATATGCATATAGATACGTGTATGTAACCTTAAAATAATGTAATGTTGTAACGTAATATGGTCTTAATGTGTTCTATTAGTTTTTTTTGGGATCCTCTTGCATTTATGTTATGCCCTCATTTATGTTTGCCGTGTTTCTTTTATGCGACATTTGTTTGTCCATGTATGTTTACTTGTCATTCATTTGACCTTTAATAGTTTAATTTGATATATTAATTAATTAATTTAACATTATTGAGAAGGAGCTGTTGGCAGTAGTTTTTACTTTTGATAAGTTCCGAGCCTATCTCATCAAAACAAAAGTGATAGTGTACAGGCCATTCAGCCATAAAATACTTTTTCTCCAAGAAAGATGCAAAACTAAAATTGATACGCTGGAATCTTCTCCTGCAAGAATTCGACGTAGAAATCAAGGACAGAAAAAGGACAGAGAACCAAGTGGCTGGTCATCTGTCACAACTAGAGGGAAGACCCACAAACACGACTAAAATTCAGAAAAACTTCCCAGATGAGCAGATCCTAGCCACCTCAGCAGTAGACCTCACAACCGCCCATGTAGCATATACCATAGCCACCGCGGCAGAACTTTTGGCAGCCATGATGACCTCCACCACACCTTGGTACGTTGATCTTGTAAACTTCTTAGTTAGTGGTATTTTTCCTCATAGCATAAATTACCAAGAGAAAAAGAGGTTCCAAAATGATGCAAAACATTATTATTGGGACGAACCTCTTTTGTTTAAGCAATGTGTAGATCGGGTGATTCGGAGATGTGTATCATAGGAAGAACAACAAGAAGTCCCCCACCATTGCCACAACTCATCATATGGGGGACATTTTGGAGGAACCAGAACTGCTGCCAAGGTTCTCCAATCGGGACTCTACTGGCCGACATTATATAGAGATGCCCAGACATACTACAAACAGTGTGACAGATGCCAACGGACGGGCAACATCTCAAGGAGGAACGAGATGCCACTGCAGAATATTCTAGAAGTCGAACTGTTTGATGTATGGGAAATCGACTTCATGGGTCCGTTTCCATCATCTTGTGGGAACTTATACATACTGCTAGTAGTGGATTATGTGTCCAAGTGGGTGGAAGTCATTGCTACACCAAAAGGATGATTCCAAAACTGTTCTGAAATTTCTCTAAAAGCATATCTTTACACGGTTTGGAATCCATAGAGCCATCATAAGTGACGAGGGGAGACACTTTGACGACAAACTGATTGCCATGGTATTGAAGAAATTCGGTGTCACACACAAAGTTGCCACAGCATACCACCCTCAGACCAATGGGTAGGCTGAAATATCAAACAAGGAACTGAAGAGCATTCTCGAAAAGGTGGTTAATCCATCTAGAAAATACTGATCTCTTCGAATCCATGATGCATTATGGGCATATATAACAACCTATAAGACCCCATTGGGCATGTCACCCTCTCGTCTTGTATATGGAAAAACCTGTCACCCGCCCGTTGAGATTGAACATAAGGCATACTGGGCCATCAAGGCAGTAAACCTAGACTGGGACAAAGCCGAGCAAAAGAGACTCATGGACCTGAATGAGATCGAAGAATTCAAAGCCTTGGCATGACAAGAAGTTGCTGCCAAGGCAGTTTATGCTCGGGCAGCAGGTACTCCTCTTCAATCCTCGATTGAAACTATTCACAAGGAAGTTGAAGTCAAGACGGTCTGGCCTGTTCGAGGTAGTTAAAGCATTCCCACATGGTGCAGTCACGATCAAATCTACCAAGGATGGGCATGAATTTAAAGTGAATGGGAAGAGGTTAAAGCACTACACAAGAACTCATGTTGTAAGAGACAAGGAAGTGGTCATGTTAGGAGATGCATCCAAATGCACTCCTAATACATCCTAAATTTTTTCTATTTTTAATTTTCTGTTATTTAGGAATTAGATTTAAATTTCTTGCATTTATTTTATTTTTCAAACACATTATTTTTAATTTTCTGTTTTTAGGCATTAGATTTAATTTTAGCATGCATTTTAATTTTCAAGCACTAATAATTTTATTTTAGTTTATTTTAGGAGAAACAAAACCCAAAGGAAGAGAGAAGAATCAAGCCCAACCTATAAACCATTCAAGTCTGCCCGTGAAAGACTGTCGCGGCATTACACAGCCGCAGACGTTGCTTCCCGCCAAAACTAGCCGTTGCAGATAAAGCCGTTCCATTCCAACGACTCTATGCCCAGGCAACGGATGCCTCGACAGATGAAACGGTAGAAACTCTTCACCCAACCACTTTAACTCCTATTTAACCCCCTAATTTTTTTACTATTCACTCTTCTTTACTTTCTCTTGCGTTTTGTTATACTAGATTTCCCTTTGCTTTCAGATTACTCTCAAGGCTCTCCCAAATCTCTCAACCTTTCAAACCCTAATCCCAAACAAAAAATGGCAAGAACACCCCACCGCCAAGTCGCCCAGGCAGACTCTAATACTTCCCTTCATAGATTTTCCACACACGAAGTAAAGGCACGCCACAATCAGAAGTTCAAAGAGCGATTTATGTGGGAAGAACAAGGGTTCTTCTATGAGATAGTGAAACGAAACTTCGGGCTTGACCACTTCATCTTCAGCAAGATCGAACACAAACGATGAGAAATTTTTGCCTAACAACCCAAACAGGTGAACCAGACAATAGTTCACGAATTCTATGCCCATGGGCTGACAGTTGAAGACCCATCAGTAAATGTCTGAGGGCGGTGAGCTGAGATTGATGCCAATAGAATCAACACTCTCTACGGCATCCACATCGCCCACGATGAGCACCAGAAGTTTGTTGACTCCTTGACGGCAGACAACCGAGGCCATTAAACAAGAGCTTTGCATCTCAGGCACCGTTTGGAACGCGAGGAAGAATCGGGGAATGATCAACAAAAGAAACCTACTCCCAGAGGCCAAGTTTTGGAATACATTCGTCAAGAGACGAATTCTGCCCATGTCGCATAATTCGACAGTGGACAAGCCCTGTCTAGACACCAAGGAGATATGCCCGAACAACGAAGATGGCAGTGAACGGGAAGTCACAAAGCCAGACCAACCAACAGCAGCCTCTTGCAAGCAGCCGCCAAGGGTGGCCAAAAGACTTAAAGTAAGCGATGACGAAGAAGACGACACCTCCTCCGATTCGCCAACATTCTAAGCTATCATCTTCCTTATTTATCTAATCTATGTTTTAGTTTGAGTATGTAGGCATGCATTGAGGACAATGCTCCTCTCGAGTTTTTGGGGAAAATTAGTCCTAATTTTTTTATTTTATTTTCTCTTTTGTTTTTATTTGTTTCATGTTAAAATGTATATTTAGGATTCATATAGAATGCATTGTTACTTGCTGTTGTTTAAAAAATATTTGGCTTAGATTTTGAGCATTTCCTAACTGCCGCCGTAGTAACCGCAGTGGCAACGACCTTATCATGACTTTAGAAGTATTTAGAACTCTACTATTGTGCTGAAACTTAGAAACACACCTTGAGACTTGTATGATTTTAGGAGTTCTAGTGAGTTAAGGTTAGATAATTACTTGGGTTTAAAATTGAAATTTTTATGTACTAGAGTTGCCTATCACTGGCTCTAGTATAGAGTAAAAGATATTGCTAGAAATGTTTGCCTTTAATTCTAGTAATAAGAAATCACTAGAGGTGCCTGAAACCGGCTCTAGTTGATTAAGTTTTGGAGGAAAGGATTGGTTGATAAACTAGAGGTGCCAGGAACTGGATCTAGTAAGAAAAGTTAAGAAACCTAAGACTTGAATTGATTACCTTTATGTTTACATGGAATCCGAAGAATCATACTTGTTCAAAAAAACATACATACACTCACGAGCATCATAGTATTGTTCCGGGTAAGTCCATTTTCATTCGAAGGGTTGTTGCCCAAGCAGGTGATCACATGGAGGTTAGGGATTACTCAAGATATGAAGCTACACTTTTTAGAGATGCAAGTAACTACTAGGTTGCATTTTCTTGAGGACAAGCAATAGTTCGAGTTTAGGGGTGTGTTAAGTGTGTAAAAGTCCTACATTTTACCCCTAGTTTAGCTCAAATATTGTTGCACTTAAGCATGTTTTAGTTACATTTATTAGGTAACCATACACAAAATTGCATAGATTAGATAATCTGCCCTGTTTGAAGAATTTCACTATTTTTCTCTATAAAAGATACTGCTCAGGTATGTGTTTTACTGTGTGCAGGTACCCTCCCAGACAGACAATGCCGAGGCAACAAGAAGGGCAGAAGGAAGGAGCTGAATAATCGATGGAAGATGCTGATGAACCTGATGAAGAGTTGACCAGACAAAGCCACAGAGGATAAGCCTAGAGTAAAGAGCCATGTTGAGTTACTCACACCAACGCAGACCTATGTTGAGGCTGCAGATTGTATGCCGCCGAGGCAGCAACCCAAGGAAACTAGAAAATGCAAAGTGGTATGCGATTGAAAGAACACATCAAGCCTGATTTTTAGAGATTACTTGCATGAGGATCGAAGCCCAAAAGCTCAAAAAAAACCACGATCAAAGTTATGGTGGAAAAAGTCAAACATGAATCTAGGAAGAATTAATGATAAAGATTTGTTCTTTTAATGAGTTGTAATCTGATTCTAACTAGTACTCCTACCCTAAACCGACTTTGACCTATGCCATGCCCTATAAATACATACCCTAGCCGACTAAGAAGGGGAGATCGAGTGATTTTTGAGAAATCTTAGAGCTTCCATTCATCCATTATGTTCTAAACTTCTCCTAGGGCTAAGGGTTGGTTTTGTTGAGTAGTTTGTGAGAGATTGCTTGTATTCGTTTAGGTTAAAGTTATTTCAATAAAATTCAAAGTTTGTTTACTCTTGGTTTTCAATTGTTTGCAATCAAATCGGGAGATGAAGTTGCAATTTATCTATTTGTTCAATTTCGGGAGAGTTGAACTCAAGAACGAGTAAACACGGTTTTATCTAATCTAGGGTAAAACTACTTTGGCTTAGGAATAAGTTGGAAGTTTAGGGGCTAAAGGAGGCTTAGCATTGGTTGGTGTTCATCCTTTGATTCACGCCGGGAGGTATTATCAAGACGTGTTCGCCAATAGCACTTCGACTTAGGGATGAGAAGGAGTCATTGAAGGAAGCCTTGCCGAACTTTGAATTGTTGCTTAGCCATCCGGGCAGCTACGTAGTCTCTGCCGAGGCGGGCATCTGCCAAGGCAGTTTTCTGTCAAAACTGTCCAGACTATTAAGACGATTCTGCACTACTTTGCCGAGACGGAGCATTCAAAATCCACACTACAACGCATAACAATACCAACCTATTTTCTCAATTTGATTTCTCGACTCTTTATTTTAATTGCTTTTAGTTTAATCGATTCAAACAAAACCTCAATTTACTTGTGTTTTTATTTTTACTTGTGCAGGAAGATAAATTCTAAAGGGTTTCCCAATCCCTGTGGATACAATATCTTTTATATTACAACTAGGAATTAGTGTACACTTTCACTTAAAGCATGACTATTCGACATCCTACAAATGTTCTGATGATGGGACTAGAGAAGCGTATTAAATCAGGCATAGATCGAGGGCGAGCTACCACATATGTCCATATCGACTCATCAGATGATATAGAACTAGTGTCAACATTGATGAAGACATCGACAGAAGAATTGGGGTTGAATGTCATGGCCATCCTTTATTGGACTATATCGATGAGAACATCGGTAAAGGAAGTGTGGGAGAATGTCAAGACCATCTCTTGTTGGACTACATCGATGAGGACATCGATAGAGGAAGTGTAGGAGAATGTCAAGGCCATCTCTTCTTGTATTGCGATCCTACCTTGAAAAGTATATTTTTAGACCGTGTAGATGCGGATCGAGTGATGATATGAGCAATACCTAAAGAGCTGCCAAGTAAAAGATGCAAGCCGAGATGCTTTGGGAAGACAATGAAGACCCTGTACAGAAAGTGTCCTCGGTTGGGATTATGTAACATCTACTCGTGTCATACTTGGTAAGTTTATTTAGCTCTTTAAGGGGAAGTGGTCTGGTGTTGGGTCTCCACCACCCCCTCGCCATAGGCTAGCAACTGAGCTACCTTGGTTTGATTGACATTTTCCTAGGCTCGAGTGGGGCCTAGGTGTGCCAGTATTGGGGCTAAGCGGATGGCACAATGTCTCTCTAGGAGGACCTCAAAGGGACGGTTTGGGGCCAAAAAGCCCCATATCGCGCTCGTCACGGATGTCAAGGGTTGGCAGCTAGCATTCACTATGCCCCGCAGGATTTGATATTCAGTGTGCGTGTTACCTTAAGGATCATGAGATGATACTTTCGAGTTAAGTCCTTGGATAGTGAACGCGAGTAAGGCTTACTTGTTTGGGAAGAGTCTTTTTCAAGTACCGTAAGACATGCCGATCCGAGCCTGGACGACGTGGTCGTAACACATAGCACATGGCAAAAGTGTTGGTTTCCCTTAAAATTAATCTTAATTGCTTGCTCCATGACTGTTTCTTCTTATTTTCTAGAAGGCTGCTTTAGGCATGTTGAAATGGCATTCCCTACCAAAGTTGTAGTCCTTGGATTAATATACTTGGGCATGCCTAAAGCTTGATCCTCGCTTAGACCAATGCTCTTTTCTGGGGCTTCAACCATTGCCAAGATTAAAGCAAAGAGCCTGCTCAAAGTCATCATATCGCTGGATTGGATTGCATTGGAATCTTGAAGATGCCACCAAAATTCAAACCATTTTGATTTTGTTGCAAAAAGATTGATGGCCCAAACGTCACCCTTCGATAGCCTATATGATCACCTTCTAATTGGGCTCTCGACGCATCCGCACATGGTCGGCTCCGTAAACCCTTATTTCGGGTTTCACAAATCATTCATTTCTTTAGGGTTTAAATGTCTCCCAGTTGAGAATATCCATTTCTTGTCCAAATATATATGCCCACAACATGAGAGTATAATGGAAAATAGCTTAAAAACAGTTAAAAATATCAATCTAAAATATTATCAAAACGTTTAACATTTTAAGTTGTGTGTGGGATGACAGTTTATGTTGCAACCGAAAATGTTATCAAAATGTATAACATTTAAGTTGTGTGGTTAACATTTTAGGTACGCAACCTAAAATGTTCGTCGGGCCAACTTAAAATATTATATGTATTAATAATATTTTGGGTTGATCATTTTTAGCCGTTTTTAGGCTGCCGCACAGCTAGACCTGACAAACATGACCCAAGACTTGAAGTGAGACTCGATATCGACTCAGATATGAAGACCCAGATTTGATCCGAAACTCAAAATAAACCAAATTGAAACCAACCCAAATTTTGGTTAAACTAAAATGGAATTGAACCGATTTCAACCAAACTGAATAGACTATAACCGAAGACAACTCGAAATAAAAAAATATTAAAAGAAATAAAGAAAGGTGAGATGTGAACTACCGCACAACTCACCAAAAAGCCATATATATATAAGGGTGTGAAAAGCTAACTCGACCTGAAAACCTGATTGAAACCGACTGATCCAAAGGTTGACCTGAATAAAAAAAATCGGCTGATATCCTGTTGACCAGACTCGAAAATAATCGACCCGATTTGACTCAAATCACCATAGACCTGAACTAAAACCAAATCAGACCCGAACCAAAGTGAAATGTAATTAGATCTGAAATAACTTAAATTAAAATGATCTGAATCGAATCCAACTCGAATGACCCATTTACCACATCTATCCCCATCGGACTCACCCCAACCCATCAAAACTGTACCATTAGAGCATATATCGGGATCAAATAATCAAAATCGTGAATTGGTAATGCATATATTTATGTGTATAACTGAAAAAGGCTGATCCATTGCGATCATTGAAAGTTGCATGCGGAGTTTAGGATAAGAAGTTACCCCAAAATTGGGAAATCTGTTGGTGCAGATTTAATATAGAAAAAGAGATGGGTGCATGGGTGAAACATTTGGTGGGTTCAAGAAGATCCGACACACATTAATTTTTTTAGTTTAATTGTATTTTTAATCTTTAAAAAATTTAAAATTACTAAAATTAAATTATGATGTTTTTCAAAAAAAATTGGATTAATTTTTATAAGATTTTATCAGTTTTCAAGTTAATGAAATTAAGTTTTGTTAAATTTTTTCATTTAATTATTTTTAAGATATACCAACTTTATCAAGCTTTGGTTTGTGATGAAATAAAATCTCAAAAAGTATTTTATTGTTAAGAACAAGTGTATGTGTAGCATTAATAAAAAACAGAATGTAAAACACAATCAATCTAGAAAGAAAAAGATAAATTAGCTTGAATTCTTAATGTTCTAGCAACAACAAGAATATGACGATATTTCTTTTCAACTATACTATTTGCTATGGTGTGTACATGAACTTTGATGAATAATGTCTTTATTTTTGAAGAAAGCAGTCATGTCAAACTCCTTAGAATTATCAGTTCTATTACATTTTATTTGCTTAAAAAATTGAACTTCTATCATTTGACAGAATTCCATTATTAAGGCCCTAACCTCAGATTTATAACTCATGGGATAAATTCAGACAAACTTACTTTTATTATCAACAATAATTAGAGAATAAGAATGTTCATATATGCTTTTCATAGGAAATGGTCCCTAAACATCTATGTGTACAAGATCAAAAATATTTTTTTTAAAAAAATGCTAACAAAAAATGTCAGTCTCTTATGTTTAGTTAAATGACACACAAAACAATCATGAACAATACCAATAGAAATATGAGAATGTAACTGAAAAAAATTTCATTCTTTATAAAGAGAGATGACCTAATCTAACATGCCAAAGGTCTAAAGAAGAAACAGTAGCAACATTACAAATAGAAATAATTGTAATATTATTCTAAATTTCAAACTCATACAACCCTTGAATTTCTCTAGTTGTACCAATCTTCCTCCAAATATAAACATGTTGTATACAACATAAACTAGAAGAAAAAATTAAACAATAAAATTTACCTTGGTTAACTGGGAAACTAAAATCAGATTAAACTAAAATTTAATATATGTAAAATATTATACTAAGTTAAAAAAATTAATCTAAACAGTCCCTATATGTAAAATCTTAACAAATTCATTATTTGGTAGTTTAACATATTTATTTTTGAATAATATGATAATCTGTAAAAAAAATTTAAAGAATGAACAATGTAGTTTGTTGTTCTTGAATTAGTGATCCAAGAATTAAAACCTTTCTTGAATCAGCTGGTGCAGAATTAAAAAGAAGAAAAAAACATATTCACTTTAGAATTATGAGTGAAAGTTTGAGCAGAGTTGTTCTTTTATTGTAACATATCCGTTATACTTTCATATGCTCTTTAGTAAAACTAACAAAATGATTGTCTGTTCTAACCAGATGCTCATTATTCAAAAATTCCTCATTAGAAGGATCAATCCGATTAGACCTACCAGTATAATTTTATGTCTATACCCTGAAAAAAAAACATATTTTCTATAACATTTATCAATAGTGTGCCTATGTAATCCACAATTAACACAAATGCCTCTTATTGATAGGATTATTACTAAATAATTTCTTAAAATCAATGTACCTATTATCTTGTCTAAATTCACTATTTTAATCAAAATTATGTTTACCACTATGCCCATCAACCATTAAAATATTTGAATCACTATTAACAAGAACAAAGTTAATAGACCTCTCATGCTAAAGAAAAATAGCAAAAAAACTCATTTATTGCAGGAAGAGTTTTATCATCAGGATTTGAGACTTTAGTACAATAAAATTTTCATTTAACCCTTTAAGATATCTAATAACAAAATTTTACTTACGGTACTTCATAGCATAACATTCACACATGGATAAAGGCCTTAAACTGCATATCTCATTCCAAAGAACCTTTAACTGAGTATGAAAAATTGTTATTGAGAGATTACCTTGTTGCAAAGAAAATAATTCTTGCAGTAAATCAGAAATACGAACAAAATCTCCTTGGTTGAGACGATCAAAAAGATTTGTCCACAAATTGTATGCATTATCGATCCAGATCACACTCTACCCAATCTCAAGACTAATTGCGCGTTGTAGCCAGAAAATAATTAGATTATTGCACTTAACCCATGCATGAAATTTAGGATCGTTTTCTTTAAGTTTTTTATTAAACCATCCACGAACTGAATTTTTTTTTAGAGATGAGAGACATTTTCATCGAACATTCCCATCCATGGTAATTGGTGTCGTTGAGCAAAGAAGAAGTCAACACTAATGCGGGATTTACATTCGGATAAATGTAAAATTAATTACAGGAATCATAGTTCTTGAAAAACGAAGTTACTTCGGATGATCGAGAAACAAAAAATTTATCTGATACTATGATAAAATTTAGACCAGGAGAGAGATTTGACAGAATTGGAAACAATTTACTGAATTTAGGATATAATTGATAGAAGGATAAACTGATTGTATTCTCGCCATGAATTTCTAATAACATATTACAATATATATACTAGTATAGAAAATAAAGAAAATAAATTAACTAACTAACCTAACAGACTATTTACAACAAAAAGAAAATTTACAATAGTATATATTCTAATAGGTGTTCAACCATATACGCCGTCCATTATAAAAGTTTCTTTAAGTAAATCATACATGAATTATTTAGTTGGAAATTAAATTCCTTTTTAATTATAACCGTGCAAATGCAGTAAAAGATTTTTGAAAAATGAGTATTAAGCCGACAGGCCATCTTCGCCCCACCATCAAAATCACTGTGCCTGTGCCCTGCATCTGTCAATTTTCTTGTCTGTATTCTCTCTCTCTCTCTCTCTGTATCACACTCTCTAGTCTCTACTTCCTTTTTAAGTTGTCACTTGCCATTGTTGTCTTCCTTCCTTCCTTTACCTTTTTTCTTACTTTCTCGCCCTCTTGCTTTGCTCTTCAACCATGGCTGCTTTAGTGCTGCTTCCACTGCTCCTTCTGGCCGCCATGACTGCCCCCTCAAGTAAGCCCTTTTCACTTTTCTTTTCTCTGTTTTGTAGATCTTGTAATCTCCTTTTTGGCTTTTCTGCTCTTTCTCTTTTAACATACTGAAGAAGAAGAAGAAGCTTAAATAAACTTGCTTCTTTAAATACCCCTCATATAATCTTCATGATATTTGATTTCCCTCATCACATTTGCTTTTGTACCTTCCGATTTCACTATTTTGCTCCCTTTTAATCTGTATTTAGCTTTGTTTTGTTAACAAAAATGCCTTAGTTTAATATTCCATCAAATACACACATTGGAAATGATGAATGAAGTTATCTATTATTATTTTCTGATTATCATATTTAATGCAATGTTATAATGTATACTACTCAGATGTCAGATGCGACCATGTGCTCAATATTGTTGTATAAATTTTTTATGCCTTTTCCGGATATGCTTTGGTACCAGCGTTGGACACACATCCTTCCGAATAAAAATGTTCTGGGTATTTCTTAAATATATATATAAACATATGCATACATTTTGTAAGACTGTTTTCCACAACAAACTACTGTTTCGGGTAGTATGAGTGTCACATTTTTATGTTCATGCCCAAAAGTGAAAGATCTAGGCCCTCTTAGATTGATTAGGACAAACATCATGTTAATTGAATTAAAACATAATTGGTCAATGTTTTGTGTTTTTAGAGTCTCCATAGTCCATACTTGGTGTTTGGGTTTATGCATTGACATGGGGGATTGGGGAATGAGCAGGTGGCACATGGTGTATATGCAAGGATGGAGTGAGCGATACAGTGTTGCAGAAGACATTGGACTATGCATGTGGAGAAGGGGCAGACTGCAGCCCTACCCACGTCAAGGGACCCTGTTTCAACCCCGACACTGTTAGGGCACACTGCAACTATGCCGTCAACAGCTTCTTCCAAAAGAAAGCCCAGGCTCAAGGCACTTGTGACTTTGCCGGCACTGCCACTCTCACCAATTCCGATCCCAGTAATTCCCTACCAAACCCACATCACTTGTTTATTTATTTGCTGCCTTGGCTAAACTGGCACATCATTTGCAGGCTACGCTGGTTGTCCCTTCCCTGCTACTGCCAGGTATGCTCTAACGGTCACTCATTGCCCTTCTTTTCAAATTTCAAAATGTTTCTTTTTATTTCATGCTAATTCAAATGTGGATATATAATATATATGAAAATGAAAATATTTTTTTAATTTATCTAACATTCACTAAAAAAACATTTTTAGAGATTCATTAATTGCATGTTATCGTGAATTTGAGTTTTGACATTTATTTTTAGAATCTAAAAACTCCTTAATAAAAAAATTAGCTAACAAAACTATTAAAATAGTTACTATTCTATCTTATAATTTAAAATTATATATTTATATTTATCGCATATATTATAGGATTTGGACAGCATTGATTATTGCTAAACACTAACAGTATACTCAAGCGTTAAAAGCATTTATGATAGTTTTGGAGCGAATTTGGCAACGGTAGGATAGTTGGACGGGTGGGTCATGGAATATTTATATTTAGTTGGTCCACATTCAAAATCTCTACTAAAAAAGTTCTTCAGAAGTTGGACCACCTAGCTAAGCAATAACTGAGGTTGAACATAAAGGTACAAAAGGAGTGTTAGACCTCATATTGCTTTATGCTATGTATTTTTATGTTTTTCTTATTAAATATATATTTTAGTCTCCTTTAAAATTTTATAACTTTATCCTTTTTAAAATTTTATAAATTCGTCCCTAATATAAAATTTTGCATCCGTCCTTTTCATATATGAAGTAATTCAAACTCAAAATTGATTAGAACCTAAAACATATAGGCTTAAAATAATTTAAAATGTTTAAAAATTTTAAAATCCTAATTGATATTATCCAAAAACTAATTCTACCCGTTCAACCGAGTTGTAATTTTTGTTTCTTAGTGACGTGTCTTTCCTTCAACGTGCATCCAACTTATTTTTGGATAAAAAATCATTCTTTTCCTGAAAAATAATCAAGTTTAAATAAATTGTTTTTATTGAAATGATATATATATATATATATATATATATTAAGATTAGTTGATACAGCTTAAAGAGTTTTATATATTTTTAGATTGTTGGATTAATAAAAATTGGTGATTGAGATTAAAAAGTAAGTAATGAGAAAATTTTTATAGGAAAAATATGTGAATTATTCTTAATTTAAATTTTTTAATCTCAATTATTAAAGCTAGTTAATCCAATCATTAAAAAAATATATAAAACTTAAAATTTTACATGTATACGTGAATCCTACCCCTCTATATATATATTATGAATAGCAAGCTATCACTGAATGGTGGATATGCCTTTCAACTCACTAATTAACGGTTCAACGTGCAATTAGTTTCAAATTTATTTAATTTCATTTATATTTTATAACAATTTAGTGATATTTTGTCTTCAAACTAAAAAAGACATTTGAACTTTAATTTTTTTCGTCTTTTTAGGCCTTCGTCTTTTTTAGTCTTCAAATCTTTTAAGTTTGACCTTTTAAGCTAACATCAAATATTTTGTCCTTTGGAGTCAATGTTAATATCAATTATTTTATTATTTTGCATAAAATTTTAAAATATATATATATATTTAAAAATGATAAAATATTTATAAAATTAAATGTATATTTAAATTGTTAAAAATGGTAAAATTTATAAAATTATTACAAAAATATATATAAAGGGTAAAAAGTTGAAATATTGACTTCGGTTTAGTAAATTTATTGTTTTTTACTGATTAATTTAATTGGATAAAAAAATAAAAGTTTGAAACAAAATAAAAAAATAAGGATTAAAATGATATTTTTCAAAGTTCAAATACTAAATGTTACTAGTCCTTTTATAATGGCTATATTTAGTAACTTGTTTTGACGAAAAATATACTTTAAACACATACTTCGACGAAAAAATATTTTTGTATACTTATTTTGATTAAAAAATACTTTAAGTACCTAAATAAAAAGGTTAATATACTTTAGGTACTTATTTGTAATATAAGCTTTTTTGAGGACGTAATTTTTTTTATATTTAATAGTTTAGTTTATCTTTCTTTTATTAAAATTTGTGAACATAGTTGGCATTACATATATTTTAATATTCATGTTGTTGGTATTATATATTTAGGTTTTAAATAATATAAATTTTATTAGATTGTCATATTTATGATGTGAAAATATTTATGTAAAAATTATGTTTGTAAAATATAATTCAACAAATGGTCATTGGTAGAGTGATAAATTATTTGTATTTAAATATAGACAATATTAATAAAATTTGTAACGTTTGACTGGATGGTCAGTTTGGTTTATATTATTTTTTTGAAGCACTTTAACCCTTAACATTTTATTTTAAATCAAAATAGTCCCCGTGAATGAAAGTTGTTAGTTAACAAACGGTAAATAGCTTGAAATGACATGACAACTTACATGGCAATGCACGTTGAGATAGTAATGTTGTATAGACAAAGATTTAGGGCCAGTTTGGCATTACTTTTGAAAACTACTTTTAAAAGTGCTGTCAGAAAAGTAATTTTGAAAAAAAATTAATTATAAGATTTTTAGTGTTTGACATTGCTGTCAAAAAATACTTTTAAAAAGATAAAATATATATTTTAGACATGATATTGTAAAGTAAAATTAAATGAACGTAAATGATGTTTAATTTCGTTATCACAGAATTTATTAATATTATTAAATGTGAAAAATCAATTTAAATAATAAAAATATAAAAACAGAGAATTCATTAGTATTTTTAAATATAAAATATAAACTTTAAATATTTCTAAATAATTAATATAAAAAGTTTGAATTAAATGTAAAAAATAATATTAATGTTAATAATAAGGGTAAAAAAGTAACTTCACACCTAAACGTGATTTTTTACCTCAAAAGTTAAAAATCTTAGCTTTTGAGGTTGAGTGAAAAATTATTTTTTTAAGTGATTTTTTACTCCAAAAAGAAAGTGTTTGTCATTGTTTATGAGTGAAAAGTCACTTTTTTAAACAAAAGTTTTTTAAGCAATACCAAAAGGGTCCTTAAAATTAATTTTTCTATTGGCGTGTCATTCTATTAAATTATTTTTGTTAAAATCTTTTTCAAATATCCAGCCAACATTTAAACTTAATAGATAGTTTGACAAGTTTCATTTTCCCATGTTTTCAGTATCTATTGGGTCTTGTAGCTTGCATGTACATTTCACTATCTGTTGGCTTGCATGTACAAATCGTGTAATATCTTAAAGTTTGATCTGATTTGGAATATTAAGTTAATTAAGATATGGGTTAAAATGTGTCATGTTTTTGTTTCAAAAAAAATGTGTCATGTTTGCTCTAGACTTCTATATTCATAAGATGCATTCTCCATCTGTTTTTCTTTTCCTTGTTGCTAAAGTCATCCAAAAATAAATAATATATTAACCATACTGATGAATATATCTGCATTGTTTGTGATTTTCTTTCCTTCTTTGACCAGTGCCGTAGGCACCACCACAACTCCGAAAACCACCACGCCTACCGTGAACCCGATCAACAACACTCCAACAAGCACAACACCGTTCGGTTCAACTACGCCTACCGGGATTTTGGGAGGAGTCGGCAATGGCTTAGGGCCGTCCGGAGTTGGGATCAACCCAGATTACAGTACTGATAGAGGATTTAGGCTCCAATATTGCTTCTCTTCCTTTGCAGCCCTCTTGTTTTCAGGGTTGATGCTATTGTGGGGTTAAAGAAGAGAAGTGAGTGTGGAAGGGAAACTCTTCTTGTAGTGGTCGGTGCCATTCCCAGGACACGTTAGCTAAGGTTTTAATTATTTTTTTCATTTTAATGCGAGACTTTTGTGGTTGTGGATTAACTCTCTCCAGATTTTATGTACATTTTAATCTAGAATTCAGGAATTTGTTCTTTTTGGGAGAATCCGTAGGGGGTGATCTAACTTTGGTTTGGTCGTTTTCTGAAAAAAAAACACCTGGGATAATTCGGTTCGGTTATCAGTTTTTCATATGAATTTTGGGTTCTAAGTTTTTTTTTTTTTTTTTTTTTTGCTTTAATAAGTTTTTTGTCTTTATTTAGATAAAATGGCTTAGTTTTGTGTTTTTATATTATGGGTAAAGTTCACACATAGTCACTAAATTATTTTTAAAGTTGTAAGATAATCGTCTAACTTTCAAATGTTACAACTTTATCATTAAACTATGGTTTTTTTTTGCTTTAATAAGTTTTTGGTTTTTTTTTGCTTTAATAAGCCGTTAATTGTCGTTAAGAGGGTGATGTGACAACTAAAAACATTTGTATAATAATACATTTTTAATGAAAATGTGGATCTCGTTAAGACTCCTTTCTTGTTTTAATTGAATTGGAATTAGATTATAATAATAGACGAAGGAAAAGAGTGCCATATATCTTTTATTTCAGACATAATAAAGCACCATTAGTTCTTTTACAAAGAAGCACTGGGAAGAGCGGTACAACATGGCACACAAAGAAAATAGGGGCAGTATCATAAGAAAAATGGAATTAGGTGGTACCAAGCAGCATCCTCGATGTTGGAGACAAAAACAGCCTTGTAACCTCCTAGCACTTACACGTTAATGCAGACCAAGAGGGAAAGTGGATATATTCGATCAATTTATTTTTAATTTAAAAAAAAAATCAATATGTTTAATTCTCGTTATTTACACACTTAATAAATTTGGCATAATAACAATCTTCATCCTAAACTTTTAGGAGCTACAAAGGGGTTAAATTGGAAGGAGGGTTTGGGCTTATAATGGCATGATGCTATGATATACTTAATTAAAAAAAAATAGGGATTAAATTGGTAGGATATTAAAATGTTGGGGGTTAATTTTTTAAAAATAAGACTAAATTAAAATAAAGTGTAAAAGTTCAGGGTGAAAATTGTTATTATGGCAAATTTATTAAGTGGGTAAATAATGAGGGTTAAGTTCATTGATTTTGTAACATTTAAAAGTTGGGGGTTAATTGATTAAATGTATAAATGAAGGACAAAATAAAAGTTTTTTTAATTTCCACATCACCAATGACGATTAACACTTCAGTGACCATTTTTAAAGAAACTCATAATTTAATGATTATTTTGTAACATTTAAAAGTTAGATGACTATTTTGTAACTTTTGAGATAGTTTAGTTACCATTTATGAACTTTAACCTTATACTATTTGATAAAGTTTGAAAGCTTTTAAAAAATATTTTTTCAACTAAATAAAATAATTAATAATTATTATATTGTTGTGAATAAAATAACAAAGAACAATAATAAGAACAAAGAATAAGAATGGAAGAACAAAGAGATGAGAGAAAGAGAGAGATTTGTATTATTCTCAAATATAGACTTGTGTACAATGTCTTCATCAAATCATCTATTTATAGGCATAAGAAGTACATATTACATTGAACTCTAATTAAATGAGATAATATTCCCAATGATAAAGTAAATCAAACTCCTTAGATAAAGTTCTAATCATGATAGACATCCACATAGATAAATATTCATAACACTCCCCCTTGGATGTCTATGTAGATAATGTGCCTCGTTAAAACCTTACTAAGATAAAAACCAGTGGGAAAAAATTCTTTAGTGAAGGAAAAAGAGTACACACATCTTTGATACGCATAACATGTTGCCTCATTAAAAATCTTACTAGGAAAACCCATTGGGACAAAACCTCGGTTATGGGAAAAAGAGTGCAACACATATTTACTCCCCCTCATGAAAACTTCTCAGAAGATCTTTGAATCTTCATAATTCAAACTTGAATATTATTTTTCTAAAGATAGCGGGGATAAAACTTTGGAATAATATTTTCCATGATGTATCCACCTTCCATTATCTCTACACAAGATAGCATTTGTACCATATCTTGTGAAAGTAAATCACATATCTTCTGGATATGTTGGGTCAATGGTCTTAGCCAAACACATTTTTGACTTGCCTTGTGCATAATAATTATATCTACAAGATTTGAGGAGGCATCGACAAATGTTTGAAGGTTTTTTATATCAAATTTTGTGTTTAAAAATGGTCCATTCACGCTTTAAACCCTCCCGTGTTTTTAAAATGATTCTCGTGGTCCCTTTAACTTTCTGAGCTCTACAATTTCATCCCTAATTTCAATTAATTAGTGGAATTCCCTTTTGAATAATCCCGTTCGAGCCACTCATTCTTCTTTTTATGTGATTTTCATCCTAATTCGGTTGTCTATTTACAACTTTAGTCCCGGAATTTGAGTAGGCTTAGATTTTAACATTACTTGCCATTTATGCTAGTCTAATTTAGTTTTATCTTGTTTTTTTGGTGGATACATTAACATGTGTATTAATCCTATAATGTTACATGTTTTTTTATCTAGGAATGTGTGAGGTCGAATGTGTATGCACATATAACATTTAATTTTCATGTAATCTTGTTCGTACGACTTCGCCCATGTTTTTGCTAACCATATATTTTGTGTGGAATTTTATTTCTTTTTTGCATGCTTACCTTTTCATGAATATTGCTATGTCGTTTATATTTATCATATGTCCTTACACCATATTGTCATATTCATTCTTCTTAAAATATGTCACTATGTTAGTTAGGGGCGTTTATGCCCAAGACCTACCACATTTGTGTTCGCTTTTTATGTTTTATTTGATCATGTAATTTAATTATCGTTTATGAATTTATAAGTTGTATCTGAACCTTATATATATATATATATATATATATATATATATATATATATATATATATATATATATATATATATATATATAATGCGATGTCTTTTTATTCGAGAACGAACGATGTCAGTACCAGTCGTAGTGGTTGTGGTTCGGACGTTCCTTCTCGAATATTAAGACTTTTAAAATTTACTCACCCGTATAACCAAACTTCGATACGAATTGTCACTTTAATTCTTAAAATTTAATATTAACTAAGCGATAATGGTTTTGGTACCGATTTTAGGGCACGATGGGGGTGCTCATCCTTCCCCGCGTGTAACCGACTCCTGAACCCATTTTTTTAAAGGAAAAAATCTATGGTTTTACGTTCGGTGTCCGGTCTACCATTTTTAAATGGCCGGTGGCGACTCCTCTTTTTTTTCAAAATCTGATTAAATTTCCAAAAATTAATTAAAACCCGGTTCCTCCAAGTGACGCCGGTATTTTCTTAAAAATTAGTCGCTACAGATGGCGACTCCGCTGGGAAGAAATTTTTGTTTTCAAAAACAAAAAAGAGAGTCAAGCCAAAGAAAAAACTTACCGCTTAATTAATATTAAAAGTTGCGAATTAAAGTGACCAAATCAATCGATATTTGTTTATAAGTTTTAGTTTATTTTAAACGCATCTTAAATTGACATATAAACCCGTTTGTCTAAGTGGGGGGGAAACGTTAACGCTTTCGTGAGGATACCGTTCCTCCGTATGGGCCTAGCAAGTATCTTCGGGGCTCAAATACCCTATATCTTCGTGGGAATACCGTTTCTCCGTACGGATATAGCTAAAGGGTCCCCTCGAATTGAACTCGGTTGAGAGGAGCCTATAATGGGTGATGACCGGGGCCTTGCTACCCTTAGTAGGGGACATCGAGGACAATTCGAGTACCTCCTAGAACCAAAACTGCATATAGCGAACTTAGAATGCCCACCCCTTTAGAGCCATGGGGATAACCTAGGTGTGCTAGATAAATAGGGTTGCTTGTTTAATGCTCGTTTTATTTCCCTTTTGTTTATTATGTTAAATTATGTTTATTCGATACTAACACATTTTTTTTGTGTTTGTTCCTTTTTCCTTTTGCATTTCTTTTGAATTTGCATTGCATATTTTAAAGGTGTTGAATCAAGGTGGTTCTACTCATTATCAAGGCAGTCATTATGGATGAGAGGTTGCTCAAAAAGGAAGAGGTCAACTCTCAGGTCAGACATTGGTCAGAAATAAATCAAAAATTTTAGGGGGACAGTTCACCAAGTGAGCGCATTGTACAGGGTTACTCGTATGTGAGCCTTCAACAAAGTGACCTTTACGAGTTGATAGGAATTTGGGAGAGTTGGTATAGAAGACTACAAGGCTTATTCTGAGAGAATTACGGTGATGTGGCGGATCTAATCTATGTAAGAATCAACGAACCTTTATTCTGGGCTTGATTTGAGTTTTGGAACCCCACCTTATGTTGTTTCACTTTTAATAGAGAGGATTTGATGCCTACCATCGAGGAATATACGACCCTCCTCCATCATAATGGAGTAAAGCAAGATTGGATTTATTCCAAACCTTCTAAGTCTCAGAATTATCCAGCCAAGCTCCGGGAGGCAGCCAGGATGAGCGCAGATTGGGTAAAGGGTTTAATTCAGCAAAGAGGGGACAATATGGCTTTCTCGTGGGAGTGTATCCGGGATTTGATACCATCGCACCCCGACGAAGTGATGAAGATGGATCTTTTCGCCATGGGAGTGTATGGTTTGTTTATCTTTCGGAGAGTTTTAAATAGCATTGATGTGGCGGTCCTAGACGTCCTCGAACGGTTAAAGAAAAAAAGTGAATCCTGTCGCGTCAATCATGGCCGAAACTTTCATCTCCCTAAACGCAATCTGGAGGCACGAAGAAGGACACTTTAGGGGTTGTGCTCAACTACTCCAGGTTTGGATTTAGAGCCACTTTTGGGCAATTCCAAACAAGGTTTTACAAGGGGTTTTGTTCGAGGACTTTTCTCCATTACAAGCATATTTAACCAAAGAGTGGCAGGAGGACATCAAGAAGGTGAAATGGGCCACGATCCTCAGAAATGTCCAAGATAGCGAGATAGTTTGGAGGGCGCCTTGGTTGGGCCTAGTTTCGTACTTCCTTTATCGATGCAGAGATTACAATTGGCTAATGCTTTTAGGACTTTACGGGGAATTGGTTGTGCTCATTTATTTGTATCCAGGCAATTCGGGTTCCGACAGTTCATACCTTTCACGTCAGAATTGAGCCGAAGTGAGTTTCTCCTCAAGGGAGAATTCAGAGCAAAGATTGTAAATGCCACTCGAGCATGGGATCACTGTTACCGTGTGAGAGTTGATGAGGTTGCCACTAGCATGATTACCCATGATTATGACTTTTGGAGGAGATAAAGGACTAATGATGAGATTCCGAAGCCCGATCAAGGACCGACCTTGACCATGGAAGAGCACATGAGGATTGTGCCCTCCGAGGTAGACATCATGAGGAAAGAACTTGAAGAAATGAGGAAAAAGATGGAAGCTTTGCAAACCGAACATACCAACGAGCTTTATCAGGCAAGTTTGGACATCAACATCAAAGAATGGGCAATCAAAGATTTGAGAAAAGAAAACCCCGACTTGAAAGAGAAAATTTCCCTTTATCAACGAGATGTTGTCAAGATGCAAGCCTCCATAAGAATTACAAGTTAGAAGAAGCTTGTGGCAGTTGAAAGAGAAAGGAAGAACGACCTACGTTTGGTCGAGGAGGAAAAGAGAAACGGAAAGCAAGAAATTGAAAAGGAAAGAGCAGGAAGCAAGTTGGTTTTGGAGAAGGAAAGGAGAGTTCTAAACAACGTAATCAGTCGTGAGAAAGAGAAGGCAAGGCAAGAGATGGAAAGGGAGAGGGAAAACTCCGCCGCGTGGAAAAGAAAGGCGCACGATCATAAGAATCGGGTACAAGAACTGCAAAGTCTGTACGAATTGACCACCGAAAACTTAGAACACAATTAAGCTTATATCACTCAACTAGAGTCGAGGGTGGAAGATTTAGGCGTCGCCTTTCATGAGTACCGTGGGCTCAACGACTTCTTCGAGCTTCAGACCAGCCAACAAGAGAATGCGACCCTCCAAGCACAGATCAAGACCTTAGAGGCTACGGTACGAGACTATGAGGGTAGGCTCCCGGTCCTTGAGGAAGCCGCAATAGGCGAGGATGACTATTGGCGGCGAAGGCTTCGAGACGTTACCCGCATGATCCAAGAAAGAGATAATTACTATACTACACTGATGGTTCAAGTGCAAGAGGTAGCTCAGCACGTGAAGAACTTAGCAGCGGAAGCTGAAGCGTTACGCCCTCTTGTTACCTCGGACATGGCCGAAGCCCCGAGATTCATCCAGCTGCTCCAGGCAGTAGGAGAGTTAGGGGTTAGGGCAGCGACCTATCTCTAGTTTTCTTTCATGACTATTTTGTAAGAAGGGCCTCCCCTTTTTGATGTTGGTCCGCCTATCAGACAATATCTTTTGTTAGTAAGCGGAGGCCCATCAGTAAGACTTTGATGTGGTGATCTTTGTTCCAAGGGGACCTCCTATAATTAATGAAATGTGGCCTGTGAGGAGCCACCAATATGATCAACACCTTTGTTCACACGTATATCAACACCTTTGTTCATATGCATATTTACACGCATTCGTTGCATCTCTCATTCATGCACCATTTCACAACATAACATGCATTGACCAATTAATATCAATAAATTAACATCAAAAAATATTATTACAATGGAAGAATCTCAATCTACAACCATTCTCCGTTCGTACGATACCTATTCCCAGTCGAGAGCGATGGAGGAAAGGATGTCAAGGGTTGAACAAGGTGAAAAGGACCTCGAGGGACGATTAGACGGAATCGAACAAAATATCAAGGATCAAATTGCTCTATCGCAAACCAGCATCATCGCTCAGATGACTGAGCTATTCACGAAGAAGTTCAGTAAGGAATGAGGTTTGGGAGAAGGAATAGAGGAGACCACGCCACACATTCAACCGGAAATACCCGTCACCGGGAAGAGAGTACACATCAATCTTGGAGGAGCCTCCAACCCAATAGGCCCTCAAACCAACTGCCATGTGGGCTCCTTAGCTAATCAGCTAGTGGAAGCAAAGGAGGGCCCCGAAAATGAGGTTCCAGATATAAGTATGATGAACAAGGTGGAGGAGCGAATTAGAGCCGAAATGGAAAGGAAATATGAAGAAAGATTCTGTTTCTTTGAGGAAAGGTTCAAAGCACTACATGGAGTAGATGAACAAGGAGGTGACGCCAGCGACTTAAGTCTCGTGGCGGATTTGGTAATACCACCGAAGTTCAAGGTTTCTGACTTCGCTAAGTATGATGGAACGACTTGCCCTTCCGTCCATATCACTATGTACTGCCGAAAAATGGTTGCTTTCATAAAGGACGAGAAATTGCTCATTCATTGCTTTAAAGATAGCTTAACATGTTCGACAACTAGGTGGTACACTCAGCTCAGTCGGGTCAACATCAAGTCATGGAAGGACCTCTCAAAGGCCTTTGTGGAGCAATATAAGCACGTGACGGATATGACCCCTAATCGAATCATATTGGAGGGTATGGAGCAAAGACCGAATGAAACTCTATGCTAGTATGCTCAAAGGTGGCATAATGTGGCCGCTCAGATTCAACCACCAATCCCCGAGTACGAGATTACACTCATGTTTGTTAATACTTTGAGGGGTGTTTTGTTTGATCGTTTAATAAACAACACCACTCAAAGTTTTGCCGATATGGTAAGAACCAGTGAGTCAGTCGAGGTGGCTATAAAAAGCGGAAGGATTGAGAGCGAAGAAAATTCCCGAAGGAACTGTAAAATGAAGGACAACAAGGTAAACGCTGTGGGGGCTTATAACGCCCCAAAGAACTTTACTATCTCCCAGCCGAAAAACACGACCGGAGGCGGGCAGGGTTCGAGCAACAAAGATTCAAGGCCCCCGAGGAAGGAAAGTGAGAAAATGTCATTTACCCACCTACCGATATCATATGCCGAATTGTACTCACAGTTGCACAAGGCCAATTTGGTTAGGCCTCATTATGTCCCTCCATATGAACCACCTTTTCCTGCGTGGTATGATGGGAAGGTGAATTGTGAATATCATGCCGGCGTTCCGAGGCACACAATAGAAAATTGCATCGCATTCAAGAAGTTTGTACAAAATCTAATCAAGACGAGGGTGTTGCAATTAGACTAGCCAAGTGCGACCAACAACCCGCTGCCCAACCGTGGAGGCAGAGGTGTTAACGCTATTGAAGAAGATTACGCTAGGAGGGAGAAGCGAAGCGTGTCTGAGATCAAATCCCGTTAAGGTGGGTTTTCCAGCAATTATGTATGGCCCGTCAAATTGATCAAGGCATGGTGATCGTACAAAAAGGTTGCGGTCCCTATTGTGAGTATCACCAAGACGAGGGACATGACATCCAGAATTGTGAAGATTTCAAACAACAAATTCAAAAAAAAGATAGACAATAAGGAGATCGCTTTCTTTGAGAAAGTTGACGAAAAGAAAGAATGGGAAGTCTACACCTCAGACAGCCCCAAGATTCCATATAGAGTTGAAAGAACGTTTAGAATTTCGATCAAGCCAAAGGTGGGAGAATCACCCCAGGAGGCAAACGGCAAGCCAACCCTTAAGATTGTGATAACAACACCAGCATCGTTTCCTTTTAAGGATACCCGAAGTGTCCCATGGAATTACGCCGCCCATATCTCTGTACCAGAGGTCCCCAAGCCACAAGAGGGCGAAGAGTCGTCCAAAGGAAAAGAGCCGATGCAAGAAGAGCCAACGGGGCATGACTCCGAAGAAGTGAATGAGGTGGGACATTTCACAAGGAGTGGTAGGTGCTATTCGCCGGAAACATCTAAGGCTGCGAAAGAGCCAAAGCAAAAAGACAAGAAAGAAGGAGATGAACCCGAAAGGATTTTTGAAGAAGATCCACCACCCAAGATCCATCAGCCAGTCACAGAAACACAAGCCGAAGAGTTCCTAAAGTTTTTGAAGCATAGTGAGTATAGCGTCGTCGAGCAACTCCGGAAACAACAAGCAAGGGTCTCGATACTCGAGTTGCTGTTAAGCTCAGACAAGCACCGGGACGAGCTGCTAAATGTGTTGAATCAAACCTTTGTCCCGGACAACATATCTTTGGGAAAGCTAGACCGGATAGTGGGGCACATCGCTGCCGACAATTACATTACCTTCAATGATGATGAGACCCCAGATGGGGGCATGGGATCAACCAAAGCTTTAAACATCACTACCCACTGTAAGGGGCATATTCTGCCCGGTGTGCTTATCGATAACAGATCTGCTTTGAATGTGTTACCAATGGCCACCCTATAATGGTTGCCAATTGACAGTTCGCACATAAAGCCTTGTCACAACTCCGTTAGAGCTTTTGACTGGACTCAACGAGAAGTAATCGGGAAGATCGAAGTACTGCTCGTAATTGGCCTAGCCGAGTATGTCGTTGATTTTGTGGTGATGGACATCCGACCAACCTATAATTGTCTGTTGGGTAGGCCTTCGATTCACTCAGCGGGCGCTGTACCCTCGTCACTACATCAAAAAGTTAAGTTTGTCATCGATAGGAAATTGAAGAGCGTAGGGGCCGAGCAAGACATCATTGCATCCATAACAACCGATGCCCCTTATGTAAAAACGTACAAGGAGGCCTTGGAGTGTTCATTTAGAGCCCTAGAATTTGTCAACGCCACCTTTGTGGCAGAAGGAAGTAAGATCCCAGGCTATTGACTATCCAACTGCACCAAGATGACGGTCTGAGAAACTCTACGGCGGGGAGCCAAGAAAGGAAAAGGTCTCGGGAGGAATCTTCAGGGGTGCTTACGCGCAAAGAGCATAACAAACAAGAGTGGAGGAAAAGAGAAGAACAAAGGAAGGCCAGGCTCAGAGGCGCGGACATCCCGTTGGAGCCCATTACTTACGCCGATATGAAAAAAGATCTTCTTGTATAGAGGGATAGTCAATATAGGACAGAAGATAGATGAGAACAATCAAGAGGTCGCCCGACTAAGTGAGGAAGAAAAACTCAGCGAGGCATTTGAAGAGATGGACATCAATGTCGTGGTGAAGGACGAAAAAAATGACCAACTCTTAGCCAGGATTCGTCCATGCCACCCGGGGGAGACACTCAATAATTGGACTAGTGTGGACCTGCCTTAGTTTTTAGGTCAGAATTAAAGTAATGCTTAGAACCAACCCTATCCGCTTTTGCCCGCAAGCGATAAGGATCTTTTGTAAAGGGATCCTACCCCAACTTATTTAATGAAAGGGATGCTTCCCAATATTTTCTCAAATGGCAAACATCTCATTCATTGCATTCTTTCATTGCTTATTCATTTTGCAATCATAATATTCTTTCACTTCCCAATATACGCTCTTTTAAACTTTGTTTCATGACCCCCGAGATCAGTCACATGAATGACCTTGAACCTATGACTGAGATAGATTTTGATCAGCCCTTGTACTCCGCCGAAATTGATGAGGGAGAAGAGGATGTAGACTGTGAGGTCACGGATGAATTGCTTAGATTAATGAAAAGTGAAGAGAAGCAAATCCTGCCCCATCAGGAAGACTTAGAAATTGTCAACCTAGGGACATGTGAAGAAAGGAGAGAAGTAAAGATCGATACCATATTCTCATCCAAGAATAGACGTGAGTTAATTGAATTACTTCTAGAATTCAAGAATGTTTTTGCTTGGGCTTACTAAGACATGCCAGGATTAAACACGTATATCGTGGTACACAAGTTACCAATAAAGCCAGAGTGTAAGCCGATTCAATAGAAATTGCGACGAATGAGGGCAGACATGTTGTTAAAAATTAGAGAAGAGGTAAAGAAGCAATACGAGGCAGGCTTTCTTCAAGTCGCCAAGTACACTTAATGGGTAGCCAATATAGTCCCCGTTCCGAAGAAAGACAGAAAAGTTCGTATGTGTATCGATTACAGAGACCTCAATAGGGCAACCCATAAAGACGACTTCCCGTTACCCCATATCGATACTTTAGTGGACAATACCGCAGGACACTCATGGTTCTCGTTCAAGGATGGTTTCTCAACGTACAATCAAATAAAGATGGACCCCGAAGACATGGGAAAAACCACTTTTGTAACCATGTGGGGGACCTTTTGCTACAAGGTGATGCCTTTCGGATTAAAGAACGCCGGGGCCACGCATCAATGAGCTATGGTGACCCTCTTCCATGATATGATGCACAAAGAAATCGAGGTGTATGTAGATGATATGATAGCTAAATACCAAACCGAGGAGGGGCACATCCATAATCTAAGGAAGCTCTTCCAAAGGTTGAGGAAATATCAGCTAAAACTCAACCCGGCCAAATGCACGTTCGTCGTCACGTTTGGGAAACTATTAGGTTTTGTGGTCAGCCGAAAAAGGGAACGAGATTGACCCAGATAAGGTCAAGGCTATCCAAAACCTTCGCCCACCTCAAACACAAAAAGAAGTCCGGGGGTTCTTGGGGAGATTGAATTATATATCTCGGTTTATTTCTCAATTAACCGACAAGTGCGACCCCGTTTTTAGATTACTCCGAAAAAACAATCTCGAAGAATGGGATGAGCAGTGCCAAGAAGCTCTAGATACGATCAAGTAGTACCTAACTAAGGCGTCGATCTTAGTGGCCCCGACGCCAGAGAGACCTCTAATTTTGTACCTAACAGTGTTTGAGAATTCAATGGGATGCGTATTGGGGCAGCATGATGAGTCCGAAAGGAAGGAGAGGGCATCTATTATTTGAGCAAAAAATTCACCGATTGTGAGACTCGGTATCCACCCATCCAGAAGTTGTGTTGTGCCTTGTATGGGCTACCAAGAGGCTCCGGCAATATATGTTGTACCATACTACGTGGTTAACATCAAAGTTGGATCCGTTAAAATTCATGATGGAGGCACCGACTTTGACCAGAAAGATGGCGCGTTGGCAAATACTTCTATCTGAATATGATATTGTGTATGTAAGTCAGAAGGCGATAAAAGGAAGTGCAATAGCCAATTTTCTAGCCAGCCGAGCCTCGGAGGACTACGAGCCTCTGAATTTTAATTTCCCCGATGAAGACGTAATGCATACATCCATAGGAGGGGAGGATGCCCTAGAGGACGGACTGTGGAAACTCTTTTTTGATGGTGCATCCAACGCCCTAGGTCATGGAATAGGGGCAATGCTAATCTCACCAGAAAACGTCTACTACCCCTTTACAAGTCGTTTAGAGTTCTTTTGCACCGATAATGTAGCCGAATATGAAGCATGCGTCATGGGGATACATGCAGCCATCGAAAGAAAGGTCAAGGCCCTTTAGATTTTTGGAGATTCGTCTCTGGTAATCTTTCAACTTCGGAAGGAATGGGAAACCAGAGATTCAAAGTTGGTCAAGTATTATGACCTGATTCAAGAATTAATCCAGAACTTTGAGAAGGTCAGCTTCGCCTATCTCCCGAGAGAAGACAATCAGATGGTAGACGCCTTGGAAACTTTGGCCGCAATGTTCAAAGCAAGCATCGAAGCAGAAATGAGACTGATCGAAATGCAGACCTTCGACGTACCAGCTTATTGTTACGCCTTAGAAGAAGAGGCAGATGGAAACCCTTGGTACTTTGATATCCTTCAATATGTCAAACTCCAAACCTATCCCCAAGAAGCCAATGAGAACGACAAAAGGACCATTAGGAGATTGACAATGTGATACGTGTTGGATGGGGAGATCCTATACAAAATGGGTAGAGATCATATGCTACTAAGATGCGTCGATGCTCGGGAAGCTAAGAATATCTTGGCCGAGGTACACGACGGACTGTGCGGAACCAACGCTAACGGTTTCTTGATGGCTTGCAAAATTATGAGATATGGGTATTTTTGGTCAACCATGGAAGGAGATTGTATCGATTATGCGAAGAAATGCCACAAATGTCAGGTGTATGCCAACAAAGTCCATTCTTCGTTGTTACCGCTACACACTATGAATTTGCCATGGCCTTTTGTTGTTCGGGGCATGGACGTCATCGAACAGATTCATCCAAAAGCCTCTAATGGACATCTCTTTATCCTTGTAGCCATTGATTACTTCACTAAATGGGTAGAGGCAGCCTCATACGCCAACATTACAAAGGCAACTGTTTGCAAGTTCTTAAAGAAAGAAATCATCTGTCGATATTGTTTACCGGAAAGAATTATCACCGACAACGCTTCTAACTTAAACAACAAAATGATGGATGAGGTGTGTGAACAATTCAAAATTACCCACCACAATTCCACCACTTACTGTCCCAAGATGAATGGAGAGGTAGAAGCGGCGAATAAGAACATCAAGAAAATCATATCGAAGACGACATAAACCTTTAGAGATTGACACGAGAAGTTTCCATTTTCCCTTTTCACCTACCGGACATCAATACGCACGTCTACAGGGGCCACGCCTTACTCTCTTGTTTACAGCATAGAAGCGGTTCTACCAATTGAGGTAGAAATCTCGTCACTTCGGATTTTGAATGAAGTAAAGATGGAAGACGCCGAGTGGATACAAACATGGTTCGACCAATTGAATCTCATCGAAGAAAAAAGACTAAAAGCCATTTGCCACGGTCAGATGTACCAAAGAAAGATGATGCGGGCCCACAATAAAAAAGTTCGCCCAAGAGAATTTCGGGAAGGGGACCTTGTACTGCGAAGAATTCTGCTTAATCAGAAGGACTCCCGAGGAAAATGGATGTCTAATTGGGAAGGCCCGTTTGTTGTCAAGAAAGCCTTCTCTGGTGGAGCGTTAATTTTAACAGAGATGGATGGAAATGAGCTAAAACACCCGGTGAATTTGGATGCAGTGAAGAAGTACTACGTATAAGAAAGACACTCCTTAAGAAGGAAGGTACTCGAGGCGAAAACCCGGAAAAGGGCGCTAAAACCAAAGGAAAAAAGCAACAACAAAAACAAAGACAAAAAGAAGAAGGAGATGGGAGAAGAACGAAAGGAGGCCCTAGGAAAGAGCAACCCAAGCAAATCACGAACCTTGACACCCTTGAGTCTAAACTTTCGGTATATTGCGGGGAACTTCAAGATCCAACTTGGTCAACGAGTTCATGACCATTCACGCAACTAGTTCTCAAAGTCCTACTTTGTTTTTTATTTTTGTTCTCTCCTTTTATGTTTGCCATGACTTTTAAATTATCTTAAAACTCTCAAAATTATTAATAAAATCTTATTGCAATATCTTTCCTCATCTTTCACCCAAAAGCGTCCCACGAGTAAGTTGAGGTAGGGAATATAATAGGCAAAAGATTTCTTAGTATTACTATGATTTAACCTTTTAATGAGTAGTTTGTCCAGAGGCAAGCCTCAACATCAAATTACATCCAAGCCGGAGCGGGCGACCAAAAGACCCCAAGAAAAAGTTAGTGAAAACACCCCAAAAAGGGCAAGGGCACCACGAGAAGTCAGACCCAATAGGATACACAAAACAAGCATCCCTAAAAGGAAAAGAAAAAAGAAGGGGAAAAGGAAAGAAAAGGGGAAAAAGAAAAAGAAAAAAAAGAAACAAAAAAGATAAAAAGAAAAAGAAGGGTTCAAAGTGAAAACCCGAAAGGGCACTTTGAGGCAGACAATTCCAGAAGTGGATCAAGATGAAGAAGAACAAGGGTCCGGTAGAACCGAGAAGAGGTGAAATCAATGCAAGAAGCAGCACCAAAGGACACAACGTCATCATAATTAATATGTTTAAACAACTCAGAAACCCCAGTCATGCATCACGAGTAGTTAGGCATCCCTAGGTTAGGAGCATGCTAACAACATCATAGCATTTCATCTTTTTCACAAATATCCAAAAAGTGAGTCGCGCCCTTCATAAAGGGAGAAGTAAACGACAAAGTAAAGATTTCAGAGCAAAGGAAGTGGATACCCATCGCTTGAGGGTCAAAAGAAGCTCTCAAGCTTGCCACCAGATTCCAAAATGAAGGATCCCACAGAGAAAAGATGCAAAAAGGTTCTATATAGGAAGAACTTACAACGGTAGGGTCTCGAAAGCGGAAGGTCCTATAGAGAAGGGACGCGTAGACCCATGACTGCAAATGAATGAAGGAGGAGAGTTCGGTGAGGAAAGAACCCGAAATTCCAGGGCTTCAAGGTCTCGAAAGCGGAAGGTCCTAGGGAGAAAGGGCTTGAAGATCCTTGATTTCAGAAAATGGGAGTCTCGTATAGGAGGGACTATTACTCGAAGAATACACAAAGAAAATGAGCTCCAAGGAGAAAGAACTCATGTTCTTAGGGCTACAAAGAAAAATTAACTGGGCTAGCGCGTTACAGCCTCAAAAAACGTCCAACAGGGTGTTGGGTCACCTTGGCACGCCCCGTGGTGTAGTGAAAAAATTAATCCGACGTAATCCAGCCAGGATCCATGTACAGGAACGAATCCGGGGTGAAAAGATGAAGAGTTACCTTTTAAAACTCTGGAAGCTAGAAAACCGACGGTATGTCGGAATAACCACATCAAGTAAAACCAGAATCGTCACAGGTTCGCAACGACCTCTACGGAGTCCACCCGAACAAAACGAACAAAGTTTCTACCTCCCTAACACTTAGGGATAAATTTCGACAGGTTTGAACACCTTCCAGGGAGAAATCGAAATCCCTCTAGGGATTCCTGAGGGAGTCTGAAATCGACCAGGAGTTCAACCGAGACTTGCAATCGAGCAAGGGAACCTTCAGGGATTTGCAAGGGCGCAAGTAGAACACCAGAAAAATATCGAACAACTTCTCAGAAGGAATCTGGGACTTGTCAAAAATTCCAGAGGGGAATTCCCAGGGATATGTCGAAATTTGCAAAGGAGGAATAGAGATGATTTGGTTGCTAGCCCTTATCCCTTTAAATAGTATTCAGAGACTTAATTCTAGTTGAATTCCGTAAAATCCAAGTTCAACCAAAATTCATAGAATCTAATTCTACTTGAAATTGATTTATATTAAATATACATTATATTTAATAATATTAAATGAAATATATATATTTAATTATGTAGAATCTTATTCTACATAAAACATGGATTTAAATATACATTATATTTAATCCAAATATATATTTTTATTATATAGAATCTCATTCTATCTTTACTTGGATTTAAATATATTTAAATATATATTTTTAATTATATAGAATCTAATTCTACATAAACTTGGAATTAAATATACATTAAATAAGTTCCAAATATATATTTAAATTTCTAAAATCTTATTCTATAATATTTAAGTCTCTAAATATTTTCCATACTCTAAATAATATCTGATAAATACATTATTTATCGAATATTATCCCTTTTTTAAGGGAGTAGCCGATTTCCCTTATCCCATAGGGGATTTTCGGCAACCTCCCTAAAATAGGGAGTATGGTTTCTATTTTTGTTCGTTTCATTCGAAGGGTGTGACCCTTGTAGGTTCATGCCACTCATTGTTTGTAAAATTAGAACTGTTCTAATTTTACAAACAATGAGTGGCATCTAGCAATACATCATTGCTACCTAAGTTGCATGAAGTCATGGTTTGACTTTCCTAATTCTTGAATAAACTTTCTTTATGTATTTTATCATTTTGTCCTTTATATCTTAGATGAACACAAGTCATGGGTTAGTCACACTTGCGTTGTCCATCTAGTGTTTCTTGATGTCTTGAGTAGATTATTATAAACGAATCTCTATGATATCTCATATCATAATATTCGAGCATGGCCATACATTTTCTAATCTCACTCAATCAAGTGGCCGAAGATATTTCTCCCATTATGTAGGAGGGACAAATCCTTTCTTGATCAACCATATTTCACTACATAGGTCACTACGTATCCAATCATCAGTCTTTATAATGTAGTCAGTTACGACACACGTTTGACTATGTCAAAATACGTAAATCTTTATGTTGAAATCATGTTGATCTCAAGTCTGAGGATTATACATATGTTTATCATAAGCAATGTTGTGACTGTCACATAATTACCTAAGAAACATGCTCATAGCGGGTCAATCCAGTATGTTGTTCTCTAACAAATACTTATGTGTCGATTTTGACATCTCTATGTCAATGACAACACTTGTTATCAATCAACCACATATTAGTCTTTATATATTATCACTGTCCATACCCGTAATAATATTCGACTAAGGATCCTATTTAACAATAATCGTATTATTGTATGGACATTATTATCCAATGATTAGTTTGATGCACAGAAACATACCAAATGATAATAACGACAATGCCATTACTACATAAATCTAGTAAAATAGTATGTCTAATCAATCATCATATGATTGGTCTTTGGGCATACTCCAACAATCTCCTACTAGCACTAAGACCAATCATTCTCGTATCTAATACGATATGGCTTAGTGTAACTGACATGCTTATGCTGTGTCAGAAGCTTTGTCAGGGAGTTGACAAAGTTATCAACTTTGTGCGTATGTTGTATACTTTCACATCTCCAAGATGTAAGCACTTTAGAATATGTTTGGATTTATTGATGAGATCTGGGTTTTATTTGCTTACGCAAAGGTTCCATCATAACAGAGTTATGTAGCATCTAATATGCTGGGAACAACCCTTAGTTTAGAAGTGAACCCTTTAGATCCAAACATCATTCTTTATTGCTATGTCGACTGTAATTCATTCAGCCTATATTGTAGAGTTAGGCACTGTCTCATGTTGCTAACTTGCAGTATCTTTTATTAATGCAAAACGGATTGCGATCTTTAGTTCCACAACATTGCCTCGAGCAGTAGGTGGCGGCGTTGGACAGATCCTACATGCTTGTCTGCTAACCATGGCGTGTTGGTCCTACAGAGTTTGGCCTTGATTTTCTCATAGTCGACAGCCGTCAATGATTGCCTCCCCTCCTCGTGAGGGTTGTCGTGTATATCTAGACCATAGTATCTGTTGATGACGGCGACATTCAACTTGACTGGCTCCCCGCGAACACAGACAAATGGCTGCCCTGGGCGGGGATGGTGGGCATAAAACTCCCTAACCATGGTGATGTTGTCTATCTCTGGCTTCCGTGCGAACATCTCCCATCCCTTGTTGTGGATGGTCTCGAACAGGGCAGGCTCTAAGCCGAGATCGCCTGTCTCCCTTGTGTAGTGGAAGCCTTGCTCCTCCCATACGTTCTTCTTTGAGAACCAATCTCTGTATCTTTCCTTGTCTGCCCTGGAGCAAAATCTCTTGTAGGTGGGTTTGGGCTGTGATGCGGATTCCATGGGAAACAGTTGAAGTAACTGAAACTTGGAAAGAAAATAATTAGAGAGTTGTGGAAGCAAGAAGAAGGTAGTAAGGAGGTGAAAGTAAAGTAAATGAATTGAGTGAGAGGGGTTTAAATAGAGGTTGCCGAGAGTTGCCGTGGCGGCAATAAATGCCCAATGGTCTAGTTGTTTTGCGCACGTTACAGGATATTTGCCCGTTATTTTCGGAGCCGTTGGCGGCCAACTAGCCGTTACGCGTTGTTGCGCTGGGCTGCCCTGGGCTGTCTCGGCGGGTTGGTGGGTGGGCTCCTTGCTGGGCTTCCTTCTTGATCCAGCTCTTTTATTCCTAAACCTGAAAATAAAAACAAAAATAAAAGTAATAAAATAACTTCTGAACAATAAGAATCTAAAAACTAATCTAATCCTAGAATTAAACTCTAATCCAAATGTATAAAAATAAAAATAAAGAAATAAATAAAAATTAAGATATGTTGGGAATGCATTTGGGTGCCTCTCCCAGACATAACCACTTTCTGAGGTAGTTTGGCTTGTCCTTCCCTCCTGGGGGTCCTCTTGTTCCTTTAGGTGCTGCGCTACTGGCTTCTTTAGCCTGCCCTTTGGTCTGTCGCGATAGCTGCTACCCAGGCTTGCCTCTATGCTGATTTTGGCAGCTCTTGCATCTAGGCGTCCTTCCTCTTCTTTTCCTGAGGGTTGTAGCACATTTAACACTATGCTCTGGTTGTCTACCCTCATGGTTAGCTCCCCAAGTTCCACATCTATTAACGTTCTGCCCGTGGCCAAAAATGGTCGCCCAAGGATTATTGGGGCTTTTTCATCGGCCTCGCAGTCTAAGATGAGGAATTCAGCTGGAAGGATCAGGTTTCCCACCTTCACTAGGTTGTCTTCGATTTTACACAAAAGAATGATCAGCAAGTTTTAGTATGACAGAGGTAGGTTTGGCAGACCCAATTCCTAGTTTATCGATGATTGCCTTGGGCATAAGGTTGATGCTGGCTCCCAAGTCGCACAGGGCTTTTGTTTGGTGTTTGCTGCCTATCCTGCATGGGATAACAAAGCTACCCATGTCTGTTTGCTTGGGCGACAGTTTGTTGTGCGACATTGCCATGCACTCTTCTGTGACAGCCACTGTCTCGAACTCCCCAATCATCTTCTTTCTAGAAACCATGTCCCTAAGATATTTGACATAGTTGGGTATATTTTGAATGGCTTCTATTAGAGGAATGTTTATGTGCACCTGCTTTAGAATATCCATGAATCTTCTGAACTGGTGCTCTTGCTTTTGCTGCTTAAGTCTCTGGGGAAAGGTGCGGGCAAGCGGATGTCCTCTATTGGTTTCTTGCATTGGAACTTAATCTGTGGAGGATCATCTGCTTTAGAGCCCATGTCTTGTTCAGTTGCCGGGGTGGCGGGTGTTGGTGCTGCCGCGACAGGCTGTTCTTTCTGGTCTGACTGAGTTTTTGTTTGTTTCTCCACCTTAGGTTCATCAAAATGCTTCCCACTCCTGGTAGATATAGCTTTGTATTGTTCGTAAGTGGGTTTGTCTGCTGCCTCTAAGCTGCTGAATGCTACGCCCATTGTTCGTAGGGATGGAAAACGGGCGAGGCGGGTGCGGATACCCCCTCCCCATCCCCATACCCACCTAAAATTTTCATATCCACCACCTACCCACCACCCACGGCGGGTATAATTTTCAAATCCACACCCGCCCACGCGGGTATATTCTCAAATCCATCCCCACACCCACCACCCAATTGGATACCCATTACCCATCTCGTACCCGCCTATTAACCCACATGGCAGCAACCATACACATAAAACATAGATTCAAGAACAACCACAAAACATAAATTACAAGGAATATCCTATAAAATTTTAGGATTTATAGAATAGTTTGTGAAATTACATCTAAATTCATAATGGTTTAAATTTATATGGCGGGTAAGATGTGGGGCGGGCAGATGCGGGTCGGGTAAGGTCTTAAATCTACCACCTATCCACGACATGTATGATTTTTTACATCCACACCCACCCACTCCCCACCAAACTTATACCCATCCTCACCCCAATTGGGGCAGGTGCGGTGCGGAATCCACGAAATTGTACTCGTCTGCCATCCCTTATTGTTTGGTTGCTATAAATCTCTATGAACTGCCCAAATTGGGTCTCCGGGTTTTTTATAGCAGCCTCTTGGTTGTTCATCCTTATCTTCGTCCTGTCTATAAACAACTCATTTTTATCAATGAATTTATTGGTACGAACAATAAAATCACTAGTTCTAGACATAAAAGTATGAAGAGTTGCTTCTAGTGAATTATTGTTTTGTGACTACTGAGCTTGCTGTCTGAACTGGTTTTGTTGGTAGCCACCCTGTTGCTGTTGTGGATTTGCTGCGATCCTTGGGTTGCTCTAGGAGAATTTTATGATGATTCTTCCATCCAGGGTTGTAAGTGTAACCCCCTTAGCCTGACCTAGACGGTTGACCCGAGCTACGAAGATTACACGGGGAAAACCAAAGTCAACCCGAAAGTCAACCTTGATTAACAACCTTTTTTTTCTTTTTAAACTTGTCTAAATGCATATTAACCCTAGGCGTACTCTTGAGATAAGCATACTCAAAAATCACAGCAATCGGAAATCAATAAGGGACTCAATTGCACAACATACGAATTTAGGGACCAAATTGTAAATTCTGGAAATTAAGAGCACTTTACCAATTTTTAAGATATCATTATGAAATTAATCATGTTTCATGCTTCTCTGCCAAATTTCACCTCAAACGGACATCCCAAACTCAATCAATTGCATAAACGAAGTTCAGGACTAAAACGTGAAGATTTCAAAACATAAAACCATATAATTCAGTGCCCAACGGTTAAGTGTTCTGAAACGGTGGTTGACCGTTCCGAAACGTGGGACCGTTTTGAAACCTGTTTCGAAACAGGGCTTGGCAGTAGCAAAAATGTTTCGGAACGACTCTACCCGTTTCGAAACCCCAAGGCCATTTCAGACCCCTGTTTCGAAACAGTAGTACCCGTTTTGATACGGGCTGCCCAGAAATGCAGAAATTATCTGGTTTATTACACATTCGACCCATCAAACACCTCCTTATGATCCCCAAATCATGCCAACAAGTCATCATGCATTAAAGGAACATACTTGCATCAACAAAATATATTCATGGCATCAATTAGGGAAAACCTCAATCTATAGGCATGCATCCTATTACCCAAAACCAACAAACATCAAACCAACAAAGCAAACACCAAAAATGGCCAATTACATATCCAAAACATCATAGGCATCATGCCAAACTTAGGGAGTCCAAAACATCTCCCAAAAACACAATCTAGGTTCCCATTGCCAAATACCAAAAATTAATAGTGTTGTAAAAATAGTCACCATACATGAGCTTAGTCTTTCCCTTGGATTACTTGCCCTCCTTGCTGCCCACAAAACACCTCAATTCTCTGCATTATTGATTCAAGAAAGAGAGCGTAAGCACATATGCTTAGTGAGGCATGCTCTAATGAAACAACACAATAATGCATTTTATAAAACACCTTTCAAAGGCCTTTAAATTCATAAATATCATTTCTCATGCAACAATGCATACAAAACAAGCATCTCATGCTTCATTATATCAACATGTCATATTGGCTTTCAATTGATAATCCTTAACCATTTTTCAACCCAAAACACAATCGGATATGCGGATTACAAGCGTTGTCCCATACGCTTCAAACACACTACCAGACACACAAGGTGGAGTTTACCGGTACAATCACAACCCCTCAACACCCGTGATGGAGTCTAACAGTACAATCACAACCCCTCCACATCACTAATTGGTAGTTGTATAACATCACTAACGAGAACACGGAACACACAACACAAGATCCTCACATGGCATTTTAACCACCATTATGATCTTAGACATCTCGTTAGTGTACTTGGATGGAGTTTACGGTACCATTACAACCCCTCAACATCCAAGGCGACTTTATTCACGGTGCACCCAATCCTATAGCCGGCTAACTATATCCGATTCAAGTACTTTTAAACCAACACATCACTTGCCAATATACATCATTTACCATCATCAATTCACTGTTTTAAAGCATTAAACAAAGCCATTAAACCATCATGCATCACTATGCATCAAAACCACATTTATCAATATCAAACCAAAGATCTCTTACCTTGAGCATCCTTCAACACATGGCTTTCAAAACCAGCATTAAACATGCTAAAATATGCTTTAAAAACAGAATTTAAACATGCAAATTAAACACATTGCATCCAACCACTTCATGGTTCATCAAAGAGAGAGTTTCTCCGAAAACTTACTCTTGAGCTTAGTTAAGTTGCTTAGACTTAAATTAAGCTCCCAAAATCTTCAAACATTGGTTTCAAAGCTGAAAACCAAACTTCACTCACCAATTCCGTTTCGCAAACTTGCCGAAACGCCGTTCAAGCCTCCGGATCAACACCATAAGGATCCGAAGTTGTCTCCCCTGTTTTAAACACATCAAAGCAGAGGATTAATGCATCATCATGCATTAAAATCTTCAGCCATTACACCTAAACTTGCTGCTCTCACCAAAACTCACATTTCGGCTACCAAACACAACCGAAAACACACCCAAACACTTCCACAACATTACCCAGCCAAGATCCATCACTTCTAAACATTCTTAGACATCAATTAACATCCAAAAATAACCTAATCACGTCCTTATACCTCCAGCTATAGCAAAACACCAAAATCACCCCAAAAACCACCATTTTCACAAGTAAAAACTTAGGAAAATCATCCTATTCAGGATTGCATTGATTAAACCTCCATTTCACATCATTTAAACATCCAAAATACATTAAAAAGGCATCTCAAAACAGAGCCCAAACAACCTCCACGAAATTCTTCAAGATTTGATCAAAATCTCAAGTTTTAAGCCAAAATCAAGATCATAACATTAAAACATTTAATAAAACTTAATTTAAGGATTGAGAACTTGGGAATTTCAGTAAAGAACTGAGTATTTAGAGGAGAAGGACGTTCATACCTCTAAATGTGGATTTCTACTTGTTTAGAGCCAAAATCCTTGAAAATTCAATAAGCAAATGAAGAGGATTTGATGTAGAAATGATTAGGAATCATTTGGGGATTGAAATCTCATCATTAGGTGTGAAAATCAAAAGAAAAGTTGCTGTGGAAATGTGTTTGGCTGAAGGAATTTTGAGAGAAAATGAAAAGGGAAAATTTTAGCAAAAGTTAGTTATGAAACTAAAATATAGTTTTTTTCCTCTTTTCTTTTTATTAATTAAACATTAAATGAGTCTTTAAAAATCAAGAAAAATTTGGAGAAATCCTCACTTGGATAAATTAGCTCCTTGTCTTATTTTGTTCATTTTCCCTTTTGGGAGATTTGATTTTTTTTTGTTTTTTTTTGCCTTGGTCTCAATTTGGACTCTTTTTTAAGGGAATTAACCTTGATGCATTAATGCCCTACGGGCTTAAACAGATGACCAACTTAAGTTGGGATGCAAGTCACAAATTAGTTATCTTCGCACCTTCCGATTTCTAATAGACACAAGCTGCTCGAATCCAACCTTCGGGTCACATTCAATGTTCCTCGCACAATTGATATACGAGGGTCCGATAAGCAGATATACATGACAGAAGAGCTAATTGAGACACAAAACGCGATGCATCCTTTCATTGAAAATAAAAAACATGGAGTCATAGGCCCTTACAAAAGATCATCACCGCCTTCGAGCTTAAGCGGGTGAGTTTGATTCGGTGCAATACTTTAAAAGAGATTAAAAGCAACAGGGAAACCTACGAGAATTTTTGACTGGTAAGCTTGGATAGACCCTACCCTTAGGCCTCATTTTCTAGGAATGTCAAATCAATGTTCAGATTTTCTAGGAGTTCTTCCACTATTGGCTCCTCGACAAAATCTTCAATTGTTTCCTTGACGACATCCCCAAATGGTGCTTCAAATTGCCCGATTGGACCAAAGAATCCTCCCGGTACAAAGATCTGATCTAGAGGGGGGAAAACACTGGCTCCACCTCCCCTTGGTCTTTTGTTTCCTCTCCTTCCTTATGCTCGTAGCCTAATCCGAAGCGGTCTCTCTTGGCAACCATGCTTGCCCCAAACTCAGACACCGGGGGCTTTCCTTTGACAGAAGCAGTTATAAGCCCTAGGGTTGGTTCTTCAACAGTCTCTTTGACTTCTTCGAAGAATTCGATCTCCTTGTTGTCCATTAGCCCCTGAACTATAGTTGCGAACTCACAACAGTCCTGGATAGTGTGTCCGCCTTTGGTATGGAACTTGCAATAAGGACCAACAAGCCCCTCGGGCTTCATTGCCCCCTGGCTGACTAGACCTGTCTTGTAGAGCTCCATCCATACCCAGCTGAAGGGTGACTTGACTTCAGATACACTGGTCTTGGTCCTCCGATTGCCCTCCTCGGAAATGGCGTTCACTCCTTTGGCATGATTTGGTAGAGGGTTCGTGTTTGTAGCTGGTCCACCTGATTTCTCGAAGCTTATGACCCCAAGCTGAATGAGCCTCTTTACATTCTTCTTCAAACCAAAACAATTCTCGATCGAATGCCCTACTTGCTCACCGTGGTACTCGCATTTTGCCTTGGCCTCATACCACTTAGGGAATGGGGGTTGCAAAGGGGGCATGTAGTAAGGTGCAACTACATGGATATCAGAGAGCTGCTTGTATAAATCTCCATACGATATCGGTAACGGAGTGAACTCAATCCTTTCATTGTTTTTTTGCTAGTTGAAGCTTTGACTTGAGGAACCTTGGGCGTTTGAGGCCGCTTTAGGTTGCACCACCGCCACTGGCTTAATATTGTAGACGTCTGAAGCGTTCACTTCGTTATCCTTCCTTCCGTGAGCTGGCCTCTTGTGGGACGAGCCTCCTCCCGTCTCAATCCTACCACTTTTGACGGCATTTTCAATGAGCTCACCGGACAATACTAAGTCGGCGAAGTTGGTGGTTGCGTTTCCTATGAGGCGATCCAAGATTGGCCCCTCCAAAGTTTGGATAAATATGACCACTGTTTCCTTCTCACCAAGTGGAGGTTGCACCTGAGCTGCCACATCTCTCCATCGTTGTGCATACTGCCTAAAACTCTCATTCGACCTTTGTTTCATGTGTTGTAGGGTCCACCGGTCCGGTACCATGTCACTGACATGCTGGTATTGTGCTAGGAAGGCCTTGGCCAAATCTTTCCATGTCTTGATCTGATGACGACTTAACTGATTGTACCAACGAATGACGGGTCCTGAGAGACTATCTTGGAAGCAATGGATCAACAGTTTGTCATCCCCACCATATCCGGTCATCCTCCGGCAAAACATGGTGAGATGAGTGCGGGGACAACTTGTTCCATCATACTTCTCAAACTCCGGGGCCTTGAATTTAGGGGGTAGCACTAGATCTGGGACAAGACTGAGTTCGGCGGCGTCAAAACCTGTGAAAGCATCGACCACCTCCATGGCTTCCAACTTTTCCTCGAGTCGCTTACAACGGTCTGCGATCTCTTTAGAGGCCTCAAACCTTGGCTTCTCGATTTCCATTAATTGATCGAGGTCTGAGACGAAATTCTCGGCTTGGTTTCCTCCGGGCCTCTCTTCCGGCGCGGAGGGTGCATTAGCGGGGAAAGGGGTATCAGTTTGATGAATTGGCATTTTTCCTTGATCGAGTATCACCTGAGGGGTAGCTTGGACCCTAACATGAGTGGGGGTAAATCCTGGGGGATATGGGAGATCTTCATTCGCAACGGTGGGCCTCGTCGCCGGATTACCGTTTGAGGCTTCTCCTCGTACGAGAGGTCGGGTCCCTAGCATCTGGCCTATCTGGGCTAGTATATCTTCTTGAGATTTCCTGAGCTGTTCCCTCATCTCCTCTTGGGCCCTAGCTAATTGGTCCTCCAACTTCTTGGTCAAATCCGCTTGCGTGTCCCTTTGAGTTTGTTCAATTTGGTCCAATCGGTCTTCGTTCACCATCTTAGTTCTTCGTCGGGTTACGTAAGGGTGCTGAATCGGCTGTCTTTTTTCCTTACCCAGTATCACTCCTAAGGAACATCCCGATGATTAGTCCCAACATCTCGGAAGTGAATGCATGAAAATGCATGATGAATGTCATAATGTAATGATGCAACTATTAATGGATGAGTAATGAGCTTATGATGATGCTAATGATATGAAAAAAATAAATGTAGTGTATGAAAGCAGCAAAACAACCGAGTTAGTGTAAAACAAAATAGAGATAAACAAGCACAAATACACCTATTTTTGTCTAGCACCTAGGTTTTCCGCATGGCTCTAAAGGGTAGGCATTCTAGTTCGCTACATGCAGTTTTGGTTCTAGGAGGTACTCGAATTGTCCTTGCTGTCCCCTACTAAGGGTAGCAAGGCCCCCGGTCATCACCCATTATAGGCTCATTTCAACCGAGTTCAATTCGAGGGGACTCTTTAGCTATATTCGGACGGAGAAACGATATTCCCACGAAGATATAGGGTATTCGAGCCCCGAAGGTACTTGCTAGGCCCAGACGGAGGAACAATATCCCTACGAAAGCACTAGCGTTTTCCCCCCACTTAAACAAACGGGTGTATATGCCAAAAATGATGCGTCCGAAATAGACTCGCGTTTATAAACAAATATCGGTTGAATTTGTCACTTTAGTTCGCAACCTTTGAGATTAATTAAGCGGTAAAGTTTTCTTGGCCTGACTCTCTTTTTTTGTTTTTTTTGAAAACAAAAATTTTTCCCTAGCGGAGTCGCCATCTGTAGCGACTAATTTTTTTGAAAAAACACTACTATATATAGGTGTATGTGTATGGTTGAAAGGGTATTTGAGAAAATTTTTGAAATAGGGGTTAAAAGGGGAATTTTTGGAAATTGAGGGTTAAAATGGATTTTAGAAAATTATTGGGAAAAATATTAGGAGTTTTAGAAAAATATTTTAAAATATGGGAATTTTGAAAAAGGTTTTTAAAAAATAGGAGTCGCCACCGGTCACTTTAAAATGGTAGGCCCGGCACCGAAAATAGAAACCAGAGATTCAAAAGGGTTCAGGAGTCGGTTACACGCGAGGAAGGGTTAGCACCCTCGACGTGCCCATAATTGGTACCAAAACTTTACTGCTTAATTAAAATTAAATTTTACGAACTAAAGTGACAATTTATACCGAAACTAGGTTATACACGCGAGTAAATTTCGAAAATCCTAATATTCGAGAGCGAACGCCCGAACCACCACCACTACGACTGGTACTGGCCTCGTTCGTCTCCGAATAGAAGGACATCGCACTTTTGAAAACAATTTTAGATTTTTTTAAAAAATGAAAAAAAAAACAAATGCATGAGTACAAAATTAAATCTAATCTAAAGTCCTACGGCGCCAAAGGAGTCGATATCCGAGTATTCGAAATACCGTTCCCACGCGGACACCGGAACCGCGAGTGCTAATTAGATGCGACATTTTAAATGCATGGGTAAAACATACGAAGTAAAGAAAATATATACATATGTATAATCACATAAAGAGGGTATAATTACATCGGAAAGCTATATGCGTATATTTGCGTAGAAACAAAATCAAATGATACGTACATAATAGTAGATATTACGCTACAAACAAAAATAAACATATAATATATATGTTAACCAATATATACCTACTACATATAAGGTAGTATATTTATGGTACGTAGAACTGACGTAATGATATACATATGTTATACATACACGGTAAAAATCTTGAAAAAGGAAAATATTAATACTAAGATAATAATTTAAGGGAATTTAATCACGTTTAAAAGGGAAATTTAATATAAGAAAGGAAAAGAAACGGTAATGAAAATATAAACTTTGAAAATGATGAAAATGATAAGCTGCCATTAATGGTGCAATTAATTTGCAAAAATAAAAGAAAAAAAGGGTAATTAAAGAGTAAAAACGTGTGGAAAATGAATAGTTAAAAAATGGATTTCAAAGCCCCTTTTGCTCTTGCTATTTATCTTTTTTTTTTGAAACCAGAAAGCCTCCCCTCCCCTTTTCTCGTCTCGTTTAGGGTTTGTAACCATGGCCGCCGGCAAAACGAAACCTGGCAAAGAACACCGGCGAACCCGTAGGCTATAAACTCTTTTTTCCTTCAGTCTCTGTTACCCTGAAATCGAAGAAACCCCGAGAAGAAGATAACAGGAACCTTGTCTCCTTCGAGATCTCGAAGGCTCACCCCGGTTGGGGCTTGTTGCCGGAGAACGAGAGGAGAATGGGAGATCGAACGGCCGCTACAAAAGATAACGGTAAAAAAAAACTCTCCTTCTCTTATGTTCAATCTTGCATGCAATAATAAAGGAAAAAAGAAAGCCGGATACCTCTGGAATTTTGTTTCTTTGTATTGATTTTTTTTATCTCTGATAATTGCCGAAAAGCTACAATATTTTGGGAATTGGGTTCTTTTTATACCCAAAAATAAAAACAAGGTTACAAGATGGATGCTCGTTCTCTTTCTTCCGACCTCTGTGATGCCTTTATTTTCTTTTTGGTCTGGTTGACTTTCCCTTTCATTTTTGTGTTTTTGTATCACTTTTGGTGTCCTGAAATTCTGCGTCTTTTGTCTTGCATGTTGGGTTTACCCGATCGGGAGGATACGGACGGCAGACGGCGTGCATGTGGCAGAGGGCGGTCTGGTCGGAGAACACGAAGGGTCGACGCGCGCGTAGGCAGTAAGGGAATCAGACGGTAAGCGTTGGGGCTTTGAACCGCCGCGCGTGGGATTCCAACAATCTCGCGTGGGCGATCGAAACGGAAGACGTGTGATGAACGCGTGGATGTGAGGGTCCATTGTTGCCGTTCGATGCTCCCGGATCCGACGGCTCCGGATGGTGCGGCGCGGAACGACAGTGGGGCATTTAGGGTTTTCTTTGACTGGAGAGATCTGGACCGTCAGATCTCGTCGGATCTGACGGTTGTGAAGAGTGGCGGCTGCAGCTGGAAACATGAGGATTAGGGTTTTGCTGGCTGAGGGCTGATCTGGTCCATTGGTTATATCTTGATCGGACGGTCCTCATTGCGTGCGGCGGCTGCACAAAGAGAACAAGATGTTAGGGTTTTCTTTTTGGGCTTATTGGGTCATATGTAATTAATTAATTTTTTTGTTTGGACTTTGGTTATGTATTATTTGTATTGGGCTGACTTCAATAATAAAGTTGTTTGTTTGTTTTTTTTAACTTTAGTTTTATTTATAATAATAGTAATAATAATAATAACAATAAATAATAGTAGGTAATAATTAATAATAATAACAATAATAATAGTGTTAAATAACAATAATAAGAATAGTAATAGTGGTAACATTAACATACTAATATCAATAATAAATAATAGTAATAATAATAATAATGATAATAATAAGTAACAGCACTAACAAAAAAAATAATAGGTACTTAATAGACAATAATAATAGATAATATTGTAGGTATAATAGTAATAATAGTAGTAACATGATACATATATATTTTCTTTTTCCGTTTTTTTTTTCTTTTCTTTTTTTCTTTTCTATTTAATTATTATTATTATTTTAGCCCAATAACAGCCCAAAATGCGAACAAAAAGAGTTTAAGTTTCGGGACAAAATTAGTGATTACAGACCCGAACTACGAAGATTACACGGGGAAAACCAAAGTCAACCCGAAAATCAACCTTGATTAACAACTTTTTTTTTCTTTTTAAACTTGTCTAAATGCATATTAACCCTAGGCGTACTCTTGAGATAAGCATACTCAAAAATCACAGCAATCGGAAATCAATAAGGGACTCAATTGCACAACATACGAATTTAAGAACCAAATTGTAAATTATGGAAATTAAAAGGACTTTACCAATTTTTAAGATATCATTATGAAATTAATCATGTTTCATGCTTCTCTGCCAAATTTCACCTCAAACGGACATCCCAAACTCAAGCAATTGCATAAACAAAGTTTAGGACTAAAACGTGAAGATTTCAAAACATAAAACCATATAATTCAGTGCCCAACGGTCAAGTGTTCCGAAACGGTGGTTGACCATTCCGAAACGCGGGACCGTTTCGAAACCTGTTCCGAAACAGGGCTTGGCAGTAGCAAAAATGTTTCGGAACGGCTCTACCCGTTTCGAAACCCCAAGGCCATTTCAGACCCCTGTTTCGAAACAGTAGTACCCGTTCCGATACGGGCTGCCTAGAAATGCAGAAATTATCTGGTTTATTACACATTCGACCCATCAAACACCTCCCTATGACCCCCAAATCATGCCAACAAGTCATCATGCATTAAAGGAACATACTTGCATCAACAAAATATATTCATGGCATCAATTAGGGAAAACCTCAATCTATAGGCATGCATCCTATTACCCAAAACCAACAAACATCAAACCAACAAAGCAAACACCAAAAATGGCCAATTACATATCCAAAACATCATAGGCATCATGCCAAACTTAGGGAGTCCAAAACATCTCCCAAAAACACAATCTAGGTTCCCATTGCCAAATACCAAAAACTAATAGTGTTGTAAAAATAGTCACCATACATGAGCTTAGTCTTTCCCTTGGATTACTTGCCCTCCTTGTTGCCCACAAAACACCTCAATTCTCTGCATTATTGATTCAAGAAAGAGAGCGTAAGCACATATGCTTAGTGAGGCATGCTCTAATGAAACAACACAATAATGCATTTTATAAAACACCTTTCAAAGGCCTTTAAATTCATAAATATCATTTCTCATGCAACAATGCATACAAAACAAGCATCTCATGCTTCATTATATCAACATGTCATATTAGCTTTCAAGTGATAATCCTTAACTATATTTCAACCCAAAACACAATCGGATACGCGGATTACAAGCGTTGTCCCATACGCTTCATACACACTACCAGACACACAAGGTGGAGTTTACCGGTACAATCACAACCCCTCAACACCCGTGATGGAGTCTAACGGTACAATCACAACCCCTCCACATCACTAATTGGTAGTTGTATAACATCACTAACGAGAACACGGAACACACAACACAAGATCCTCACATGACATTTTAACCACCATTATGATCTTAGACATCTCGTTAGTGTACTTGGATGGAGTTTACGGTACCATTACAACCCCTCAACATCCAAGGCGATTTTATTCACGGTGCACCCAATCCTATAGCCGGCTAACTATATCCGATTCAAGTACTTTTAAACCAATACATCACTTGCCAATATACATCATTTACCATCATCAATTCACTGTTTTAAAGCATTAAACAAAGCCATTAAACCATCATGCATCACTATGCATCAAAACCACATTTATCAATATCAAACCAAGGATCTCTTACCTTGAGCATCCTTCAACACATGGCTTTCAAAACCAGCATTAAACATGCTAAAATATGCTTTTAAAAACAGAATTTAAACATGCAAATTAAACACATTGCATCCAACCACTTCATGGTTCATCAAAGAGAGAGTTTCTCCGAAAACTTACTCTTGAGCTTAGTTAAGTTGCTTAGACTTAAACTAAGCTCCCAAAACCTTCAAACATTGGTTTCAAAGCTGAAAACCAAACTTCACTCACCAATTCCGTTTCGCAAGCTTGCCGAAACGCCGTTCAAGCCTCCGGATCAACACCACAAGGATCCGAAGTTGTCTCCCCTGTTTTAAACACATCAAAGCAGAGGATTAATGCATCATCATGCATTAAAATCTTCAGCCATTACACCTAAACTTGCTGCTCTCACCAAAACTCACATTTCGGCTACCAAACACAACCGAAAACACAACCAAACACTTCCACAACATTACCCAACCAAGATCCATCACTTCTAAACATTCTTAGACATCAATTAACATCCAAAAATAACCTAATCACGTCCTTATACCTCCAGCTATAGCAGAACACCAAAATCACCCCAAAAACCACCATTTTCACAAGTAAAAACTTAGGAAAATCAACCTATTTGGGATTGCATTGATTAAACCTCCATTTCACATCATTTAAACATCCAAAATACATTAAAAAGGCATCTCAAAACAGAGCCCAAACAACCTCCACGAAATTCTTCAAGATTTGATCAAAATCTCAAGTTTTAAGCCAAAATCAAGATCATAACATTAAAACGTTTAATAAAACTTAATTTAAGGATTGAAAACTTGGGAATTTCAGTAAAGAACTGAGTATTTAGAGGAGAAGGACGTTCATACCTCTAAATGTGGACTTCTCCTTGTTTAGAGCCAAAATCCCTGATTCAATAAGCAAATGAAGAGGATTTGATGTAGAAATGATTAGGAATCATTTGGGGATTGAAATCTCATCATTAGGTGTTAAAATCAAAAGAAAAGTTGCTATGGAAATGTGTTTGGCTGAAGGAATTTTGAGAGAAAATGAAATGGGAAAATTTTAGCAAAAGTTAGTTATGAATCTAAAATATAGTTTTTCCCTCTTTTCTTTTTATTAATTAAACATTAAATGAGTCTTTAAAAATCAAGAAAAATCTGGAGAAATCCTCCCTTGGGTAAATTAGCTCCTTAAAGATTCAAAGTTTCAATCCTTTCAAAACAGTCACGAACTTTTCAAAAATTTCGTTTTAGTCACTAACTCGAAATGTCATATTTTCAAACCTCATTTTGTAAAATTGATTTCACCACTCTCTTATATATATTAAAAGAGGATTTTTAGATATTTTTCCATATTTTTAATGCATCCCGAACTAGGCTTTCCCTAAAACCACCTTTTATATTCGAACCGAAATTTAGACCAGTCCGGTTCATACCCTAAACTTCCAAGCCCAAAATCGGGGTGTTACAGTAAGTTTTCTGGGCAAGTCTGTTATTCCTCTCATATCCTCCCATAAAATTGGCAGATGCGATGCAGTTAGAGGAGTCATGGTTGCCCCCACACTCGTCATAGAACGGCTCCACAGCCTTGACCTCATATGCCTTCCTATCAGGTTTCACGATGCTCATGACTAGCTCTGTCAGCGTGTCAAGGTGGGCATTGACAGATTCTGAGGCTTCTACCTCGTACATAGTGGCTGGCCGCCTAACGCTGCCTCGGCGGGCTGTTGGATACTTGTAGTCATTCTTGGCGGCTTGGTTCAGAATCTGCAGTGCCTCATCTGGTGGTCTGTCAAGGATGATCCCATTGGCTGAGGCATCAATCATCATCCGTGTTGGGTAGTTCACCCTGTTATAGAATATTGATACCTGAGTCCAAGCAGGAAGACCATGTAGCGGGCAGTTATTCAGCATCTGTTGGTACCGCTCCCATGCTTCATACATCGGCTCGTCATCCCCTTGTCTGAAGGCTGTTGTCTCATTTTGCAGCCTGTCTGTGACATTGGATGGGCTGAAACGGTCTAGGAAGTCCTTGCACAGTTCTGTCCAGGTGTTGAACGATCTGCTGACTGGTTGTTTAACCACTGTTTTGCCCTATCCCTCATTTAATAGGGGAATAGTCTCAGCCTCAGGACGTCTTGATGGACCCCGTGTATTTTGAATGCTCTGCAGATGTCTAGGAATCCTCTCAAGTGCCGTCGAGCATCTTTTGTAGTAGTCCCTCCAAATTGCCCTAATATGTTGATCATGTTAAACATGACGAGCTCCAACTTGAAGTGATCCGCCTCGATCTCAGGTTCTGTCACTATCGGATCGAACCCTCTAAAGTTATGTTCCAGATAATCTCTGGTGGTTCAAACGTACTGTGGCTGCCTGGGCGAAATAGGGGGATCCTGCCTTAGTGGATCTTGCTGACCTCTAGGCGGCAAGTCTTGCTGCCCATCCATACCGTTCGCAGCATTGTTGGCAGGGTTGTCATTTTGCATTGCTTTGTCCTTTTCATCTTTGTTTTTCCTTAGGACTACTCTGATCTCCTTCTTAAGTTCTCTTGCTTTACACTCGATATCATCGTAAAAGAGGAGTTCTCCTTTTGGGTTCGCCCTGGTCATACACTAGCAAAGGAAATTGTAAAATTATTATTTTTTGATTAGAAATAAAAATAAAATAAAAAATGCTGAAATTAAAAACGAAATTCGGTGTTACCAATCCCCGACAACGACACCAAAAACTTGTAGAGAGTTTTAGGTGTACTCTAATTATGAGCGCAAGTGCACACTCTTGTCAAGTTATAGTATATAAGATATCGTCTCCCACCAAGTTTGGAAGCTTGGTTCGAATTGTAATTCCTGCACAAGTAAAGTAAATGCACAAGTAAGGTGATTGTTGAGAATATGAGTAAACTAAAAACACAAGTAATTAAGGAATTGATCAGGTTGATAGAGAGGGAAGGGTTATGTTGTTGCTTAGTGTGAAACTGCATTGAATAGGCTAAGTTGTTTTGCTCTGCCATGACCTGCTTCCTCGGCGGGTAATGGCAAATTGAGGCTGCGGCCCTTTCGCTGCCACAACGGATCTCTACTCTTGCAACTTTCGCTGTCTCGGTAGGTGGAATGGAGAGAAGTCCTGGCGGCATGTCTGGCAGATACTCCAAGTTCGACAGAGCAATTCTGAAGTGATCATTCCTATGTCTAGGCAAGGATTCTGTCACCACGTGATGTAGGCAATACCTAGCAATCTCAGCGTAAACCTAACACAGGCAGTCGACATTTGGTTGCTCTTTTTAGCCGCTAAAATTCTAACTTATGTCTAAGCTGAATTAGTCAACACCTCGACATGATGAGAGCGTACTTAATTCTTTCATGAGTTTAACACTCACGTGCCTGAAAAATGGATTTCTTCAATTAGACTTTTGGAACTAATTGAAGAAGTGAAGAACATGAATTAAAAAAACTTGGAATATTTTATTGAAAAAAAACTTGAAACCTAAACAATCGTTCTCACAACTAATTTACAGCATAACCCAAAATCCAAGGGAGATTTAGAACATGACGGCGGAAGAAAACCCAAGCCATGCCTAAAGAAAACCTAAGATATATTGAATTAGAATTACAATGATTTATAGACAATAGCTAGGTCTAGTCCTTCTAAAGTAGAAGTCTTCAAAAGTAGCTTTCCACATTTAATGTGACTTTAAACTCTGACTTCTTTGTGTTGAATGTGGACTTAATCACGTTGCATTGTCCCGCAAGCAATCTTGAGATTTCACTTCGGCGGCTCTGCCCGCTACTATAGATGTTGGAAAATTGAGTGGATGACATCGATAGAATCAGGGTTTTTAGCTCTACAAATCGTACTATGGTTCTCCAACTCCATAGTTTTCTTCCGTGGGCAGCAAGATTAGCGGCGACAGCACTCGGAAGCTACTCGCTTCGGCTGGAACTTGTTGGGTTTTTCGGTGCTCGATTTCTTCAACCGTTCTTGCTCGCCAAGTGGTGGAGAAGTGGAATTTTTGGTGAAAGCGGTGTGGCAGCTAAAAAAGATAAATACAAGATGATTTATAGTGGTTCAACCTTCTAACCAAGGTCTACATCCACTACCTTAGCTTCCCACTAAGGATTTCCAATCAATCCACTATTGATTCGTCCCCTTTTCTAGGCTTAGGAGGAAACCCTTAAAAACCGATCAAACTTTCTACCCAAAGCTTTGATCAAACCCTCTTTACAAAGAGATAAAGATAAGCAAACTCAAATCCCTCTAATAGGTATTTGTTTGCACAATTAAGCTCTCACCCAATCCTAAAACACTTGAGCAAATCTAACAATTTTGGCTCACTAGTGTTTGTCTATACAAGGAATTGACAACTAAGCACTAAGACACATTTTGATCATATGTTGTGTTACATTTGAAGCATTAACCATTACTAGATTCTTGGAGGTCCCTTTTATACTCATTAGTGAGTTTGTAGCCGTTACTAGCCGTCGAGGATGAATTGGAGCCGTTGGAGACTTTATTTCCCATCTTTAATGTTGTTCTGCAGCCTTCCGTATCGATACGTGTGGACCCGTATCGGTACGACCTTCATCAGAAACTAGTCGTTGGGCTCTTGCCAGCCTAAGCGTATCGATACGCTTGAGGGCGTATCGGTACGGTATGTCATTTAAAAGACCGTTGGGAAACTAGCCGTTAGGGTTGGTAAAACGGGGATCGGTACGGTTACAAGGCGTATCGAAACGATCCCTCTCCATATCGAAACGACAAAGCCTATTTCGATACGGGTTTTGGCAGTAACAAAACCCGGGCAAAAAGGTATCGACACGAGGTACACCGTATCGGTACGAGCAACCTGAAAATTCAATTTTGGCTATTTTAAAGCATGAAAAACTTTTCCAAAAACCTTTTAAGATGCCTCAAACATAAATTCAAGTTGTTTGGACTTTAGAAAAGGTTTTGAATTGTTTTTAACTATGTCCAACACATTTTTCAATTATTATATGAAAACATTAGTTCTACAATCTCCCCTTTTTTGATAAAATAAAACCAACTTGAAAAATTGTTTGGGATTCTCCCCCTTTAAGTTTAAAAATGTGAATAAGAGATGAAAATTTTAAATCAATTAAAGCTCCCCTTATTCATTTTGAAAATTCAATTTTTCAAACCATTTCTCCCCCTTTTTGTTATATCAAAAAGAAATCAAAAGAAATTAAGTTCAAAATAACTTAGAAGGTTTGAAAATATGACAAGAATTTAGAATTTTGGTTTTAAAATGGCTCCCCCTTACTCAAAGCATCATCAAAATGTTAGTCCAACATATATAATCTTCTAGTTGAAATTTTTTAAAAAAATAAAGCAAATAAAAGCAAAAACAACTAGATTTTTACCACACTTGAATCCAAGGGAGGATGTGAAGCCTTCCTTCTTCAAGTGTCTTTCTTTGTGTGCATGGAGCTCCCCCTCAATGTTTGACTTGTTGATTAATCTCCATCACACCTAGCAAAACACAATCAAGTAATTTTTGGTATCCAAAATGCTTTGGATCCATAGACGTTAGTAGCACAAAACTTAGTCCCATTAGGAATCCATTTTTAAATTTAATCCTTTCTAGTTGAAGTACTTAGTCCTTTTGGGACCCAAATACTTCTAAAACATTAACCATTTACAAATATAGGGGCACTAGATTGTCTTACATAAAAGTTTTATTTTCCAAAATCATTTTTCTTTTCAAGCTCTTTGGAAATCAAATCCTTTTCTTCTTGAACTTTATGAAGCAAATTTTGTAAATCAAAACATTTTTGTTCAAACTCTTCGAGTTTTGCTTCAAGTTCAAGTTTGGTTTTAGAAATCAAATCATTTTGAATTTTCAATTTTGAAATCATTTTATTGTTTTTCAAAATGTGATTTTTAAACTCTAAAACCAAATCGTCATAGGCATCTTGTAATTCATCAAAAGAATATGAACATGAAGTAGATGAATTAGAAGTTGCCCTGGAATCTTCTTCGATGGCCATAAGGCAAAGGATGGCTTGTTCATCGTCGGTGGAGTCTTCATCACTCCAAGTAGCCACACATGCCTTTTCTTATGGCTTGAAGTGCTTGCCCTCTTCTTCTTCATGGATTTACGTTCAAGCTCTTTCAAGGCTTTCTTCATGTAAGGGGCACACTTCTTGAAGAAATGAACTATCTATTCTTCTTCATCCTCCTCCTCACTTGAATCTACATGATGGCATGTGGAGGATTTGCGAGCAATGACATTTGTGTTGATGCCTAGCCCTTTGAGCTTCTTCTCCCCATAGCTCTAATCTCTTCCTTCTTCTTCTTCTCCTCTTCTTTGTTTTTCTTCATAATTTGGTGAGTGAGAAGTTACCCCATAAGTTCATCAAGCATCAAGGTCTTAAAATTTTTGGCTTCGATGATGGCGGTCCTTTTTTAGTTCCATGACTCGGGAAGGGAGTAGATGAGCTTTCGGACAAGCTTCTCTTCCGGGATGGCTTCTCCATAACCTTTAAGACTATTGGTGATAGTTGACAACCTATCAAACATCTTCTCGATGTACTCTTCCGGACCCATCTTGAAGTTTTCATACGCTAAGGTGAGAAGCCCGATCTTGGTCTCCTTTACTTCGTCAGCTCTTTCGTATGTGACTTCAAGCTTGTCCCATACCTTCTTGGCACTCTCACATGAAGACATCTTCTCATAGATGTTTGGGCCAAAAGCACAAAAGAGGATGTGCAAGGCTTTGCAATTAAGTTCCATCTTCTTGCGGTCGTCGGCACTCCATTCCTCCTTGCTTCCTTGTGGAACGAAATGACCATCTTCTACTATATCCCAAAGCTTGTAGTCCTTGGACTTTATGAAAAACTTCATCCTTGTCTTCCAATGGGCAAAGTGAGTTCTGTCGAAGAAGGGCAGTTTGTCGATGGATTGCGCCATTGAGTCGGTTGATTGAAATGATGATCGAGTTTGCCAGATCTTCTGAAGAGGATCTTAACCCCATTCAATTGAGCCAAGATCTGATACCAATTGTTGAGTTTTTCGGTGCTCGATTCCTTCAATTGTTCTTCCTCGCCAAGTGATGGAGAAGTGGAATTTTGGGTGAAAGAGGTGTGGAAGCTAAAAAAGATAAAGACAAGATGATTTATAGTGGTTCAACCTTCTAACCAAGGTCTACATCCACTACCTTAGCTTCCCACTAAGGATTTCCAATCAATCCACTATTGATTCGCCCACTTTTCTAGGCTTAGGAGGAAACCCTTACAAACTGATCAAGCTTTCTACCCAAAGCCTTGATCAAACCCTCTTTACAAAGAGATAAAGATAAGCAAACTCAAATCTCTCTAATAGGTATTTGTTTGCACAATTAAGCTCTCACCCAATCCTAAAACACTTGAGTAAATCTAACAATTTTGGCTCACTAGTGTTTGTCTATACAAGGAATTGACAATTAAGCACTAAGACACATTTTGATCATATATTGTGTTACAATTGAAGTATTAACCATTACTAGATGCTTGGAGGTCCCTTTTATACTCCTTAGTGAGTTTGTAGTCGTTACTAGCCGTTGGGGATGAATTGGAGCCGTTGGAGATTTTATTTCCCATCTTTAATGTTGTTCTGCAACATTCTGTATCGATATGCGTGGACCCATATCGGTACGGCCTTCATTAGAAACTAGCCGTTGGGATCTTGCCAGCCTAAGCGTACCGATACGCTTGAGGGCGTATCAGTATGTTATGTCATTTAAAAGACCGTTGGGAAACTAGCCGTTGGGGTTGTTAAAACGGGGATCGGTACGCTTACCAGGCGTATCGAAACGATCCCTCTCCGTATCGAAACGGCAAAGCCTGTTTCGATACGGGTTTTTGGTAGTAACAAAACCTGGGCAAAAAGATATCGATACGGGGTACACCGTATCAGTACGGGCAACCTAAAAATTCAAGTTTGGCTATTTTAAAGCATGAAAAACTTTGTCAAAAACCTTTTAAGATGCCTCAAACATAAATTCAAGTTGTTTGGACTTTAGAAAAGGTTTTGAATTCTTTTTAACTTTGTCCAAAACATTTTTCAATTATTATATCAAAACACTAGTTCTACAATCTCCCCATTTTTGATATAATAAAACCAACTTGAAAAATTGTTTGGAATTCTCCCCCTTTAAGTTTAAAAATGTGAATAAGAGATGAAAATTTTGAAATCAATTAAAGCTCCCCCTTATTCATTTTGAAAATTCAATTTTTCAAACAATTTCTCCCCCCTTTTTGTTATATCAAAAAGAATTCAAAAGACATTAAGTTCAAAATAACTTAGGAGGTTTGAAAAGATGACAAGAATTTAGAATTTTGGTTTTAAAATTTCTCTCCCTTACTCAAAGCATCATCAAAATGTTAGTCCAACATATATAATCTTCTAGTTGAAATTTAAAAAATAAATCAAATAAAAGCAAAAACAACTATATTTTTACCACACTTGAATCCAAGGGAGGATGTGAAGCCTTCCTTCTTCAAGTGTCTTTCTTTGTGTGCATGGAGATCCCCTTCAATGTTTGACTTGTTGATCAATCTCCATCACACCTAGCAAAACACAATCAAGTAATTTTTGGTATCCAAATTGCTTTGGATCCATAGACGTTAGTAGCACAAAACTTAATCCCCTTAGGAATCCATTTTTCAATTTCATCCTTTTTAGTTGAAGCACTTAGTCCTTTTGGGACTCAAATACTTCTAAAACATTTACCATTTACAAATCAAGGGGCACTAGATTGCCTTACATAAAAGTTTGATTTTCCAAAATTATTTTTTTTTCAAGCTCTTTGAAAATCAAATATTTTTCTTCTTGAACTTTCTGAAGCAAATTTTGTAAATCAAAACATTTTTGTTCAAACTCTTCGAGTTTTGCTTCAAGTTCAAGTTTGGTTTTAGAAATCAAATCATTTTGAATTTTCAATTTTGAAATCATTTTATTGTTTTTCAAAATGTGATTTTTAAACTCTAAAACCAAATCGTCATAGGCATCTTGTAATTCATCAAAAGAATATGAACATGAAGTACATGAATTAGAAGTTACACTTGAATCTTCTTCGATGGCCATAAGGCAAAGGTTGGCTTTTTCATCGTCGGTGGAGTCTTCATCACTCCAATTAGCCACATATGTCTTCTTCTTATTTCTTGAAGTGCTTGTTCTCTTCTTCTTCATGGATTCTCGTTCAAGCTCTTTCAAGGCTTTCTTCATGTAAAGGGCACACTTCTTGAAGAGATGAACTATCTCTTCTTCTTCATCCTCCTTCTCACTTGAATCTACATGATGGTATGTGTAGGATTTGAGATCAATAGCATTTGTATTGATTCCATGCCCTTTGAGCTTCTTCTCCCCCTAAGCTCTAATCTCTTCCTTCTTCTTTTCCTCTTCTTTGTTTTTCTTCATAATTTGGTGAGTGAGAAGTGACCCCATAAGTTCATCAATCTTCAAGGTCTTGAGATTTTTGGCTTCGATGATGGCGGTCCTTTTTGAGTCCCATGACTCGGGAAGGGAGTAGATGAGCTTTCGAACAAGCTTCTCTTCCGAGATGGCTTTTCCATAACCTTTAAGACCATTGGTGATAGTAGACAACCTATCAAACATCTTCTCGATGCTCTCTTCCGGATCCATCTTGAAGTTTTCATACACTAAGTTGAGGAGCTCGATCTTGGTCTCCTCTACTTTGTCGGTTCCTTCGTATGTGACTTCAAGCTTGTCCCATACCTCCTTGGCACTCTCACAAGAAGACATCTTCTCATAGATGTTTGGGCCAAAAGCACAAAAGAGGATGTGCAAGGCTTTGCAATTAAGCTCCATCTTCTTGCGGTCGTCGGTACTCCATTCCGCCTTGCTTCCTTGTGGAACGAACAGACCATCTTCTACTATATCCCAAAGCTTGTAGTCCTTGGACTTTATGAAAAGCTCCATCCTTGTCTTTCAATAGGCATAGTGAATTCTGTCGAAGAAGGGCGGTTTTTCGGTGGATTGCGCAATTGAGCCGGTTGATTGAAATGATGATCGAGCTTGCCATATCTTCTCAAGAGGATGTTAATCCTCTTCAATTGAGCCAAGCTCTGATACAAATTTTTGGGTTTTTCGGTGCTCGATTCCTTCAGCGTTCATGCTCGCCAAGTGGTGGAGAAGTGGAATTTTGGGTGAAAGAGGTGTGGAAGCTAAAAAAGATAAAGACAAGATGATTTATAGTGGTTCAACCTTCTAATCAAGGTCTACATCCACTACCTTAGCTTCTCACTAAGGATTTCCAATCAATCCACAATTGATTCGTCCTCTTTTCTAGGCTTAGGAGGAAATCCTTATAAACCGATCAAGCTTTCTACCCAAAGCCATGATCAAACCCTCTTTACAAAGAGATAAAGATAAGCAAACTCAAATCCCTCTAATAGGTATTTGTTTGCACAATTAAGCTCTCACCCAATCCTAAAACACTTGAGCAAATCTAACAATTTTGGCTCACTAGTGTTTGTCTATACAAGGAATTGACAACTAAGCACTAAGACACATTTTGATCATATGTTGTGTTACAATTGAAGCATTAACCATTACTAGATGCTTGGAGGTCCCTTTTATACTCCTTAGTGTGTTTGTAGCCGTTACTAGCCGTTAGGGATGAATTGGAGCCATTGGAGACTTTATTTCCTATCTTTAATGATGTTCTGCAGCCTTCTGTATCGATACGCGTGGACCCGTATCGGTACAACCTTCATCAGAAACTAGCCGTTGGGCTCTTTCCAGCCTAAGCGTATCGATACGCTTGAGGGCGTATCGGTACGGTATGTCATTTAAAAGACCGTTAGGAAACTAGCCGTTGGGTTTGTTAAAACTGGGATCAGTACGCTTACCAGGTGTATCGAAACGATCCCTCTCTGTATCAAAACGACAAAACCTATTTCGATCCGGGCTTTGGCAGTAACGAAACCTGGGTAAAAATTTATCGATATGGGGTACACCGTATCGGTACGACAACCTGAAAATTCAAGTTTGGCTATTTTAAAGCATGAAAAACTTTGACAAAAACTTTTAAGATGCCTCAAACATAAATTCAAGTTGTTTGGACTTTAGAAAATGTTTTGAATTTTTTTTTTTAACTTTGTCCAAAACATTTTTCAATTATTATATCAAAACAGTAGTTCTACAGAACTGCTTCAGTACAACTCCATAGTTCGCTGCCTCAACATCGCATCCTCAGCTCCTCTTCCCTCGGTCAACCTTTAGTATCAAAAACCAAAAATACACTAAAACATTATCTTTCTTCACCAATTAAAAGATAATCGATAAAAACATTGTAAAGAAAAGAAATACTGTAAAATACAATGCGTGGTCCAAATTATGCCTAAGATGTGCTTAAAAACAACAATAACATGAGATGAAATGTGCATGAAATATAGGACTTGTGGACACTTTACAACTAGCTACTAGAGTCTGATACAGTCAAAGATTGGCCAACACTTGACTCGATTAAAAATTACTCGAGCTCAAACTCGAATAAAAATCTTAACGAGCCGAGCCGAGCTCAGCCCTACTCGAGCTCGAGCTCAGTTCATTTGCACCCCTAATCACAATTATCAACTAATCAATCAATCATCAAATAATCATACATGCATCTCAAACGACCCTAAACAGTCTCTAAAGCCTTCCATGATTCTCATCATATTCGCAACATCATCATGCATCTCATAGATATCAAGTCTCACGATATCGGTCTCTAGGCATGCTTATTTATCCTCTACCTAATTTGCATACACTAACACGCAAGACAATCCCATTTATGATGCTCATGAAGCAATGAGAGTTCGAGGTATACTAACCTGAAGCCAAAATCCTTACCCGAGCTTCCCAAATATTCCACTTAATTCGATTTTGATCCCGAATAATCCTCGTATATCAATTAATACCATAAGTATCACTTAATCACATACTTTAATGAATTTGAAGGGTCAAATTCGTAAGAACATCTTACCCGGTTCATGTTTGGAAAAACGGACTATAACAATGGATCCAGAACGTCGAAACACCCTGGGTAGGGTCCCTCAGAAAAACTTAACGCTGATCAACAGTCAACGACGCGCGTCGGTAGTCAACAATAGTTGGCAGCTTTCTCGGCTTGAAGGGCCGACTTGCTAGACTGGCTTGGCTTGTAGCTTGGGCCGCCTTGGCCCAACTGACTGGTTATAACACCCAGCTCGGTTGGACGTCGCCCACGCGCAGGCGGTGGTGTGTGTGCTGCGCGCGGTGGCTTTTTGTTGGCGAACAACAAAGGCAAATGCCCAGATCGATTGTTCCAACACCAGTGAACACGATGGTGGCCTTTGGTCGTTGTTTTGAGCATTCTAACCCTCTCAACTCAACAAACTAAAACTTCTCTTCTCTCACCCACTTTGACGACAACTCCAATGACGACGGCGCTAGTACCGACGAACTCGTCTCGACGAGATGAACACAATGGCGGTGGAGGTGTCAAAAATAGATGGCCCAATCTCCGTCCTACTTTCTCTCTTTTCTTCTTCTCTCTCTCCCACTATCCACTCTTCACTTTTTCGTTATTTTCCCTCCTCATAATATCTTTCTCCATCTTTTCCCACCAACAACCCTATTTAAAATTCAAATTCTCTTCTCCAAAATAATGGGCCCAACATAAAAGCCCTTAAATTATTATTCCAAAATAAAGCCCCATAACTCGAGCCCAAGACCCGTTTCACTAACTCGAGAATTTGAGTCGTTACACAAATGGTTCTTGTCCTGGTCCTCTGATCCTTCTTATGTGGATCTGGTTAGATCCACTACTAATGAGAGTAGGGGTGACAATATATGTAAAATTCTTCGACCTGTCAAGTGTGCCTCTAAGTCTTGGTCTACAACTAGAGCACAAGCCTCTAAACCTATTTTTATCATTGAAGAGAAAATCATTGCGTTGGAAAAAGAGTAGTATGTGTCTCTGAATAACCCTAATCTTATTAGCGAGATTCATAATCTTAGATACTTATTGTGGAAGAGGTATAGAGAGAAAGAAAAAGATTGACTTCAGAAATTTCGTCTCAAATGGTTTAAATTTGGGGACAAGAACACCAAGTTTTTCCATCAAATGGCTTCCCATCGTTTTAGAGTGAATTTCATCTCGTCCTTAAAGCTTGAGAATTATGTCATTAAAGATCAAGTTAAAATTAGAAATGTGTTTGCAAGCCATTTTTAGGAAGTGTACAATTATGCTCTGACTCTTAGGATCAAAAGTTTAGACTGCAATTTCAAACAGATCAGTCAGTCTTCTGCAATGTATCTAGAGGAACCCTTTACTGAGCAAGAAGTGTGGAGCGTAATCAAGTCCATGGATGGAACTAGAGCCCCGGGTCCTGATGGATTTAACTTAGAGTTTTTTAAGAAATTCTAGCCAAGTGTGAAATTTGCAGTTATGTCTTTCATCATGGAGTTTCACAGTGGGAAGATAAATGATATATCCTTTAACCATTCTTTTATCGCACTAATTCCCGAAGTGCATGCTCCAGATTTCATAGCATATTATAGACATATAAGCTTGGTCGGAAGTGTCTATAAAATCCTGGCTAAAGTATTAGCCAATAGACTTGCCGCATGTATTCAGGAAATGGTTGGGGAGAACCAATTTGCTTTCACAAAAGGTAAACATATATTGGACTGCTCACTCATCCCTAATGAAGTGGTTGACTTCATTCGTAAATCAAAGCAAAAGGGGCTAGTTTTTAAAGCTGACTTTCGAAAGACATACGACACCGTAGATTGAAGTTTTCTTTTCTTTGTCATGCGCAAAATGGGCTTCGGTGCGAAGTGGTGTTGATGGATCAAATTATGTCTTTCCACAGCCTCCATATCGGTTCTAGTCAATGGCTCTCCATCTGAATCTTTTAAAATCAAAAGAGGCCTTAGACAAGACTATCCTTTGTCACCTTTTATCTTCAATCGTGTAGGCGAAGCACTTAGTGCTCTCTTATACAAAGGTGTGACTTGTGGTTCGTTTGAAGGCATCTCGCTAGGTCTAATGGTCTCGTTATTTCTCACCTTTAGTTCGCGTACAACCTCATTATATTCTCAAATGCGTGTGAAATGCAACTCAAGAATATCAAAATAGTGTTAAGGGTTTTTGGAGTTTGCTCAGGTCTCTACCTTAACCTTAAAAGACAATGCTCTACGGTATTAATGTGGAAGACTCTTGTGTTGAAAGCTGGGCTAATGCAATCCATTGTTCTAGTGCTTCTTTCCCTACCAATTACATTGGTTTGCCGCTGGTTGTTCCGCGCAATACTGCAACCATTTGGAACCCCATCATTGAGAACTTATCTTCTTATCTTGCTAAATAGAAATCTATTTTATTATCCCAAGCTGGGCGGGTTATACTAATTAAATCTGTGCTCTCCAATTTGCTCGTTTATTTCATGTTGTTTAAAATGCCTACCTCAGTTAGTAATCAGTTTTCGAAGATCATTTCCAGATTCTTATAGGGTGGTAATGATTCGAAGGGCATTCACTGGATCAAATGGGAGGATATTTGTAAACCCAAAGATATGGGTGGCCTTGGCTGAGTAGATATCAAATTGAAGAATGAAGCATTACTCAATAAATGGGTGTGGCGGTATGGTTGCGAGGTTGACTTTCTGTGGAGAAAAGTCTTTGATGCTAAATACGGTAATGAGTGCCACTCCCTTTTACCTTATACTGGAAATACTCGTCGCTTTTCGTGGATCTGGAGAAACATTGTGTCCCCTTCTAGTGTAAACAATGGTCTTGGGGAAAGTAGATTTCAATGGGCCATTAGAGCACCAAACATGATTCCAAAAATCAATTTGACACCCGTTTCCCAAGACCATTATAAACACCAACTCTTTGAAACTGCTCTCTTAAGAATAGGCTGGTTGGGGTTTATAAACCCAATGTTGGTTGTAAATCTATTCAATCTGCTTCGTTGGATTCCTGGTGTCCTTCTGCTCTTGGAAAATTCAAGATTTGCATCCTTGTTCTCTCTTATTATTGAATCCGATTGTGGTCTTGTGATGGAATGGATTGACAAGTGTGTTTCTGTCCCACCTATTTTTGAGCAAGATATCTTGTTCTACAAGCGGTTAAGCAGGAAATTGTTTTGTAGCTTCCAGCATATCTCTCGAGAAGCAAACGTAGAAGCAGATTATTTGGCTAAGTATGGTATTCTATTTTGGGAAGAACCTAGTTAATCGGGGTGTTGTTTGTTAAGCTTCGTTTGTGACTTTGAGTGATTCATGTATGTGTGGCTAGTAGTGACGTGTTATGCTTTTATATTTTCTACTGTATTTTGATTGTAAGGGGTCAATCCTCATATTTATATATTAGTAAAGACTGGGTACTCTTTTCTCCTTCCGCTAAACGGGATTAGAATATTTTTTTATTCTATTTATGAGGAGATTCTTAACATGACCCAAATTTTTGTCAAAAAAAATATTATACACAGAAACATTAAATTTCACACCTTAACCAATGCTCATGCTAGCCATTAGCTCAATTTTGATCCGGAATCACAATTTAGTAATATAAAGCATCGTTTTTCCTGCACATACACTCAATATGTAATATATAAAACTGGGGCGGAGTTAGAAATATATTTAAGGGGTGTCATTTTTTAACCATATTTAAAGAGGATTAATTATTTATAAAAGAGTGTCATTTTATTCATAAAAGAGATGTCATTTGTCCATATTTTTAATTTTTTATATACAAATTATATATAAAAAAATAGGTTTCCTAAAAATTTTGGGGTGTCATGAGATACCCCAATTCAAAGGATGGCTCCGCCCTTGTATAAAACACATGCATATATTGAAGGACTCGATATCGACTACACCCACTTAATCCGAGCTTACAATATGCCTCAGATTGACTATGTACTTTAAAATCTTAGCTTTCTTCCTTTCCTTGTGTGATTTCACCAAAGCCATGTTTGGTAATGAGAGGTTTGACCAGTCAAATCCGCTAATATTATTGTTTGGTGAATATCGGATTGAAAGAGCGGATTGGGGTGAAACCGCTAATTTTGAAAAAGCTCATTATAGGAGCTTTTTGAGATTAGAGGTTTGAGATTAGAGTTGTAAAGACTCTTTTACCCTTACCAATTACCAAAAATCTCAAAATAACCTAAATTAAATATTTTCTCACCCTATTTATAAGCTAATCCTATTTACTTTTTTTCTTTTTATTATCACATATTTATATGTGTATTTAAATTTATTAATTAATTAAATTATATTAAAATAATTATATAAATAATAAATTAATATATAAATCATTCTAAGATGTTTAGAAAAGTTATATTAAAAATAATTTTATAGATCTAATTAATATTAATTAGATACAAAATATTGATAACTAATAAATTATTCAAACAAGTATTGAATATAATCATGTACTTATATGTCATTTTTCTTGTTTAAATAATCTAACAACTATCAGCTATCCGTTAGTTTTACCAAACACTTTATACAATCAGCTAATACAATCCGCTAGTCAAATCAGCTAATGCAACTCGCTAGTCAAATCAGCTAATGCAACCCGCTATCAGCTAATGTAATCCGCTATCCTCTATCATATAATTGCCAAACATGGCCCAAATCTTTAGCTACACTAACGAATACACATTTTTAGGACATATCTAAGCATTGAAAATTACAAAGTATTAAGTATATATATAAACATGCATGAACCCAGTTAATTTAGGGTTTTTGGAATTTCCTTACCTTGCTTGAAACTAAGGGATGTGGTGTCGAATGGTAGAACAAGGCCTGAGCTTTTGGTACATATGACATGCATGCAAAACTTTTGGTACATATGACATGCATGCAAAACTTTCATTTTTTTTCTTCGTTACAATTGGTCCATGAACTCTTTTTGGCATTCCTATTTTTAATTCCATCCCAAATCGAACTATCGTTTGACAAAATGAATTCAAATGAACATGACACACTTCCCATTACTTCACGTCAATATTTTAATTCCTAAAGTGATTTTAGAATCATCAGATTTGAAAAAACTCTAGTTTAGAAATTCAACAATATTACATGCTGAACATGCAACTTTTGGAGTAAAAACTTTTATTTGAAAAGTGCTTTCAAGTTAAAATTACAATTTTAACTTTTATTTGTTATTCTATAGTGTACTTGTTTTACAATTTATACTTATATTTTTTTGTCAAAATAAAATATAATTACATGATTAATAAACTATTTATGGGTTAAATTTTTTATATCCCATCATTCTAATTTTTAGATGAAAATCATTTAAAATTTTATATAATTTGATGAAATATGTACAATAGTTATAAATATATTGTTTTAATAAAAAATATTTTTTTAAGAAAATTCTAGAATGTATGACGCACATCGCTAGATAACATTAATGCTAAACACCGCTAGACATCATTAGTTTTAACGTGTTTTAAATTAATATTAAAATTATCAGGGGTTCAACATACAATTAATCATATTTAAAACAAAACGTTGACCAACTCTTTTCTCTTTTTATTTTGGCATAAGAATAATTTTAGTCTTTAACGTTTACAATTTGTGTCGTTTTAGCCCTCATCATGTTTTTAGGATAAATTTAACCCTAAACCTATATTTTTTTGTCAAATTACTCATTTTTTAACTAGCATACAAATTAAACCGTTAAATATTTAACGATAATGACATGACACAATACATTCTAAATGATATGCCATCTAACCTATCAATTGTTTACATGTGGAATATAATTTATTTTTATAAAATATAAAAAATTAAATGTTAAATGAAAGAAAAAAAAACAACAACTGAAAAACTAAAAGCAAAAACAAATCGTGGAGAGGTTAAGTAAATTTTACTGTCTTTAAAGAAAATATCTTTCAAATTCCTTAATCAGTTTAATCTTTAATATTTAAGGTTTTTGGAATCTTGAAAAGTACATTTTATATATTTGTTTCAATATTTGAGTTTTTTTTAGTTGCATAAAAAAATATATGATATTTAAGGGTTTTTTCTAGTTATTTTGTTTCAAAATTTTAGCTAGTTAAAAAATAAGTAATTTGACAAAAAAATATAGGTTGGGGGTTAATTTTATCCTGAAAAAAGGATGAGGGCCAAAATGACACAAATTGTAAATGCTAGAGGCTAAATTATCCTTACGACTTTTATTTTTCTAATATATTTTATTTTATACTCACATGTCTAAAACTTCAATTTATATTAAAATATTCTCCTCAAACCTTAAACACTAAATTTTAGGTCATACATATATATGAAAAATTTTAGAATGAGTGACGCACACCGCTAAACACTACTAACGCTATACACATGCTACACATCGAAAATGTGTAAACTACACTTATGACCATTGAACTATTGACAAAATTCTGTTTTGACTATTGAATTTTTAATTTTATTAATCATACTACTTAACTATATAAATGATATCAATCAAGCCATTAACCATTAAAAATTAACAGAGATGTTGACGTGAATTGGCAATTTAAAAAATGAAGAGAAGCGAAAGGGAAGGTAAAAATTTGAGACACAAGGGATTTATAGTGGTTCAACCTTCTAACAAGATTTACATCAACTGCCGTAGCTTGTTCGACTGTGTGAATGCTTGGAAAAAGGGTAGAAAAATGTACCGAACATGTAAGAAAACAGTGCCAAGGTTGAGTCTTTTGCGTGCAAGTATACACAGTCTACAAGTAATACAACAGTAAGCTGAGTATCGATCCCACAAGGATTAACCAAGAGTTTGATTTCTTTTCTCATTTACTTGTCAAGGAAAACATGTTTTTTGATTTAAAGGTGGGTTTGAAAATGATTTAAGAGAAAAGAAGTGAAAGGAAATCAGCGTTGGCAAGGAGACTTTTCAAATTAGTGATGAGCGTTGGCAAGGGATGCCTGGTTTTCACGCTATCCATGCCATGCCAACCTTTAATAATGTTTTGTCTTGGCATTAATTACCGAGAATATTCAAGGTTGGCATTGCCTCTATCGATGGCAATGCCCAAATTAACCATGTAAAAACCTTTATATGTCTATAGTGAAGTTTTTCATAAATCAGTTTGATTAACTTCCAATCTATACTCCTAAGGGGTAGACTCACTCCCGAAATAAGTTTATCTACTTGAACATCTTTTGTCAAAGCATCTCACCTTAGTATCTAGCAATGGATCGTTGCCCTATAAGTCTGTTAAGATATTAAGGTGCAATAAGCAAACAATGTCAGCGATTGCTTGGCAAAGAATTTAGAAAACTGTAAAACATGCCAGATAGAGGAAATAATTTCAAGGCGTTTTTAATTATTAAAAACTAAACATAAAAATAGTGTTCAAACGCAAACATCCCTCACCAACTATAAACTTAGTTCATGGTAGGGGTATGTCGATGCAGCCCTTCAAGATCCAGCCCTTCAAACGCAAACATTTATCGTTTTTAACATCATCATTTAAAAATAAAAATAACTAAACAAAGAGAATGTGTAAGAAGGGGGTCTGTCGATGCAGCCCTTCAAGATCCAGGCTCTCGGTCAAGAAAGTCGAACCACATCTCCTCGGTGCAGCCTCATTAATTCGGTCTTCGATTCTCCCTTTCAAGTGATTGCTCGAGTTCTTTAAATAGACATGCGTGAGTGACCTAGGATAAGCCTTGAATTTGAATTTTGAATGCACAAGGGATAAGGGATGTGGTCATCTTATCCTATATTTGAATCCTAGGGCTGACATGTACAAGGTCCAACATCTACTTCGTCGGGCATCAAACTCCTCTTCCCTACAAACCGGTGCTTCGATAATTTTTGGTCCATCGCCGCCAATATCAACTCGGCATTCTCTCTGGCATTCCTTCCTTTCTGTGCTGCTTTGCTTTGCCAAGCCCTATCCTAATCTGCCAAACCTGCAATAATGCCAACAAAGCAACCCTTCAGATTGGCATAAACAAAATTTCTAACTCCTTATGCAAATGCATGAATTTTAAGGCTAAATGCAACTAAATTTACTTAAAAGCAAGCAAAGGCAATGTTAAATAGGCATAAAATTTAGTACTTAGGCTAAAAAAATAAACATTGTGTAAATAGTACCTAGGCAAAGTTTTGGTCGGAATGCCAACAAGTGCTGGCAAGAAGAATTAAGTTGTAGCTCTATCCTCAGTCATCTCAGTGCATTAATGCCAAGCAGATAGTAAATTCAAATGCAGCAATATAACTCTAGTCTAAGGGTATGAAAAGTGCATGATGTGTGGGCAATATGCATCAAGTATCCTTTTACTCCCTTAGTCAAATTTACTATCTAAACTCATTTTTTTCTTATTCCTGCCAAAGGTTTTAGTTGGCAATATCTTAAGCTTTCTTCGTTATACTGTTTGGCGTGAGAAATAAGAGGGAGCATACCACGAACCCCCACGTTAATCCAAACATTACTAGGGTTTCTCTCCAACTCACACCCTAAAGTTTTGAACTTGAGAACTAAGAGAGAGCAAACCACGAAGACCCAAGTAATTTATTATCTCTAGGCAGAGGATAGTTCAATTTTTTCATTGCCTTGGCAAACATTGTTGCCTTATTTATTTCTTTTTACCCTGTCATTAAATTTTTCTCCCTCTTTTTTTTGAGCTTAGTTTCAAAGATTCTAAGTTTGCTTGGGAACTAGATGCATACTACGTGTTGAGTGAAAGTTCAATTCCCTAAATTAGAGATCAATTGTCAAGCAATCTGACATTACTATTCTACTGGCATAGACAAACAAAGATTTAAAAATTTCTTCAACGTACAACTTATTCTAAAACTAATTAAACTTGCCTAACAAAGTGTTAGCATTCTTCAAAATTTGGCCGAGACAAAATTTTCTTTTTCTTTTTTTTTTCTGGTTTCGGTAATCATGGCTAAAACCTAATCTATATGGCATACATGGCATGGCAACAGAAATGTAAACATGAATGCATGGCATGTCATAAAATGTGAGGCAACGCACACCCCCAAACCCAAGATGTGCACTATCCTCAATGCATGAAAACAACACATATATACAATTAAAATAGAAAAAATGCATGAACATGAAAATGCAATGAAATGAAATGCAAAGGAGTTTAGGAAGAGGACTCCCCTTCGGAAGGTTCTTCACGTGTGACACAAGTTTTCTGCTTGACAAAGCTCCCACGATCAGGGGCCTTGCGTTTAACTCTTGACATGGTGGGCTTTGATACAGTAGTAGAGGCTCCAACATCACGGAGGACTTCCTCTACAATTCTAACATGCTCCAAGGCAGCAGGTGCATCGGTGGCATCAGACAGGAAATGTGCAACAGACATTGCGGTAGGCTTTTCTTTTGTTTCTTTTGAATCGGTCAGAGTGTCGGTACTAGCAGATTCAACTTGCACAAGGGACAACGGGACAATGACATCAGATGTGGTATGAACTAATCGGGGACTGGCTAGCATGGCATCATCACTGGCAAAGATTTTTGTAGGGAAATTTGGCAAGAAATTCGGGGACATTTTCTCAAGGGTTTCCCTGATGTTTAGATCCCTGGCATGACTATACTGCTAGATCTTGACATTCTGGTCCTCAACTTTCTCTAATTTAGGGAGAATAATCACCCGGTGATGGTTGATCTGTGAAAGCAATGCCGATGCACTGGCCGAAATAGGAGCGTAGGATTCTGCCTTTGGCACTCTGGGCTTTGGCGTTTGTGTGGTTGCCTTTCCCTTGCCTTTATCCTTGGACTTAGTGACAGTAATTTGCCTCCATAGAGCCAGCATGATTGTGGTTCCTTAATTTCTTGACATTTGTCTGAGTCGATCTTGGGATCAACATGTCTCATGCAAATGTTAGAAATCAATAAGGGAAAGAATAAACTTCCATTAGGCTTACCAACACATTTATATGTTTCTTCGATGATGATCCGAGCGACATTGATCTTTCGGCCAAATATGATTGAGTGCAGTGATGCTAGCCATTTCTCTGAAACCATTTCGTTGTGGGTGGTTTTCATGAGATTTGCCTTGAGAAAGTGGTTCCACCCCTCAGTTGAGATTTCAGCGCCAGTCTTTTGACTGTTCATTGTCCCTTGGATGACACATTCCATGTCGTGCCTGGTTCACACAGGTCTGCTAGCAGCTTCTTCCTCTTGGCAGTGATCATTAACTTGGCATACTCTAGATGTTCATCCTTGACATCCCCCAACTTGAACAGAGCATAGATACAACCCTCATCAAAACACACGCATGTGCCTGGAATCATTAAGAAAGGGTTATCCTTGGTGGTCAAGTGAGTATAAAATTCTCGGATGATATTGGCTTAGACTTCTCCGTTTGGTTGGCAGAAAAGTTCCTACTAGTGCGTGGTTACTACCGCCATGAAATCTAGACGAAATCCAACGGTTGGCTCGTCTTTGAAATCAAAGCGCTTCTCATGGAAAAATGATCTTGAAGCGAAGTCCTCTTCATGCTTTTTCTGGATCTCATCATTGAAAAATATTTTAAAGAGAGTTGATGAAGACGCCATGAAAACGGGTGGAAAGCTTGTGTGTTTTTAAAAAAAAGGAAGAAGAAGAAGAAAAAGTGGATCTTGGTTTCTTGCTTGATAAAGAAAAAAAAGAAGTGAAAAGTTTTTAATCTTTGAAAACGGTTAAGGGGTTAAGAAGGTGAAGTGTAAAAGAGTTTTAATAGGGTTATTAAAGTGGCCGGTTTAAGAGAGGATAATGATGGTTAATTGTGTGTTTGAGGAAAAGGAAAAGGGTGATGTGATAAGTGTTTGAGGAAAAGGAAAAGGGTGATGTGATAAGGGTTTAAGTGATAGGATAGGTTTTAAGGAGATAAGGGTTTAAGGTGATTAAGTTGAGTTTGAAATCCAACTTATCTAATTGGGCCGCTAGGGTAAAAATTCAAAGGCAGAATTTTACTCTTAAATGGGCCGATTTTCATCAAGCTAGGGTAAATCTTTTTCTTCCATAATTCCAATCGTCGCATGCCAAGCCTCTGCCATAGCATTCTGCCTGGAACACTAAATCTGCACATACTCAAATAAAAACCTTTCAACGCATCCGAGGAAAATTAAAAACTAAAAGAAGAAAAATCAAATAAAGAAAATGCTGAAAAAGGAAAAACATCTAACATAATTTTTACAAAGAATCAAAACCTGATGATGATGATGATGTTATGGAACCTCTTCCAAGAGAATAACCTCTTTAGCATTCTTCTGATCACCTTCCAAATAATGTTTTAACCATTGGCCATTTACCTTAAAAATTTCACCTGACTTCAAATCTCTAATGTCCACAACTCCATGGACATACGATTTCACGACTTCAAAATGACCTGACCATCTTGACTTGATCTTGCTTGGAAACAATTTAAGTCGTGACTTAAATAACAAAACACGTTGACCTACCTCAAATTCTCTTGGCATTATCCTTTTGTCATGCTAGCGTTTTTGTACTCTCCTTGTAGAGTCTGGCATTCTCATAGGCTTGTGTTCTGAACTCTTCCAACTCATTTAGGTCTAGTAATCTCTTTTCTCCAGCACCTCTCCATGTCATATCAAGCGTTTTGATTTCCCAATACACACGATGCTCTATCTCCACCGGTAGGTGGCATGCTTTTCCAAAACGAGTCTAAACGGTGAAGTGCCCAAAGGAGTTTTAAAACCAGTCCTATAAGCCCCAAAGGACTCATCTAGTCTCAAGGACCATTCTTTCCTTAATGGTTTTACAGTCTTCTCTAAAATATTTTTGATCTCCTTGTTCGAAATTTCGGCTTGCCCATTTTTTTGGGGATGGTATACCGTGGTAATCCTCTGCTGAATTCCATATTTGCACAAAGCTTTAGAGATTAGATTGCATTTAAAATGGGTACCCTCATCATGAATAATCACTCTATGGGTGCCAAATCGAGTAAAAATGTGTTTGTGCAAAAACTTGGCAACAACCTTGGTATCATTCGTTGGCAATGCAACAGTCTCAACCCATTTCGATACATAGTCAACATTCATGAGAATATAAACGTTACCAAATGATGGGGAAATGGACCCATGAAGTCTATCGCTCATACATCAAATAAGTCCACATGCATAATGTTTTGGAGTGACAATTGGTTTATGCCAGAGATGTTTCCTGTCTGCTGGCATCGATCACATGCCTTGGCATAGTTGTGGGCATCTTTGTATAGTGTGGGCCAAAAGAATCCTTACTAAAACACCTTGGCACCAGTTTTCATCCCTGCAAAGTGACCTCCATATGGTGCGGCATGGCATAGTTGCAATATACTATGCTGCTTATCCTCTGGCACACACCGGTGGATCACTTGGTCGGCACACTATTTAAACAATATTGGCTTGTCCCAATAATATTTCCGAACATCTCACAAAAATGTTTCCTGGCATTATATGCCAGGTCTGGTGGCAGAATGTTACTTACCAGGTAGTTGACTATGCCAGCATACCATGGCATTAACTGCAAGCAAATACTCGTCTAGGAATTCATCTCTTATGGCAGCAGTCTTACCATCTTTAAGGTGATGCTCTAGGCGTGATCGGTGGTCAGCTACCAAAGTTTCACTGCCCTTCTTGTCTTAGATCTCGAGGTCAAATTCCTGTAGAAGAAGTGTCCATCAGATCAATCTAGGTTTGGCATCCTTCTTTGCCAAGAGGTACTTCAGTGTCAAATGATTTGTATACACCACAACTTTGTTACCAACTAATTAAGATTTGAATTTATCAAAAGCAAATACAACTGCAAGAAATTCTTTATCAGTTCTGGAGTAATTTTGCTGAGCTCAATTTAAAGTCCGACTGGCATTGTAAATGGTATGAAAAACTTTGCCACGCCGCTCTCCCAACACTGCTCCAATGGCATAGTCGCTGGCATCGCACATGAGCTCGAATGGCTCGTTCCAGTATGGTACCCCAACTATATGTTCATTAATCAACTTCTCCTTATTTTCATGAATCGCTCTTAAACAAGAATCATCAAATGCAAAAGTGGCATTTTGTTCCAATAACAAGCATAAAGGTTTAGAAATTTGAGAAAAATCTTTAATAAAACATCGGTAAAAACCTGCATGTCCTAAAAATCTTCTTATACCTTTTACACTCGTGGGGTGGAAATTGCTTGATTACCTCAACTTTTCTTCGTCAACCTCTAATCCTTTGTTGGTTACCTTGTGCCCGAGAAAAATGCTCTCATTCACCATGAAGTTGCATTTTCTTGGTTCAAGACTAGGTTTGTCTCCACGCATCTCTTCAAATCTTGCTCCAAACTCTAAAGTCATTCCTCAAATGTTTTTTTTTCAAACAACGAGAAATCATCCATGAATACTTCCAAGTTATGCTCAATCATGTCGGAGAAAATGGTCATCATGCAACGTTGAAACATTGCTGTTTGCGCGTGTGATGTACTATAAATGATACGCAAATATGGTGCAAGTATACACGTCAGACAAGTAATAAAGTGATGAGTGAGTATCATCTCCACATGGACTAGAGGTGTTTCAAGGTAAGTTAAGCACACAAGTGTCACAAAATGTAAATAGAGAATGCTGTGGCAAATCAATATAGAGTGATGAATGTTGTAGCAAATCAGAACAAAGTTATAAATGTTGTAGCAAATAAAGATGAAAGATAGCGTGCAAAATTTAGTAGACAGACAAGTCCTCTTATGCGTGTGAAACTCACTTGGGAATGACTGGCTGGGTTGCCTGGTTAACCTATGTTTTAGCTCTCTACTAGGGTTTACCTCTCTAACTTAGTCTATGCTCGACGAGATTTACTCAAGGTGCTCCTCAACTATCTCTAGCAAGGAAACTGGGAGTAGGAAATGCTACAACAATACATCTCAGCGTAAACTCTATCACTCCCCATACCCATAAAGAAATATCCTTCTTAGCCGTTGAAACCCAACACTTATCTCTAAGGTGGATTAGAGTTGTGCCTATCAGCATCCAACTCCATTTTCTATGCAGGTTAAAGAAAGCTCTCTCGAACACTAATCTCAACTCACATCTAAGGAAAGGCCAACTCTCGAAGGTTCTTACAACCCCAAGCATTTAACAACATAGACAAATCATAGATATGAGCAAGAATGTGCAGCTGGGGAGGGGTATTCATGGCTTTGTGCTTGACTCCGGAGGACTTAAATGAGGCGATTTGAGGGTCAACCTCGTCTTGCTCTGGTGGAGGGGTCTGTTCTGGTTCAGCCGGGGTTCCTTGGTTGGTGGAACTTGTGTCGGATTCGTTTCCCTCGCCTGGTGTGCTCCAGACTCTACCGGCAGTGCGCTTTCTTCTTGTTCTCATAGATGGGGTAGCGCTTGGAGTCTGTGTCGGTGACTGCGCTGTCATAGAATGTGCAGGCTCGTCATCCTCTGATCCAACTGTCACTGGATTGACAGGCTCAACGGATGGTTCCTTTGTTGGGGCAAATTTTGTAGGTTTTCTTGTTCACTTTCTTTTCTTGGGTAGCGGGCTTGCTGTAGCATATGTGTTCTGGTTCTGTGAGGAAGGCTAAGTCAAAGTAGGGCTCTTGTTGGAGACTGGCGTCTTCTGGGTGCTGGAAGGAGGTTTCTTTGCGTGGGCATTTAGAGATTCCGGAAAGGCTAGGAAGTCTATGCTGATATGTGGTAGGATCTCCTTGAAATAGTCATTCATAACATCTCTCTCCTTAACATACCCATAGAAAACGACCTGGTCTTCACACATCTTGTCCACATCCTCTCGAAGACGATTGGTGGAGGCAACCAATGCAGCAATTCTTGCTGCAGCAAATGTTTTCGCTCATCCAGCTAGGGTCTCTACTGGAGCATCCTCATCGTATCCTTTGATAGAGGGGACCATTTTAGGTGTGATAGGACCTTTCCCTGAGTTTTTCGCATTAGCAATGAGATCTTCGAACACTTCTTTCTCTTGACAGAGTGTAACCCCCGTAGCCCGGTCTGGACGGTTGACCCGAACTACGAAGATTACACGGGGAAAACCAAAGTCAACCCGAAAGTCAACCTTGATTAACGACCCTTTTTTTTTCTTTTTAATCTTGTCTAGATGCACATTAACCTTAGATGTGATCACACAAACACCATGCTCAAAGATCACAAACATCAGAGATCAAACAGGGACCCAATTGTACAAATTACAACTTTAGGGACCAAATTGCAATTTCTGAAAACTTTAAGGACTTAACCAGATTTTAAGTTACCAACTTAAAATTAATCAGGTTTCATGCTTCTCCGCCAAATTTCAGCTCAAACGGACAACCCGAACTCATACAATTGCACAAACAAGATTCAGGACCAAAATGCAAACATTTTGAAACATTTAACCGCCCATGTCAGCCCCCAACGGTCACCCGTTCCGAAACAGGCCAAGCCCGTTCCGAAACACGGGGCCGTTCCGCAACGCGTTCCGCAACGGGGTCTGGCAGAATACATTCCGTTTCGGAACGGTGGCACCCGTTTCGGACGCCTGGGTTCATGCAGGGCACCCGTTCCGAAACGGTGTTACCTGTTCCGAAACGCCTAGCCCAGAATGTTGCATTCTGCTCATTCAAACACACAATTAACCATTCAAACAAGCTCCAAAAGCCACCAAACTTTGCCAACATGCAATTCAACATAAAAGAGACATACTTGCATCAACAATTCAACATATAACCAACACATATGGAAAGCCCCAAATTCAAAAGCATGCTTCCTACTCAAGCTACCATTTAAGCACAAACCATCCAATTCAATCACAATTAAACCAATTCATGATTCAACAACATTAACAACAGCATTTAATCATTCATGATCAACACATACGATCACAATAACAACAATCCGAGAGATTCTACCCCATTGCCCTTGTTAACTATAGCTATTCACCGAGACATACATCTCCATTGGAGTCCACCTTGAATCCCTTGCTCCTTGCTGCCCAAACCTCAAGAATCTGCATTGATGGACAAAAAGGAGCGTAAGCACATAATGCTTAGTGAGGAATGCTCAAAACCAAAACACCATCGATGCAGCGGGTCTTTAAAACACTTAAAACCAACCCGATTTACTTTCCAAAACCATGTTCGAAAACACTTTCAACATCAAGCTCAAAACCATGCATAAACACTATATGCAAAGCTTAATCAAAACCATGGAAAACACATCCTTTACACAACATACCTTTCTTTAACTTGAAAACCACATCAAGCAAGAAACCATTTTAAATCATAGCTCAATCAAACCATCTCACGCATTTAAACAAGGCAACATTAAACCATAACATCAACATCACATGCCTTAAACAACAAGTCATACATGACTCCAATGCATCATAGGTAATTCATGCTCACATGCATCATTTATCAAATGATAACCAACACTTGTTCAACATACAAGTAACATGCTTTCACTAGCATCATACACATCTCATGCCACAATGCATCTTACCAAGCATCTCATGCTTCTCATGCAAACATGCATCAATTCAAGCATCTCATGCTTCACATGCAACCATGCATCATTTCAAGCAATCTCATGCTTCACATGCAACCATGCATCTTTTCAAGCAATCTCATGCTTCACATGCAACCATGCATCTTTTCAAGCAATCTCATGCTTCACATGCAACCATGCATCTTTTCAAGCAATCCCATGCTTCACATGCAACTATGCATCATTTCAAGCAATCCCATGCTTCACATGCAACTATGCATCATTTCAAGCAATCCCATGCTTAACATGATCAAGAACATTATATTGGCTTCCAAGAGATCAACCATAATCACTTTCCACTTTTCAACCCGATCGGATACGCGGATTACAAGCGTGTCCCAACGCTTCCTACACACTACCCAATCCAAGGTCTTCCAAATGGGCAACAACCTCCATTTGACCTTAACAACCTAAGGTTCCCATGTATGGACTTTTAAACACCATACAACCTTAGCTTTTCCTCAAGGTTACCATGTATGGACTTTCAACCGCCATACACCCTTGACATGCACAAGGTCTTCCCGTATGGACTTTCAACCACCATACAACCTTTGCATAACCGATTGGTAGTTGTAGACATCATCTAACGAGGAACGAGACATCACACACAAGATCCACACATGGACTTAACCATTGCCATTGTGATCTTAACAAGTACAAGGTTCTCACATAAGGACTTTTAACCACCTTATAACCTTTACTTAACCAAGGTCCTCGAATGGGCAACAACCTCCATTATGACCTTAAACAACTCAGGTCCTCGAGTGGGCAACAACCTCCACTATGACCTCATCTCGTTAGGAATACTTGAGGGGAGTCTAACCGGTCCACACTTGACCACTCCGCCTTCAAGGCGACTTTATTCACGGTGCACCCAATCCTATAGCCGGCTAATTATACCCGATCAACGAACCAAGAACCATTCACATCTCTTGCCAACATAACCATCTTACCATAATATCCAATGTTCCACATGCATAAACATAATGCAAGGCCATCACATCATTAGCTCAATGATTCACATGCATACACATAATGCAAAACCATCACATCATTAGCTCAATGATTCGCATGCATAAACAATATGCAAAAGGCACAATTATCATCATTAATCATCATCAACTCACTGTTTTTAAGCATAATACAAAGCCAATGAACAACATGCAACACTATGCATCAAAACCACATTTTCAATGCACTAAACCAAGGATCTCTTACCTTGAGCATCCTTTTCAATTGACTTTCAAAACCAGCATTAAACCATGCTAAAACATGCTTACAAAACAGAATTTAACCATGCAAATCACATGCATATCAATCATCATCCACATTTGATTTTAAAACCAATCACACACAATTCAAAGGCAAAAACCCCCTTCACTTACTCTTGAGCTTAGCAAAGTTGTTTAGACTTAAACTAAGCTCCCAAAAACCTTCAAACCTTGTTTCAAAAGCTGAAATCCCAACTTCACTCACCGATTACCAAACAAAGCTAGCCAACAAGCCCTCCAAGCTTCCGAAACCTTCCGAAAACACCTCCAAAGCTCAAGGATCAACCTCCCCTGTTTCAAGCACATAAAAACAGAACATTAATGCATCCATATGCATTAAAACACCAGCAACAACAACACAACTCGCTGCTCATCACAAATCAAGCAATTTGGCTACCAAACACAACCGAAATCACCTCCAAACACTTCCAAAACTTAACCCAGCCAAGATCCATCACTTCTAACCATTTTTATACATCAAATATCATGCAAAATGATCACAACCACGTCCTTATACCTCCAGGTATAACAGATCACCAAAAACACTCCAAAAACAACCAAAAACTCAAGCCAAACTTAGGAAATTCAACCTATCCGGGATTGCATTGATTAAACCTCAACTTCTAACCAATTTAACATTCATTTAACATCATTTTAACATCTCAAAACCCTGCTTAAACAGATCACACGAAATTTTCACCAAAATCACCAAATCTTGCATTTTAGCCAAAAATCAAGATCTCAATTGAAAAGCCATTAATAAAACATAAATCAAGGATTGAGAACTTAGGAATTTCAGTAAAGAACTGATAGTTTAGAGGAGAAGGACGTTCTTACCTCCAAACTTGAATTTCTCCATTTTAGAGCCAAAAAGCTTGATGAATCAACTTGTAAATTGAGAGGTTTTGATGATGAGATGATTAGGAATCAAATGAGAATTGAAATGAGAGATTAAGATGTTAAAATCAAAGAAAGAAATCTGGAGAATCTTGTTTGGGTAGAGAGAAAATGAGAGAAAAGAGAATTTGAGAGAAAATGGAAAATTAGTTGGAAATTTAGTTGCAAATGATTTTCCCTCCTTTTCTAAATCTTTAAAATCAGATTTGAGTCATAAAATATCTTAGAAAAATCTGGAGAAATCCTTTTTGGAATAATAGCTCCTTAAAGATTCAAAGTTTCAATCCTTTATAAAACTGTCCCGCAACTTCCAAAAAATTACATTTTGGTCACTAGCCAAAATGTCAACCTTCCGAACCTCATTTTCCAAAATTGATTTCACAGTTCACTTATATATATTAAAATATGATTTTAGAACATTTTTCCATATTTTTAATGCAACCCGAACTAGGCTTTCCTAAATTCACTCTTATATATTCGATCAGCACTTTGACCGAACCGGTCAACACCCAAAACTTCTGAGCCCAAAACCGGGGCGTTACAACTCTCCCCCCCTTAGGAAATTTCGTCCTCGAAATTTCAACCAGCGAAAAGAGAACCACAACCTTCTCAGACAACACACAAGGCAACACAAAAGCCTCAACCAATACCACTGATAACTTCCACACAAAACCTCCACCATACCTTGTTCACAAAACCAAACTCTCAAGGGTAACCACGACTCAACCTTTCACATAACCGGATTGTACACAATCCCAACATCAACCTGAAAACTTCAGCTCTTTTAGCAGACAACACTGTAACACACAACTCCCAAGACTTGTCTACACAAAGACAACCACCAAACCAATTCAGCCATTAGGCAACCTCTCAGCCTCTAAAACTCTTGCGACTCCCAAACCTCTTCCAAAGATTTTCCCAACAAGCAAAAATCCTTAAACATCAACTGGTTACTCAAACTCTTCAACGAAGCTGACAATCCTTCATATCTGCCAAAAACATTACCATATCAGCTCACCAGGACTACTCACCAGATACCAAAATTTACATCACAACCCCAACTTGAAACCTTCAGCCGTTCCACATACCATCAACAGACTTCAAACAGAACTTTCTTAACCACAACTAGCCAACCACTGCTCACAAGAACCCAAACAACCAACAAAAACCTTCGATCTTTCACAGCCCCTTTCACTACATACTCAACCAGAACACTTGCATTACCAGAACATTACTGAACCAAAACACACATAACAGCCTCTGATCTCCTCAAAGATTGCTAAGAACCAACACAACCCTTTCACAACAACTTAAAAGCTAAACCACTTCAGCACCTGGAAACACAACTTCAACTGCAACATCACTTAGCACCAAAGAACCACCACCTCCTTTTAGCTAAACAAACCACTTAGCCGATACTAGTCTCAACTGATACCCTTCACCACCAATCCACCAAACTCTCAGAGCAACAAACACTATCCTCCTACCAACAAGCCATTCCACTCTCACTCAGCACCAAACAACCTCTACAAACCCATCATCCCACTTAATCCAACCACAACACTAACAGATTCGATTAGTTATTAGCGAGTGTGAACATCGTATGCATGATCACCTACATGCCCTATCAATGTCTGATGAACATGTATGCAAAACCTCTAATGTCATGCCACATGTATGCATGGACCCACATATATAATATAACATATAACAATGATTTTATCTGTGCATGAATGCCAGTTCACACCCTCCAATAACATCCTCAAAATCTGTCTAAGAACAACCTCCTTACTCACCTTTAACTTATCTAACTCCATCATACCAACAACTGCTAACCACAAGATACTTACCCAAGCCTTCTTCACACCAAAGATATTACCAACCACAACTACCACTACTCCAAACATGCTAGCAACAAGACCAAACTTACCACGCAAGGAAAAACCAACAGAAACCAAACTAAGCAACTAAAGCAAAGATCACTTAACAAGGTTACCTGAAAACACAACACCACCCTGAAGCTTCATCGAACGAGCTCTCTTCCTTGCGGAACCAACATCCTTCTGTCGCACCACTGCAACACCAGTTAACACACCAGGGTCACCACCAACTCCTTGCGATAAGAAACCTTGGCTATTCCGCGCCAACATCAAGCAATCACGCTTCATGTGTCCAGCAGACCCACACTTCCAGCAAACTTCATTTCCCAAACTCTTCACAACCTTCTGCTTTTTCTGCCACCTCTGAACCTCGCCTCGGTCGCGCCCACGACCTTTCAAAGATCCCTTGGCTAACACCAAAGCTGACTTCACTCCATGAGGACAATCACGCTTAACATGCAACTTGGAACCACAATTCCAACAAACACCTGCGCCCCAACAATTTCCAACATGTTGCCTTTTACAACGGTCACAAACAGATGACTGAGCCTCCACTCCTTGCTCAAGCAACACTTGCTCACCAGCAGCACTATTCACACCTTGTTCAACCCTTGGAAATTCCCTTCCAAGATACCTTTCATAGAAAGCAGACACGAAGAAATCCCAATCAATATCAAGGATATGTGACGCCACAGCCACAGATGTCCACCAAGAACAAACATCCTCCAGCATCAGAGAAACAACACTCCCCAGCTTACAGGCATAATCACAGCCTTCCTGATCCAAAATCAGAACTACATTGGCCAACCAGGCCTCAAACATCTCCGGGAAAGAACCATGATATTCTACAGCACCCAAATCAAGCAAATGCTGCTTCGGCAAACCCACACATTTAGCCAGCACATCCACTGATTCTACCTCAACCGTAGCCTGAGATGTTCCCAACACCTCCTGAACAACAGATGATGAACTTTCTATCACAGAACCAGCTTCTTTCCCTTGCCTTACCATCTCAACTTCAGTCACAGAAGACTGAGACAAAACACCTCTACAAAAGGGTGAATTCTTTGCCTTAACAACCTGCCCCAAGGCAGCAACCATCTCACTCAACCTCCATGCTTTCACCAACTTTGCCATACCACTAACAACAACAAACATACAATCACAACAACAAACAAAACCAGTTAGACCAGCATTAAGCAAGGATTCAAACTCCAACTCCAAAATAACACAATAGCTATATTAATAAGGCATTGGGTATCCCGAATCCTCCCCCTTTACATGACATAACAGTCAACACAACATGGATATCACAACATCAAGCATATCAACAACATACCTTGATCATGCTTACACCAAACAACATCCAATAGCACCAGCACATTAACAACATAACATGCTCAAAACACATTCACCATGCATAGCATCAGCTCATAGCATCAACACATATCCACATGAACTCAACCAAGATTTATAACCACAAATCATGCTTGCATACACCAGCAACATGCTCAAAAACATCAACAGCATATTCAGAAACACATGCTTCAACCAGCTTTCAACCACACAACATGATAAACATCAAGCACACTTACCACAACAACTTACCGTTTTCCCCAACCTTCGCAACTCAGCTCTGATACCACCAAATGTAACCCCCGTAGCCCGGTCTGGACGGTTGACCCGAACTACGAAGATTACACGGGGAAAACCAAAGTCAACCCGAAAGTCAACCTTGATTAACGACCCTTTTTTTTCTTTTTAATCTTGTCTAGATGCACATTAACCTTAGATGTGATCACACAAACACCATGCTCAAAGATCACAAACATCAGAGATCAAACAGGGACCCAATTGTACAAATTACAACTTTAGGGACCAAATTGCAATTTCTGAAAACTTTAAGGACTTAACCAGATTTTAAGTTACCAACTTAAAATTAATCAGGTTTCATGCTTCTCCGCCAAATTTCAGCTCAAACGGACAACCCGAACTCATACAATTGCACAAACAAGATTCAGGACCAAAATGCAAACATTTTGAAACATTTAACCGCCCATGTCAGCCCCCAACGGTCACCCGTTCCGAAACAGGCCAAGCCCGTTCCGAAACACGGGGCCGTTCCGCAACGCGTTCCGCAACGGGGGTCTGGCAGAATACATTCCGTTTCGGAACGGTGGCACCCGTTTCGGACGCCTGGGTTCATGCAGGGCACCCGTTCCGAAACGGTGTTACCTGTTCCGAAACGCCTAGCCCAGAATGTTGCATTTTGCTCATTCAAACACACAATTAACCATTCAAACAAGCTCCAAAAGCCACCAAACTTTGCCAACATGCAATTCAACATAAAAGAGACATACTTGCATCAACAATTCAACATATAACCAACACATATGGAAAGCCCCAAATTCAAAAGCATGCTTCCTACTCAAGCTACCATTTAAGCACAAACCATCCAATTCAATCACAATTAAACCAATTCATGATTCAACAACATTAACAACAGCATTTAATCATTCATGATCAACACATACGATCACAATAACAACAATCCGAGAGATTCTACCCCATTGCCCTTGTTAACTATAGCTATTCACCGAGACATACATCTCCATTGGAGTCCACCTTGAATCCCTTGCTCCTTGCTGCCCAAACCTCAAGAATCTGCATTGATGGACAAAAAGGAGCGTAAGCACATAATGCTTAGTGAGGAATGCTCAAAACCAAAACACCATCGATGCAGCGGGTCTTTAAAACACTTAAAACCAACCCGATTTACTTTCCAAAACCATGTTCGAAAACACTTTCAACATCAAGCTCAAAACCATGCATAAACACTATATGCAAAGCTTAATCAAAACCATGGAAAACACATCCTTTACACAACATACCTTTCTTTAACTTGAAAACCACATCAAGCAAGAAACCATTTTAAATCATAGCTCAATCAAACCATCTCACGCATTTAAACAAGGCAACATTAAACCATAACATCAACATCACATGCCTTAAACAACAAGTCATACATGACTCCAATGCATCATAGGTAATTCATGCTCACATGCATCATTTATCAAATGATAACCAACACTTGTTCAACATACAAGTAACATGCTTTCACTAGCATCATACACATCTCATGCCACAATGCATCTTACCAAGCATCTCATGCTTCTCATGCAAACATGCATCAATTCAAGCATCTCATGCTTCACATGCAACCATGCATCATTTCAAGCAATCTCATGCTTCACATGCAACCATGCATCTTTTCAAGCAATCTCATGCTTCACATGCAACCATGCATCTTTTCAAGCAATCCCATGCTTCACATGCAACTATGCATCATTTCAAGCAATCCCATGCTTCACATGCAACTATGCATCATTTCAAGCAATCCCATGCTTAACATGATCAAGAACATTATATTGGCTGCCAAGAGATCAACCATAATCACTTTCCACTTTTCAACCCGATCGGATACGCGGATTACAAGCGTGTCCCAACGCTTCCTACACACTACCCAATCCAAGGTCTTCCAAATGGGCAACAACCTCCATTTGACCTTAACAACCTAAGGTTCCCATGTATGGACTTTTAAACACCATACAACCTTAGCTTTTCCTCAAGGTTACCATGTATGGACTTTCAACCGCCATACACCCTTGACATGCACAAGGTCTTCCCGTATGGACTTTCAACCACCATACAACCTTTGCATAACCGATTGGTAGTTGTAGACATCATCTAACGAGGAACGAGACATCACACACAAGATCCACACATGGACTTAACCATTGCCATTGTGATCTTAACAAGTACAAGGTTCTCACATAAGGACTTTTAACCACCTTATAACCTTTACTTAACCAAGGTCCTCGAATGGGCAACAACCTCCATTATGACCTTAAACAACTCAGGTCCTCGAGTGGGCAACAACCTCCACTATGACCTCATCTCGTTAGGAATACTTGAGGGGAGTCTAACCGGTCCACACTTGACCACTCCGCCTTCAAGGCGACTTTATTCACGGTGCACCCAATCCTATAGCCGGCTAATTATACCCGATCAACGAACCAAGAACCATTCACATCTCTTGCCAACATAACCATCTTACCATAATATCCAATGTTCCACATGCATAAACATAATGCAAGGCCATCACATCATTAGCTCAATGATTCACATGCATACACATAATGCAAAACCATCACATCATTAGCTCAATGATTCGCATGCATAAACAATATGCAAAAGGCACAATTATCATCATTAATCATCATCAACTCACTGTTTTTAAGCATAATACAAAGCCAATGAACAACATGCAACACTATGCATCAAAACCACATTTTCAATGCACTAAACCAAGGATCTCTTACCTTGAGCATCCTTTTCAATTGACTTTCAAAACCAGCATTAAACCATGCTAAAACATGCTTACAAAATAGAATTTAACCATGCAAATCACATGCATATCAATCATCATCCACATTTGATTTTAAAACCAATCACACACAATTCAAAGGCAAAAACCCCCTTCACTTACTCTTGAGCTTAGCAAAGTTGTTTAGACTTAAACTAAGCTCCCAAAAACCTTCAAACCTTGTTTCAAAAGCTGAAATCCCAACTTCACTCACCGATTACCAAACAAAGCTAGCCAACAAGCCCTCCAAGCTTCCGAAACCTTCCGAAAACACCTCCAAAGCTCAAGGATCAACCTCCCCTGTTTCAAGCACATAAAACAGAACATTAATGCATCCATATGCATTAAAACACCAGCAACAACAACACAACTCGCTGCTCATCACAAATCAAGCAATTTGGCTACCAAACACAACCGAAATCACCTCCAAACACTTCCAAAACTTAACCCAGCCAAGATCCATCACTTCTAACCATTTTTATACATCAAATATCATGCAAAATGATCACAACCACGTCCTTATACCTCCAGGTATAACAGATCACCAAAAACACTCCAAAAACAACCAAAAACTCAAGCCAAACTTAGGAAATTCAACCTATCCGGGATTGCATTGATTAAACCTCAACTTCTAACCAATTTAACATTCATTTAACATCATTTTAACATCTCAAAACCCTGCTTAAACAGATCACACGAAATTTTCACCAAAATCACCAAATCTTGCATTTTAGCCAAAAATCAAGATCTCAATTGAAAAGCCATTAATAAAACATAAATCAAGGATTGAGAACTTAGGAATTTCAGTAAAGAACTGATAGTTTAGAGGAGAAGGACGTTCTTACCTCCAAACTTGAATTTCTCCATTTTAGAGCCAAAAAGCTTGATGAATCAACTTGTAAATTGAGAGGTTTTGATGATGAGATGATTAGGAATCAAATGAGAATTGAAATGAGAGATTAAGATGTTAAAATCAAAGAAAGAAATCTGGAGAATCTTGTTTGGGTAGAGAGAAAATGAGAGAAAAGAGAATTTGAGAGAAAATGGAAAATTAGTTGGAAATTTAGTTGCAAATGATTTTCCCTCCTTTTCTAAATCTTTAAAATCAGATTTGAGTCATAAAATATCTTAGAAAAATCTGGAGAAATCCTTTTTGGAATAATAGCTCCTTAAAGATTCAAAGTTTCAATCCTTTATAAAACTGTCCCGCAACTTCCAAAAAATTACATTTTGGTCACTAGCCAAAATGTCAACCTTCCGAACCTCATTTTCCAAAATTGATTTCACAGTTCACTTATATATATTAAAATATGATTTTAGAACATTTTTCCATATTTTTAATGCAACCCGAACTAGGCTTTCCTAAATTCACTCTTATATATTCGATCAGCACTTTGACCGAACCGGTCAACACCCAAAACTTCTGAGCCCAAAACCGGGGCGTTACACAGAGGGTCGTGATGAGGTTGGGAAAGATGAATGGACTAGATTTCCTCTTCAAACATGCATATACTTTATCGACAATGGGTATGAAAAGTTTTCAGGGTGAGGAATGAAGGTAGCCCATTTGTGGCTTGCGATGACATCCAAGATGTCTTTATCGAACCCTAGTTCTCCTTCAGTTGGGAACTTGAAGCCTTCCTCTGGTAGCAATTTTCGATCTTGTAGACCTTGGAATCGTTCTTTGGCCTTGTCATCTAAGAACTTCTTTATGAGCACGGGCTTGGGTTGGCCACTGTCAGACGCACCTTCTACTCACTTGCAACGCACCATTGTTAGGCAAAAAGAGGGTGAAAATAGTGAGATATGGGAGAAAAGGTTTGGTAAGGGTTTTTGAGTTTTTGAGCGGGTTGGAGAAGATGATGTGGAAGGGTCTTTTTGTTTTCTTTATGTCATTGTGATGAGAGAGAGAGAGAGAGTTTGTGGGAGTTGATGGGAGGTAACTGACATGAATTGAAAGAGAGAGAGTTTTAGGGGTTTTTGGGCGGCGTGTGTGTATGGTAAGTACAAAAGGGTATTAAATGAAAAGGTGAAAAGTAGGAAAGAGAAAAGACCTAGGCAATAATTGCTAGGGTTTTCTTTAAATTAAAAGGTGGAGATGCTAATTAATTCCCCCTCCTTTTGCCCTTTTTGAGTCGGCCTCCTCTGATGTTGGAAAAGCTTAATTGCTCATTCCTTATACCGTTATAAAACAAAGCCCTGATACGCCGTTGCACCCTGACCTGCCACCTACGTCTGTGGGGTGCTCAGATGCAAACAAACAAACCTAACATTAAGGTATAATGGAACAGAAGGGCAAATGGGATTAAAAACCTAGAGTGAGAAATAAAAATAAAGATTAAACAATATTATTTATGAACATGAAAACATAAAAATGTTGTAGCAAATTACACACTGGCTTGGAGATCTTGGAGAAGTCCTTGATGAACCTTCTATAGAAGCCATCATGGCCCAAGAAACTCATGATGCTCTTCACATTTGTGGGAGGAGGCAGCTTCTCAATCACCTCAATCTTTGCTCTATCCACTTCAATGTCATTCTTCGATATCTTGTGACCCAAAATCGTTCATTCGGTCACTATAAAATGACATTTTCCCAATTGAGCACCATATCAGCTTCTTCACATCGCTTTAGCACTTTAGTCAAATTTCCCGGGCATGAATCAAAATCTTCCACGGAGACTAAAAAATCTTCCATGACGACTTCCAAAAATTCCTCAACCATATTTGAGAAAATAGCCAGCATACACCTCTGAAAAGTTGCAGGGGCATTGCAGAGCCCAAAAGGCATTATTCTGAAAGCATAGGTACCATACGGACATGTGGATGCCATCTTTTCTTGGTCCTCAGGTGCTATAGCAATCTGATTTTACCCTGAGTATCCGTCAAGGAAACAATAGAATGCTTTGCCCGCCAATCTATCTACCATTTGATCGATGAATGGAAGAGAAAAAATGGTCCTTCTTGGTAGCTTTGTTGAGCTTCCTTTAGTCCATGCAAATCTTCCACCCCGTTAAAGTCCTTGTTGGCAATAATTCATTCTCATCATTACTCACCACGGTGATGCCTCCCTTCTTAGGCACACATTGGACTGGACTAACCCATGAGCTGTTCTATATGGGATAGACTACACATCGTCAAGCCACTTGATTTTCTTCTTAATCACCACCTTCTTCATGATGGGGTTGAGCCTTCTTTGGTATACAATGGAATTTTTGTGATAATCATCAAGCAAAATTTTGTGCATGCAAATAGTAGGGCTAATCCCCTTTAAGTCAGCCATAGTCCAACCTAAAGCTCTTTTATGTTGCGATAGCATATTTATTAAACTAGCTACTTGCTTAGGTGTAAGACTAGATGATATTATCACAGACAGAGTTTCGTTACTGCCCAAATAAACATATTTAATATGAGATGGAAAGGGCTTTAACTCTATAACGCCCTGGTTTTGGGCCTAGACTTTTCAGACATCGGACAGGACCGGTCGAGAACGGTTCAAATCGCGTAAGGTGATTTAAGGAAATCAAGGATCGGGATAGGATAAAAATGTGGTAAAATTTGCTAAAATCCTCTAAATACATGTATAAGGGGTTGGTTAAATCAATTTTCCAAAAAGAGTTTCGGAAATGGGACATTTTGAGTAGTGACCAAATTGTAAAGTTTCAAAACTGTGGAAAATGTGATTTTTAAAAGAGAAGCCAAATTCTTAGAATCTTTAGGGGGCTTTATGGCAATTTGTTGAGTTGATCAAACAATTGCAAATGGCCAAGAGGGGGGTGAATTGGCAATAAAAATTTTGGTGGGAAGAATGAGTGAAAAATAAAAATTGACACAAGTAGTTAGAGTGGTTCAAGTTCTCCAAATGAACTCTACATCTACTACCTTAGTTCCCACTAAGGATTTTCAACCAATTCACTACTTGAATTCTTTCCCTTTTCTTGGATGAGGAGGTAACCTTACAAATTCGATTAAGCTTTCTACCCAAAGCTTAATCCACCCAATTTACAAAAAGAAGTTTTGGTAAACTCAAATGATTCCTCTCAAAGGATAAATGTCTACCCAATTACAATTTCAATCACCCCAAACTCACAATACAAAATGACAATTGAAAACACTAGAGTTGGGTACAAGAATTTGACTTTGAATAACACAAGGGTTTGGATTTTTGCTTTGATGATGCTTGTAGGTTGAATAGTTGTTGCTGACCTTCCAACGACTTCAATTTATACCTCCTCTATTAATTCTAGCCGTTTGGGTGGTTGGGAACTTGAATAGAGCCGTTGGAACCCTCTCTTACCACCATAAATACACTTCTGCAGCTATCCGTATCGGTACTCGGGGAGCCGTATCGATACCTGTCTCAGAAAAGAAAGAGCCGTCGTGCACAATAAATAGGGGTATCGAAACGCACGTAGGCGTATCGATACGGGGTATCAAAACGGCTAAGACCGTATCGATACCTTTTTCTCGACTTAGCTCACTGTCAATTTCCGTTTGGATACGAGGGTTTACCGTATCGATACGGGTCAACTACCAATTTAAAAATTTGTTACCTAACAACTAACACCAACGGTCGAAATATTTAAAACGACTTGAATTTAAAATTCGTTAAAACCGTATCGATACGGGTGAAGTCGTATCAGCACGCCATTCAAACTCATTTAGACTTTTACGAAGGAGCGTATCGATACAGATTGAATGTGTTTCGATACGGTGTTTCGATACGGTTAAGTGCGTATCGAAACGAGTTCTGGCAGTGGCCAACTTTGTAAAAAAGGTATCGATACGGCTGGAAGCGTATCGATACACCTGGACGGTTTTCAATAGTTTGGCCTTGGAACACTTAGAAAATATTTTGAGTTTGAGTTTTTCAAATCAGTTTTAAAGTGTTGGTGATTTAAAACTTATTAAGGGACTTATAAAAACAATTTTAAGTTTTTCAAATTGATCCTTAAAGATTTAATTATATCAAAATCAAACATAGGTTTCACAATCTCCCCCTTTTTGATATAACAAAACTAAAACTTAAAATTTTTGAATCTTTGAAAAACTTTGCAAAATTGACTCCCCATTAATATGAGCTAGGTAACTTTTAAGTTGAAAAACAAATTTTTAAGTGTTTGTGAGCTAGATTCTCTACCCCTTTTTGTTAGATCAAAAGTATTGAGACAAGAGTAAAGTGCATAACATAGGCAAATGTATAAATAGGCAACATAAATATTATTAAGCATATCATCAATCTTAAAAATCCAACAAAAAACATAAAATCAAAGCATAGGTTTAAAAGTAAAGCAAACTTAGACCTAAGAACATAAACCAAAAGTGCATAAATAGAAATATCCTAGATGATATGCATGAGATGCAAGGAGAATCTACTAGGCATCATCATCATCTTCCTCTTCATCGACAATTGAAGCATCATTCCTCATGCTATTACGCCACTCATCATAGAAGGCGGAGAGGGAAATATTCAAGGAGTGATGACCGCCTTCAAGAGAGGTTAGACGATTCTCCATGTTCGTCATCCTTGTGTCAAAGGTTGTTTCAAGAGCGGTAAGACGATTTCCTATATCCGTGCGCAACCCGGTGAATTGCTCATTGAGAAATGTCATAAGAGCATCCATGGAAGGTTGAGGAGGAGGTGGAGGAGCTTGATCACCGTGAGGTTCTTCAACTTGTGCCGCGGCCTCGGGTGGTAGCTCAGAAAGACGTAACCAATTACCATTAAAATAATGGAACTTACCCCGTGCAAGAGAGCATTCATTAATAGGATCGGTGAGGGGAGTTGGGTAGTCAAACGAGCAATCAATATCCTTTTTCATAAAGAAATAGCTTAAGGCCGTACCATAGGTAAAAGAGGTGACGAGAGAGGTGTGGCGATGTTGCACAAGATAGACAATTTCCGCAAACATGATTCGAGCAAGGTTTGGACGCTTTCGCTCACGGAAGCAACGAATCCAAAAATCATCCACTTGACGGATGGTAGAGTACTTTCCTCCAGAAGGCCTAAACCACCAAGACACCATCAAATGGAGGATCCGATTTTGAGCATTGAGGGCGGTGACGGAGCCACTAAAAACATGGCCTAAAGCATTCTCATCATCAAGGCCTTCATCCTCCAAATGAAAAACTTCACATATAGATTTGACATCAAGGAGAATTTTCTTGCCCATGAGATAAGAACTAATGCCGGTAACAACCCCATTGCGATTAGAACAACATTTGGCATTAGTGTAAAAGATCAAAAACCAAAAGACGGTAATAAAAACCGAGAATGGAGAGAGAATCCATAAAACTTCCAAAGTTGGAGCAAAGGAAGATATTCAAATTTGAATCGCTCCGAGTTAAGAAAAGGAATAGATATTACCCTTTCCGGACGAATCTTGTAGTTTTCGAATTGACGAAAATATTTGAGAGATCCGGGGATTCAAAGGAATGTTCATAGATTTGGGTGTAGTTTGGACGTGCAACCTCTCCGGGATTGGATGATTCACCGGTTTGAGAAACCCGCGATCTCTTCCTAGATTCCTTGGGTGCCATGAACTAAAAGAAAATCATTCATTTAGATTCCTTCATTGAAGTCAAGAAACAAAAAAAAAACTTTGAAAATAAAATTTAAAGAAGAGATTTTGGAAAACAAAATTTTTGTTAAGAGGATGAATATAAAAACAAAACAAAAAAAATTGAAAAAGAAAAAGAAAGTGTTTTACCTTGATAGGGATTTGGGAGAATGAAGAAAAATCTAGCACCAAATTTGATGAGAAAGATCTTAGAGCTTTGCTTGATGGAAACCCTCTTTAAGATTTTTGAGTTGTGGTGTGATAATATGAGGGAGGAAGAGTCCTTTTATAGGAAAAAATAGCTAGGGTTTTCAGGGTTTGAAGAATTTTAGTTTTGGTAAAAGTGGAAGACTTTAAATGCCAAATTAAAAGCTGTCTGCGCAATCGAGTATCGATACGCCTGAGGGTGTATCGATACGGGGGTAGAAACGTCATTTCCTTAAAAATGCCCATTGGAGAATCGTATCGAAACGGATGAGATCCGTATCGAAATGATTGAAGCTCGTATCGATACGGGTTTAACTGTATCGATACCCGTTTAAGGCATAAAGAAGTATAGGAAGCTTAATGAAGTACTCGTATCGATACGCGTAGATCCGTATCGATACCCTATGCCCAGAAATACATCTTTAGACCTAAAGAACAACCATAGGCTCGATTTTAACATCTCCTAAAGGAATGCAAATGATGAATGAACAGTTCTAAACATATTTGAAAAGAATCATACTCCCCCTAACTATAGGCATGGACAATTTCAAGAGTTACAACACACAAACATGCAATTTCACAAGATCAAGCAATTTTAAGCACAAAGAGGTCCTAAAAGGTCAAGATAGGCTAGCTAGACCTAACTCTCTCCTAAGGGGCCAAAAACGCTCTTTATCTAAAGGTTTTGTAAATATATCCGCTAATTGGTTCAAGGTGTCAACAAATTCAATAACAACATCATTTTTCAAAACATGATCTCTAATAAAATGATGTCGAATTTCTATGTGTTTAGTTCTAGAGTGTTGGATAGGATTCTTAGTGAGACAAATGGCACTAGTGTTGTCACACTTGAGCGGTATGGTTTCTACTTCAACACCATAATCTAAGAGTTGTTGCTTCACCCAAAGGACTTGAGCACAACAACTCTCTAAGGATATGTACTCCGCTTCGGTGGTAGATAAGGCTACGCTATTTTGTTTCTTAGAGAACCAAGATACGAGCATACTACCTAAGAATTGGCATGTCTCGGAAGTACTTTTCCTATCTATCTTACATCCCCCATAATCCGCATCCGAATAAGCATGAAGGCAAAAGGAAGAATCTTTAGGATACCAAAGGCCTAAGGTAGGTGTGTCTCTAAGGTATCTAAAAATTCTTTTAATGGCAACTAAGTGTGATTCTCTAGGACTAGCTTGAAACCTAGCACACAAGCAAACCCTAAACATGATATTCGGTCTACTTGTGGTAAGGTAAAGCAAAGAACCTATCATGGATCTATATAGCTTAGAATCAACACACTTACCTCCTTCATCTTTGTCAAGCTTTATGGAAGAACTCATAGGTGTGGCTTGAGGTTTTGCATTCTCCAAGCAAAACTTTTTGAGCATATCATTCACGTACTTAGCTTGATTTATGAAGGTGCCATCTTTCCTTTGTTTGATTTGGAGTCCCAAAAAGAATAAGAGCTCCCCCATCATGCTCATCTAGAACTCACCTTGCATTAGCTTAGAAAATTCTTTACAATAACACTCATTAGTAGAACCAAAAATGATATCATCAACATAAATTTGAACAACTAAGATGTCATTGTTATATCTTTTTATGAAGAGTGTGGTATCCACCTTTCCCTTTTCAAAGCCCTTGTAACCCCCTTAGCCCGGCCTAGACGGTTGACCCGAACTACGAAGATTACACGGGGAAAACCAAAGTCAACCCGAAAGTCAACCTTGATTAACGACCCTTTATTTTCTTTTTAAACTTGTCTAAATGCATATTAACCCTAGGCGTACTCTTGAGATAAGCATACTCAAATATCACCGCAACCGGAAATCAATAAGGGACTCAATTGCACAACATACGAATTTAGGGACCAAATTGTAAATTCTGGAAATTAAGAGGACTTTACCATTTTAGGATATCATTATGAAATTAATCATGTTTCATGCTTATCTGCCAAATTTAACCTCAAACGGACATCCCAAACTCAAACAATTGCATAAACGAAGTTCAAGACTAAAACGTGAAGATTTCAAAACATAAAACCATATAATTCAGTGCCCAACGGTCAAGTGTTCCGGAACAGGGGCTGACCGTTCCGAAACGCAGGACCGTTTCGAAACCTGTTCCGAAACACGGCTTAACAGTAGCAAAAGTGTTTCGAAACACCTCTACCCGTTTCGAAACGCCCATGCCAATTCATGCACCCATTTTGAAACAGGCAAGGGTGTTTCGATACACCCTGCCCAGAAACAGCAGAAAAACCTGATTCAACACATCCAAACACCATCAAACATACTTTAAATCAATCCTCAACATATCAACAACAGGCCAAGCATCATAACTACAAAATTGCATTAAAATCTAGATGCAAAACAAACCTTAGGTGCACCAACTCTTTCAACACATCCAACACTTGATCATGCTTTTAAAACAAGAAGCATAGTGTAACAACTTATGAATAAGAAGATTCAAATGTTGCAAAGCGATAAACAACAAGATTCAAACCACAAACCAAATATGGTCAACATACTCAAACTCATTACACATCGATATAAAAGACTCTCCCCCATTGCCTTTATTATCTATAGCTATTAACTGAGACATACTTCTCAAGTGGAGCTCTCCTTGAATCCCTTGCTTCTTGCTGCCCCAACTTCAATTATCTGCATTCATGGACACAAAGGAGCGTAAGCATAAAATGCTTAGTGAGGAATGCTCAAAATCAAAACACCATCAATACAGTAAAACATAAAACCCCTTTCAAAGTAAGTGCAATTCGATAAACCAAGGCATTGTTTGAAAACCCCTTTTTAAACAACATGCTTTAAATCATGCATTGCTCAATTATGAAAAGCAACCCTTAGCTTAGAAAAGCTAAATAACTCACTTCAAAGCACATTCTTGCAAAATTATCAATTTAACCTTTCCATGCATGAACATCATATGCAAAGTTAAACACAAATTCCTTGGAAAACACTTCCACTTCACAATATACTTTCCTCATTCTTTAAAATCATCTCAAAGCAAGAAACCTTTTGAAAACCATTTACTCCTTCAATCTATCTCATGCATTAAACAAATGCAACACATGAACCACAAAAGCAACATTTGCATTACATGCCTTTCAAAACAAGCCTTCACAAGACCTCAATACATTTATGAAATTCTATGCACATATGCACCATTCACAATAACAAATACACTTATGGTCAAGCCTTAACAAGTGTCACATGCATTCTTGCATCATTTAAATATTACCCATGCACCTTGCATCATTTACAAGCAACTCTTGCTTCATCACATTCAAACACATTATATAAGCTTTCAAGTGATATTTCACAAACCATCACAACACAAGACACAATCGGATACGCGGATTACAAGCGTTATCCCACACGCTTCATACACACTACCGAACAACACAAGGTGGAGTTTACCGGTACAATCTCAACCCCTCAACACCCGTGATGGAGTTTAACGGTACAATCACAACCCCTCAACATCACTCATCGGAAGTTGTATAACTCACTAGCGAGAGCCGGGACACACCACAAGGCATACACATGGGAGCTACCTCAACCATTGTAATCACCTTAACCAAGCTCACACACGGGAGCAACCCTCCACCGTTGTGACGCTTAACAAGGTCCACCCACGAGAGTCATCCTCCATCGCGGTGACACTTAACAAAGTCCACCCACGAGAGCCATCCTCCATCGTGGTGACGCTTAACAAGCCCACCCACGAGAGCCATCCTCCATCGCGGTGACACTAATTTCCTCGATCCCTAGTGTACTTGGATGGAGTCTACGGTACAATCACAACCCCTCAACATCCAAGGCGACTCAATTCACGGTGCACCCAATCCTATAGCCGGCTAACTATATCCGATTAAAGTAAACAAGAACCACTTACATCACTTTCCAATATAACCATTTTACCACATTAATCCACTGTTTTTACAAGCATAACCAAAATGCCAAATCCACAAGCATCACATGCTTAGAATCGTATGCACACAACACAAGCAAGTCAAGGATTACTTACCTTATGCATCTTTAACATAATGGCATTAATAACCAACATTAAACCATGTCCAAACATGCTCAAAAACAGCAATTTAAACACAATCATCCCAAGTGCGTTTAAAAACCAAAGCATAGCCCAACCAAGAGAGAAATTCCATTTACTTACTCTTGAGGTTAGCTAAGTTGTTTAGACTTAAACTAAGCTCCCAAAGCCTCATCCAAAATGTTTCAAAGCTGGAAAACTCTTTACCACTCACCGATACACAACTATGCTAGCCGACAAGCCTTCCAAGCATCCGAAAACCTCCAACGCCACCTCTATTGCCTCCGGATCATTCTACCCTGTTTTAAACACATAACAACAGAGGATTAATGCATCATTATGCATTAAAATCACCAACAACACACCTAAACTCGCTGCTCTACATAAATCCAACATTTCGGCTACCAAACACAACCGAAAACACCTCCAAACTCTTCTAAAACTTAACCCAGCCAAGATCCATCACTTCTAACCATTTTTAAACATCAAATAACATCCAAAATGAACCCAAACTCGTCCTTATACCTCCAGCATTAACAAAACACCAAGATCACCCCAAAAACCACCATTTTCACAAGTAAAAACTTAGGAAAATCAACCTATTCGGGATTGCATTGATTAAACCTCCATTTCACATCATTTAAACATCCAAAATACATCAAAAAGACATCTCAAAATAGAGCCCAAACATCCAATACGAATTTCTTCAAAATTAAATCCAAATCTTGAATTTTAAGCCAAAAAATCAAGATCACAACATTAAAACCTTTAATAAAACTCAATTTAAGGATTGAGAACTTGGGAATTTCAGTAAAGAACTGAGTATTTAGAGGAGAAGGACGTTCATACCTCTAAATGTGGATTTCTCCTTGTTTAGAGCCAAAATCCTTGAAAATTCAATAAGCAAATGAAGAGGATTTGATGTAGAAAAGATTATGAATCATTTGGAATTGAAATCTCATCATTAGGTGTGAAAATCAAAAGAAAAGTAGATGTGGAAATGTGTTTGGCTGAGGGAGTTTTGAGAGAAAATGAAATGGGAAAATTTTAGCAAAAGTTAGTTATGAAACTAAAATATGGTTTTTCCTTCTTTTCTTTTTATTAATTAAACATTAAATGAGTCTTTAAAAATCAAGAAAAATCTGGAGAAATCCTCCCTTGGGTAAATTAGCTCCTTAAAGATTCAAAGTTTCAATCCTTTTAAAACAGTCACGAACTTTTCAATAATTACATTTTAGTCACTAACTCAAAATGTCATATTTCCAAGCCTCATTTTGTAAAATTGATTTCACCACTCTCTTATATATATTAAAAGAGGATTTTTAGATATTTTTCCATATTTTTAATGCATCCCGAACTAAGTTCTTCCTGAATCCACCTTTTATATTCGAACCGAAAATCCGTCCGGTCCGATTCAAACCCAAACTTCTAAGCCCAAAATTGGGGTGTTACAACTCTCCCCCTCTTAGGAAATTTCGTCCTCGAAATTTCAACCAGCGAAAAGAGCATAACTAAACCTCTCAAGGCAACCCACAAGGCAACACATGAGACTTAACCACCACTGAACACTCTCCACACAAAACTCTACAAAACCAACTCCTCCACAAATCAACTTACACTATAACCAAACCCAACACCACTACACACTGTTCACAATTTCCAGAACACTCAGATGTTAACCACAGCTTAACCTTTCACACTTCCGAACTGCGTATAGCCCCAACAACCCGAAGAACCTCCAAATTTTTACAACATACTCCACCTTAACTCATAACTCCCAAAACTCGCACACACGGTGACACCAACCCATTCAGTTTCAGCCACCATGTGACCCGCCACCTTCACTGCTTCTAAAACCCCTTGCAAAACTGCTCAACCTCTTCCAAAGATTACCACATCAAGCAAAATTTTAATCAACCACTGCTTACTCAAACTTCTCAACGTATTGATGACATTCCTTCACACCCGCCACTATCATTACCATAACGACTCACCAAAACAACTCACCCAACATTCGAAATCCTCACCGAAAAACTCCAACCCTAACTCTGTCAGCTGTTCCACGTACCCCTAGCTGACTTTATAAAGGACTTACTTATACATGATAAACAAACCACTTCTCACTAGAACCCGGCCAACCAACAATGGCCCTTGAACTTACATTGCCTTTCCACTTCAAGCTTTGACTACAACACTAGCCTTACCAGGACACCACCCATTCTATACATACATATTAAGACTACGAAACTTCTATTCACCCCAGGACAACCCTTTTCTACCACCCTCAACACAACCTCTTCTCAACTCCTCAAAGGTTGCTACGAGCCATCACCTACATAAACAACCCTCCTATTACAACATCAATGCCAAGTCACCTCAGCACTCTGGAGACACATCCACTAACCTACAACACCACTTAACACAGAGAACTATCACATCTATCAGCTATTCACAACTACTTGACCGGTTCTAACTCCAACCGGTAATCTCCTCACCACCATACCGCTAAACTCTTTAAGCACCAAAACACTTCCCTTCTGTTAATTATACAAGATCGCAGCCACTAATACTGACAACCCGCCTATTCCCTCCATTACTTCTAACATTCTCCTAGCACCGTAACAACTCTTAAAACCCACCATCCAACCTAATCCTACAACAACACTAACGGACCCAACCAGCTATTAGCAAGTGTGAACGTTCGTATGCATGATCACCAATATGCCTTATCAATGCCTGTGTACATGTATGCAAAACCTCTAATGTCATGTCGCATGTATGCATGTACCAACACATATATATAATATATTATATAACAAATGGTTTTAACTGTGCATGTATGTCAGGTCACACCCACCAATAACATCCTCAGGATCCGTCTAAGAACAACCTCCTACCTCACTTCTAACTTGTCCAACTCTACCATTCTAACAATCCGCTAGCTACAAAATACCCACTAAAGCCCTCTTCACACTAAAGATGTTTTCAAAACAACACCAACTACTACCCCAAACTTGCTAACTATAAGACCATACCCACTACGCAAGGGAAAACCAAACTGAAACCAAACAAAGATGACTAGGGCATAGATTACTTAACAAGGTTACCTGAAAACATCTCACTGCCCCCAGAGCTCCAACAGACAAACTCTCTTCCTCGCAGAACCATCACTCTCTAGCCGCATCACCGTAGTATCAGCCAACACCTTAAGGTCATCATCATCTCCCTACGGTAAAGAACCTTGACTACCCCGAGCCAACTTCAAACAATTACGTCTCAAATGTCCAACAGACCCACAATTCCATCAAGATTCTTTCCCCAAACTCCTCACACCTTTCTGCCCTTCCTGCCACCCTCGAACTTTGTCTCGGCCGCGCCCACGACCCTTCTGAGACCCTTTTGTCACCACTGAAGCTGATCTCACCACTTGAGGACAATTTCACTTCACATGCTCCTTAGAACCACAGTTCCAACAAACTCTCGCGCCCCAACAACCTCCAACATGACATCTTCCACAACGGTCGCACATCGGCAACCGAGCTACCCCTCCTTGATCATGTAGCACTTTCCTCACATATGCACTACCATCCAGGTTTCGATTCAAGCAAAACCTTCTATCACGTAACCTCTTACGCTGACCGCTCACGAGGTCAATATCCACAGCTCTCTTGTTTAAACTTTTCTCACCTTCATAATCTGAAGCCACACCCCCACGTTGCTTAACCCCTGAGAACTTCTCTCCAAGGTATCTTCCATTAAAGGCAGACACAAAGAACTCCCAATCTATATCGTGGATGTTTGTTGCCACCACCACAGATGTCCACCAAGCACAAGCATCCTCCAACATCAATGAGACAACACTTCCCAGCTTACAGGCGTAGTCACACCCTTCCTGATCCAAAATCAGAATTACCCTGGCTAACCAAGCCTCGAACGCCTCAGGTGTCGAACCACGATACTCCACAGCTCCAAAATCATATAAACGTTGTTTTGACAAACTCGCGTGTCCTTCAATCGGCATGCCTTCAGGCCTCACTTTCACCATGGCCTGAGATGTTCCCAACACCTCTTGAACTATAGGTGATGAACTCTTCATCACACAACCAACTTTCTCCTCCTACCCTACTACCTCAACTCCAGGCACTGTAGGCTGAAACGAAACACCTCCACCAAAAGATGAATTCCAAGACTTAACAACCTGCTCTAAAGCAGCAACCATCTCACCCAACTGCCATTCACTCTTCGATTCCATCGTGCTAAAAACAACAAGCAATCATAACAAAACAAACAAAACGATCAGACCAGCTTCAAGCAAGGATTCAAAGCTCCAACTCCAACATAACACAATAGCTATAATAATAAGGCAATGGGCATCCCGAATTCTCCCCTTTTACACGACATAACAATCAATAAAATCATGGTTATCACAACATCAAGCATATCAATCAACATACTTCGATCATGCTCTCATCAAACAACATTCACCCGCAACAGCATAATATCAACATATCATACCCATCACACTTTCATCATTCATAAAATCAGCTCACAACACCAGCATATCATCAGTACAAATTCACATTAGCTCAATGAAGATTCATAACCAAAAAGCATGATAAAACATCAACAATTCAACCAACTTTCAACCACACATCAGAATAAACATCAAACACTTATTAAAACAACTCACCATTGCCCCAGACATTCGTAACTCAGCTCTGATACCACCAAATGTAACCCCATTAGCTCGGCGTAGACGGTTGACCCGAACTACGAAGATTACACGGGGAAAACCAAAGTCAACCCGAAAGTCAACCTTGATTAACAACCCTTTTTTTCTTTTTAAACTTATCTAAATGCATATTAACCCTAGGCATACTCTTGAGATAAGCATACTCAAAAATCACCGCAACCGGAAATCAATAAGGGACTCAATTGCAAAACATACGAATTTAGGGACCAAATTGTAAATTATGAAAATTAAGAGGACTTTACCAATTTTTAGGATATCATTATGAAATTAATCATGTTTCATGCTTCTCTGCCAAATTTCACCTCAAACGGAAATCCCAAACTCAAACAATTGCATAAACGAAGTTCAGGACTAAAGTGTGAAGATTTCAAAACATAAAACCATATAATTCAGTGCCCAACGGTCAAGTGTTCCGGAACAGGGGCTGACCGTTCCGAAACGCGGGACCGTTTCGAAACCTGTTCCGAAACACGGCTTGGCAGTAGCAAAAGTGTTTCGAAACACCTCTACCCGTTTCGAAACGCCCAAGCCAATTCATGCACCCGTTTCGAAACATGCAAGGGTGTTTCGATACACCCTGCCCAGAAACAGCAGAAAAACCTGATTCAACACATCCAAACACCATCAAACATACTTTAAATCAATCCTCAACATATCAACAACATGCCAAGCATCATAACTACCAAATTGCATTGAAATCTATATGCAAAACAAACCTTAGGTGCACCAACTCTTTCAACACATCCAACACTTGATCATGCTTTTAAAACAAGAAGCATAGTGTAACAACTTATGAATAAGAAGATTCAAATGTTGCAAAGCGATAAACAACAAGATTCAAACCACAAACCAAATATGGTTAACATACACATCGATATAAAAGACTCTCCCCCCATTGCCTTTATTATCTATAGCTATTAACCGAGACATACTTCTCAAGTGGAGTTCTCCTTGAATCCCTTGCTTCTTGCTACCCCAACTTCAATTATCTGCATTGATGGACACAAAGGAGCGTAAGCACAAAATGCTTAGTGAGGAATGCTCAAAATCAAAACACCATCAATGCAGTAAAACATAAAACCCTCTTCAAAGTAAGTGCAATTCGATAAACCAAGGCATTGTTTGAAAACCCCTTTTTAAACAACATGCTTTAAATCATGCATTGCTCAATTATGAAAACCAACCCTTAGCTTAGAAAAGCTAAATAACTCACTTCAAAGCACATTCTTGCAAAACTATCAGTTTAACCTTTCCATGCATGAACATCATATGCAAAGTTAAACACAAATTCCTTGGAAAACACTTCCACTTCACAGTATACTTTCCTCAATCTATCTCATGCATTAAACAAATGCAACACATGAACCACAAAAGCAACATTTGCATTACATGCCTTTCAAAACAAGCCTTCACAAGACCTCAATACATTTATGAAATTCTATGCACATATGCACCATTCACAATAACAAATACACTTATGGTCAAGCCTTAACAAGTGTCACATGCATTCTTGCATCATTTACATATTACCCATGCACCTTGCATCATTTCCAAGCAACTCTTGCTTCATCACATTCAAACACATTATATTAGCTTTCAAGTGATAATTCACAAACCATCACAACACAAGACACAATCGGATACGCGGATTACAAGCGTTGTCCCACACGCTTCATACACACTACCGAACAACACAGGTGGAGTTTACCGGTACAATCTCAACCCCTCAACACCCGTGATGGAGTTTAACGATACAATCACAACCCCTCAACATCACTCATCGGAAGTTGTATAACTCACTAGCGAGAGCCGGGACACACCACAAGGCATACACATGGGAGCTACCTCAACCATTGTAATCACCTTAACCAAGCTCACACACGGGAGCAACCCTCCACCGTTGTGACGCTTAACAAGGTCCACCCACGAGAGTCATCCTCCATCGCGGTGACACTTAACAAAGTCCACCCACGAGAGCCATCCTCCATCGTGGTGACGCTTAACAAGCCCACCCACGAGAGCCATCCTCCATCGCGGTGACACTAATTTCCTCGATCGCTAGGGTACTTGGATGGAGTCTACGGTACAATCACAACCCCTCAACATCCAAGGCGACTCAATTCACGGTGCACCCAATCCTATAGCCGACTAACTATATCCGATTAAAGAAACCAAGAACCACTTACATCACTTGCCAATATAACCATTTTACCACATTAATCCACTGTTTTTACAAGCATAACCAAAATGCCAAATCCACAAGCATCACATGCTTAGAATCGTATGCACACAACACAAGCAAGTCAAGGATTACTTACCTTATGCATCTTTAACATAATGGCATTAATAACCAACATTAAACCATGTCCAAACATGCTTAAAAACAGCAATTTAAACACAATCATCCCAAGTGCGTTTAAAAACCAAAGCATAGCCCAACCAAGAGAGAAATTCCATTTACTTACTCTTGAGCTTAGCTAAGTTGTTTAGACTTAAACTAAGCTCCCAAAGCCTCATCCAAAATGTTTCAAAGCTGGAAAACTCTTTACCACTCACCGATACACAATTATGCTAGCCGACAAGCCTTCCAAGCATTCGAAACCTCCAACGCCACCTCTATTGCCTCCGGATCATTCTCCCCTGTTTTAAACATATAACAACAGAGGATTAATGCATCATTATGCATTAAAATCACCAGCAACATACCTAAACTCGATGCTCTACATAAATCCAACATTTCGGCTACCAAACACAACCGAAAACACCTCCAAACTCTTCCAAAACTTAACCCAGCCAAGATCCATCACTTCTAACCATTTTTAAACATCAAATAACATCCAAAATGAACCCAAACTCGTCCTTATACCTCCATCATTAACAAAACACCAAGATCACTCCAAAAACCACCATTTTCACAAGTAAAAACTTAGGAAAATCAACCTATTCGGGATTGCATTGATTAAACCTCCATTTCACATCATTTAAACATCCAAAATACATCAAAAAGACATCTCAAAACAGAGCCCAAACATCCAATACGAATTTCTTCAAAATTAAATCCAAATCTTGAATTTTAAGCCAAAAAATCAAGATCACAACATTAAAACCTTTAATAAAACTCAATTTAAGGATTGAGAACTTGATAATTTCAGTAAAGAACTGAGTACTTAGAGGAGAAGGACGTTCATACCTCTAAATGTGGATTTCTCCTTGTTTAGAGCCAAAATCCTTGAAAATTCAATAAGTAAATGAAGAGGATTTGATGTAGAAATGATTAGGAATCATTTGGGAATTGAAATCTCATCATTAGGTGTGAAAATCAAAAGAAAAGTTGCTATGGAAATGTGTTTGGCTGAGGGAATTTTGAGAGAAAATGAAATGGGAAAATTTTAGCAAAAGTTAGTTATGAAACTAAAATATGGGTTTTCCCTCTTTTCTTTTTATTAATTAAACATTAAATGAGTCTTTAAAAATCAAGAAAAATCTGGAGAAATCCTCCCTTGGGTAAATTAGCTCCTTAAAGATTCAAAGTTTCAATCCTTTTAAAATAGTCACGAACTTTTCAAAAATTACATTTTAGTCACTAACTCAAAATGTCATATTTCCAAGCCTCATTTTGTATAATTGATTTCCCTACTCTCTTATATATATTAAAAGAGGATTTTTAGATATTTTTCCATATTTTTAATGCATCCCGAACTAGGCTCTTCCTAAATCCACCTTTTATATTCGAACCGAAAATCCGTCCGGTCCGATTCAAACCCAAACTTCTAAGCCCAGAATTTGGGTGTTAAAACCCTTTTCAATTAAGAAATTTGAAAGTCTCTCATACCAAGCTCTAGGAGCTTGTTTTAAACCATAGAGAGCTTTTGTAAGTTTAAACACATGGTTTGGAAATTTTAAATCCTCAAAACCCGGTGGTTGTTCAACATACACTTCTTCATTTATAAAACCATTTAAAAAGGCACTTTTCACATCCATTTGAAAAAGCTTGAAATTATGATAACATGCAAATGCAAGCAACATCCTAATAGCTTCCATTCTAGCTACGGGTGCATAGGTCTCATCAAAATCAATTCCCTCTTCTTGGGTATAGCCTTGGGCAACAAGCCTAGCCTTGTTTCTCACTATATTACCACTTTCATCTAATTTATTCCTAAAAAGCCATTATTCAAAACAAAACACTTGCAACCAAAAGGATGAAAATAGCTAATGTTAGGCTTCTTAGATTTTAAAATCTCATATGGTGTTTTCTTCAAAATTGGCCTAATCATTACTCGATTTATAATATAGCAAGCGGTATTTGTGGCTTCCGCCCAAAAATATTTAGGTAAATTATTTTTGCAAAGCATGGTTCTAGCCATTTCTTCTAAAGTTCGATTTTTCCTCTCAACTACCCCATTTTGTTGAGGAGTGCGAGGTGCGGAAAAATTGTGGCTAATCCCATTTTCATTTAAAAACTCATCGAAACCTAGATTTTGAAATTCGATTCCATGATCACTTCTAATGTGAGAAATTTTAAGTTCAAGATCATTTTGAGTTATTTTAGAAAATGTGATGAATTTTTCTAAAGCCTCATCTTTTGTACTTAAGAATAGAACCCAAGTATACTTAGAATAGTCATCTACAAGTACAAAAGCATATGAATTTCCACCCAAGCTCATTGTTCTAATAGGCCCAAAAAGATCCATATGAATCAATTGTAAACATCTACTAGTAGAGACATCATTAATGGATTTAAATGAAGTTCTATGTTGTTTACCCTCTGAACATGCATCACAAATTTTATCATTAAAAAATTTAAGTTTGGGTAAACCTCTAACTAGATTAAGGGAAATTAATTTCTCTAAGACACTCATGCTAGCATGTCCTAATTTTCTATGCCAAAGCCATGAGTCATGTTCATCATGTGCAACTAAGCATGTACGAGATGAATGAATGTCATCTAGATGCACCATGTATATGTTCCCTATGCGATGACCAATGAGCATTAGTTGATTTGTTTTAATGTTTACAATTTTGCAACCACTTTTATCAAATAAAACATTAAAACCCTTGTCACATAATTGACTAATACTCAATAAGTTATGCTTAAGACCGTTGACATACAAAACATTTTCAATGAAAATAGAAGTGTGATTACCAATGGAGCCTATTCCTTCAATGTGGCCTTTGGAGTTGTCACCGAAAGTTACCACTCCACCACTCTTTGGCTTTAGTTCCAAAAATCTACTCTTGTCACCGGTCATGTGTCTTGAGCATCCACTATCAAGGTACCAAGAATTTTTGCTTGAAGCTTTAGCCTTGTAGCAATGCTCCCCATACAAACAAAGAAATTAGGCCTTGATTTTTGGTACCCAAATCATTTTGGGTCCATGAGTGTTAGCCTTCAAAATTTTGGTTCCCTAAGGAATCCAAAAAGCAATAGCATTCATATTATTAGAAATAATGAGTTCCTTAGGAACCCAAACATTCCTAACTCTTTGACCTCTAGATTGCTTATTAAAATTTCTTTGTTTAGGAATAAAATGTTTTCTTTTTACATATTGGGATTTAGAATGATTTCGTTTTTCAAAATTGTGTTTCCCAATAGCAATGGATGTTTTAAGATTATCCACTTCGTTTGTGTGATAATCTTGAAAATCAGAAAGAAGTTTTTCAAGTTCAAGATTTTTTGTTTTAAGATTATTTGAAAGATTTACTAAAAACAAAACCTTCTTTTCCAATTCGGAGTTAGCTTTTGAAAATGTCTCATTTTGATTTTTCAAATCGGAGATGGTTTTCTTGTTTTTCAAAATGGATTCTTTATATTTTCCTACTAACTCATCGTAAACCTCTTACAATTCATCATAAGCATCTTGAAGTTCATCAAAAGTAAAATCAAAATTGGATAAGTTAGAATTTACCTTTGGTTCATCATCAATGGCCATGAGACATAGATTGGCCACTTCCTCCTCTTCCTCGGATGACTCATCGTCACTCCAAGTTGCTATTTGAGCTTTGAGCTTGTTCTTCTTCCCAAAGCTCTTTCTCTTCAATTAAGGACATTCGAAACAGATGTGACCCGGCTTCTTGCATTCATAGCAAGTGATTTGGTCCTTCTCCTCTTCCTTACTCTTACTCTTGAAGTCTCCCTTTTCTAATAAACTTTCTTCCACGATTTGACTTCATGAACCGAGTAAGCCGTTTGGCCAACATGGCCATCTCCTCATCTTCATCTTCACTTGAATCGCTTTCTTGATGTGAAGCTTTAAGAGCGATTCCCACTTTCTTCTTCTCAACATCCTTCTTCTCAACTATTTTCTTCTCTTCTTCTCTTCCCTTCCTCATAATATCATGGGTGAGTAGAGATCCAACAAGAGCATCAAGCTTGAGAGTCTTCAAATCTCTAGCTTCAATAATAGCCGTTCTCTTGCCATCCCATGACTTCGGAAGAGAGTACAACAATTTCCTCACTAGTTTGTCTTCGGGATGATCTCGCCAAACCCCTTCAATCCGTTGACAATGACCGAGAATCGATCAAACATCTTGGAGACACTTTCATCGGGATCCATCTTGAAGTTTTCATAGCTTAGATTGAGTAGCCCAATCTTTGTCTCCTTGACATCACTAGTTCCCTCATATGTTGTCTCGAGGGTGTCCCAAACCTCCTTGGCATTTTCGATTGAAGACACCTTGGAGTAGATATCCGGACCAAGTGCACAAAATATCACATAGAGAGCTTTGTCATTCATTTGCATCCTTCTTCTTTCATCATTCGTCATCTCGGCTTTTACCTTTGGGACAAGTCTTTCTCCATCTCTCTTCATGGGAATGTATGGACCTTCTTCAACCACATCCCACACCATGTAGTCGGTAGACTTGATGAAAAGCCTCATCCTATTCTTCCAATATGGGTAGTTATCCCCATTGAAGAATGATGGCTTGGTGGTGGATTGGGACTCATAGTTGGAGGTGGATGCCATTGCTTGACTAGTTGTTGATCAAACTCTCCTAGAATTGACTCAAGAGGGTTGTAATCCTTCCAATGAGTGTAGCTCTGATACCAATTGTTGAGTTGATCAAACAATTGCAAATTGCCATGAGGGGGTGAATTGTCAATAAAAATTTTGGTGGGAAGAATGAGTGAAAAATAAAAATTGACACAAGTAGTTAGAGTGGTTCAAGTTCTCCAAATGAACTCTACATCCACTACCTTAGTTCCCACTAAGGATTTTCAACCAATTCACTACTTGAATTCTTCCCCTTTTCTTGGATGAGGAGGTAACCTTACTAATTCGATTAAGCTTTCTACCCAAAGCTTAATCCACCCAATTTACAAAAAGAAGTTTTGATAAACTCAAATGATTCCTCTCAAAGGATAAATGTCTACCCAATTATAATTTCAATCACCCCAAACTCACAATACAAAATGACAATTGAAAACACTAGAGTTGGGTACAAGAATTTGACTTTGAATAGCATAAGGGTTTGGATTTTTGCTTTGATGATGCTTGTAGGTTGAATAGTTGTTGCTGACCTTCAAAGGACTTCAATTTATACCTCTTCTATTAATTCTAGCCGTTTGGGTGGTTGGGAACTTGAATAGAGCCGTTGGAACCCTCTCTTACCACCATAAATGCACTTCTGCAGCTATCCGTATCGGTACTCGGGGAGCCGTATCGATATCTGTCTCAGAAAAGAAAGAGCCGTTGTGCATAATAAATAGGGGTATCGAAACGCACGTAGGCGTATCAATATAGGGTATCGAAACGGCTAAGACCACATCGATACCTTTTTCTCGACTTAGCTCACTGTCAATTTCCGTTTCGATACGAGGGTTTACCGTATCGATACGGGTTAACTACCAATTTAAAAATTGGTTACCTAACAACTGACACCAACGGTCGAAATATTTAAAACGACTTGAATTTAAAATTTGTTAAAACTGTATCGATACGGGTGAAGTCGTATCGGTACACCATTCAAACTCTTTTAGAGTTTTACGAAGGAGCGTATCGATACAGATTGAATGTGTTTCGATACGGTTAAGTGCGTATCGAAACGAGTTCCGGCAGCGGCCAACTTTGTAAAAAAGGTATCGATACGGCTGGAAGCGTATCGATACACCTGGACGGTTTTCAATAGTTTGGCCTTGGAACACTTAGAAAATATTTTGAGTTTGAGTTTTTCAAATCAGTTTTAAAGTGTTGGTGATTTAAAACTTATTAAGGGACATATAAAAACAATTTTAAGTTTTTCAAATTGATCCTTAAAGATTTAATTATATCAAAATCAAACATAGGTTTCACACGATTTAACCTTTCCTTAATATGACATGTGTTTAAAATGGCTTTTGATTAAATAGCTTTAATTGGTTTTTATTTTAATTAATTAATTAGGTGGTTAATGTGAGATTCCATCACGTAACTACCATCTTTTCCTCATATTCAGCCAAACACTATTTTCATTCATTTCTCTCCAGAATTCTTTTCTCCCAAACACTCTCTTAATATTTCCTAATCAATTTTCAAGAAATCCTTTCAAGTTCTTCAATATTTTGCTAAGGAAAACTTGTCATTCATTGATGAAAGCAAGGATTGGAGGTAAATCTCGTTCTCAACCTCTAATCAAAGTTTTTTATTGAAATTCCCAAAATGGCTTCTAATCAATGTTTTTGGTTGAGTTTTCATTATAGTTTTGATTGGAGATCAAAATCTTGTAAAAATATGGTTGAAATCTTAATTTTCAGATTTGTTTTGTTAAGCTCTGTTGTGGATTGATTTTAGTTGAGTTTTAAGTTGGTTAATATGTTGAAATGAAGTTTTGATAACATATATCTCGAAATCCTTGAGATCCTTGAGCTTCTTGTAAGCTTTAAGTGAGTTTTTGAGGTGAAATGGTGGAATCTTGCTTGCTGGAGGTATAAGGATGGGTTAGGTTGTTTATTAGATGTGTTTTGATGTTTATAATGGATTGGAAGTGATGTATGTTGGCTGGGCTTGGTTTAGGAAACAATCGATTGAGTTTTTGGTTGTTTTGGATGGGTAAATTGGTGTAGTTTGGGGAGCAACGAGTTTGTGAATTTTTTCTGGTGTTGAAATGCATTTTAATGCATTTAGATCTCTGTTTTGATGTTGTGAAAACAAGGGATCTTGATTCAAGAGCAAATGAGGCGTTGTTGGAGGCTCCGTAAGAGTAATTTTTGTGTCGGCGAGCAAGGCTTCGCGTATCGGTGAGTGGGAATGGTTTTTCTAGCTTTGTAACGCTTCGAGCGTGGCCTTTGGATCTTAGTGTAAGTTTGAAACTCTTAGCTAAGATCAAGAGTAAGTGATTCGAAAGTCTCTCGGAAATGTGCTATGTTTTGATGAAAATGCACTTGGGTCATATGTGGTTTTGATTACTGTTTAATGCATGTTTTAAGCATGGTTAATCCTGGATTTTAATGCCATTGTGTTAAGGATGCACTAGGTAAGTGATCCTTGGTTTTATGAGATTAATGCATATGATGTAAAGCATGGTTATGCTTGTGGTAATGGCATTGTGTTTATGCATGTAAAACAATGGATTATTGATGTTAAATGATTATATTGGCAAGTGATGGAAGTGGTTTTTGGTTCTTGTAATCAGATATAGTTAGGCGGCTATAGGATTGAGTGTACTGTGAATAAAGTCGCCTTGGATGTCGAGGGGTTGTGATTGTGCAGTAATCTCCATCCAAGTACCCTAACGATTGAGGCTAAGATCACAACGGTGAATGGTTTAATTCCGTGTGTGAATCTTGTGGTATGTGTCCCATACTCTCGTTAGTGGAATTATACAACTACCGATGAGTGATGTTGAGGGGTTGTGATTGTGCCATTAATCTCTATCACGGGTGTTGAGGGGTTGTGATTGTGCCATTAATCTCTATCACGTGTGTTGAGGGCTTGTGATTGTGCCATCTAACTCCACCTTGTGTAGTCCGGTAGTATGTATGAAGCGTGTGGGACAACGCTTGTAATCTGCGTATCTGATTGTGTCCTTGAGTTGTTTTGGTTTGAGAAATGATCACTTGTAAGCCAATATAATGAGGATGACTAATGGATAAGCATGAGATGCTTGTGATTATGCTAGAATGCATGTGATGCTTGGTAAAGCATGAGCAAAGGTTTATTTTCTGTTTTAAAATGATGCATAAGAGCACGTGTTTTAGAAAGTGCAATGATGTCTTGAAAGGGCATGTTTTATGTAAAAGCATGCGTTGATAATAGTAGACAGACATTTCCTCTTATGTGTGTGAAACTCACTTGGGAATGACTGGCTGAGTTGCCTGGTTAACCTATGTTTTAGCTCTCTACTAGGGTTTACCTCTCTAACTTAGTCTATGCTCGACGAGATTTACTCAAGGTGCTCCTCAACTATCTCTAGCAAGGAAACTGGGAGTAAGAAATGCTACAACAATACCTCTCAGTGTAAACTCTATCACTCCCCATACCCATAAAGAAATATCCTTCTTAGCCGTTGAAACCCAACACTTATCTCTAAGGTGGATTAGAGTTGTGCCTCTCAGCATCCAACTCCATTTTCTATGCAGGTTAAAGAAAGCTCTCTCGAACACTAACCTCAACTCACTTCTAAGGAAAGGCCAACTTTGAAAGGTTCTTACAACCCCAAGCATTTAACAACATAGACAAAGCATAGATACGAGCAAGAATGTGCAGCTAGGGAGGGGTCTTCATGGCTTTGTGCTTGACTCCGGAGGACTTAAATGAGGCGATTTGAGGGTTAGCCTCGTCTTGCTCTGGTGGAGGGGTCTGTTCTGGTTCTGCCGGGGTTCCTTGGTTGATAGAACTTGTGTCAGATTCGTTTCCCTCGCCTGGTGTGCTCCAGACTCTACCGACAGTGCGCTTGCTTCTTGTTCTCATAGATGGGGTAGCGCTTGGAGTCTGTGCCGGTGACTGCGCTGGCATAGAATGTGCAGGCTCGTCATCCTCTGATCCAACTGTCACTGGATTGACAGGCTCAACGGATGGTTCCTTTGCTGGGGCAAATTTTGTAGGTTTTGTTGTTCTCTTTCTTTTCTTGGGTAGCGGGCTTGCTGTAGCATATGTGTCCTGGTTCTGTGAGGAAGGCTAAGTCAAAGTAGGGCTCTTGTTGGGGACTAGCGTCTTCTGGGTGCTGGAAGGAGGTTTCTTTTCGTGAGCCTTTAGAGATTCTGGAAAGACTGGGAAGTCTATGCTGATATGTGGTAGGATCTCCTTGAAATAGTCATTCATAACATCATCTCTCTCCTTAACATACCCATAGAAAACGACATGGTCTTCACACATCTTGTCCACATCCTCTCGAAGACGATTGGTGGAGGCAACCAATGCAGCAATTCTTTCCGCATCAAATGTTTTCGCTCATCTAGCTAGGGTCTCTACTGGAGCATCCTCATCGTATCCTTTGATAGTGGGGACCATTTTAGGTGTGATAGGACCTTTCCCTGAGTTTTTCGTTTCAGCAATGAGATCTTCGAACACTTCTTTCTCTTGACAGAGGGTCTTGATGAGGTTGGGAAAGATGAGTAGACTAGATTTCCTCTTCAAACATGCATACACTTTATTGACAATGGGTATGAAAAAGTTTTCAGGGTGAGGAATGAAGGTAGCCCATTTGTGGTTTGCGATGACATCCAAGATGTATTTATCGAACCCTGGTTCTCCTTCAGTTGGGAACTTGAAGCCTTCCTCTAGTAGCAATTTTCGATCTTGTAGACCTTGGAATCATTCTTTGGCCTTGTCGTCTAAGAACTTCTTTATGAGCATGGGCTTGGGTTGGCCACTGCCAGACGCACCTTCTACTCACTTGCAACACACCATTGTTAGGCAAAAAGAGGGTGAAAATAGTGAGATATGGGAGAAAAGGTTTGGTTAGGGTTTTTGAGTTTTTGAGCGGGTTGGAGAAGATGAAGTGGAAGGGTCTTTTGGTTTTCTTTATGTCAATGTGATGAGAGAGAGAGAGAGAGAGTTTGTGGGAGTTGATGGGAGGTAACAGACATGAATTGAAAGAGAGAGAGTTTTAGGGGTTTTTGGGCGGCGTGTGTGTATGGTAAGTACAAAAGGTTATTAAATGAAAAGGTGAAAAGTAGGAAAGAGAAAAGACCTAGGTAATAATTGCTAGGGTTTTCTTTAAATTAAAAGGTGGAGATGTTAATTAATTCCCCCCTCCTTTTGCCCTTTTTGAGCCGGCCTCCTCTGATGTTGGAAAAGCTTAATTGCTCATTACTTATACCATTATAAAACAAAGCCCTGATACGCCGTTGCACCCTGACCTGCTACCTGCGTCTGTGGGGTGCTCAGATGCAAACAAACAAACCTAACATTAAGGTATAATGGAACAGAAGGGCAAATGGGATTAAAAACCTAGAGTGAGAAATAAAAATAAAGATTAAAGTACATTATTTATGAACATGAAAACATAAAAATGTTGTAGCAAATTACACACTGGCTTGGAGATCTTGGAGAAGTCCTTGATGAACCTTCTATAGAAGCCATCATGGCCCAAGAAACTCATGATGCTCTTCACATTGGTGGGAGGAGGCAGCTTCTCAATCACCTCAATCTTTGCTCTATCCACTTCAATGTCATTCTTCGATATCTTGTGACCCAAAATCGTTCATTCGGTCACCATAAAATGACATTTTCCCAATTGAGCACCATATCAGCTTCTTCACATCGCTTTAGCACTTTAGTCAAATTTCCCACGCATGAATCAAAATCTTCCCCGTAGACTAAAAAATCGTCCATGAAGACTTCCAAAAATTCCTCAACCATATTTGAGAAAATAGCCAGCATACACCTCTGAAAAGTTGCAGGGGCATTGCAGAGCCCAAAAGATATTATTCTGAAAGCATAGGTACCATACGGACATGTGAATGTCATCTTTTCTTGGTCCTCAGGTGCTATAGCAATCTGATTTTACCCTGAGTATCCGTCAAGGAAACAATAGAATGCTTTGCCCGCCAATCTATCTAGCATTTGATCGATGAATGGAAGAGGAAAAATGGTCCTTCTTGGTAGCTTTGTTGAGCTTCCTATAGTCCATGCAAATCTTCCATCCCGTTAAAGTCCTTGTTGGCAATAATTCATTCTCATCATTACTCACCACGGTGATGCCTCCCTTCTTAGGCGCACATTGGACTGGACTAACCCATGAGCTGTTCTATATGGGATAGACTACACCATCGTCAAGCCACTTGATTATCTTCTTAATCACCACCTTCTTCATGATGGGGTTGAGCCTTCTTTGGTATACAATGGAATTGTTGTGATAATCATCAACAAAAATTTTGTGCATGAAAATAGTAGGGCTAATCCCCTTTAAGTCAGCCATAGTCCAACCTAAAGCTCTTTTATGTTGCGATAGCATATTTATTAAACTAGCTACTTGCTTAGGTGTAAGACTAGATGATATTATCACAGACAGAGTTTCATTACTGCCCAAATAAGCATATTTAATATGAGATGGCAAGGGCTTTAACTCTATAACGCCCTGGTTTTGGGCCTAGATGTTTTAGACATCGGACCGGACCGGTCGAGAACGATTCGAATCGCGTAAGGTGATTTAAGGAAATCAAGGATATGGATATGATAAAAATGTGGTAAAAATTTCTAAAATCCTCTAAACATATGTATAAGGGGTTGGTTAAATCAATTTTACAAAAAGAGTTTCGGAAATGACATATTTTGAGTAGTGACCAAATTGTAAAGTTTCAAAACTGTGGAAAATGTGATTTTTAAAAGAGAAGCCAAATTCTTAGAATATTTAGGGGCTTTATGGCAATTTAACATTTCCTTAATATGACATGTGTTTAAAATGGCTTTTGATTAAATAGCTTTAATTGGTTTTTATTTTAATTAATTAATTAGGTGGTTAATGTGAGATTCCATCACGTAACTACCATCTTTTTCTCATTTTCAGCCAAACACTATTTCATTCATTTCTCTCCAGAATTCTTTTCTCCCAAACACTCTCTTAATATTTCCTAATCAATTTTCAAGAAATCCTTTCAAGTTCTTCAAGATTTTGCTAAGGAAAACTTGTCATTCATTGATGAAAGCAAGAATTGGAGGTAAATCTCGTTCTCAACCTCTAATCAAAGTTCTTTATTGAAATTCCCAAGATATTTGGCTTCTAATCAATGTTTTTTGTTTAGTTTTTATTATAGATTTGATTGGAGATCAAAATCTTGTAAAAATATGGTTGAAATCTTAATTTTCGGATTTGTTTTGTTAAGTTCTATTGTGGATTGGTTTTAATTGAGTTTTAAGTTGGTTAATATGTTGAAATGAAGTTTTGATAACATATATCCTGAAATCCTTGAGATCCTTGAGCTTCTTGTAAGCTTTAAGTGAGTTTTTGAGGTGAAATGGTGGAATCCTGCTTGCTGGAGGTATAAGGATGGGTTAGCTTGTTTATTAGATGTGTTTTGATGTTTATAATGGATTGGAAGTGATGTATGTTGGCTGGGCCTGGTTTAGGAAACAATCGATTGAGTTTTTGGTTGTTTCGGATGGGTAAATTGGTGTAGTTTGGGTGAGCAACGAGTTTGTGAATTTTTTATGGTGTTGAAATGCATTTTAATGCATTTAGATCTCTATTTTGATGTTGTGAAAACAAGGGATCTTGATTCGGGAGCAAATGAGGCGTTGTTGGAGGCTCCGGAAGAGTAATTTTCGAGTCGGCGAGCAAGGCTTCGCGTATCGGTGAGTGGGAATGGTTTTTCCAGCTTTGTAACGCTTCGAGCGTGGTTATGCTTGTGTTAAGGATTTTAATGCCATTGTGTTAAGGATGCACTAGGTAAGTGATCCTTGGTTTCATGAGATTAATGCATATGATGTAAAGCATGGTTATGCTTGTGGTAATGGCATTGTGTTTATGCATGTAAAACAATGGATTATTGATGTTAAATGATTATATTGGCAAGTGATGGAAGTGGTTTTTGATTCTTGTAATCGGATATAGTTAGGCGGCTATAGGATTGGGTGCACTGTGAATAAAGTTGCCTTGGATGTCGAGGGGTTGTGATTGTGCAGTAATCTCCATCCAAGTACCCTAACGATTGAGGCTAAGATCACAACGGTGAATGGTTTAATTCCGTGTGTGAATCTTGTGGTATGTGTCCCATACTCTCGTTAGTGGAATTATACAACTATCGATGAGTGATGTTGAGGGGCTGTGATTGTGCCATTAATCTCTATCACGGGTGTTGAGGGGTTGTGATTGTTCTATGTAACTCCACCTTGTGTAGTCAGGTAGTATGTATGAAGCGTGTGGGACAACGCTTGTAATCCGCGTATCTGATTGTGTCCTTGAGTTGTTTTGGTTTGAGAAATGATCACTTGTAAACCAATATAATGAAGATGACTAATGGATAAGCATGAGATGCTTGTGATTATGCTAGAATGCATGTGATGCTTGGTAAAGCATGAGCACATGTTTATTTTCTGTTTTAAAATGATGCATAAGAGCACGTGTTTTAGAAAGTGCAATGATATCTTGAAAGGGCATGTTTTATGTAAAAGCATGTGTTGATGATAGTGTTATGCCATTTGTGTGAAATGCATTGATGAATGTTGTTTAGCGATCCTCACTATGCTTTGTGCTTACGCTCATTTGTTTCATCAACGCAGAGAATTAGGCATTTGAGGTAGCGTATAAGCAAGGGGAATCCAAGCATTTTTGGTCTAGCAAAGTATGTGGTTTTTCTTTGGTGTAATAAGAGGCAATGGGTGGGATTTCTACTCTTGGTTGATTGAGGATGTTGTTTGTTACTTTGTTCTTATGTGGTTAGGTATCTTGAGTTGTAATTGGCCTTTGAGGTTTGATTGATGCATGATTGTGGCTTTTAGCTTTTGAATGGTTTTAAAGACTAGGAAGCATGCCTATAGATCAAATGCTTGCTTGTATGATGACATGCTTTACCTCGTACTCCGTAATGTTGATATTTGATGCTTAAACATGTTGTATGTATGCTGTGGCATGTATTGGTATGATTTTAGGGGTGTTTATGAGTGAAAAATCAGCAAAATTTGCTGTTGTAGAGCAAGGCCTATCGGAATGCCCTTACCTGTTTCGAAACAGAGGCCTAAAATGGCCATGAGGTTTCGGAACGAGTAGAAACGTTCCGGAACGATTTGCTACTTGAAAGGTGTGCTTCGATTCTGGTTTCAGAACGCACCCGAGTATCAAAACGGTCAACCTGGTTTCAAAATGACCGTTCCGATACAGGGCCTTGTGTTTCGAAACACCCGACCGTTGGAGTTGAATTTGAATTTTTTCAGGTTTTTTATTCTTACATTTTAATCCTTGAGTCTTGAATGCTTAATTAAAAGAGTTGGGTTGATCCGTTTAAAATGAAATTTAACATGTTGGTATATTATATGTTTAATTTTGGATTGGTAACTTTAAAACTTGTTTAGTTATCAAAAATTGGAAATTTACATTCTAGTCCATGAAAGACAATTGTATGCAATTGATCCCCTAAATGAGCTTCGTTCGTTGTGTCGCTTCCGCTAAAATGTTTTGCTATTCACATAGGTTAATAATGTGCACCTAGAAAAGTTAAAAAAGGGTTGTTAATCGAGGTTGACTTTCACGAGTTGACTTTGGTTTTCCCCGTGTAATCTTCTTAGATTGGGCCGGGCGTCTAGGCCGGGCTAAAGGGTTACATTTGTTGGTATCAGAGCTAGGTTTCGAAGGAATTGGGGATGTTGGTACGTGAAATTGATATGTGTTGACGTATGTTGTTTGAAAATCATGCTATTGGTTGAATTTTGGAGCTAATGCTATGCTTGATTGATGTAAATCGTATGTGAAATTAATATGATTGTATGATGATGATGCGATGTTGATGTGTGCTGGTTTTGGATGATGGAAAGCATGTTGAGCATGATGTGTCACTGTATGCTATGCTATGTTGAGGGAAATCGGGGGGCCCATTGCCTTATTACACTAATCAAATGTTTTTTTTGTAAACTTGGATCCTCGCTTGAGGCTGGCCTAAATGGTTTGATTTGTTTTTATTTTTATGCTTTGTTTAAAATAGCACTATGGGTCCGAGGAGAGAGCTGAGGTCGAATACAATAGTGCCTCATGGCGACCAAGGTGAGCAAGGGGCTGATGTCCCTCATGGTTGAGGCGGTCAGGTTCAAGGAGGCCGAGTGAAATCTGAGCAGCACACGTGCTGGACATGTGGGTCGAGGGACCATTTGAAGCGAGATTGTCCTCGAGCAGCTAGAGAGGTTCATGATCATGTTGTTGTGACAGGGAATTCATGTTAGAATTGTGGCTCAGCAGATCACATGAGGCGGGAGTGTCCTTTGTTGGTTGGTGGAGGCGAGAGACGTGCACCTACTATGGCGTCACCTCAGAGAGGCCGTGGGCGCGGCCGAGGGAATTTCCAGAGGAGAGACGAGGGCCAGAGAGGCGTTGCTCATGTGGTAGCAGTTCGGCCTGAGGGAGGCGGTCCTGCCAGGGTTTATGCTCAGCGTGAGGAGCGCAATGATACCGATGTTATCGCAGGTACCTTTGCTCTACAGTCTTTATCATTGTTGGCTTTGATTGATTCTGGATCTACGCATTCTTATATCTTGAGTGCGCATGCGCATTTGCTTGATATACCTGTTGAGTTGCTTGAAGTAGGAATGCAAGTGACTAGTTCTTTTGGTGAGACTGTAGTCACTAGGAAGTTGTACAGGAGATGCCCTTTATCTGTGCAAGGACATGTTTTTCTTGTGGATTTGATGGAGTTATCCTTCTACATATTCGATGTAATCCTTCGCATGGATTGGTTGACGGAGCATAGAGCGGCGTCTGACTTTGATGTCAAATGGGTTACCTTAAAGCTGGCCGATGATTATGAAGTAGTGGTAGTAGGCGAGAATGTGAAATTCTTGTCAAAAGTCATTTCGGTTTTGGAAGCAAACCGTATGATGAGGTTGTGTTGTGAGGCTTACCTTACCTATGTGATGAATCCTAGCACAAAGGATGCACGTGTGCAAGATATTCAAACCGTTTGCGATTTTTTGGGTGTCTTTCCGAAAGAATTGCTTGGGTTGCCACCAAACAGGGCAGTTGAGTTTGGTATCGAGTTGTACGAGAATACGACTCCGGTGTCCATTGCTCCTTATTACATGACACCTAAAGAGCTAAAAGAGTTGAAAACGCAACTGCAGGAGTTGTTGGATCGAGGGTTCATCCGACCGAGTGTGTCACCTTGGGGTGCACCGGTCTTGTTTGTAAAGAAGAAAGATGGGACAATACGGATGTGCATAGATTATCAGCAAATGAACAAGTTGACGATCAAGAACAAATATCCCTTTCCTAGAATTGATGATCTCTTTGATCAGTTCCGGGGAGCCTTGGTGTTTTCTAAGATAGACTTGAGGCCAGGATATTACCATTTGAAGGTGAAGGATGTGGACGTACCTAAGGCAGATTTTCGGACAAGGTACGAGCATTACAAGTTCTTAGTGATGCCGTTTGGTTTGACTAACGCGCCTGCTGCTTTCATGGACATGATGAATCGTGTATTCCATGAATTCTTGGATCAGTTTGTGGTGGTGTTCATCGATGATATCCTTGTGTATTTGCGTACTGAGGAGGATCGTGATAGACACTTGAGAATCGTTTTGCAAGCGTTGTTGGAAAATCAGTTGTATGCCAAGTTAAGTAAATGTGAGTTTTGGCTTAGGGAGGTGGTCTTCCTTGGACATGTTGTGTCAGCTGAGGGTATTCGCGTTGATCCGCATAAAGTAGAGGCTGTGATGAGTTGGAAAGTGCCTAAGTCGATAACGGAGGTACGAAGTTTCCTTGGTCTAGCTGGGTATTACCATAGGTTTGTCGAGGGTTTCTAGAAGATAGCTGCACCTTTGACCAAATTGTTGCAAAAGAATGTTCGTTTTGAGTGGACAGATGCGAGGCAGCAAGCTTTTGAGAAGTTGAAGGAAGCTTTGACACAAGCTCTTCTGATTCAGCCTCAGTCTGGTAAAAAGTTTGTGGTCTATAGTGATGCGTCCATTGTTGGTTTGGGCTGTGTGTTGATGCAGGAAGGTAAGGTAGTAGCCTATTCATCTAGGAAGTTGAAGGTGCATGAGCGTAACTACCCTACTCATGATCTTGAGCTTGCAACTGTTGTGTTTGCTTTGAAGATCTGGAGGCACTACCTGTATATTGAGAAGTGTGTTGTGTTCACAGATCATAAGAGTCTGAAGTATCTTATGTCTCAGAGGGAGTTGAATCTTAGGCAACGTCGTTGGGTGGAGTTGCTTAAGGATTATGATCTAACGATCGTGTACCACCCGGGCAAAGCTAATGTTGTAGCCGATGCTTTGAGCAGGAAAGTGGTCGTAGAGTTGAGAGCGATGTTTGCTCGCTTGACCATATCGCGTGGTGGTGGTCTTATTGCGGAATTGCAAGTGAAACCATCTCTGATTCAGATGATCAAAGATAAGCAGTTGCTTGATGGTTCCCTTGTTTGGCATGTTCAGGACGTTGCAGAGGGTAGGACTTCGGATTTCAGCTTTAATGATGACGATGTTTTGTGCTTTGGGAGTCGAATAGTGGTGCCAGATGATATTGAGTTGAGGCGCACTATTCTGACAGAAGCTCATAGTAGTCCTTTTGCTATGCATCTTGGCAGTACAAAGATGTATCATGATTTGAAAGATGAGTACTACTGGGTGGGGTTGAAAAAGGATGTGGCTGAATTCGTTAGTAAGTGCATGGTGTGTCAGCGAGTGAAGGCTGAACATCAGGTTCCTTTTGGGTTGTTGCAGCCTCTGAGAATTCCAGAAAAGAAGTGGGAAAGAACTACTATGGATTTTGTGTCTAGGTTGCCGTTGTCACCGTCAAAGAAGAATTCGGTTTGGGTGATTGTTGATCGCCTTACAAAGTGTGCACATTTTATGCCTGTGCATACTATGTATACCTTGGATAAGTTGGCTGAGATGTACATAGCTGAGATTGTGCGGTTGCACGGTGTGCCAAAGTCTATAGTGTCAGATAGGGATCCGAGGTTTACAACGCGATTTTGGGAATGTTTGCATCAAGCCATGGGTGCACGGTTGAATTTTAGTACTTCGTTTCATCCTTAGACAGATGGACAGTCGGAGCGTGTGATTCAAGTTCTTGAGGACATGTTGAGATGTTGCGTGATAGATTTTCAGGGTTCTTGGGAGAAGCACTTGTCGTTGGTTGAGTTTGCGTATAATAACAGTTACCAGGCAAGTATTCAAATGGCTCCATACGAGGCACTGAATGGGAGAAGATGTAGAACCCCTCTCTGTTGGGCAGAAGTTGGGCAAAAGTTGATTTCGATGCAAGCTATGTTAAAGGGAACCACCTAGAAGGTGAAGCTCTTTTGTGAGCATTTGAAGGCAGCATCAGATAGGCAAAAGTCTTACGCGGATCTGAAGCGTAAGGAGATTGAGTTCGCGGTTGGCGAACGTGTGTTTTTTGAAAGTATCGCCTCGGAAGAAGGTGATGAGATTTTGGCGTAAGGGTAAACTTAGCCCAAGGTTCATTGGACCCTACGAGGTTGTGGAGCGTATTGGTCCTGTGGCATATCAGTTGAGATTGCCTTCGGAGCTAGAAAAGATACATGATGCGTTCCATGTCTCTATGTTGCGAAAGTACAAATCGGATCCTTCGCATGTGATGCCTGTTGATGGGAATGAGTTGAATCTGGATCTGTCTTATGATGAGGAACCAGTGAGGGTTCTGGATGTGTGCAGTAAAGTTCTTCGTTGTAGGACGATAGAGCTTGTGAAGGTGTTGTGGCGACACCGAGGAGTTGAGTAGGCCATGTAGGAAAGCAAGGCGGACATGCTGAAGCAGTTTCCGCACCTTTTTCCTTCAGGTAAAATTTCGAGGACAAAATTTCCTAAGTGGGGGAGAGTTGTAATGCCCTGGTTTTGGGCCTAGACGTTTTAGACATCGGACCAGACCGTTCGAGAACGGTTCGAATCGCGTAAGGTGATTTAAGGAAATAAAGGATCGGTATAGGATAAAAATGTGGTAAAATTGCTAAAATGCTCTAAAAATATGTATAAGAGGTTGGTCAAATCAATTTTACAAAAAGAGTTTCGGAAATGGGACATTTTGAGTAGTGACCAAATTGTAAAGTTTCAAAACTATGGAAAATGTGATTTTTAAAAGAGAAGCCAAATTCTTAGAATCTTTTGGGGGCTTTATGGCAATTTAACCTTTCCTTAATATGACATGTGTATAAAATGGCTTTTGATTAAATAGCTTTAATTGGTTTTTATTTTAATTAATTAATTAGGTGGTTAATGTGAGATTCCATCACGTAACTACCATCTTTTCCTCATTTTCAGCCAAACACTATTTTCATTCATTTCTCTCCAGAATTCTTTTCTCCCAAACACTCTCTTAATATTTCCTAATCAATTTTCAAGAAATCCTTTAATGTTCTTTATTGAAATTCCCAAGATATTTGGCTTCTAATCATTTATTTTGGTTGAGTTTTCATTATAGTTTTGATTGGAGATCAAAATCTTGTAAAAATATGGTTGAAATCTTAATTTTCGGATTTGTTTTTGTTAAGATCTGTTGTGGATTGATTTTAATTGAGTTTTAAGTTGGTTAATTTGTTGAAATGAAGTTTTGATAACATAGATCCCGAAATCCTTGAGATCCTTGAGCTTCTTGTTAGCTTTAAGTGAGTTTTGAGGTGAAATGGTGGAATCTTGCTTGCTGGAGGTATAAGGATGGGATATGTTGTTTATTAGATGTGTTTTGATGTTTATAATGGATTGGAAGTGATGTATGTTGGCAGGACTTGGTTTAGGAAACAATCGATTGAGTTTTTGGTTGTTTTGGATGGGTAAATTGGTGTAGTTTGGGTGAGCAACGAGTTTGTGAATTGTTGCTGGTGTTGAAATGCATTTTAATGCATTTAGATCTCTGTTTTGATGTTGTGAAAACAGGGGATCTTGATTAGGGAGCAAACGCGGCGTTGTTGGAGGCTCAGAAAGAGTAATTTTCGTGTTAGCGAGCAAGGCTTCACGTATCGGTGAGTGGGAATGGATTTTCCAGCTTTGTAACGCTTCGAGCGTGGTGTTGGGAGCTTAGTGTAAGTTTGAAACACTTAGCTAAGCTCAAGAGTAAGTGATTCGAAAGTGTCTTGGAAATGTGCTATGTTTTGATAAAAATGCACTTGGGTTATATGTGGTTTTGATTACTGTTTTAATGCATGTTTTAAGCATGGTTAATGTTGGATTTTAATGCCACTGTGTTAAGGATGCACTAGGTAAGTCATCCTTGGTTTTATGAGACTAATGCATATGATGTAAAGCATGGTTATTCTTGTGGTAATGTCTTTGTGTTTATGCATGTAAAATAGTGGATTATTGATGTTAAATGATTATATTGGCAAGTGATGGAACTGGTTTTTGGTTCTTGTAATCGAATATAGTTAGGCAGCTATAGGATTGGGTGCACCGTGAATAAAGGCGCCTTGGATGTCGAGGGGTTGTGATTATGCCGTAATCTCCATCCAAGTACCCTAACGATTGAGGCTAAGATGACACCGGTGAATGGTTTAATTTTGTATGTGAATCTTGTGGTATGTGTCCCATACTCTCGTTACTGGAATTATACAACTACCGATGAGTGATGCTGAGGGGTTGTGATTGTGCCATTAATCTCCAACACGGGTGTTGAGGGGTTGTGATTGTGCCATGTAACTCCACCTTGTGTAGTCCGGTAGTATGTATGAAGCGTTTGGGACAACGCTTGTAATCTGTGTATCCGATTGTATCCTTGAGTTGTTTTGGTTTGAGAAATGATCACTTGTAAGCCAATATAATGACGATGACTAATGGATAAGCATGAGATGCTTGTGATTATACTAGAATGCATGGGATGCTTGGTAAAGCATGAGCAAAGGTTTATTTGCTGTTTTAAAATGTTGCATAAGAGCATGTGTTTTAGAAAGTGCAATGATGTCTTGAAAGGGCATGTTTTATGTAAAAGCATGTGATGATAATAGTGTTATGCCATTTGTGTGAAATGCATTGATGAATGTTGTTTAGTGATCCTCACTAAGCTTTGTGCTTACGCTTATTTGTTTCATCAATGCAGAGAATTAGGCATTTGAGGCAGCGTATAAGCAAGGGGAATCCAAGCATTTTGGTCTAGCAAAGTATGTGGTTTTTCTTTGGTGTAATAAGAGGCAATGGGTGGGATTTCTACTCTTGGTTGATTGAGGATGTTGTTTGTTACTTTGTTCTTATGTGGTTTGGTATCTTGAGTTGTAATTGGCGTTTGAGGTTTGATTGATGCATGATTCTGACTTTTAGCTTTTGAATGGTTTTAAAGACTAGGAAGCATGCCTATAGGTCCAATGCTCGCTTGTATGATGACATGCTTTAGCTCGTACTCCGTAATGTTGACCTTTGATGCTTAAACATGTTGTATGTATGCTGTGACATGTATTGAAATGTTTTCGGGGGTGTTTATGAGTGAAAAACCAGCAAAATCTTCTGTTGCAGGGCAAGGCGTATCGGAACGCCCTTACTTGTTTTGGAAAAGAGGCTTGAAATGGTCATGAGGTTTTGGAACGGGTAGGAACGTTCCGGAACGATTTGCTACTGGAAAGGGGTGTTTCGATACAGGTTTCAGAACGCACCCGAGTATCGAAACGGTTTACCTGGTTTCGTAACGACCGTTCCGATATAGGGCCTTGTGTTTCGAAACATCCGATCGTTGGAGTTGAATTTGAATTGTTTCAGGTTTCTGATTCTTACGTTTTAATCCTTGAGTCTTGAATGCTTAATTAAAAGAGTTGGGTTGATCCGTTTAAAATGAAATTTAACATGTTGGTATATTATATGTTTAATTTTGGATTGGTTACTTTAAACTTGTTTAGTCCTCAAAATTTGTAAATTTACATTCTAGTCCCTGAAAGACAATTGTATGCAATTGAACCCCTAAATGAGCTTCGTTCGCTGTGTCGCTTCCGCTAAAATATTTTGCTATTCACATAGGTTAATAATGTGCATCTAGAAAATTTAAAAAGAAAAAAAAAGGGTCATTAATCGTGGTTGACTTTCACGAGTTAACTTTGGTTTTCCCCGTGTAATCTTCTTAGTTCGGGTCGGGCGTCTAGGCCGGGCTAAGGGGGTTACAAACTCTAATGAAGGAGCATGATCAAGTGAAGGCTTAGGAGGAATAATTTCTGAAAAATCAAGAGGTTCAAAGTGCGTACCTGGTTTTGCTTCGAGCAAGCTCGATTGCTCCACCTCTTCAGATAATTCATCGAATTCCTCATACTCGATCTCGTAGTCCTCCTTATTGTCTTCCTCTTGGATCTGCTCATATTCATCCATTTCTAAGAAATTGCTGCAGCAAAAGTCTGCAGTCTCCCTATTTGTTGTAGCATCCATGTACTGACACTCTTCATATTCGTCCACATATTTCAGAGTGTTGAAGACATTGATTGTCACCTCTTGATCAGCCACCCTCATGGTAAACTCACCATTTTCACATTCTATTAGAATTCTTCTAGTTGCTAGAAATGGCCGCCCCAAAATAATGGGTGCGTTATCATCCGCCTCACAATCAAGAATGAGGAAGCCGACTGGGAAGATGAAACTGTCCACCTTCACCATTACATCTTCTACTCTTCCTTTCAGGCGTACATAAGATCGGTCGGCCAATTGCAAGATAACCGTAGTTGGCCTTATATCTCCTATGTCGAGCTTCATGAAGACTGACTTTGGCATGAGATTTACACTAGATCCAAGGTCACACAAGGCTTTTCTCACAGAGTTATAACCTATTGAACACATTATAATAAAGCTGCCTGGATCCTGTCTCTTATGAGGCAATTTGCTCCACACAGAATAGCATTCATTTGTTGTAGCAACTGTCGCATACCGCTCAACCTTCCTTTTCTTGGTGACGATGTCCTTGAGAAACTTAGCATAAGTGGGCATCTAATCAATGGCTTCTAAGAACGGGACCTTAATATGTAGTTGGTCTAGAACATCAACGAATTTCCTAAACTGGAGATTCTCATTTTGTTTCTTCAATCGTTGAGGGAAGGGAGGTAGGGGTCTAAATTCTTCCTCTATTGACGCTGGTTTCTTATTTGTTGTAGCATTTTCCCTAACATCCATAGTTTCATTCACCAAATCCCCTTCCTTCTCCTTCTCACATGATGTTTCAGCTTACAATCCTGGTTCTCTTGCACTTCCTTTGGAGCAGAGTCTTATTTGTTGTTCCCCCAAACTTATCTTCAGTGTTAAGTTGGGTAACACTCCTCAATCTGAGAGCACTGCATTGCTCTTTGTCATGCTTCTTAGTGACTTCAGTATCACTAGGTAGATTTCCTTGGGGTCGCGCATGTAATGATTGAGCAATTTGACCCACTTGCATTTCCAACGATCGCAAGGATGAACTGTGACTTTGCAGCAAACCTCCTTGATTTTTGATGGACATGGAGTGATCTTGAAGCAATGTATTAGTTGATTCCATAAATTCCTTCGTGGATGTCATGAAATCCTTAAGTATAGCTTCTAACGAATTGCTATTGGATATAGATGCAAAACCCTTGTTGTTTTGCCACGGCATATTCTGTTGTGGTCCGTGTGATTTTCCCAGATTCTGCTGATTTGCATTCCCATAACTGTTATTCCCTTGATTTCCCCAAGATAGATTAGGATGCTGACGCCATCCAACATTATAGGTGTTCGAGTAGGGATTGTTATTCTGATTGGAATTCCCTACATAGTTAGCAGATTCTTGGTTGTCTGGGCACTCGCTCAAGTGGTGGTTTCCATTGCAACGAAGGCAAGTTGATGCCACTCTTACTTCCTTCACCTCACTAGGCTTTTGGAGATTCTTTAGCATGGTCGTGATAGTGGTTAATTGGGATGCTACTAAGGCATCCATATCCGTATCACGTGATACTTGACTTTTCCTCCGCATTCCAAGTCTTGATGAGGGAAATTGATAATCATTGTTGGCTGTTCTATCAAGGATGTCAGAGGCTTCCTCGGGTGACTTGTCTAGCAATGTCCCATTTGCTAAGGCATCTAGCATCATTCTGGTGGGAGCATTAACACCATTGTAGAACATAACCACTTGTGTCCAATCATGAAAACCGTGATTAGTGTACTTGTGCAATAATCCCTTAAATCTATCCCAACACTCATACATTGATTTGTCATCAGACTGGCGAAAGGATGCGATGTCATTCCTCAACTGAGTGTTCCTATTTTGTGGATTATACCGCAGCAAAAAGCTCTTGCACAAATTTGTCCATGTTTCCAATGATCCGGCTGGCACACCACTCAACCATTCTCGTGCTCGATCACGCAAAGAATAAGGAAAGAGTTTGAGTTTCAACACATCCTCGTGCACTCCTTGTTGACGAAAAGAGTCACACACTTCTAAGAAAGCACGAATGTGTTGTCTAGAATCTTCATGAGGTGAGCCTCCAAACTGACCAATTGAGTTCAACATGTTGAACATGACAGGTTAAAGCTCAAAGTGGGCCGCCTGAATTTCGGGAGCAACACTTCCTGAATTAAGATCATCTAAGACATGATTTAGGTGATCTCCAATAGCTCTGGGTCTTGCTGGAGCATTTTGACCTTGGTCTCCAATTGCTGCAGCAGGTTCCCCTTGATGTCGAGCTCTGTTCATGATTCTAATTGCTTATTGTATACGTCTCCGCTGACAAAATAGATGTTCAATTTCAGGAATATAAGGTAATATAACTCTCGATGTCTTCTTCGGCGCATGCAATACCACAATACCTAAAAAAAAAACAAATACAAGTTAAGAAAATATATAAAAACAAAATAAACTAGTGTAAAGATTAAACCTAAAACAACCAATTGCCAATCCCCAGCAACGACGCCAAAAACTTGTTTGCGTGTGTGATGTACTATAAATGATATACAAATATGGTGCAAGTATACACGTCAGACAAGGAATAATGTGATGAGTGAGTATTGTCTCCACATGGATTGGAGGTGTTTCAAGGTAAGTTAAGCACACAAGTGTCACAAAATGTAAATGTTGTGACAAATCATGATAGAGTGATGAATGTTGTAGCAAATCAGAACAGAGTTATAAATGATGTAGCAAATAAAGATGAAAGATAGCGTGCTGAATTCAGTAGACTTACAAGTCCTCTTACACATGTGACACTCGCTTGGGAATGACTGACTGGGTTTCCTGGTTAACCTATATTTTAGCTCTCTACTAGGGTTTACCTCTCTAACTTAGTCTATGCTCGGTGGGATTTACTCAAGGGGCTCCCCAACTATCTCTAGCAAGGAAACTAGGAGTAGGAAATGCTACAGCAATACCTCTCAGCGTAAACTCTATCACTCCCTATACCCAAAAAGATCTATCCTTCTTAGCCGTTGAAACCCAACACTTATCTCTAAGGTGGATTAGAGTTGTGCCTCTCAGCATCAAACTCCATTTTCTATGCAGGTTAAAGAAAGCTCTCTCGACAACTAACCTCAACTCACACCTAAGGAAAGGCCAACTCTCAAAGGCTCTTACAACCCTAAGCATTTAACAACATAGACAAAGCATAGATACGAGCAAGAGATAAATAAACATTCATAAAAGAAACTAAAACATAGTTCATCCAAACAGCCCAAGCCACATAAATCAGTTCATGGCTGGGCAAATATCATCTGAAGTATCTTCGTTCATACAACCCATTTTCTAGATATAAAATAAATGCTAAAGCAACAAAAAGGGGAGAGGAGACTCCCAATCCGCGATGCACTGCAGTGCCGTGAACCGGCCTAGGCTTGCCGCCTCTCTCAAGGTCAGCAAGGTCAGAACCTTGGAGCTTCAACAATGGAGGACACCGAGTGGAGGAAGAAGAAAAGAAAAGAGTCGCCTTTTCTTTCTCTCCCTAGCCTTTTTGTCACCTTTTCACGCTCTCCCTTAAATGAGGGTTTCATGTCCTTTATATAGTGGAGGCTCCTAGGGTTTTGTGCCCTAATAAGTCTCTAGCGTCCAGGGAATATTCCCTATACATGTGGGGCACAATCAAACAAAAGGGGGCTCGCACATGTGGGCTATCAGCGTGTGCACGTTACTTTGTCTTTTCTTGTGCCCAGAATTGCTATCTAATTTGCTATAGCATTTTCCTTCCTTGACCTACTTCATACGAGCTTCACATGCACACCAGCAAATACCCTTAAAGCAGCATTTAATCTCATGAAATAAAGCCAAACCACCAACAAGTAAAGATACATGCAACTATATGCTCTAAATGCACCTACATGCTATGAGATGACCTCGAGAACAAACATATACTTAAGCAAAAAGGTGTAAAATATAAGCATTTTGGCAAGTCATCAGTTGCCGGGGCATTACACAACTCGAATGACATTATTCTAAAGGCATACGTCCCATATGGACACGTGAAGGTGGTCTTCTCTTGATCACCATGGGCGATGTCAATCTAGTTATAACCTGAATAACCATCCAAAAAGCAATAGAAAGCTTTACCTGCCAGCCTATCTAACATTTGGTCGATGAAAGGCAATGGGAATCGGTCCTTCCATGTGGCATTGTTCAGCTTTCTGTAGTCCATGCACACTCTCCATCTTGTGATAGTCCTGGAGGGAATCAATTCATCCTTGATGTTTTGCACCACTGTCATGGCACCCTTCTTTGGCACGCATTGTACTGGGCTAACCCACGAGCTATTAGAAATGGGATAAATTATTCTGGTATCAAGCCATTTGATAATCTCCTTCTTCATTACTTCTTTCATGCTCGGATTCAGCATTCTCTGGCCTTCAATGGTCTTGTCATGGTGCTCCTCCAAGATAATCTTGTGCATGCAAATGGTTAGGCTTATACCTCAGATATCGGCAAAGGTCCAACTCAAAGCTTGCTTATAATTGCTTATAATTTCCAGCAATCTTCCCTCCTGATCATTAATGAGATCAGCAACAATGATCACTGGCAAAGTTGAGTTTTTACCTAAATAAGTATACTTCAAATGGTTTGGCAATGGTTTCAGCTCCAATTTTGGTGACTCCTCAATTGATGGTTTTAGTACCTTTATTTCTCTATCAACAAACTCCAGTGGCTCAAAATAGCTCACTTCTTCAGCCTCCAAGGTTTCTTCAGGCTCCTCACTCATCTCATCATTGTCATCCAGCTCGTTGGCTTTACAATTTGGGTCCTGGCATGACTGTGCAACGTCCAAAGTGAAAATAAACTCCATCATCTCATCAGTTTGGCATTCCTCAAGTTCATCTACGCATTTAAGAGCTTGAAACACATTAAATGGAACATGTTGATCAGTCAGTCGCATAGTAAGCTCACCCTTTTGAACATCAATCAAAGCCCTACCCGTGGCAAGGAATGGTCTTCCCGAAATAATTGGGACATTAATATCTGCCTCATAATATAAAATGATAAAATCAGCTGGTAAAGTAAATTTGTCTACCTTTACCATCACATCCTCAATCTTACCCTTAGGATGTGTGTAACCCCTTTGACCCGGTCTAGGCGAAAGACAGAACCGAACGGCTCACACGAGGAATATTGAAGTAAACCAGGAAGTTTACCTTAGTAAACGATCCTATTTTTTCATTTTATCTTGTCTAGATGCTCATTATTATCCTATGTGGTAAAAATCGTAGCGAAACGATTTGCAGCTCGACCAGATAACGTTTAGGGGCTCAATTGCATAAAAACACATTTTAGGGACCATTTTGTAATTTTATCAAATTATAGGGACTTCTTCAATTTTTAAGTTACCAACCTTTAATTAAAACACATTACATGCCTCTCTGTCAAAACTCAACTAAAAAAATCATCCATGCTCATTTAATTGCATCCACAACATTCAGGGACTAAAACATAAAGAAACAGAAGTTCAAAAGATTCCAATAACCAACTTAACAGCTGGGTGTTTTGTTACATGTTGCCATGTATCGGAACACCCGTTTCAGAACAGGGTCGAGCGTCTCGAAGCACGAGCTCGTATCAAAACACCCTCTATAGTGCTTCAGAACACGAGATTCTAGTAGCCAAACGTATCGAAACACTCCTCCCTGTTTCGGACGACCTAGGCCAACTCAAGCACACTGTTTCGATACAGTCTTAGGTGTACTGAAACACCTGGGCCTGTAATGACACTTTTTGCTGGTTTTTCACACTTTAATCCAATCAAAATCATTACAACATGCTTCCAACATGCCTACAACACATCTAAACATCAAACCTCAATCATACATGGCAATTTCAACATCAGAGCATGGCAATAAGCATTAAAGAAATCTATAGGCATGCTACCTATGCAAGATAACCACTCAAAAGCCAAAACACAAACTAAATCAATTATCAACAAGTAAAGGTAATTTACAAGTCATCAAAGGCATCACAAACTTGCCACAAAACAGGGAGTTTCAGGACACATTCTCCCAAAACAATAAGGCTTACTCCCATTGCCAACTATTATTACTAATAGGTAAAAATAAAACCATACTCGAGTTAAGTCTCACTCCTTGGGGTCCTTCTTGCTTCTTTGCTGCCAAAATATGTTATTTCTGTACATTATTGGAAAAAGAGAGCATAAGCAATAATGCCTAGTGAGGGATGCTCAAAACAAACCAACCACAACAATGCATTTTAAAACCATTTCACATTTAGAAATCTCTATCTCATCATGCTCTTTCTATCTCATGCTTGAAACCATTTTCAAAGCAAAAACCACATCATTTTAACCACATGTACCATATATCTCATGTATTTAACCAAATGCAAAGTCTCAAAGCAAAGCCATACATGCTTGTCTCTCATAAAGCATTTCTCAAAACATGATCTCATATGAAAATCTCATTTCACTAATTTTTTTATAAACAAGGTGCATGTGAATCTAATATATTGGCATTTAGGCAACATTACTCGGATATGCAGATAGCTTGACGAAATCTCACATCGTCAAGTCCTACCTCAGTGGAATCTCACATCACCGAACTCTCATGGCGACATCTCTCCTCGCCACAAAGCATGATGGAATTTCACATCATCAAGACCTACCGTGGTGGAATCTCTCATCACCACACTCTCACTTTGGAATGGGATGACACTACCCCCATTGCCCGAACCAAAGAGCACATACGAATTTTGTATATTATAGTGCACTTCTCATCCTATTGGTCGACCAATTATATACGGTAACAATAATCTCATCTCATGCCAATATACTCATTTTACACATCATTTACCTATTGTTATCAATGCATCAATATAAATCATTCTCATCCCATTCAAAAGCATAAATAAAGCATGGCAGTTTTCTCATCAAATTCTATCTATTCAAAATCACAATTCTATCTCATGGGATCACATAAATCATCATATCATTTATCAAAACATGCATAAAACAGTAGTTTTAATTCTATCTTCAAAACACGAGCATGATCATAAAAATCAATGGGATAAAAACCGAGAAACGAGAGCAAAACATCTCAAACTTACTTCTGGGCTTAGATTAATGTTTTAAACTCAATCTAAACCCCAAACCTTGCTTTCAAGTCTTTGAAAGGCTTTTTAAAACCAATTCCACTCACCAACAACGCCTCGCTTGCTTTGCCGAAGCGAAATCAAGCTTCCGAAGCTCCCGGAACTTCACTGATTTCTTCCGATATGTTCTCCCCTGTTTATACCACACAAGAACGGAGGATTAATGCATCTCAATGCATTAAAATCACCAGCAACAAAAGCCACTTCGATGCTCTGCCCAAAAACACCAAAACGCCTAATCGAAACAATCGAAAACACTTTTGATTACTGTACAAACTCAACCCAACCAAAACCTAACACTTCCATCCAATTTTAATCATCAAACAACATCCAAAAACAACCTAATAGAATCCTTATATCTCCAGCAACACCAAAACCACATTATCACCACAAAAACCCAAATCTAACAATCTTAACAACTAGAGATCCAACCTATTTCGGGATTCCAATGTTAAAACCTTTATTTCAACATCATTTAACATCCAAATCATGATTAAAATCAATCTAAAATTAACCAAAACAATACCATTACAAAAATCTTGAGAAATCATCTTTCAAAGCTTGATCTAACCATTTTCATCAAATAGATTATAAAACTTTATCAATAAACACAATTAGAGAGACAAAAACTTGGGAATTTCATTAAAGAACCTTGATTAGAGGAGAGAAAATAAATATCACCTCTATCACAAGTTTTTCCCTTGATTGCAATGATTTAGATGAAAACCTTCAAAAAATCCATAGCTAGTTAATGTAGAAATCCATGAGAATCATTTAGAAATCAAAAGTGGGTGAAAAGAGATAAATCTCTAGATATTTTAGTGATAAAAAGTGTAACACCCCGATTTTGGGCCTAAGAGTCTTTAAGGTTGACTCGGGGTTCGTAAGACCTTGATTAGAGATCCGGGTTAGTTTGGGAGTGGTTCAGGGAAAACATAGTTCAGGATATGATAAAATTATGAGAAAAATTCCTAAAATCCTCCGAAAATATATATAAAGGTTTGGTGGAGTCAATTTTGAAAAATGACTTTTGGAAGATTGATATTTTGGTTTAGTGACTAATTTGTAAAGAATACAAAATATGTTTTTAAAGACTATTTTGAAAGAGGGCCAAAACTTAGAATCTTTAGGGAGCTATTACACCCAGGGTGTTATTAGTCTTTTCCCTTGTTTTTGTATTTTTAAAAGGTTTAATAAATTTATTTATTAAATGAGTTTTAATAAAAGGGATTTTAATAGGATAAATCATTTTCTTACGAAACTATTTTTCTCCTAAATTTTTCTCTCAACGTTCCCATCAGCCAAACTATCTTTTCACCACTAAAATCTCTATAGATTTATCTCTCTCACCCACTTTTGATTTTTAAATGATCCCCATGGATTTCTACATCAACTAGCTATGGATTTCTTGAAGGTTTTCATCTAAATCATTGCAATAAAGGGAAAAAGTGTGTGTTAGAGGTGATCTTTCTTTTCTCTCCTCTAATCAAGGTTCTCTAATGAAATTCTCAAGTCTTTGTCTCCCTAGTTGTGTTTAATAACAAGGTTTTATAATCAATTTGATGAAAATGGTTAAATCAAGCTTTGAAAGTGTAACATCCCAAAAACCGGTCTAGTTGGAATCGGGTTCCGGCAATCGTGAATTAGATATTAAAATGATCAAACATTGCATCCACATAGCTGATTTCATGATTAGGGACCTTAATTGAACTTATTCTTAGTTAAGGATTTCCTTGAAAATGCCTAAAAATGATGTTTTTGAGCTAGGCATTTCGATACAGTAAGACATGTACCGAAACAGCATAGGTAAGGCGTTACAGAACAACTATAGAGTGTTTCGATATAGTTCTAACGGTTTTAACTAACTTTTGGACTTTTGCTTAGCCGTATCGATACAATCCTACGTGTATCGATATGTGTCCTTGCAGAAATGATTTTTAGTAATCAATATGCAAAGAATGACACGTGGTGATAACTCACCTGCTTGAGTTTGTCCTTCCCATGTGGAAGCTGATTAGAAAGGATGGCTAATAGTCATCATTTTCCTTGAGTTGATAAAAAGTTAGAAAGGATAAGAAAATATGGATATTAATATATTAAGTTTTCCCTTTTGCTAAGGGAAAACCTTTTCATTGGTCTTTGGTGAGGTGGGATATGATTAAGGCTATAGTTTCCATGAGAAGGAATAATGAAAAGTTCTCATCTTTATTTTTCCTATTACCGAAACCAAATCTCATCCATTGTCTTGAAAACAAGCTCACACCTCCATTGTCTTCAACCTTGAGCTCATAAGCATACACCTTTCAATTTATGATCCATAAGCTTAGGCTTTCTTTGATTTAAGAACATCAATTCGTAGCTACCGATCGGGAAAGTGAAGACACTAAATAAATTATCGATCCTCTTGATTATTGAATGCCTAATTTCAAGTTAAAAGCTTTATGATAAGCTTTTGATCCTTAATCTCCAAACTACAGATTTGTCTAATAGCTAGTAGATATTCTAAGTATCGATATTGTCCTATTAATTAAAATAATCCCTTATTGTTCTTCCTAGTTCAAGAATTAGAAAAGACTAATCTATCGTCTCCATCGAAAGCTAGGAATAAAGGGATTGTCATTCGGAAGCCATATGAGCTTTGGATTATCAAGGTCAGTGTAGTCGGAGTCTCGAGAGTTGGCTAGGTGCCAAACTCGAATCATTGATTACTGATTATTGCATCTCTGATTTTCTATTAAAGGTCTTTGCATAAAAAACCCCATTGAAAGTCTCATTGGTAAGCATAAGTATGGTATTTTAAGCATTGAATATTTATTATCACATGTTGCTATTGAAACTTTGAAATATGTCTATCGCTATTGAATTATTGTTATTGATATTGATGTGGAAATATTATTATTGAAATATCGTTGTTGAACTATTGATTATTGAGCCTTGAATTCGAGAGTATTGGATACAATTGGCATGCCATAGAATTCATGAGCTCATTTGTACGGGTATTGGGCTTCGTCCATTGGTGCGGAGGAGGGATGTGTTGTGTGTTGGTCAATTGGTGCAGAGGAGGAATTATGACACGGCTGTTATTGCTATTGTTGGTGTTGTGGTGGAATTCGTGTATCCAAATACGGTTGAATCGATCCATGAAAAATTATTTATTATTGCTATTGATCATTGTTGCTATGATATTGAATATTAATGCCATGATATGTACCGTTGTATTGAACATAGAAATGATGTTTGAGTTCTTAACATATTAATAATGATGAAATTGAGACAAGTTGCATTACATGATATATTCAGTCATTGTTCATGGCTACCTCACTTAGAATATATAAGTCTAATGCATTCATTATCCATACATTTTAGGTTAAGAGCTATCGTTTCAAGATTGGAGCTAGTTGGTTGAGCGACAAATCAGCTTGAGCCTAAAGTAAAGTATTTTGTCCTTATGAACTCCTAGAATGGTGGCAAAGTAGTTAAACTAGTTGATTTTGATATTTTGTCTATGTGTATAAAGGCTATGTGTTTTAAGTGCCCTAAATGACTTGTTAAAGGATTGCTTAAAATGGTTTAATATGCATATTTGTCTTTAAAATGTGAAAGTATAGTAAACGTGTTCACATGATCTTAAAATTTGGAATGCTAGTAGTTTATAGCATTAAAAGGTGAAAGTATAGTAAACATGTTTTATGTGGTTTCATTGCATTTGAACATCGTTTGGTAAGTCAATTCAATTAAAAACCAGTACAATCTGTCATTACAGGTCAGGCCGTATCGACACGGGGTAATGGCGTATAGATACGGGTAAGCATATTTGAACCTAAGGAATAAGGCGTATCGATACGGTTTAGAGCTGTATTGAAACATTTTGCTACTGGAATCCCATGTTTCGATACGGGTATAACATGTATCGAAATGGGTCAAAGTCAAAGTCAATGAAAGTCAACCCATACCGATACATGGTTTGCCCGTATCGATATGGTGTAATGGGCAAAGTTAACTCAGGTTGACCATCATACACCCGTATCGAAACAACATTAAGGTGATTCAATATAGGGTTAGTTAAGTTGGTTAAAAGGCATAATTATAAGTTGAAATTTTATTGCACCGATCACCGTACTATTTATTGGTATCACCTTCCGAATCGGTTCTCGACTAGGCTAGGAAAAAGGTGTTACAGATAGATGATTTCTTAAGATTTTCGTAATGTTATTGTTTTGATTAATATGAGATTGATTTTAGTCTTGATTTGGAAATTAAATGATATTGAAATAAAGTTTTTTTATCATAGGAATCTCGGAATAGATTGGATCTCTAGTTGTTAGGTTGTTAGATTTAGGTTTTTGTGGTGATACTATGGTTTTGGTGTTGCTGGAGATATAATGATGTAAATATGTTATTTTTGGATGTTAATTTATGATTAAAAATGGATGGAAGTGTTAGGTTTTGGCTAGGTTGAGTTTGTAGAGTAATCGAAAATGTTTTCGGTTGTTTCAGATAGGTGTTTTGTTTTTTTTGAGAAGAGCAACAAAATGGATTTAATTGTTGGTGTTTTTAATGCATTGAGATGCATTAATCCTCCGTTCTTGTGTGGTATAAATAGGGGAGAACGTAACAGAAGAAATCAATGAAGTTCTGGAAGCTCCAAAAGCTTGATTACGCTTCGGCAAAGCAAGCGAGGCGTTGTCAGTGAGTGGAATTGGTTTTAAAGCCTTTCAAAGACTTGAAAGCAAGGTTTGGGGTTTATATTAAGTTTGACACACAAATCTAAGCCTAGAAGTAAGTTTGAGATGTTTCGCTCTCGTTTCTTGGTTTTTATCCCATTGATTTATATGATCATGCTTATGTTTTGAAAATAGATATAAACCTACTATTTTATGCATGTTTTGATAAATGAATTGATGGCTTATATGATCCCATGAGATAGATTTGTTATTTCAAGAGATAGAACTTGTTGAGAAAATGCGATGCATTATTTATGCTTTTGAAATGGGATAAGAAACGGTTTATGTTTATGCATTGAAAAATAATAGGTCAATGATGTTTAAAATGAGTATATTGGCTTGAGATGAGATTATTGTTACCGGATACAATTGGTCGACCAATAGGATGAGAAATTCACTATAATATACAAAATTCGTACGTGCTCTTTGGTTCGGGCAATGGGGGTAGTGTCATCCCGTTCCAAAGTGAGAGTGTGGTGATGAGAGATTCCACCACGGTAGGTCTTGCTGATGTAAGATTCCATCAAGCTTTGTGGTGATGAGAGATACCGCCATGAGAGTTCGGTGATGTGAGATTCCACCGAGTAAAGTTGCCTAAATGCCAATATATGAGATTCACATGTACCTTGTTTATAAATGATTTAATGAAATGAGATTTGCATATGAGATCATGTTTTGAGAAATGCTATGTGAGAAACAAGCATGTATAACTTTGCTTTCATACTTTGTATTTTGATTAATGCATGAGATAGTTGGTACATGTGGTTTAAATGATATATAAAAAGCCTGATGAGATAGAGATTTCTAAATGAGAAATGATTTTAAAATGCATTGTTATTGTTGTTTTGTATTGAACATCCCTCACTAGGCATTATTGCTTATGCTCTCTTTTTCCAGCAATGCAGAGAAATAGCATACTTGGGCTGCAAAGAATCAAGAAGGATCCCAAGGAGTGAGACTTAGCTCAAGTATGGTTTTATGTTTACCTATTAGTAATAATAGTTGGCAATGGGAGGATGCCTTAATGTTTTGGGAGAATGTGTTTTGAAACTCCATGTTTTGTGGCAAGTTTGTGATGCCATGATGAGTTGTAAATGGCCTTTACTTGTTGATAATTTCCTTGGTTTGTGTTTTGGCTTTTAAGTGGTTATCTTGCATAGATAGCATGGCTATAGATTTCCTTAATGCTTATTTCCATGCTACGATGTTGGAATTGTCATGTATGATTGAGGTTTGATGTTTAGATATGTTGTATGCATGTTGGAATGATTTTGATTGGATTAAAGTGTGAAAAACAATAAAAAATGTCATTACAGGCCCACGTGTTTCGGTACACCTAAGCTTGTACCGAAACAGTGTGTTTGAATTGGCCTAGCGGTTTCGAAACATGGAGGAGTGTTTCGATGTTTTTTGCTACTGGAATCCCCTGTTCCGAAACACCATAGAGGGTGTTTCGATACGAGCTCAAGCTTCGAGACGCTTTACCCTGTTCCAAAATGGGTGTTCCAATACAGGGTAACCTGTACCGAAACACCCATCTGTTAAGTTAGTTATTGGAATCTTCTAAAGTTTTGTTTCTTTACAATTTAGTCCGTAAATGTTGTAGATGCCATTAAATGAGCATGGATGATTTTTTGAGCCGTGATTTGACAGGAAGACATGTAATGTGATTAATTAAAGGTTGGTAACCTAAAAATTGAAGAAGTCCTTATAATTTGATAAAATTACACAATGGTCCCTAAACTGTACTTGTATGCAATTGTGTCCCTAAATATTGTCTGATTGAGTTGCAAATTGTTCTGCTGCGATATTTATCACGTAGGATAATAATGAGAATCTAGACAAGATAAAATGAAAAAAATAGGGTCTTTTATTGAGGTAAACTTCGCAGTTTAATTCAATATTCCCTGTGTGATCTGTTCTGTTCGATCTTTCGCCCAGACCGGGTCGAGGAGGTTACATTTGGTGGTATCAGAGCCAGGTTAGGAAAGAATTGGGAGGTAAGGTTGATTTAACATTGTTTATTGGTTTATTTCTTAATGAATGCTATGTACGGTGGATGATTATGATATGTTATGACCATCGTTTGATTTGTGTGCGATGCACAGTGTTTGATAACATGAATTATGATTGTTATATGATATTAAGGGTGAGGTTAAGGGTACCCATTGCCATATTATTACTAATGTAAAGAGAATTTTGGTTTTGAAAAGTAAAACTTGACTTCCTTAGATTCTTGCTTTGGATAGCCTGATTATTTTTGTTGTTGCAGTCTCTTTAGCTCAAAGATTCATATCGTTTAGATAATAGGACCGAGATGAGAGCTTAGAACCAATGTGCGTAATGTGGTTGAGAATGAGGTTAATGATGTTGAGAATTTGCCACCTCTTCCTCCTCCTAGTTGTGATGGAGCTGATGCGGGAGCTGGCGTTAAAGGTGTTAGACCTCAGACAACGCAAGGATAGGCTGCTACTGATATGACACCGTTGATTCAAACCATAGCTGGGGCTTTTCAGGCAGCAATAGCGGGTATGCATGTGGCCGCACCTCAACCTGGTGTAATGCTAGTTTACCTTTAGCGCGTTTTCGCAATTTGGGTGGAACTGAGTTCCAAGGTATGTCTTCTGATGGTTCTGAAGCTTGGTATGAAAGCAAGCAAAGGATTATTGATTAGATGAGTTGCAATAATGTGCAAAAGTTGGGTTGTGTTGTATCCTTGCTTCACAGAGATGCTTATACGTGGTGGATGACCATCAATGTGGGTGTGAAACTTCCCGATGTTACTTAGGATTTCTTCGAAACTGCTTTCAAGAGGAAGTATTTGGGTGTTCGCTATCTTGATGAAAAGAAGCAAGAGTTTATGTCTTTGGTGCAAGAAAATATGGTTGTTTCTGAATATGAGGTTCATTTTGTTCGGTTGAGCCAGTATGCTTCTGAACTAGTTCCTGACGAATAGAAGAGATGTGATTGTTTTTGCTATGGGCTTGTAAAGGATGTCAAGACATACATGTTGGCTTCGGATTACACCGATTTTGATGTCTTAGTCACTCGGGCTAAGGACATCGAGCAAATTTGGGTTTAGTTGCTCGTTCGAGTGGTTCTGGTTCTGGAAAGAGGTTAGCTGGGTATGATGCTGGTAGAGATCGTTTCAAGAAACACATGGATAGGAGGTATCAACTGGATCCAAGGCGTGGTGGTGGTAACCATGGTCATGGTCAACAAGGCCATAATGCTTTTTTTCATACTCCAGAGTGTACCCGGTGCGATATAAGGAACATCGAAGAGTGTTAGGGTACTCTGGGTACGTGTTGGAATTGTGGATCACGATGACATATGAAGCGTGATTGTCCACAACCTGTTAGAGATGGACAAGCTCCGGTGCGAGCTGATGAGCCATAGAGAGTCTATGGGCGTGGTCGTGGTAACTTTCAGCATAGAGATGATGGACAAAGAATGTTGCTCATATTTTTTTGTTTAGTCTGAGGGAGGCGGACAGGCTAGGGTGTATGCACACCGAGAGGGAAGGAGTGACACGAATGTGATCGCATGTATCTTTACTTTGCAATCCGTATCATTACTTTCTTTGATTGATTTCAGTTTTACACATTCATATATTTTGTATGAGCATGCACAAGTCTTGATTTACCTGTTGAGTTGTTAGATGTTGGTATGCATGTACCTAGTTCTTTTGGTGAGACGATTGTTAAAAGGAAGTTGTATAGGAGATGTCCTTTGTCTGTTCAGGGTCATGTGTTTGAGGTTGATCTTATAGAGGTGCCTTTTTATGGTTTTGATGTAATTCTTGGTATGGATTGGTTATCTGAGCATAGGGCTGTGGTTGATTTTGAGACAAAGTGAGTTTCGTTTAAGCTTGCTGATGATTCTGAGGTGGTAATCGTATGTGATAATGTGAAGTTCTTTTCTAATGTGGTTTTGGCTCTTGAAGTGAATCGGTTGATGCGTTAGGGATGTGAAGCTTTTCTGGCTTATGTGATAAATCCAAGTACAAAGGAGGTGCGAGTACAAGACATACATACGGTATATGAGTTTCCGGGTGTATTTCCGAAAGAGTTGCATGGTTTGCCACCGAGAAGAGAGGTTGAGTTTGGCATTGAGTTGTATGAAACTACGACTCCGATGTCAATTGCTCCCTATCGAATGGCTTCGAAAGATTTGAAGGAGTTGAAGACGCAACTTCAAGAGTTACTTGATCGAGGTTTCATTAGGCCTAGTGTTTCACCTTGGGGTGCACCGGTTTTGTTTGTGAAGAAGAAAGATGGCACGATGCTAATGTGTATAGATTATCGTCAATTGAACAAGTTGAAAATCAAGAACAAGTATCCTTTGCCAAGGATTGACGATCTTTTTGATCAGTTTCGAAGTGCTTCAGTGTTTTCTAAGATTGATCTGAGATCTCGATATTACCAATTGAAGGTAAAGGGTCTGGATGTGCCTAAGACTACTTTTCGTACGAGGTACGAGCTTTATGAGTTTTTGGTGATGCCTTTTGGTTTAATTAATGCCCCTACTGCGTTTATGGACACGATGAATCGTGTGTTTCATGAGTTTTTGGATAGGTTTGTTGTTTTGTTTATCGATGACATTCTTGTGTACTCTCGTACCAAGAAGGATCATGATAAGCATTTGCGGATTGTGTTGCAAGTTTTGTTGGAAAATCAGCTTTATGCCAAGTTGAGCAAGTGCGAGTTTTGGCTTAAGGAAGTTGTTTTCCTTGGTCATGTAGTGTCGACCGAAGGGATTCGGGTCGATCCCCAAAAGGTTGAAGCGGTGATGAATTTGAAGTCTCTTAAGTTGGTCCATGAGGTGCGCAGTTTCCTTTGTTTGGCGGGATACTATCGTAGATTCGTGGATGGTTTTTCAAGGATTGTTGCTCCTTTGACAAATTTGTTCCAAAAAGATGTTAGGTTTGAATGGACGGAGGTTAGACAACAAGTTTTCGAGAAGTTGAAGGAAGCGCTGACGCAAGCTCCTATCTTCATTCAACCCGAATCAGGTAAATAGTTTGTGGTTTATAGTGATGTGTCATATGTAGGGTTGGGATGTGTATTGATGCAAGAAGGTAGAGTGGTAGCATATGCATCTCGATAGTTGAAGGTGCATGAACGTAATTACCCTACGCACGCTATCGAGTTGGATGTGGTGGTGTTTGCCTTGAAAATTAAGAGGCATTACCTTTTTGGTGAAAAGTGTATGTTGTACACAGACCACAAAAGTTTGAAGTACTTGATGTCACAAAAAGAGTTGAATCTTAGGCAATGACAGTGGCTAGAGTTGCTTAAAGATTATGACTTGACGATTGAGTTCCATCCGAGGAAGGCTAATGTTGTAGCCGATGCCTTGAGTAGGAAAGTGGTTGTAGAGTTGAGGGCGATGTTTGCTCGGTTGAGTATATTATGGGATGGTGGTTTGGTGGCTGAGTTACAAGTGAAACCTTTGTTGGTAGAGTTGATTAAGGAGAAGCTGTTGTTGAATGATTCGTTGGTACTGCATGTGCAGGATATTGCAAAAGGAAATCCAACGGACTTTTGTTTCAATGATGTTGGTGTTTTGTGCTTTAAGAGTCGAATAGTTGTGTTGGAGGATGTTGAGTTGAGGCGCACTATCTTGATTGAGGCTCATAGCAGTCCCTTTGCTATGCATCATGGTAGTACAAAGATGTATCGTGGGTTGAAAGATGAGTATTATTGGGTTGGCTTAAAGAAGGATGTAGCGGATTTTGTTAGTAAGTGCATAGATTGTCAGCGTGTTAAAGCTGAGCTTCAATTTCTTACTGGATTGTTGCAACCATTGAAGATTCTGGAATGGAAATGGGAGAGAATTACCATGGATTTTGTGACGGGTTTGCCTTTGACACCGTCCAAGAAGAATTCTATTTGGGTGATTGTGGATCGTTTTACGAAGTGTGCACATTTTCTGGTGGTGCATACTACGTACACGTTAGACAAGTTGGCGGATTTGTATATCTCGGAGATTGTGAGGTTGCATGGGGTGCCTATGTCTATTGTTTCGGATCGAGATCCACGTTTCACAATGAGGTTTCGGGAGTGTCTTCATCAAGTGTTGGGTATGCGCTTGAATTTCAGTACTTCGTATCATCCGCGGACGGATGGACAGTCTGAACGAGTCATCCAAGTGTTGGAGGATATGTTGAGGTGTTGCATCATTGATTTCCAAGGTTCTTAGGAGAAACAGTTACCTTTGGTGGAGTTTGCTTACAATAATAGTTATCAGGCGAGGATTCAAATGGCTTCTTATGAGGCCTTGTATGGAAGGAAGTGTAGAACGCCTCATTGTTGGGTAGAAGTTGGTCTCTTTGCCTAATTTGCTAAAGGGCACTACAGAAAAAGTAAAGCTTATTAGTGATAGGTTGAAAGCGGCTTCGGATCGGCAAAAGTCTTACAAGAATTTGAGGCGTAAGGAGGTTGAGTATGCTATAGGTGATAAGGTGTTTTTGAAGGTCTCACCTTCGAAAAAGGTGATGAGATTTGGTCGAAAGGGCAAGTTGAGCCCGAGCTTTATTGAACCATATGAGGTGCTTGAGTGTGTTGTACCTATTGCTTATAGGTTGAGGTTGCCTCCAAAGTTGGAGAAGATACATGATGTTTTCCATGTATCCATGCTTCGGAGATATAGATCGGATCCGTCTCATGTTATGCCTTTTGAGGAGATTGAGTTGAATCCAGATTTGTCCTATGATGAACCAGTTGAGGTCTTAGATTCAGACAACAAGGTTCTTCGTGGTAAGACCATTGAGTTGGTCAAGGTTTTGTGGCGACATCGTGGTGTGGAGGAAGCCACGTAGGAAAGGAAGGATGACATGAAGAGGCAGTTTCCTTATGTTTTTCCATCATGTAAAATTTCGAGGACGAAATTTCCTAAGTGGGGGAGAGTTGTAACACCCCGTTTTTGGGCCTAGGAGTCATTAAGGTTGACTTGGGGTTCGTAGGACCTTAACTAGAGATTTGGGTTAGTTCGAGAGTGGTTCGGGGAAAACATGGTTCGAGATATGATAAATTTATGGGAAAATTTCCTTAAATCCTCTAAAAATATATATAAAGATTTGGTGGAGTTAATTTTGGAAAATGACTTTTGGAAGATTGACATTTTGGTTTAGTGAATAATTTTTAAAGAATGCAAAATCTGTTTTTAAGAACTATTTTGGAAGAGGGACGAAACTTAGAATCTTTAAGGAGCGATTACACCCAGGGTGTTATCAGCCATTTCCCTTGTTTTTGTATTTTTTAAACTATTTAATAAATTGATTTATTAAATGAGTTTTGATAAAAAGGATTTTAAAAGGCTAAAACATTTTCTTACGTAACTACTTTTCTCCTAAATTTTTCTCTCAACTTTCCCATCAACCAAACTATCTTTTCATCACTAAAATCTCCTGATATTTATCTCTTTTCACCCACTTTTGATTTCTGAATGATTCTCATTGATTTCTACATCAACTAGCTATGGATTTCTTGAAGCTTTTCATCTAAATCATTGCAATCAAGGGGAAAAGCTTGTGTTAGAGGTGATCTTTCTTTTCTCTCCTCTAATCAACTTTCTTTAATGAAATTCCAAAGTCTTTGGCTCTCTAATTGTGTTTAATAACAAGGTTTTATAATCTATTTGATGAAAATGGTTAAATCAAGCTTTAAAAGATGATTTCTCGAGATTTGTGTAATGTTACTGTTTTGGTTAATATGCGATTGATTTTAGTCTTGATTTGGATATTAAATGATTTTGAAATAAAGTTTTTATCATAGTAATCCTGAAATAGATTGGATCTCTAGTTGTTAGATTGTTAGATTTTGGGTTTTTGTGATGATAATGTGGTTTTGGTGTTTCTGGAGATATAAGGATGCAAATAGGTTATTTTTGGATGTTAATTGATGATTAAAAATGGATGGAAGTGTTAGGTTTTGGATGGGATGAGTTTGTAGAGTAATTGAAAGTGTTTTCGGTTGTTTCAGATAGGCGTTTTGGTGTTTTTGGGCAGAGCAACGAAATGCCTTTGATTACTGGTGTTTTTAATGCATTGAGATGCATTAATCCTCGGTTCTTGTGTGGTATAAACATGTGAGAACATATCGGCAGAAATCGGTGAAGTTCGAAGAGCTCTGGAAGCTTGATTACGCTTCAGCAAAGTAAGCGAGGCGTTGTCGGTGAGTGGAGTTGTTTTTAAAGCCTTTTAAAGACTTGAAAGCAAGGTTTGGGGGTTTAGATTGAGTTTGAAACACTAATCTAAGCATGGAAGTATGTTTGAGATGTTTCGCTCTCGTTTCTTGGTTTTTATCCCATTGATTTATATGATAATGCTCATGTTTTGAAGATAGATATAAACCTACTATTTTATGCATGTTTTGATAAATGTTTTGATAGCTTATATGATCCCATAAGATAGATTTTTTATTTCAAGAGATAGAACTTGTTGAGAAAATGCGATGCATTGTTTATGCTTTTGAAATGGGATAAGAAATTGTTTATGTTTATGCATTGAAAAACATTAGGTAAATGATGTTTAAAATGAGTATATTGGCATGGGATGAGATTATTGTTACCGGATACAATTGGTCGACCAATAGGATGAGAAGTTCACTATAATATACAAATTTCATATGTGCTCTTTGGTTCGGGCAATGGGGGTAGTGTCATCCTGTTCCAAAGTGAGAGTGTGGGGATAAGAGATTCCACCACGGTAGGTCTTGATGATGTGAGATTCCATCAAGCTTTGTGGCGATGAGAGATACTGCCATGAGAGTTCGGTGATGTGAGATTCCACGGAGATAGGTCTTGACGATGTGAGTTTCCGTCAAGTTATCCGCATATCCGAGTAATGTTGCCTAAATGCCAATATATGAGATTCACATGTACCTTGTTTATAAATGATTTAATGAAATGAGATTTGCATATGAGATCATGTTTTGAGAAATGCTATATGAGAAACAAGCACGTATGACTTTGGTTTGAGACTTTGCATTTTGATTAATACATGAGATAGATGGTACATGTGGTTCAAATGATGTGGTTTTGGCTTTGAAAATGGTTTCATGAATGAGATAGAAAGAGAATGATGAGATAGATATCTCTAAATGAGAAATGGTTTTAAAATGCATTGTTGTTGTTGGTTTGTTTTGAGCATCCCTCACTAGGCATTATTGCTTATGCTCCCTTTTTCCAACAATGAAGAGAAATAGCATACTTGGGATGAAAAGAAGCTAGAAGGATCCCAAGGAGTGGGACTTAGCTCAAGTATGGTTTTATGTTTACCTATTAGTAATAATAGTTGGCAATGGGAGGATGCCTTAATGTTTTGGGAGAATGTGTTTTGAAACTCTTTGCTTTTTTGGCAAGTTTGTGATGCCTTGATGTCTTGTAAATGGCCTTTACTTGTTGATAATTGTCTTGGTTTGTGTTTTGGCTTTTGAGTGGTTATCTTGCATAGATAGCATGCCTAGAGATTTCCTTAATGCTTATTGCCATGCTATGATGTTGGAATTGCCATGTATGATTGAGGTTTGATGTCCAGATATGTTGTATGCATGTTGGAATGATTTTGATTGGATTAAAGTGTGAAAAACCAGCAAAAAATGTCATTATAGGCCCAGATGTTTCGGTTCACCTAAGCTTGTACCGAAACAGTGTGCTTGAATTGTCCTAGGGGTTTCAAAATAGGGAAGAGTGTTTCGATACATTTTCTGACTGGAATCCCCTATTAAGAAACACAATAGAGGGTGTTTCGATACGAGCCCGAGCTTCGAGACACTTGACCCTATTTCGAAATGGATGTTCCGATACAGGGCAACTTTTATCGAAACACCCAGATGTTAAATTAGTTATTGGAATCTTTTGAAGTTATGTTTCTTTACGTTTTAGTCCCTGAATGTTGTAGATGCAATTTAATGAGCATGGATGATTGTTTTGAGCAGAGATTTGACAGAGAGGCATGTAATGTGTTTAATTAAAGGTTGGTAACTTAAAAATTGAAGAAGATTCTACAATTTAATAAAATTACAAAATGGTCTAGAAAATGTGTTTATATGTAATTGAGTCCCTAAACATTGTCTGATTGAGTTGCAAATCATTATGATGCACTGTTTAACACATATGATAATAATGAGCATCTAGACAAGATAAAATGAAAAAATAGGATCGTTTATTAAGGTAAACTTCCTGCTTTACTTCAATATTCTCCGTGTGATCTGTTTGCTTCGGTCTTTTGCCCAGACCGGGTCGAGGGGGTTACAAAAAGATAGTTTGGATGATGGGAAAGTTGAGAGAAAATTTTAGGAGAAAAGTAGTTACGTAAGAAAATGTTTTAGCCTTTTAAAATCCCTTTTATGAAAGCTCATTTAATAAATTAATTTATTAAATCTTTTAGAAATACAAAAACAAGGGAAAAGGATGATAACACCTTGGTGTTATAGCTCCCTAAAGATTCTAAATTTTGGCCCTCTTTCGAAACAATCCTTAAAACAGATTTTGCAATCTTTACAAATTAATCACTAACCCAAAATGTCAATCTTCCAAAAATCATTTTCCAAAATTGACTTCACCAAACCTTTATATATATTTTTAGAAAATTTTAGGAATTTTTCTCATAATTTTATCATATCCCAAACCTTGTTTTCCCTGAATCACTCGCGAACCAACCTAGATCTCTAGTCTAGGTCCTACGAACCCCAAGTCAACCTTAAAGACTGCTAGGCCAAAAACCGGGGCGTGACAATGTGCAAAGGATTGGTCTGCTAGCTGAAGTGTCAGCGTGGTAGGTCTTGATTCTATGCCAAGCTTCCTGAAGACAGACATTGGCATCAAGTTGATGCTGGCTCCTAAGTCACATAGTGACTTGCCCATGAATTTGTTGCCAATGGTGCAGGGAATAGTAAAGCTTCTCGGATCTTTTAGCTTCGGTGACAATCGGTTGAGTATCATGGCACTGCATCCCTCAATAAGAGCTACAGTCTCAAAATCTCCCAACTTCCTCTTTTTGGACAAAATGTCCTTCATGAATTTGAAATAGTTGGGCATTTTCTTAAGAGCCTCTACCAATGGTATGTTTATTTGCAATTACTTAAGAACTTCCAAGAAGCACTTTAATTGTTGGTCTTGCTTATTCTTTTGAAGCCTTTATATCATCCTGGTGGAAATAGATAAGGAAACTACTTCTTCATATCATCATTCCTTTCCCACGTGGCTTCCTCCACACCATGATGTCGCCATAAGACCTTGACCAACTCAATGGTCTTACCACGATGAACCTTGCCGTCTGAATCTAAGATCTCACCTGGTTCTTCATCATAGGACAAATCTAGATTCAACTCAATCTCCTCAATAGGCATAACATGAGACAGATCCGATTTATATCTCTAAAGCATGGATACATGGAAAACATCATATATCTTCTCCAATTCGAGAGGCAACCTCAACCTATAAGCAACATACCCAACACGCTCAAGCACCTCATATGGTCCAATAAACCTCAGACTCAACTTGCCTTTCCAGCCAAATCTCATCACCTTATTCCAAGGTGAAACCTTCAAAAACACCTTATCACCTATAGCATACTCAACTTCCTTACACTTCAAATATGTGTAAGACTTTTGCCAATCGGAAGCCGCTTTCAACATCTCACTAATAAGCTTCACTTTTTCTGTAGTGCCTTTTAGCACATTAGGCAAATAGACCAACTTTTTCCCTTCTTCTGCCCAACAAAGAGGCATTCTACAGTTCCTTCCACACAAGGCCTCATAAGAAGCAATTGGAATGCTCGCCTGAAAACTACTATTGTAAGAAAACTCCACCAAAGGTAACCGTTTCTCCCAAGAACCTTGGAAATCAATGATGCAACATCTTAACAGATCCTCCAACACTTGGATAACCCGTTTAGACTGTCCATCAGTCTACGGATGATACGAAGTACTAAAATTCAAACGTGTACCCAACGTTTGATGTAGACACTCCCAAAACATCATTGTGAAACGTGGATCTCGATCCGAAATAATGGACTTAGGCACCCTATGCAACCTCACAATCTCAACAATGTAAAAATCTGCCAACTTGTCTAATGTATACGTAGTATACACCGCCAGAAAATGTGCACACTTCGTAAAACGATCAATAATCACCCAAATGGAATTCCTCTTAGACGGTGTCAAAGGCAAACCCATCAAAAAATACATGGTGATTCTCTCCCATTTCCATTATGTAATCTTCAATGGTTGAAACAATCCAAAAGGAAATTGATGCTTAGCTTTAACACGCTGACAAACCAAGCACTTACTAACAAAATCAGCTACATCCTTCTTCAAGCCAACCCAACTTTTGCACTTCATTGCAACCCATCTGACCAAGAATCCTTCGGGTGCTCTCATACCAAGCCTTAGAACCCTCAGGTGACAGACCTCGAAACTCAGTTCTACCCAAACTACGTAAACACTCTAAAGGTAAACCATCATTTAGTACTAGGCTATGGTAGCTGCCTGAAAAGCCCCAACTATAGCCTGAATTAACAGTGTCGTATTACCAGTAGTCTGTTCTTGTGTTGCCTGAGGTCCAACACCTCCAACGCCAGCTCCTGCATGAGCTCCATCACCACCAGGAGGAGGTGGAGGGGGCGACAAATTCTCAACATCATTAATCTCATTCTCAACCACATTACACACATTGGTTCTAAGCTCTCATCTCGAACTATATCCTGAATCAACGGTGTCATATTAGCAGTAGCTTGTCCTTGTGCTGCCTGAGGTCCAACACCTCCAACGCCAGTTCCCGCACCATCTCCATCACCACCAGGAGGAGGTGGAGGGGGCGACAAATTATCAACATCATTAACCTCATTCTCAACCGCGTTAGACACATTGGTTCTAAGCTCTCATCTCGGTCCCATTATCAAAACAGTATGAATCTTTGAGCTAAAAAGAATGCAGCAATAAAAACAATATGGCTAGCAAAAGCAAGAATCCAAGGTGCTCAAGTTTACTTTTCAAAACTAAAATCCTATTTATATTATTAATAATATGGCAATAGGTACCCTCAACCGCTCCCTCAACAGCATATAACAATCACAATTCATGTTATCAAACACCGATCATCTCACACAAATCAAACAATGATCATATCATAACATAAATAACCATCGTGCATAGCATTCATTAAGAAATCAACCAAACAACAATGTTACATCAACCTTACCTCCCAATTCTTTCAAAACCTGGCTCTGGTACCACCAAATGTAACCCCCTCGATCCGGTCTAAGTGAAAGACCGAACCGAACGGATCATACGGGGAATATTGAAGTAAATTGGAAAGTTTACCTCAATAAATGACCATATTTTTTTAATTTATTGTCTAGATGCTCATTATTATCCTATGTGATAAACATAACAACAGAACAATTTGCAGCTTGATCAAATAACATTTAGTGGCTCAATTGCGTTCAAACACATTTTAGGGACCATTTTGTAATTTTATCAAATTATAGGGAATTCGTCAATTTTTAAGTTACCAACCTTTAATTAAAACAATTACATGCCACTCTATCAAATCTCAACTCAAAGGAATCATCCATTCTCATTTAATTGCATCCACAACATTTAGGGAAAACGTAAAGAAACATAACTTCAGAAGATTCCAATAACCAACTTAACAGCTGGTGTTTCTGTACATGTTGCCCTGTATCGTAACACTCGTTTCGGAACAGGTTCAAGTGTCTCGATGCTCGGGCTCGTATTGAAACACCTTCTATGGTGTTTCAGAACATGGGATTACAGTAGCCAAACGTACCGAAACACTCATCTATGTTTCCAAACCCTTAGGCCAATTCAAGCACATTGTTTCGATGCAGGCATAGGCGTACCGAAACACTTCGGCCTGTAATGACACTTTTTGCTGGTTTTCACACTTTAATCCAATCAAAATCATTCCAACATGCTTCCAAGATGCATACAACATATCTAAACATCAAACCTCAATCATACATGACAATTTTAACACATCATAGCATGGCAATAAGCATTAAGAAAATCTATAGGCATGCTACCTATGCAAGATAACCACTCAAAAGCCAAAACACAAACCAAGAAAATTATCAACAAGTAAAGGCCATTTACAAGTCATCAAAGGCATCACAAACTTGACACAAAACATGGAGTTTCATAACACATTCTCCCAAAACAGTAAGGCATACTCCCATTGCCAACTATTATTACTAATAGGTAAACATAAAACCATACTTGAGCTAAGTCTCACTCCTTGGGGTCCTTCTTGCTTCTGTACTGCCCAAATATGCTCTTTCTCTGCATTGTTGGAAAAAGAGAGCATAAGCAATAACGCCTAGTGAGCGATGCTCAAAATAAACCAACAACAACAATGCATTTTAAAACCATTTCTCATTTAGAAATATTTATCTCATCATGCTCTTTCTATCTCATGCTTGAAACCATTTTCAAAGAAAAAAACACATCATTAAACTACATTGTAACGCCCCGGTTTTTGGCCTAGATGTTTTTTGCATCGGTTTAGGTTAATTGAACCTAGAATTGGAGATTCGAGCCTTTAGAAGTGGTTCAGGGAAAACGTAGTCCGAGATGTGATAAAATTATGAGAAAATTGCTAAAATCCTTTAAAATGAATATTGAAGGTTGGTAAAATAAATTTTAGAAAATGAGTATTGGAAAATCTAGATTTTGGAAAGTGACCATTTTGTAAAAAGTGTAAAGTTGGATTTTAAGGACTAAAATGAAATGAGGAAAAGACTTAGAATCTTTAGGGAGCTTATATCTTTTTGTGGGCCTTTTCTCTCAAATTGACCATTTTAATTATTTTAATAAAAAGATTTTATAAAGGTTTCAAATTAAAAAGGGATTTTAATTAAACAAGAGAAGAGTTTACGTAACTAACTTCTCTCATTCTTGCACTCAGCCAAACACTCTTGAAGATTTCATTGAGTTCTTTGATTCTCCTATCAATTATCATTGAGTTTACTTGAAGATTTCATCAAAATCTTGTCAATTGAGGAGAAAAGGCAAGGTTATAGGTATGATTTTGTTTAACTCCTCTAATCAGGGTTCTTTAATGAAACTTTCAAGTCTTGTGCCTCATAAGTGTGTTTATTACTTTGTTTTATGGTTGATTAATGGGAAATTGGCTAAAAATGGCTTTATGTGGTGATTTTCCAAGATTTTCGTTTGGATACTGTTTTGGTTGATTTTAGATTGATTTTAAAGTTGTTTTGGATATTAAATGATGTTGAAATGATGGCTCAATCATAATAATCCTGGATTAGGTTGGATTTCTAAAAGTTTAGGTTGTTAGTTATGGGTTTTTGGCTTGGAAATGTGGAATCTGAGTTGCTGGAGGTATAAGGATGATATTATGATGTTTTTGGATGTTGATTTATGGTTAAAATGTGATGGAAGTGTTTGTTGATGGCTAGGCTGGGTTTAGTGATCAATCGAAGGTGATTTCGGTTGTTTCGGATGGGCATTTTGGTGCTTTAGGATAGAGCAACGAGATTGTTTAAGTTGCTGGTGGTTTTGATGCATTACGATGCATTGATCATATGTTCTTGTATGGTATAAACAAGGGAGAGTACTTTGGAAGCAAACGATGAAGATCTAGGGGCTTCGGACGCTTGATTTTCGCGTCGACAAATGAGGTTTCGTGAGTTGGTGAGTGGAAATGGGATATCCAGCTTTAAAACACTTTTAAAGTGGTTTTGGGAACTTAGTGTAAGCTTAAAACGCTTTACTAAGTTCGGAAGTAAGTAAAGTGATTTTCTCCCTCGGATTGTGCTATTGTAAGCTTGATGATGCACTTGATTTTATATATGTTTTTCTACTATTTTAAAGCATGATTTTGAAAAAGAGTTTTGTTGTTTATGATGCCATGTTGTTAAAGGATGCACTAGGTAAGTGATCCTTGAATGTATATGCTTATACATGTTTAATGAAGCATGGTTTAATGCTTAGAATATGGTTTATTGTGAATGCTTTGAAAACAATGAGGTTTGTACTAAATGAGAATTATATTGGCAAGTGATGTTGTGCAAAGTGGTTTACAAATGAAATCCGATATAGTTAGTCGGCTATAGGATTGAGTTCACTATAAACAAGTCACCTTGGATGTTGAGGAGTTGTGAATGTACCGAAAACTCCATCCAAGTACCCTAATGATTGAGGAAATTGAGTTGTGTCTCGTCTCTCATTAATGGGGTTATACATCTACTGATGAGTGGTGTTGAGGGGTTGTAAGGTACCGAATACTCTACCACGGGTGTCACAACGGTGAAGGGTAGCTCCCGTGTGTGAACCTCGAGATGCCAGTGAGAATGTATGAAGTGTTGGGACAACACTTGGGAATCCATGTATCTGATATGTTTTGAGAAATGAGTATGTTGATGATGGCTCGTGAGCCAATATAATTGTTAAAATGATATGAAATGTATGTTGATGCATAGTATGGAAAAGCATGATACAATCTTGAAACTTTACATATGGTAGCTATGCATGAAAAGGTTTAAGATGAGCATGAGCATATGATTTTGCTGTTGTAGTATGTGATACTTTTTGCATGATGAATAACATGTTGATTTTGTTAATGAAGTGCATGGATTTCAATAAAGGCATGATGGTTTACAAAAGGCTTAAAAATAGTTTTCAAGCATTGGTGGTAATTTTGGTTTTGAGCATTCCTCTCTAAGCTTGTATGCTTATGCTCTCTCTTGACCATCAATGCAGATAACTAAGTGTTTGGAGGCAGCAACTTGCAAGGGATCTAAAGAGACTTCACTTTTCGAATGTATGTTTCATTTTATGGGCTAGAGTAATAAAGGCAATGGGGGTTCCATTGATTATTTGGGTGATGTGTTTGAACACCCTTTTGAGCATGTTTGCTTTAAGATTTTATATTTGTAGAAGGCTTATATTTGATGTTTGGAGTATTGGTTTGAGTTTTGCCTCTTGAGTGGCTTATTTGTTATGTTGCATGCCTTTAGTTTTCCATTGGTGGCTTATTTCTTAGGTTGCATGCCTTTAATTTTCCATTGATGCACTTTGCCATGATTTGATGCTAGATATGCAATGGTTATTTGTTGATTAATGTTTAAGTATGATATATGCATGTAGGAAGCATGTTGGATTGGTTTAGGATGGTTTAAAGGGTGAAAAACTAGCAAAATGTGTCATTACAGGCCCAGGTGTTTCGGTATACTCGAGCCTGTACCGAAACGGTGAGCCTGAAATGGCCTTAGTGTTTTGAAACGGGTAGGTCTGTTCTGATACGTTTTGCCACTGGAAACCACAGTTTCGAAACACCTCAAAGGCGTTTCGATACAAGCCCGTGTTCCGAGCCATGAAGTACCGTTTCGATACAGGGCTTGTAACGCCCCGATTTGGGCCTAGATGTTTTAGGCATCGGTTTGGGTTAGTCGAACCTAGGGTTGGAGATTCGAGTCTTTAAGGACGGTTCAGGGAAATAATGGTTCGGGATAAGATAAAAATGTGGTAAAAATTTCTAAAATCATCTAAAATGATAAAGATGGGTGTGGTAAAATCAATTTTATAAAATGGGTTTTGGAATGTGTACATTTTGGGTAGTGACAAAAATGCAAAGTTTTAAAACTGTGGAAAAAGTGTGATTTTTAAAGAGGAGTCAAATTCTTAGAATCTTTATGGAGCTTAATGGCAATTAAGCCTTTTCTCTACTTTGGTATGTGTTTTAAATGTTTAATTGAAGATTAAAGAGAGAGTATTTATTAATTAAAAGGGAGGTGGTTATTTTGTTAAACAAAAAATTGATGTAACTCTTTCATTTCTCATTTTCTCTTCAGCCAATCACTCTCTCTTTTCTCTCATTTTCCAGATTTCTTCCTCTTTCTTTTTCTCACTTGATTTCCAACTCTTTCCTTATGATTTCTCTTGATTTTCCACAAGTTTCTTGAAGTGAAAACTTGCCAAATTAGAAGAAAAGCAAAGATTGAATGTAATTTCGTGCTAACCCTCTAATCAAGGTTCTTTAATGATATTCCAAAGAGATTTGACTCTTGATTTATGTTTTTAATTATTGTTTTAATAATTTTGGTTTGGGCACTATTTTGATTGATTTAAGAATGATTTTAAGGTTGATTTGGATGTTAAATGATGTTAATAATGAGCTTTGATCATAAGAATCCCGAAATCTTTGAGATCTCTAATTGTCTAGGTTGTTAGTTTTGGGTTTATGGCTTGAAAATGTGAAATCTGAGTTGCTTGAGGTATAAGGATGGTATTAGGTTATTTTTGGATGTTGATTTATGGTTAAAATGTGTTGGAAGTGTTGGTTGATGGCTGGGTTGAGTTTAGTGATTAATTGAATGTGATTTCAATTGTTTCGAATGTGTATTTTGGTGCCTTTGGGCAGAGCTGCGGGATTTTAGTGTTTGCTGGTGGTTTGAATCCATTGAGATGCATTAATCATATGTTCTTATGTGGTATAAACAAGGGAGAATTCTTCAGAAGCTTTGGGCGAAGTTCTGGAGGCTTTGGACGCTTGCATTTCGCGTTGGTATTTGAGGTTTTGCAAGTCTGGAGTAAGTAAAGTGGTTTTGGAGCACTTAGTGTAAGCTTGAAATACTTTACTAAGTTCGGAAGTAAGTAAAGTGATTTTCTCCCTCGGATTGTGCTATTATGAGCTTATGGATGCACTTGTTTTTAATTGTGTTTACCTACTGTTTTAAAGCATGATTTGAGTCTATAAAATGTGTTTGATGATGACATATGGTTTAAGGATGCACTAGGTAAGTGATCCTTGTATGCATGTGTTTATACATGATTTTTGAAGCATGGTTTAATGCTTGGAATATGGCTTATTGTGAATGCTTTAGAAAAACAGTGAGGTATGCATTAACTGTTGATTATATTGGCAATTGATGTTGTGTAAATTGTTTTGCAAATGAAATCGGATATAGTTAGTCGGTGAGTGCACTATAAACAAGTCGCCTTGGATGTTGAGGGGTTGTGATTGTACCGAAAAATCCATCCAAGTACCCTAACGATTAAGGAATGTTTAAGGTTGCAACAGTAGAGGATAGCTCCCGTGTGCAAAACTTGTATGGTGTCCCGTCTCTCGTTAGTGGGCTATACATCTACCGATGAGTTGTGTTGATGGGTTGTGATTGTACCAAAAACTCCACGATGGGTGTCACAACGTTGGAGAGTAGCTCTTGTGTGTGAGACTTGAGGTGCCGATAGAGTGTATGAAGTGTTTGGGACAACACTTGGTAATCCGAGTATCCGATGTTGTTGAGAGTGGCAATCGATCGAACAAAACCAAGAGGGGGTTGAATTGGATTTTTGAAGGAATGGTGGACACTAATTGCAAAGGTAAAAATTGCAAGGAGATTTAGAGTGGTTCAACTCCCCTAATTGGAGTTTACATCCACTACCTTAGTGACCACACTAAGGATTTTCCATAAATTCACTAATTTGTCTTTCCTTTAAGGATAAGGAGTAACCTTACACAATTCAATAGACTTATACCCCCAAAGTCTATTGAATTCTTTCCCCAAGAACAAATACAAATAAGCAAACTAGGAAATCCTCACTAGGAATGTGTTTGCAAAGTTTAAGCTCTCTCACACACCCAAAGAAACACTAGCACAAGAATTACAATGAAGAACACTCTAGTGTTTTACAAGAAAGATCGAAAATTAAGCACCAAATGAACTCTTGAAAGGTTGAATGTTTGTGTAGGCTTTCTTGTTGTTGCTGAGTTGATTTTTCTTTGTTTTTGTATCCTCTCAATCAATACTAGCCGTTTGGAGCCTTTTGGGATGTCATAAAGCCGTTACCTACCTGAAAATATAGCATTTAAAGCACGAGGGATCGATCCTTTAACAAAGGGATCGATCCTTTCTTATGAAAAATATGACCGTTGGAAAAAGGGATCGATCCCATACACTGAGGGATCGATCCTTTTGCACTAAGATAAAAAAATAAGTGAAACTATCAATAAAGGGATCGATCCCTTTCATCAGGGGATCAGTCCTTTTTGCCTTGAAGACTGGAAAACGGTTTTCTTAGTGCAAAAACGAATCATACTTGTTTTGAAAAAGATCGGTAAAGTTGGAAAACATTTGAAACGAATTTTTCAAGTTTGTTTGGACTTTGAATTATTTTTGCAAGAATTTATATATTCGATTAAGTCCAAAAACATTTTTCTTTTAATTTGTTATATCAAAATATTAGTTCATGAATCTCCCCCTTTTTGATATAACAAAACTCTTTGAAAAAATTGTTTTTGACAAAAGCTCCCCCTTAAGAAAATATTTTTTGAGTTGATAAATGGTTTCAAAAACTTGTTTTAAATAACAACAATTTAAGCTCCAATTTTATTTAAAAACCATTTTTCATTATTTGCTCATATTTCTCCCCATTTTTGTTATATCAAAAATAATTCAAGAAAAGTGTTAGCACAATATAACAAAGGAGAAAAATAAAAGTAAATGCTAGAATTGAAACGATAGATAACACAAATAAAGCATAAAACATCCATAGGTACTTAAATTAAACAAAACATAATGTATCCATAAGTACCAAAATAAACCAAAGCAACATAACATCAATGTTTAAAACAACATCCAACAAAGAGTCATAGAAGTCATGTAGCAAAGTCTAAAAGCAATCATAAACAACAGCATAATATAATAAGATGTCCATGTATGCATGCATATAAGATGAAGATGGTGGAGGTGGGAATGGGTAACTATCAAACTTGCGCTGAAGAGCGCTAAAAGCATCACCCAAGGAAGCATGACGTGCCTCGAGAGAATCAAGTCTAGAATCCATGTGAGCTCGAAGAGATCCAATGGAGGAGTCCATATGACGAATGCGAGAATCATGAAGCTCTCTCAATGACATGTCACTAGATCTAGCACGAGTGGAGGCTCCGGGAGCATCATCCATATGGTCATCTTCATGTTCTTCATCTCCTTCTTCATAGTGTTCAGGTTCTTGAACTTCCCCTCTATTCTTCACCCAATTCATAAAGAATTCGGGTTCTTCCTTATAGCCCAAACGATCCATCGAATGACGGCCAATGATGTTGTCGGTGGGAGGATCGATACCATGCTCGAAGGATGTATCGATGTCAAGCAAAGAGAAGATATGGCTAAGGTACATGCCATACACTAAGGTTTGCACTTTCTTTGCCTTGATAATCTTTATCATAAAGTTGAAGATGAAGGCGGCAAGGTGGAGTTGAGTTCCACTACGGATGCAATGAAGCCACCAATAATCGGACTCTCAAACTGAAGAATATTTCGTCCCACGAGGACGAATAACATGCGAAAGGATAAGGTGCAAGAGACGATCTTGAAGAGGAAGGAAGGTAGCTTGGTTGTTAGGGACACGAGAATTTTCGGGATAAGGTCATTTATCAATCTCAACACCATCATTGGGAAGACTAAAAGCGTTAGCAAGAAAATCAATGGTAAGAGTGATATTTTTACCCAAAACATGAGATTTGATTGTTCGAATGATGGTGTCATCCGAAAGTTTTGAAGAAGAGACGGTGGCATTAGAATAAAAGACTCGAACAAGAATAGGAAAAGTTGGCCCCTTAAAGTTTAGAAAATCCATCCACTTAAAATCCTTAAACTTTTGTAGATAGGCAAAATCTAATTTGGTTAGGAAATTAAAATCAATTGAGCGTGTTTCCTTAACCGGTGCGGAAGCAAAGAAGCTTCGAAAACGATCACTTTCCCTAGAGTTTTTAAAACATGAGTCTAGGGAGTTTGAAGATGGAGGAGGGTTGGATGAAATCCCCTTCCCTTTGGAAGCCATAGTTTTTCTCTTAGACATCTTAAGAAAATTTTGAAAATTCAAGTAAAAAGGATTGTCAAGGGATGATTAGGGATGGTTAAAAAGATCTATGGTGAAACCAAACAAGAAGTTTTGGCAAAAAAATAGGTTTTGCCGAATTTTTGCAAAGGGAAAATTGGTTTAGGCTTTTTATCAAACACTTGGTGTGCAAGTATTGAAAGAAGAGGTTTTGAGTGATTTTAAACAATGGGTAAACCTCCTGCAACAAAAACCATAGATTTTCAACAATGTGAGTTCTCTAAAATAGCCTAAAACAATCAACAATCCCAAATTGTAAATAAAATTCGAATGGAAAAGGTTAGGGTTTTGAAACCTTACCAAAACTTTTATTGTGAAGCACCAAAAGCCAAAATCAAGAGCCAAATCCGATTTGAAGATGAGAGGGGAGACCAAAACGAGTTGAAGTCTTGAAATTGGTTGAAAATTTGAAAGGATTTGGTTAGGGTTTTGAAAAGGGGTGGTTTTGGGGTGTTTTGACGAACAAGGGTTTTAAAAAAATTGAGTGTTAACTTCCCTTTTAAAATAGCGCGCCCAGCCAACATGCCTAAAGGGATCGATCCCTCGGGTTAGGGGATTGATCCTTTTAGTGTAAACTTCAAGGATCAGTTTTTAAGGAGCTTACTGCCAACGAAGGGATCGATCCCTTTTCTTGGGGGATCGATCCTTTTTCTGGAAAATATGAATTTTGGGCACAAGGATCGTATAGACAAGATTTAAGCTCTATTGGAGGCATCCTATGTCATATGTATGATATGAAGATAGTTTTAAATGCCTTAGAAGATATCTATGTGCATGAATGTTAACTTAAAACAACAAGATATGCAAATTACATCATAGATCAAATTTTAGTCCTCTAAAAGCACACTATCAAGATTATTTCAAGTCACATACACACAAAGGCTCTATAAGGTCCTAAACATGCATTTTTGATAGAATTGCTACAAGACAACATCATATTCTCAAAATTCATCATAAAAGATCATATTAAGCATAGAGAACATGATTTCACAAAATCAATCAAATATTGCAAATTTAAGGCCAAAAACATAATTATGAGCATATTAGGCCATAAATGTGCAACTCATGCAATCATAAATCCCCCTTATTAAAGGCACTTAAACAACATATGGGGACCCTCAAACATGCTTTGAAACATATAAACACACATAATCAACATATGAACAAAGATTGCATGTTAAATAAAATGTTACCACTTGAACCAAGATAGGTTGATTAGCTCATATCCTCTTCAGGTGTCCTTTCCTTCTAGTGTGTCTAGAGCTTTCCGATTTCTTTATTCTGCTCACCATGGCTCCAACACACCTACAATCAAGGAACTATACATGTTTTGGTACCCAAACTCTTTTGGGTCCATGAGAGTTAGCTCCTACAATTTTAGTCCCTTTTGGTATCCACTTAGACAATAGATCATATTCTTTGTTAGCAATGAGTCCTTTTGGACCCCAAATGCTTCTAATTATCTTTTTATTAAATGTTCTTTGATGACCTCCTTGTCTGTACCCATTAAAGTTCTTTCTAACATAGTTGGGTCTTGAATTTTCACCTTTTTCAAAACTTTTAGTCCCAACTTTATTGAAAGAAACTTTAAGATCATCAAGTTCCTTTTGATGATCATCAGGGACCTTTGAAAGTAAGTTGTGCAAGTCTTGATTTTTCTTTTCAAATTCTTTTATTTTAACTTGCATTTCCTCAACCTTACTTTCAAATTCCTTATTAGATTTGGAAAGAGAGTCATTTTCATTTTTCAATTTTAAAATGATTTTTCTATTTTTCAAAATTGACTCTTCAAACTCCAAAGCTAATTCATCATAAGCCTCTTGCAATTCATCAAAAGTATAATCAATTGAAAAAGATGAATTAGAGGTTACCATAGAGTCATCATCGATAGCCATGAGACACAAGTTGGCTACTTCATTCTCGTCCTCGTCAGATGATTCATCATCGCTCCAAGTAGCTACATGAGCCTTGTGCTTCTTTTTCTCATAGCTCTTTTTCTTCAATTGGGGACAATCGAACTTAATATGTCCCGGCTTTTTGCACTCGTAGCAAATAATTTGATCTTTCTCTTTGTTTTCATTCTTGAAACCCTATTCTCTTTGAAATCTTCTTCCTTTGTTGGATCTCATGAATCTTTTGAATCTCTTGGAAAACATAGCCATCTCTTTATCTTCATCCTCTCCACTAGAATAAATATCTTCTTTTGATGCTTTGAGAGCAACACCAAATTTCTTCTTTTCCACTTCCTTCTTCTTTTCTTCCTTACCCTTGGACATAATCTCATGTGTAAGCAAGGAACCAATGAGCTCATCCAACTTGAGAGTCTTGAGATACTTTGCTTCTATAATCCCATGAATCAGGAAGAGAGTAGATCATCTTCCTCACAAGTTTATCTTCCGGGATCACTTCTCTCTAACCCTTCAAACCATTAACAATCACGAAGAATCGATCGAACATGGTTTTGATGTTTTCCTCGGGGTCCATCTTGAAGTTTTCATAATTAAGATTGAGAAGCCTGATTTTGGTCTCCTTCACTTGATTTGTTCCTTCATGTGTAACTTCAAGTTTGTCCCAAATCTCTTTAGCATTGGAACAAGATGACACCCTTCCATACTCATCCGGGCCAAGGGCACAAAATATGAGATGCATTGCCTTAGCATTTGTGGAGAATCTCTTGTTTTCTTCATTGCTCCATGTCTCCATATTACTAGTCGGTGCGGTGTAACCACTCATGATGATCTTCCAAGCTTCAAGATCAAAAGCTTGAATGAATAGCTTCATGCGGTTCTTCCAATAAGCATAATTAACTCCATTGAAGAAGGGAGGTTTGTTTGTGGGTTGAGAATCGCCCCAAGCTTCAATGGTGGAGGTGGAAGCCATGGATGACCTTGTAGATGATTGCACACTTCTTGGATCTACTCAAGAGGTTGTAAGACCTTCCAATGAGCCAAGCTCTGATACCAATTGTTGAGAGTGGCAATCGATCGAACAAAACCAAGAGGGGGTGAATTGGATTTTTGAAGGAATGGTGGACACTAATTGCAAAGGTAAAAATTGCAAGGATATTTAGAGTGGTTCAACTCCCCTAATTGGAGTTTACATCCACTACCTTAATAACCACACTAAGGATTTTCCACAAATTCACTAATTTGTCTTTCCTTTAAGGATAAAGAGTAACCTTACACAATTCAATAGACTTATGCCCTAAAGTCTATTGAATTCTTTCCCCAAGAACAAATACAAATAAGCAAACTAGGAAATCCTCACTAGGAATGTGTTTGCAAAGTTTAAGCTCTCTCACACACCCAAAGAAACACTAGCACAAGAATTACAATGAAGAACACTCTAGTGTTTTAAAAGAAAGATCGAAAATTAAGCACCAAATGAACTCTTGAAAGGTTGAATGTTTGTGTAGGCTTTCTTGTTGTTGATGAGTTGATTTTTCTTTGTTTTTGTATCCTCTCAATCAATACTAGCCGTTGGTGATGTCATAAAGTCGTTACCTACCTGAAAATATAGCATTTAATGCACGAGGGATCGATCCTTTTACAAAGGGATCGATCCTTTCTTATGAAAAATATGATCGTTGGAAAAAGGGATCAATCCCATACACCGGGGATCGATCCGTGTGCACTGAGATAAAAAAAATAAGTGAAACTGTCAATAAAGGGATCGATCCCTTTCATCAGGGGATCGATCCTTTTTGCCTTGAAGACTGGAAAATAGTTTTCTTAGTGCAAAAACGTATCATACTTGTTTTGAAAAAGATTGGTAAAGTTGGAAAACATTTGAAACGAATTTTTCAAGTTTGTTTGGACTTTGAATTATTTTTGCAAGAATTTATATATTCGATTAAGTCCAAAAACATTTTTCTTTTAATTTGTTATATCAAAATATTAGTTCACCAGTTGTGCTTTTTGAGAAATGAGAATGTTTTTGATCACTTGTAAGCCAATATAATTGATTAAATTTTTATAGAAATGTTTATGATGCATAATATGGAGAATACATGTTTTACCTTAAAGTTTTGCATATTGGTGGATATGCATGGAAGGCTTGATTTTTGTGTAGCAATGGTTTTGTTGCTGTGAAGTATTTGATACATGTTGCATGATGTATAACATGCCAATTTTAATGATGAAGTGCATGATTTTCAAAGAGGGCATGATGGTTTTCGAAGTGTGAAAATGGATTTAAGCATTCCTCACTAAGCTTGTATGCTTATGCTCTCTTTTGCTCATCATTGCAGGTAACTATGTAATTGGAGGTAGCAACTCGCAAAGGAATCCCAAGAGACTTCACTTGAATGTATGTTTGGTTATGGACTAGAGTAATAAAGGCAATGGGGGTGTCCAATGTTTTGGAGTTGGTTGTTTTGGTATTTCATGTTTTGGTACAAGTTTGGCATGCCTATATTGGTTTGTAAATGGCCTCTGATTGTTGGATTAAGCTTGATTTTGAGATTTGACTTTTGGATGCTTGATTTTCATAGGAAGCATTGTTGGGTCACGTCGGCACGCCCCGTGGCGCAGCGGAAAAATTAATCCGACGTAATCTAGCCAGGATCCATGTACAGGAACGAATCCGGGGTGAAAAGATGAAGTGTTACCTTTTAAAACTCTGGAAACTAAAAAACCTACGGAATGTCGGAATATCCACGTCAAGTAAAACTGGAATCGTCACAGGTTTGCAATGACCTTTACGGAGTCCACCCGAACAAAACGAACAAAGTTTCCGCCTCCCTAATACTTAGGGATAAATTTCGACAGGTTTGAACACCTTCTAGGGAGAAGTCGAAATCCCTCCAGGGATTCCTGAGGGAGTCTGAAATCGACCATGGGTTCTACCGGGACTTGGATTTGAACTACGAAATCGTCAGGAATTTTCCAGGGGGCAAGAGGAACACAAGAAAAATATCGAACAGCTTCTCAGAAGAAATCTGGGACTTGTCGAAAATTCCAGAGGGGAATTCCCAGGGATATGTCGAAATTTGCAAGGAGGAAATAGGGATGATTTGGTTGCTAGCCCTTGTCCCTTTAAATAGTATTCAGATACTTAATTCTAGTTGAATTCCTTAAATCCAAGTTCAACCAAAATTCATAGAATCTAAGTCTACTTGAAATTGGTTTATATTAAATATACATTATATTTAATAATATTAAATGAAATATATATATATTTAATTATGTAGAATCTTATTCTACATAAAACATGGATTTAAATATACATTATATTTAAATCAAATATATATTTTTATTATATAGAATCTCATTCTATCATTACTTGAATTTAAATATATTTAAATATATATTTTTAATTATGTAGAATCTAATTCTCCATAAACTTGGAATTTAAATATTATATAAATTCCAAATATATATTTAAGTTTCTAGAATCTTATTCTATAATATTTAAGTCTCTAAATATTTTTAATACTCTAAATAATATTTGATAAATACAATATTTTCCAATATTATTCCCATTTAAGGGAGTTGCCGATTTCCACTATCCCATAGGGGATTTTCGGCAACCTCCCTAAAATAGGGAGTATGGTTTCCAATTTTTTGTTCGTTTCATTCGAAGGGTGTGACCCTTGTAGGTTCATGCAACGTTAGCAGCAAAATTAGAATTGTTCTAATTTTACAAACAATGAGTGGCATCTAGCAATACATCATTGCTACCTAAGTTGCATGAAGTCATGGTTTGACTTTCCTAATTCCTGAATAAACTTTCTTTATGTATTTTATCCCTTTGTCCTTTATATCTTAGATGAACACAAGTCATGGGTTAGTCACACTTGCGTTGTCCATCTAGTGTTTCTTGATGTCTTGAGTAGATTATTATAAACGAATCTCTATGATATCTCATATCATAATATTCGAGCATGGCCATGCATTTTCTAATCTCACTCAATCAAGTGGGCGAAGATATTTCTCCCATTATGTAGGAGGGACAAATTCTTTCTTGATCAACCATATTTCACTACATAGGTCATCACGTATCCAATCATCAGTCTTTATAATGTAGTCAGTTACGACACATGTTTGACTATGTCAAAATACGTAAATATTTATGTTAAAATCATGTTGATCTCAAGTCTGAGGATTATACATATGTTTATCATGAGCAATGTTGTGAATGTCACATAATTACCCAAGGAACATGCTCATAGCGGGTCAATCTAGTATGTTGTTCTCTAACAAATACTTATGTGTTGCTTTTGACATCTCTATGCCAATGACATCACTTGTTATCAATCAACCACATATTAGTCTTTATATATTATCACTGTCCATACCCGTAATAATATTCAACTAAGGATCCTATTTAACAATAATCGTATTATTATATAGACATTATTATCCAATGGTTAGTTTGATGCACAGAAACATACCAAATGATAATAACGGGAATGTCATTACTTGATAAATCTAGTAAAATAATATGTTCATTCAATCATCATATGATTGGTCTTTGGGCATACTCCAACAATCTCCCACTATCACTAAGACCAATCATTCTCGTATCTAATACGATATGGCTTAGTGTAACTGGCATGCTTAAGTTGTGTCAAAAGCTTTGTTAGGGAGTTGACAAAGTTATCAACTTTGTGCGTATGTTGCATACTTTCACATCTCCAAGATGTAAGCACTTTAGAATATGTTTGGATTTATTGATGAGATCCGGGTTTTATTTGCTTACGCAAAGGTTCCATCATAACAAAGTTACGTTGCATCTAATATGTTGGGAACAACCCTTAGTTCAGAAATGAACCCTTTAGATCCAAACATCCTTCTTTTTTGCTATGTCGACTGTAATACATTCAGCTTGTGTTGTAGAGTTAGATACTGTCTCATGTTGCTAACTCGTAGTATCTTTTATTAATGCAAAACGGATTGAGATCTTTAGTTCCTTTTGATGAGTATGTCATCTACATACAATACTTAGGAAAGTAACAATGCTCCCACTAGCTCTTTTGAAAACAAGACTCCCCTTTGTTTCTAGATAAACCAAACCTTTTGATTGTATCTTTTGAAACGAATATCCCAACTTTGAGAAGCTTGCCTTAGTCTACGGATAGACCTTTGTAGTTACATACCTTCCGAGTGTTTACTGGAATGACAAAACCTTCTGGATGTGTCATGTACACATCTGTTTCAAGTTTCCCTTTAGGAAAGCGGTTTTGACATTCCATAATCATGGTATGTAACTACTTGCAAGTGAGATTAAGATGGATTAAACATAGCTACAAGGAAGATGCTTTATCATAGTCTATACTATGAAGTTTGTCGAAAACTTTTAGCGACGAATCATCCTTTGTATGTTTTATCATCCATGTCGATTTTTCCTTTTTGAAAACTCATCCATACCTCTTAGGTTTTACCCTTTTAGGTAACAAAAGTCTATACTTGGTTTTAGACATAGATTCCATCTCATATCTCATGGCTCTTAGCCATTTTTCGAATTTTGAGCTCGCCATTGCTTTCTGATAAGACCTAGTCTTTATCTTGATCCGAAAAGAAGAGTGTGTCCATGTACGGATAGTGAGAAATCCATATTTCTCAAGTATATGGTATTCTCTTAAGGATCAACACAATGGTTGTGTTTTGTTCCAATGTTCCTTGATCATTTGTGGAACATTCTCAATCTTTGGTTCATAAATTTGTTGTCTAAAATTTCTTCAAAATCCAAATTCCATTTTTTCCTTTTGTGAGAGGCAATCTCTTTCGAGAGAAACTCTCGTTTGAGCAACAAACATTTTGTTCTCGTTGAAAAATGAAATCCCTTAGTGATAAGTATTCTCTTTCGAGATAAACTATCGTTTGAGCAACAAATATTTTGTTCTCGTTAAAGTTGAAGAAATAATATCCCTTTGTGAGAATTAATCTCTTTCAAGATAAACTCTCGTTTGAGAAACAAACACTTTGTTCTCGTTAGGATAAACAACAAATGGAGTTTTTAAGGTTCGAACTTTGTAAACATTTTAACATGTAAGTTTTGTAACCTTAAAACTTCAAAGGTATTCTAGAACAATTCTTAGTCCATATCTTATATGGCATTTTTGAACCAAGTTTTGAAAAACACGATTAAGTATGAGAGTTGTTTTTCTAGTGTGTAAAGAAGTCGAAAATGACTTGTTCTGAATCAAAACATGTCTAACATATTTGATTCTCTTTCAAAGACTTTTCGTTCCACTTGTGGGATTTAATTATGGGACAATCCCATATTCTTTGAAAGTTCATCAAACTTTAAGTATCCCATATTCTTTGAAAGTTCATCAAACTTTAAGTATTCTTGAATTTGATCTCATCAAATTACCTTAATACTTTTTACGAGTTTGAGATTAGTCATTTGTTTTATTTATCTTACAAATATTATTGATTTGATTAGTTTAAAGATCATTGATTCGTTGTGCCATAAGAGATTAAAAGAATAACATTTATTTAAATAATCTCAAAATTAAAATATCTTGTCCTTACAAGATAACTAAACTTAGGCACAAAATAATAATCTTAAAAACTAAAACAAATCTATTTAAGCAAAAACACATGTCCTAATGAATGATGTAGCAACTCTTGCTTTATTTCCATTCGCAAGTCCATGTCTATTATGATGCCTTCTCTTTAGAAGCCTCTGAGGTTGATGCCTCACTCGTTTTTTCTTTCTTGACTTCTTGTAGGTGTGTAGGGCAGTTTCTCTTCCAATGTCCGGTCTTGCCGCAATGGAAACATTTTACATCCTTCTTGATTCCCTTCTTAGGTTTCAATGCCTCCTTTCCGTCGGTATTGGTCTTACCATCACCTTTAGACTTTGCTACCGATTTACCTTTCTTCTTGCCCTTTCGGACCATCAGAACAGGTTTAGGTCCTACCTTCTTCAGGTTGATTTCAGCAGTTCTCAACATGTCGAGCAACTGTGGCAGCGTCTTGTTAATTTCTTTCAGTGGAAAGCCGAGCTTCTCCAACATTTGGATGTAGCCCATCATTTTGATGATGTGAGCTCCTACGGGAGATCCCTCACTCATCTTGCATTGAAACAGAGCTTTAGAGGTCTCGTACCTCTCTTGACGAGCTTGCCCTTCATAAATCTCCTTGAGATTTTGAATCATATCATAAGCTACCATGTCCTCATGTTGCTTCTGAAGCTCGGGGGTCATGGTGGCAAGCATAAGACAACCGACATCCAGCATGTCATCCATGTGTTTCTTAAACTTGTCTTTGTCAGCTCTGGAAGCAGTGGCAACCGGTTCATCAAGAACATGTTCTTCAATGACATATTCCTTCTTTTCCTGTTTGAGAACAATTCTCAAATTGCGGAACCAGTCAAGGAAGTTTATGCCATTGAGCTTATCCTTCTCAAGGATAGATCGTAAAGATAGAGTATTATTTGACATTAATTCTACAAAAAAGAAAATATGCTACATAAGTTTTACTAAATTTTAAAATTTATAGATAGGTCTTTACTATAAATTTACTCCCACTATTTTCTTCAAAATTAAAAACCCTCTAGTTTTAATTTCGGAAAAATGTTTCGATAGTTTTTCTAGTGAGTGAGGATCCGTATTTCACCATTCCTAAATCAGCTTTGGCCAGTCTTTTAGGAAATGGTTATTTAGGTAAGTAACACCTTACTAATTACATCTCATGTAATTCTTCATCTTTTGGCGAACAACTCTTGTTCTTTAAATCATCTTATGATTAACCAAAACTTTAACCACTAGGTTTTCTAATCTTATTAGAACAACCCAGCTAAGTCAGTACCAATATCTCAACCGGTGAATATCACTAGCTTATTCTTCGCGTTTAACTAAGATAGATAAATGTGACATTGCTTTGGCAAAGCTCTCATTATATCGATCGAAGCTTTAACGAGGGTAAATATTGGATGGTTAAAACAAACTTAGAATTATAGTGAGGGATTTACTTAATTGTCTCATCATTTTAACATTGATCCTATCAATAGAACTATGTTTAATCATGCTTATAAAACATCCATTGCATCACATACAAGGTAAATATAAGCGGTAAATAAATATGCAATGATTATAGCCCTTCTTAACCTAAGGCGACCCGTCCCAAGCCAATGGGAGGACCATTCTACTGAAGATAGAATCTGCTTCTGAAACGCCCGGTCCACCAGGGAAGGCCCACCACGCTGCTACCTTGGTCCTTGCTTTATCTTTTTGAGTATTTACAATTTTCAGAAACTCACGTTACATGCGAGGGAGTGAGATGAGAAGAGAAGTACAATAGAAGATAGAGAAAGGCACGACACGCAGGCCGTATTTATAAAAACCAAAACTATAAAGGCTATGGGCTATAACCATGCAAAACAAACACCGAGCAATCAAACATGCATTTCAAACATCGTGCGAAAAAAGTAACGACGTGTTTACGGAGTTTTAAACTGATTATCCCTATGTTGCGGTTAATGGGCCAAATAAAGATCACGAGGTTTCATAAACCATTTGCGTTAACGAACAAATGCACCAGGTAGGTCAACATGAAAGAGAGGTGGCGCACTAGGCACACTTAAGTACTAGGTCTTTGATTATGACAATCCTAGACATGCATTTTTCATAACGTCTAACCATAACTCTTATGGATTTACCGTGAAAGATAGTTTGATAACTTTTATCAACTTAGAAGCCCTTTCAGAGATTTCATAAATCTATGAAACTACGAACAACTACTTGTTCTATAGACTAACTATTAGTCTCAACATGTTAACATTTAACATTGAAGCAACCTAACATAATTATGATTAACTCTTAATCATTCAGTGATAATCGAAATAAGTCTTTATTAGGTGTGATACGATAAACGATAAATATCTAAATCGAATCAAACAACATGCATCTCATACATAAACATCACCCAAGAATTTAAGTCTGAATTCGTATGATACAAGTGGCTCTGATACCACTGTTGGGTCACGTCGACACGCCCCGTGGCGCAGCGGAAAAATTAATATGACGTAATCCAGCCAGGATCCATGTACAGGAACGAATCCGGGGTGAAAAGATGAAGAGTTACCTTTTAAAACTCTAGAAACTGAAAAACCGACGGTATGTCAAAATAACCACGTTAAGTAAAACCGAAATCGTCACAGGTTCGCAACGACCTCTACGGAGTCCCCCGAACATAACGAACAAAGTTTCTGCCTCCCTAACACTTAGAGATAAATTTCGGCAGGTTTAAACACCTTCCAGGGAGAAGTCAAAATCCCTCCAGGGATTCCTAAGGGAGTCTGAAATCGACCATGGGTTCTACCAGGACTTGGATTCGAACTAGGAAATCGCCAGGAATTTGCCAGGGGGCAAGAGGAACACAAGAAAAATATCGATCAACTTCTTAGAAGAAATCTGGGACTTGTCAAAAATTCCAGAGGGGAATTCCCAGGGATATGTCGAAATTTGCAAGGACGAAATAGGGACGATTTGGTTGCTAGCCCTTGTCCCTTTAAATAGTATTCAGAGACTTAATTCTAGTTGAATTCCTTAAATCCAAGTTCAACCAAAATTCATAGAATCTAATTCTACTTAAAATTGGTTTATATTAAATATACATTATATTTAATAATATTAAATGAAATATATATATATATATATATATTTAATTATGTAGAATCTAATTTTGCATAAACTTGGAATTTAAATATTATATAAATTCCAAATATATATTTAAATTTCTAGAATCTTATTCTATAATATTTAAGTCTCTAAATATTTTTCATACTCTAAATAATATTTGATAAATACAATATTTATCCAATATTATTCCCATTCAAAGGAGTTGTCGATTTCCCCTATCCCATAGGGGATTTTCGGCAACCTCCCTAAAATAGGGAGTATTGTTTCCAATTTTTTGTTCATTTCATTCGAAGGGTGTGACCCTTGTAGGTTCATGCAACGTTAGCATCAAAATTAGAACTGTTCTAATTTTACAAACAATGAGTGGCATCTAGCAATACATCGTTGCTACCTATGTTGCATGAAGTCATGGTTTGACTTTCCTAATTCCTGAATAAACTTTATTTATGTATTTTATCCTTTTGTCCTTTATATCTTAGATGAACACAAGTCATGGGTTAGTCACGCTTGCGTTGTCCATCTAGTGTTTCTTGATGTCTTGAGTAGATTATTATAAACGAATCTCTATGATATCTCATATCATAATATTCGAGCATGGCCATGCATTTTCTAATCTCACTCAATCAAGTGGCCGAAGATATTTCTCCCATTATGTAGGAGGGACAAATTCTTTCTTGATCAACCATATTTCACTACATAGGTCATCACGTATCCAATCATCAGTCTTTATAATGTAGTCAGTTACGACACATGTTTGACTATGTCAAAATACGTAAATCTTTATGTTAAAATCATGTTGATCTAAAGTCTGAGGATTATACATATGTTTATCATGAGCAATGTTGTGACTGTCACATAATTACCCAAGAAACATGCTCATAGCGGGTCAATCCAGTATGTTGTTCTCTAACAAATACTTATGTGTTGCTTTTGACATCTCTATGCCAATGACATCACTTGTTATCAATCAACGACATATTAGTCTTTATATATTATCAGTGTCCATACCCATAATAATATTCGACTAAGGATCCTATTTAACAATAATCGCATTATTGTATGGACATTATTATCCAATGGTTAGTTTGATGCACAGAAACATACCAAATGATAATAATGGCAATGACATTACTTGATAAATCTACTAAAATAGTATGTTCATTCAATCATCATATGATTGGCCTTTGGGCATACTCCAACAAGCATGCCTCTAGAACACATTGTTGATGATTGTGATGCTTTGATGTTGTTATTACCATGTGTACTTGGGGTTTGATGTCTATTTGAGCTATATGTATGTTTAAATACATGTTGGAATGTTTTTGGATGGTTTTATGCGTGTTAAACCAGCATTTCGTGCAAGTGCAGGCTGCAGTGTATCGGTACACTTAGTAGTGTATTGATACGACCTTCGAAAAATAGAGGGGTGTACCAATACACGAGGGCATATCGATACACATTTTAGCCATTGGTCTTGGGTGTATCGATACGATGCTCGAGCGTATCGGTACATGCCTTGTTTTGTTGGGTTTGGGAGTCTGCTCGTCGAGGGTGTATCGATACCCTCTCCAAGGGTATCGATACGCTAGTAGTTAATTTGGTTGAATTACATCTTTGAATGTTCTGAATCTTTACGTTTTGTCCCTGAATTTTATGGATGCAATTAAATGAGTTTTAAAGGTTAATTTGAGCTGAGTTTTGACAGAGATGCATGTAATGAGACTAATTAAAGGTTGGTAAACCGAAATTAGGAAAAACCCTTGGAATTTTTTAAGTTTGCAAAATGGTCCCTAAAATCCGAAATTGGATAAAATTGATGAGCGCTTGAGTTGTGTTTGATCTGCTGCTTTGTAGAACACATAGGAACCTAACTTGAATCTAGAAAAGATAAAAAGAAGAAAAAAATTAAGGTCGTTTATTGAGGTAAACCTTTCTAGTTTACTTCAATATTCCCCGTACGACTCGTTCGATTCAGTCTATCGGCTAGGCCTGGTCGAGGGGGTTACATTTGGTGGTATCAAATCCAGGTTTCGAAAGATTGGGATGATGGTAAGTAATTGAGATGTGATGGTGATTCTATGTATGGTGATTGTAATATGAATGTGAGCTGTTACATGTGATGATAGATTGGGCTGAATCTTAATGCTTGTGATGCATGATGGTTGTGACATGGATGTTGTATGCTTTACGCTATGTTTGGGGGGAAATTGGAATGCCCATTGTCTTATTACTATATTGAAATGTTTTAAATTTAATTTGAAGTCTTCGATCCTTGCTAGAAGCTAGCCTGATCTCTTGTTTTGTTTTATATTCATACCTTAATGATAATATCCCAATGGGACCGAGGAGAGAGCTACGTTCACGGTCAGTTGCTCCTGTTGGTGAGAAAAGGAATCAGGAGAACGAGGTTCTGTCTGGAGCAAATTTACCTCCTCCACCGCCACCACCACCTGAGGGTGAGGAGCAAGTGCAACACGGACAGGCTGGTCCGGTGTTGGGTGATTTGACGCCTTTGGTACTGGCGATGACTGAGGCATTCTAGGTTGTTGTTGTTGGAGTGCAAGTGCAAGCACCTGCTGCTGGGCAATTGGGTTTGCCGTTAGAGCGCTTGCGAAGTTTGAGAGGCGTTGAATATCGTGGTTTGTCTCCTGAGGCATCCGAGGCTTGGATGGCTAGTACGATCCAAATTTTGGATCAGATGGGGTGCAATGATGCACGAAAGTTGGGATGTGTTGTTTCGTTGTTTCATGGTGATGCTTATGCTTGGTGGACAATTGTGACCGCGGCCATGAAACCTAATGAGGTGGATTGGGACTTCTTCCAGGCTGCCTTTAAAAAGAAGTATCTGGGAGTTAGATACTTGGATGATAACAAGCGTAAATTCATGTCCTTGGTGCAAGGAAACATGACGGTAGCTGAGTACGAGGTTCGGTTCGTATGTTTGAGTCAGTATGCTCCAGAATTGATGTTGAGTGATAGGCATCGATGTGATCGCTTCCATTATGGCTTGGTGTAGGAAGTGAATACTTTCATGCTCGCTTCTGATTACACTAATTATGATGCGCTAGTGACACGAGCCAAGGATATAGAGCAGAGTTTGGGTTTAACCTCTCACGTAGGTGGTTCTAGCTCGAGTAAGAGAGCTGCAGATTCTAGTCCTAGTGGTGGGCAGAACAAGAGGAATCGTGACCGTAGGTATCGTCCTGAGGCGAGGCGATGTAATTTTGGGCGAGGTGCGCCAGCTCAGGGTAACGGGGTGAGGTTTGAGGAGAATACTTGCTGGTCATGTGGATCGCGAGAGCACTTGAGGCGAGATTGTCCTCGTGTGGCTCGTGAGGCGCAGGCTCCTGTGGCTGGGGCTAATTCTTGTTGGAAATGTGGATCAGCTGATCATATGAGACGTGAGTGTCTTTTGTTAGCTGAAGGTGGTCAGGGTCGAGCACCTGTTGTTGCACCACAGAGAGGTCGTGGGCGCGACCGTGGTAACTTCCAACGGAGGGAGGATGGGCAGAGAGGTGTGGCTCATGTTGTTGTTATTCAACCGGAGGGTGGTGGTCCTACGAGAGTGTTTGCACATTGCGAGGGACGTAATGACCCTGATGTGATTGTAGGTACCTTCGCCTTGCAATCCTTTTCTTTGTTAGCTTTAATTGATTTTGGATCTACGCATTCATACATCTTGAGTGAGCACGCACATTTGCTTGATATTCCTATTGAGATGCTAGATGTAGGAATGCAAGTAACGAGCTCTTTTGGTGAAACTGTTGTTACAAGAAAACAGTATAAGAGATGTCCTTTATCTGTTCAAGGCCATGTGTTTTCAGTTGATTTGATGGAATTGACTTTCTATAGTTTTGGTGTAATTCTTCGAATGGATTGGTTGTCTAAGCATCAAGTTGTAGTTGACTTTGATGTTAAGCGAGTTACCTTGAAATTTGCTGATGATTACAAAGTAGTAATCGTAGGCGAGAATGTAAAGTTCTTGTCCAATGCAATTTTGGCTCTTGAAGCGTGTCGAATGATGATGTTGGGTTGCGAAGCTTTCCTAGCTTATGTGATGAAACCCGGTACATGTTGTCACTAGATTTTCACCCACCATTGTCAAATAATAAATAAAATAAAATAAAAACTTTTTTCTTAAAATAATAATAAATGCCCCTTCTAAAATAAAAGAACCGAAAAAGCCCATCCCAAAAGGCGTATATTTTTAAAACCCGTTTCAATAATAATAATAATAATAAGCCCACCTTGAAAAAACCCATTTGAGTAAAAAATAAAAAATAATAATAAATGTAAAAAAAAGAAATAAAAATGACATAAAAATGAATAAATGAAAAAAAGCAACAAAGATACAACAAAAAAAGTAGTAAAAAAACAGCAAAAATAAAAGGAAAGAAAGAAAAAAAAAGACCCCCAAACCCCAGCCCCGGTAAACCTTAGCACGTCAGCGGGGGTTTCCATCTGCCGTCCTTCAGTCACGGCCGGTGACGTTGCTAGTACCGACCAAATCGCCTCGTCATCGCCATCATGTGGCCATCAACGCCGCTCGTCACCCCCGCTCGTGGTCGCCGGAATCTGCAAAAAAACCGAAACAAATGGTCAAACCCTAGGCTCGAATCAATGGGAAAATTCAGCTTCATTTTTTTAATCAAACTGGGATATGTTTGAGGGGTTTTACCGAGAATCAAGTTCCTTGTCTGATTTTGGCTCCAATTTGGGGATTGAAATTCGAAGTTAACTTGATTTTCAAGCTCAAGAACTTGTATAAATACCCCCCCTTCACCCCCTTTGTACTTGAGCCAGTTCAAGAGAAAAATACACTTAAAAATAAGCAAAAAGCTTAAAAAGAATTCCGAAAAATTCTTAAAAAATTCTCAAGAGTAGTTGGAAATTTTAGAGGTGAAGTTCGAGCTTGGAGGCAATTTTCCTGAAGCAATTGGGAGTGTTTCGAGAAGTTCACATTCGAGTTATTCGTTCTTCTTTTTGGTAAAATTTCTCTCTTTTGTTTTTTGATTTTTTTAGTAATTTTATTACTTGTTCTTGGTTGAATTTTTGTGTTTGTGTTTGTGTGGATTTTAGGCTGTGGTTCGGGAAATTTTAGAATTGGAAAAGGCTTTAAAAATGTTGTTTAGGAGTTTTGGATCTTTAGAAATAAAATATTTGAACCTTAAAAGTGTTGCTTTAAAAATGTAGGAATAAAAATTGAGTTAATATTGTTTTTATTAAAAACTAAAATTTAGGGATTAAATTAAAAAAATAATAATTCATGAGTGGGAAAGTAATAAAAGGGGCTTGATTTGAAAAAAAATAATAAAAGAGTTTTTCTTGAAATTTAGTTTAAATAATAAATGAGGTTAAGTAATTTTATTTAAGAAGTTTTTTAAATAAAAAAAATAAATAAAGATGTTTTTTAAAGTAAGTAATATAGTTTTCAAACCAAAAAGAAAAAAAAATAAAATAAATTTTAAAAAAGGAGTTTTAAATAAAAGTTTAGAGTTTAGGAGAAATAAAGTTTGAAAAAGTATAAAGAAAAAATCTTTTAAAATAAGGTTTATTATAATTTTTTTTAAGAAAAGCCTTTTAAAAATGAAAAAAAAAAAGAGAAACTCTTTTTTTGAAATGAAAAAAATAAAAAAAATAAAAATGGAAAAAAATCTAAAAAGGGGCAAAGGAAGGGTATTGGTTTAAAAAGAAAAAAAAAGAAGAAATAAAAGTTTTTTTAGAAAGAAACAAATAAAAGTAAAACACAAAAGAAAAATCGAGTTTCTTGTTTATTTTTTTAGAAATATGTTAAAACTTAGGACTATGTTCTAAAAGCTTAGATAGAGATGTGTTTGTTGAAAAATTTACTTCACAAAAATAAGACAGACTTAAGCAAACTTAAACCTTTAACGAGGAATAAAAGATTTAGACTTTTCAGGATTTTTAAATAATCGAACTTAGAATAAATATAAAATGCTTATTGAATTTACTTCACAAAAATAAGACACACTTAAGTAAACTTAAACCTTTAGCTAGGAAAAATTTACTTCACAAAAATAAGACACACGTGTTTGTTGAATTTCCATGATTCTTGAAAAGTGAAATTAATTTAATGTGGTGTCTTATCAAACGGGAATGACGGGTTAGCGCCAGAAATGTTGGCAGTGAATAAAGTTCATCTCTCGGGCGATAAGGCCGTTAGAATAGTTTGATATTCATTAAACGGACAAATAAAGTCAATCCTTTGTGAACTTGCAAATTCCAATTTTGAAAATGATTTTAAAATCAATTAGGTACCAATTTTGGCATCGTGGGGGTGTTAACTCTTCCTCACGCGTAACTGATCCCCGAACCTATTTTCTGGTTTTCGTAGACCAAATCCGTTGTTTTTCTAAAACAAAATCTTTTATTAAAATAACCATGCTTTAAAGTGATCCAATCACACTTTTCAAAAAAGATTGGTGGCGACTCCGTTGATTTTAAAGTTTTCTAAAAAGTCGAAGCCTCTTAAAAAGGGTTGCGACAGCTTGGCGACTCCGTTGGGGACATGTTTTTGTTTTTAAAATAAAAACAAAAGAGGGTCAGGCCACAAATTGATTTTAAATGGTTTTCAAAAAGAGTTTTTTTTAAAAAAACTAATGGAATTTGCAAGTTCACAATAAGTTTAATTTATTTGCCCGTTTAAATGAATATAATTCTATTTTACGCATTTAAGACTTAATTCCAAGCTCTATTCCCGAGCTTTGTCCCGTTCGTTTAAGTGAGGGAACACGCTTTGCTCATGTAAGAATGTTGATTCTTCGTATGAGCCTAGCAAGTACCTTCAGGACTCATTCCCTTGTCTTCGTAAGGATATTGATTCTTCGAGAAGGCATCGGTGGTGAGTTCTCCTGAGTTGAACTCGATTCGTTTGAAGCCTGTGATGGGTGAGAATCGAGGGCCTTGCTACCCTTAGTAGGGGACAACAAGGACAGCTCGGGTACCCTTTTAGAACTGAACCAAGTTTGAGAATCTAGAGCCTACCCTAATAGAGCCATGCAGAAATCCTAGGGTGTTGAGTCTGGTCAAAGTCGCAAGAATAATTCGCGGAGACATGTCCTGGAATGTTTGAATGGCTGCCCAAAATTATTATGCAGTTGAATTATTTTGGATCTTTAGGTTTTATTTCCGTTTTTATTTAAAAAGAGTGCTAACCTTTTCATGTGTGAGTTTTGTTTTGTTTTGTGGCATATTTATCTTTTGCATACATCCCATATTTGGAGGGGGGCGATTCCAAAGCATGTTGCTCGATCAGAAAATGTTTTTGCCATGGATGGAAGGTACCTAAAGGAGAAAGACAACACGCAAACAATGAGAATTTGTCGAATGATCACGCGGAGGAAGCATCGAAGTATGCTTACACCAGCGCCAAGCAGAATACCAAAAGTCGCAAGTGCTATGGGACCACTTCGACGATCCAACCAAGCAGAATTTAAAGATGATCTTTGGTCTACTTTACTTAGGGGCAACGTCAAAAGGACCCAGGAGCTAGACGAGTTCGATAAGAGCATCACATCCTAAATCGAAGTCGTAGCTAAGCATGTGACGTCAAGAAGCTATATTTCTTCGCCCCCATGTAAGATCAATAGGGAAGGTAGGACCAAGACATCAAAGGTTGATTAAAGAAATGAGTGCTCAGACCGAGACGTACTCGTAGGACCTTCGTCATCCAATGGAAGCTACGTCTAAGAGCAACACCTTTACAGAATTGATGACCCTTCGCTTGCATTCATGCTTTTGCATACATACATTTGCTTTCATGCATTTGTTTTTTTTTTGTAATAAATAATGTTTTAATCATTGCATTCATACATGTATAATAAAAGAATAATTTTGGAAAATTCCATATAAGTAGTAAAGATCTAATGCAAACACGGCTCGAGCCATGAACATTGAGGAAAGATTGACAACTCTGGAAGCAAATCAGAAAAGCATCCATGATAAGCTTGAGAAAATGGAAAATGATCTAAAGAAAGAGATTGAGATATCACACCGGAAAACAGTCAGCCAAATCGCAGCCATGTTTGGGTTCAAAAACTCATAAGCGAGAGAAGACACTAACACTTTCTCGGGGATGGCTTTCGTACATTCACGGATGCAGAAGGAAGTGGCTTTACCTAAAGTCAAGATCTCACACCATTTAGTTGAATCTTCTGCTCATACTGAAGACAACACCGATGAGGTTCGTAGCCAGGAGGTGTCTGATCTCAATGAAGAAACTGACGAGGCAAAGGTCGAGAAGAAATGGGAAGACCACTACAAGAAGTTGTTGGGAATGATTAAATCTTATCGAGAAGGAACCATTTATGGTGTCATGGATGCTAAAGATTTGAGTCTAGTTTCTAACTTGGTGGCTCCTCCAAAGTTCAAGGCCCATGACTTTGAAAAGTATAATGGAAATACATGCCTATTGGCACATCTAACCATGTACTGTAGGAAAATGTCACCACACTATGAAAACAAGAAATTACGGATTCATTGTTTCCAAGACAGTCTATCTAGGTCTGCTATCTGATGGTATGCTCAACTTAGTAGGGTCAACATACGCACTTGGAGAGATTTGTCGAAAGCTTTCATCAAACAATATGAGTATATGACAGATATGGCCCAAGCATGATTGTACTACAAAATATGGAACAAAAGCCCAATGAGTGCTTCCGCCAGTATGCCCAGAGATGGCGAGATGTGGCAGCCCAAGTGCAACCTCCACTATTAGAAAATGAGGTTACTCCAATGTTCGTGGAGACTTTAAATGGTCCTTTCTATGACACATGTTAAATCACGCCACCGAAGGTTTTGCAGACATGGTAATGAATAGAGAATTGATATTAGCAGCCATCAGAAGTGGAAGACCCGAGAGAGAAGAAGATGGTGAATGCGTTTAGAGTTTCGTCCCAAAGATTGATGGAGGAAAGATAGGTTGGAATTCATGCTTTCCTAGAATAATGCATAATTTTCTCTAGGCGGTTGGGATCGTGCTTAGAACCAACCCTTTTGCTTTTGCCTGCGAGCATTAGGGATCTTTTGTAAGGGCTTCTATGTCAATTTACTTGTTTAAAGATGCATTTTTTTAAAGTGGCAAACATTTCTCATTTCTGTTTCATCATTTTACCTTCTTTTCATTCTTCATCCATTTCTTTTCGAGCTTACATCTTTCTTTGCAGAGTCCCTATTATTGATCGTATGAATGATTCTTGAATCTAATCCCGAGATAGAGGGGCAAAATGTGTGTTCAAGATTAATGGGGAAATCCTATATACAGATTATTAGTGAATTTTCCTCTCAGACATTGTTGTTAGGGTCCTTGGATGAAGTGATAACTTTAAAACATGTAACACCCCAATTTTGGGCTTAGAAGTTTTAGGGTTGGTCGGACCGGTTTGAGAAACAGTTCGAATATAAAAGGAGGTTTTAGGGAAAGCCTAGTTCGGGATGCTTTAAAAATATGAAAAATATCTAAAAATCCTCTTTTAATATATATAAGGGATTTGTGAAATCAATTTCACAAAATAAGGTTTGGAAATACTACATTTTGGAATAGTGACTAAAATGCGATTTTTGAAAAGTTTAGTGGTGACTGTTTTGTAAGGATTGAAACTTTGAATCTTTAAGGAGCTAATTTACCCAAAAATGATTTCTCCAGATTTTTCCTTAATTTAGATGATTTAATTAATGTTTTAATTAATTAAAAGAAAAGGGAAACTACTTTTTGGAATTTCATAACTACCTTTTCCTAAAATTTTCTCATTTCTTTTTCTCTCAAAATTCCATTATCCAAACACTTTTTCTCTAGAAACTTTTGCATTGATCTTCACTCCAATTGATGAGATTTCTATCATCAATTAATTCCTAATCAATCTTGCATCAAATCCTTTTGATTTCCTCATTGAATTTTTAAGGAAATTGGCTCAAATCAAGGAGAAATCACCATTTAGAGGTAAGATTGTTCTTCTTCTCTAAATACTCAAGTTCTTTACTGAAACTCCCAAGTTGTCAATCCTTAATTTAAGTTTTATAAATGGTTTTAATGTTAGAAACTTGATTTTGGCTTAAAACTCAAGATTTGGAAGGAATCTTGAAGAATTTCGTTGAGATTTGTTTGGGCTCTGTTTGAGATGGCTCTTTAATGTATTTTGGATGTCTAATGATGTTTGAAATGAGGTTTTATCAATGCAATCCCAAATAGGTTGTATTTCCTAAGTTTTTGCTTATAAAAATGGTGGTTTTTGAGGTGTTTTGGGTGATCTGTTATGGCTGGAGGTATAAGGACGAGTTTAGGTTCAATTTGGATGTTAATTTATGTTTAGAAATGGTTAGAAGTGATGGATCTTGGCTGGGTTAAGTTTTGAAAGAGTTTGGAGGTGTTTTCGGTTGTGTTTGGTAGCCGAAATGTTGGTTTTGGTTAGAGCAGCGAGTTTAGGTGTGATGGCTGAAGATTTTAATGCATGATGATGCATTAATCCTCTGCTTTGATGTGTTGAAAACAAGGGAGGCATCTTCGGACACCTTTGGAGTTGATCCGGAGGCTTGATTGGCGTTCGGCAAGCAAGCGAAACGTAATCGGTGAGTGGAGTTGGGTTTCCAGCTTTGAAACGATTATTTGGAGGTTTTGGGAGCTTAGTTTAAGTCTAAACAACTTAGCTAAGCTCAAGAGTAAGTTTCCGGAAAAACTCCCTCGGATGTGCCATGAAGTGGTTTGATGCATTGGTTATATTTTGCATGTTAAAATTCTGTTTTGAAAGCATGTTTTAGCATGGTTAATGCTGGTTTTGAAAGCCATGTGTTGAAGGATGCTCAAGGTAAGAGATCCTTGGTTTGACATACTATAAATATGGTTTTGATGCATAGAGATGCATGATGTTAAATGACTTTGTTTAATGCTTTAAAACAGTGAATTGTTGATGTTATATGATGTATATTGGCAAGTGATGTAATGGTTTTTAAGTACTTGAATCGGATATAGTTAGCCGACTATAGGATTGGGTGCACCGTGAATAAAGTTGCCTTGGATGTTGAGGGGTTGTGATTGTACCGTACACTCCATCCAAGTACCCTAACGAGAGAGGTAAGATCACAACGGTGGTTAAAAGTCCGTGTGTGGATCTTGTGTTATGTGTCCCTTGCTCTCGTTAGTGGAATTATACAACTATTGATGAGTGATGTTGAGGGGTTGTGATTGTACCGTTATACTCCACCTTATGTTGTTCGGTAGTGTGTATGAAGCGTGTGGGACAACGCTTGTAATCCGCGTATCCGATTGTGTTTTGGATTGTAAATGGTTATGAACTATCACTTGAAAGCCAATATGTTGTATTGATTATATTGAAGCATGAGATGCTTGTAAAGTATGCAAGGTTTCATGAAAAAAGATGGGCATGTGGTTTTAAGCTTTGCTTAAATGTTTTTCTAAAAATGCATTATTGTGTTGGTTTATTTAGAGCATGCCTCACTAAGCTATTGTGCTTACGCGCTCTCTCTTTTGCGCCAATAATGCAGACAATTGAAGTGTTTGAGGGCAACAAGGAAGCTAAGAGTGTCCAAGGGAAACCAAGCTCATGTATGGTGATGTTTTCATAGACTATTAGTTTTGGTATTTTGGCAATGGGAATCTAAGATGTGTTTTGGGAGATGTGTTGAACTCCCTAATTTGTGGCATGATGTTTTTGATGTTTTGGATTTGTAAATGGCCTTTTAATGCTTGTTTTGAAGTTTGGTTGGTTGTTTGGTTTTGGATAATAGGAAGCAGGCCTATAGACATTTGAATTCTCATGTTTGATGCTATGAATGTGTTTAGGAGTTACAAACATGCTCTATATATGTATGATGACTTGTTGGTATGGCTAGGAAGTCATTAGAATGTGTTTGAATGGATTTATGTATGATAAACCAGAAAAATCTGCAGTTCCTGGGCAAACCGTATCGAAACACTCTCTGGCGTTTCGAAACGGGGGCCTATAATGGCCTTCGTGTTTCGAAACGGCTGGAGGCTGTTTCGAAACGATTCGGCTACTGGAAAGCCGTGTTCTGGAACCAGTATCGAAACGGGTGAGTGATGCCCCGCGTTTCGATACGGGTGATGGGTGTTTCGGAACATGCGACTGTTGGGCACCAATTTTGAATGATGCTGAAGTTTGCGAGTTTACGTTTTAGTCACGAATGTTGTTTTAGCAATTGTATGAGTTCGAGATGTCCAATTAAGGTGAAATTTGACAGGGAAGCATGTAATATGACTAGTTTCATGTTGGTAACTTTAAAATCAATTATGACCTTCTAATTTACAGAATTAACGTTTTGGTCCCTAACATCTGTATATTGTGCAATTGAGTCCCTTCTTGAAATCTGATCGCTGTGCTTTTCACGTATATGTTTCTCAAGTGTTCGCTTAGGGTTAACGTGTATCTAGACAAGTTTAAAAAGAAAAAAAGGGTCGCTAATCAAGGTTGACTTTCGAGTTGACTTTGGTTTTCCCTGTGTAATCTTCGTAGCTCGGGTCAACCGTCTAGGCCGGGCTAAGGGGGTTACAAAACATCTACCAACTGAAGATTGCTTCTCTTCGATGATGTTTGTGTGTGAAATGACATTTGGTATTCCTTCATTTCCCTTCACGAAAAAAAAGAAAATAAATAATTTGTTGTCCCCCTTTGAGCCTGATATTAATTTTCTTGTGATTTAACCCTAACCAATGATCACTCCCCACACTAGGGGGCAAAGAGGATGAAAATAGCAAGCAAAGGAACATGACAAGTACAAAGGAGAGGAAAAGAAAAAAGAAGAAAAGGAAAAGGAGAAAGAAAAGAAAAAGGAAAAGAGAAGAGAAGAGAAGAGAAAGAAAAGAAAAATAAGGATAGGAAAAAAGAAAAGAAGAAATGCGAAGGAAAATTTGAAATAAATCCTTCAAATGAGATGTTTGTTAGAAAAGGAAATGAACTCTAGGGTGAAAACCCAAAATGGGCAGTCTAGAGTGATCCAAAGAATAAAAGAAGAAGAACAGAGATTTCATCATGAAAGTTGACCCTTGCTTTAATCACCCCTTAAAATATAAATTTGAGCCTTTATATCATTTCTTTGACAACCCAAGCCTAGCTTACATTACAAGCCTTAAAAGACCATTTGGATCACACATGAATATTTGAGAAAATAAATTCGTCTTCAGAACACATTCCGCCTAATTGAGTTAACCTTTTCTTCAGGGACCTCGAGCTTCTAATGTCTGATTGAGATTAGAAAAGTGGGAAATTTTAAATTTGGGGAGTGTGTGAGCAAAAGAGAGCCACCAAAAGTGGGGCACTATCCGGTTGATGGATTCTTGAATCATTTATGCTTTGAATTTTGGGGCATCTGACTTTTCTCTTTTTCTTGTGTTTGTCATTATTATTTTCTTAAAATCCTCATTTTAGCCTTTTTCTTTTTTCCTTTGAAATATCATTTCTAGCCTTTTCTTGCATCGTACAAGGAGGCTGACATAGGTTTATGAAAAGCAAAAGATTTCTTGGTATTGATCCCAACTATAGGAGACCATGAACGAATGTTTTCATCACTTCAAGAGTTTGAATGGGGGTATCACCTTGCATGAGAAGAAGCACATGCATTGAAGAGTTTGAAGTGGATCTTGTTATCAAGAAAGATCCTCATATAAGATGCAAAAGCTCGAAAAGCATGAAAAGAGATAGAATTGCACTTGAAAAGTAGTTCATGCCATCAGATTGGGGAAAATCTACGTCGACCAGGGATTCAGGATCCTCAGTATTAATAGGCGTGAGAAGAAGAGATTAAAGCGCCAACATCATTCGAAGATATTCAAGGTGGAAATAAGCTTTTACATGCAAGCAATTCAAGATTTTCTACAGGGCAAGAATTTGAGAATTCACAAGAAGCATTAAAGATGCTTGATAAGGGGCATATGAAGACTTGAAGCTTTCGAGACCACACAAAGAAGCCTTTCACTCAACATTGATGATGGTGGATCTTGAGTCATTTGCCTATGAAGATTAAATGTTTTCGATGAAGCAAGCAGATATAAAGAATGAGAATGGTGAAGGCAATATGTCCTTCCAGCCAGGAGTACAAGATCACTGGATTAAGTGAGCAAGTTTGCAAAGATCGAATGTTTTCCATGAGTCGAAAAAATACAGTGAAAAAGTATAATTGCTTATCTGGATTGAGGGAGCAAACGTGTGGAAAAATTAATTCGGAGAAAAATAATTCAAAAGGTAAAAGAAATGAGATATGCATTCATGATTTAGGCATACCTAGGGGCATGCACATCATAATTGCATTGAATATCACAATTTACAGGTACACGAAGGACCTTTCAGCAAAAGAACCCGCTTATTCATCCAAGCATAAGGAGGATGAAAATTTTCAGAAGATTTGCTTATTCGTTCAGGCGTAAGGAGAATGGAGTTCGCTTATTCATCCAAGCAGAAGGGGGATGAAATTTTTCAGAAGGTTCACTTATCTGTTCAGGCGTAAGGAGAATGGAGTTCGCTTATTCATCCAAGCATAAGGAGGATGAAATTTTTTCAGAAGGTTCACTTATCCGTTCAGGCGTAAGGAGAATGGAGTTCGCTAATTCATCCAAGCATAAGGAGGATGAAATTTTTTCAAAAGATTTGCTTAGTCGTTCAGGCGTAAGGAGAATGGATTTCGCTTATTCACCCAAGCATAAGGAGGATTAAAATTTTTAGAAGATTCGCTTATCCGTTCAGGCGTAAAGAGAATGGAGTTCGCTTATTCATCCAAGCATGAGGAGGATGAAATCTTTTGGAGTTTGCTTATTCATCCGAGCATAAGGGGGATGAAACCTTTTGAAGGAGTTTGCATATTCATCCAAGCATGAGGAGGATGAAATCATTTGGAGTTTGCTTATTTATCCGAGCATAAGGGGGATGAAACCTTTTGAAGCATGTTTGTTTATTCATCCAAGCATGAAGAGGATGAAATATTTGGGAGTTTGCTTATTCATCCGAGCATAAGGGGGATGAAACCTTTTGAAGCATGTTTGCTTATTCATCCAAGAATGAGGAGGATGAAATCTTTTGGAGTTTGCTTATTCATCCGAGCATAAGGGGGGATGAAACCTTTTGAAGCGTGTTTGCTTATTCATCCAAGCATGAGGAGGATGAAATCTTTTGGAGTTTGCTTATTCATCTAAGAATAAGGGTGATGAAACCTTTTGAGGCATGTTTTCTTATTCATCCAAGCATGAGGAGGATTAAATCTTTTGGAGTTTGCTTATTCATCCAAGCATAAGAGGGATGAAACCTTTTGAAGCATGTTTGCTTATACATTCAAGCACAAGGAGGGTGAAATCTTTTGAAGTATGTTTGCTTATTCATCCAAGCATTAGGGGATGAAATTTTTTCAGAAGAATCCGCCTATTTGTTTGAGCATTTGAAAGAATAGAACCCAACTCAGCAACTCGGGCATTTGGGAGAATAGAACCCAACTCAGCTATTCGAGCGTAAGGAGAATAGAATCAACCTATCTGTTTGAGCATGGAACCCAGTTCAGCTATTCGGGCATTTGGGAGAATAGAACCCAGCTCAACTATTCGAGCATAAGGAGAATAGAACTAGCCTATCAATTCGGGCATTTGAAGAATGGAACCCAGCTTAGCTATTCGAGAAAAAGGAGAATATAACATGCCTATCCATTCGGGCATTTGGAGAATGGAATCCGCTCATCTATTCGAGAATCTGGAGAATAGAACATGCCTATATGTTCGAGCAACAAGAGAATGGAGCAAACCGGAAAATTGGTGAAAATCAGTGCCTTTTAGTCTTTGATTTATCCCTCCTGCATAGAGATAAGCAAAGAGGGGCAGCTTTTGTCACTAGATTTTCACCCACCATTCTCAAATAATAAATAAAATAAAATAATTTTTTTCTTAAAATAATAATAAAGGCCCCTTCTAAAATAAAAGAACCCAAAAAGCCCATCCCAAAAGGCACATATTTTTAAAATCCAATTCAAAAAAATAATAAGCCCACCTTTAAAAAACCCATTTGAGTAAAAAATAAAAAAATTATAATAAATGTAAAAAAAGGAAATAAAAATGACATCAAAAAAATAATAAATGAAAAAAGCAAAAAAGATACAACAAAAAAAGCAGCAAAGAACAGCAAAATATAAAAGGAAATAAAAAAAGAGAGGACCACGCGCCTAGCGCGTGCGCCGCACGCGCTCGGTCTATCCCTGATAAACCTTAGCAAGGCAGCGGGGGTTTCCAACCGCCGTCCTCTGGTCACAGCCGGTGACATTGCCGGTACCGGTCGAACCGCCTCGTCGTCGCCGTCATGTGGCCATCAACACCGCTCGTCACCGTCGCTCGTGGTCGCCGAAATCTTCAAAAAAACTGAAACAAATAGTCAAACCCTAGGCTCAAATCAAGGGGAAAACTCAACTTCAATTTTTTTAATCAAATCGGGATATGTTTGAGGGGTTTTGCCGAGAATCAAGTTCCTTGTTTGATTTTGGCTCCAATTTGGGGATTGAAATATGAAGTTAGCATGATTTTCAAGCTCAAGAGCTTGTATAAATACCCCCTTTCACCCCATTTGTTCTTGACCCAATTCAAGAGAAAAATACACTTGAAAACAAGAAAAAAGCTTAAAAAAGAATTCCGAAAAATTCTTAAAAAAATTCTCAAGAGTTGCTGGAAATTTTGGAGGTGAAGTTCGAGCTTGGGGGCAATTTTCCGGAAGCAATTGGGAGCATTTCGAGAATTTCACATTCGAGTTCTTCGTTCTTCTTTTCAGTATTCTTTTTTAGTTTTTTTAGTAATTTTAAAATTTGTCTTGGTTGAATTTTTGTGTTTGTGTAGATTTTAGGTTGTGTTCTCGAAGATGGAAAATTGTTTCGTGATTCCGATAACGTTTTCATTCTAAATTTTGGATTAGTTTTTTATCTAATCTTTAAAAGAAATTGTATGCTTTAAAAATGTTGTTTAGGAGTTTTTGATCTTTAGAAATAAAATATTTAAACCTTAAAAGAGTTGCTTTAAAAATGTAGGAATAAAAATTGAGTTAATATTGTTTTTAATAAAAACTAAAATTTAGGGATTAAATTAAAATGATAATAATTCATGAGTGGGAAAGTAATAAAAGGGGCTTGATTTGAAAAAATAATAAAAGAGTTTTTCTTGAAATTTAGTTTAAATAATAAAGGAGGTTAAGTAGTTTTTCTTGAAATTTTGGGCGTCGTGGGGGCACTAACCTTTCCCCACGCATAACTGATCCCCGAACTTGTTTTCTAGTTTTCGTAGACCAAATCTGTTGTTTTATTAAAACAAAACATTTTATTAAAATAACCATGTTTTAAAGTGATCCAATCAAACATTTCAAAAAAGATTGGTGGCGACTCCGTTGATTTTAATGTTTTCCAAAAAGCTGAAGCCTCCTAAAAAGGGTTGCGAAAGTACAAAGGAAGTATGAGTGCAAGACATACGAACAATATGTGAATTTCCAGGTGTCTTTCCGGAAGAGTTGTCTGGTTTGCCACCAAACAGAGAAGTTGAGTTTGGCATTGAGTTGTATGAAAATATGACTCCAGTGTCTATTGCTCCTTATCGGATGGCACCTAAAGAGTTGAAGGAGTTAAAAATGCAACTTCAAGAGTTGCTTGATCGAGGGTTTATAAGGCCAAGTGTTTCACCTTGGGTGCACCGGTCTTGTTTGTAAAGAATAAGGATGGCATGATGCGCATGTGTATAGATTATCGGCAACTGAACAATTTGATGATTAAGAGCATGTACCTTTTGCCAAGTATTGATGAATTGTTTGATCAATTTCGAGGTGCTTTAGTGTTCTCGAAGATTGATTTGAGGTTTGGGTTTTATCAATTGAAGGTTAAGCATGTAGATGTACCTAAGACAACCTTTTGAAGATTGATTTGAGGTATGGGTATTATCAATTGAAGTTTAAGGATTTGGATGTACCTAAGACAACTTTTCGGACAAGGTATGGCCATTATGAGTTCTTGGTGATGTCGTTTGGGTTGACAAATGCACCGGCTGCATTCATGGATATGATGAATCGGGTGTTCAATGAGTTTCTAGATCAGTTTGTGGTAATGTTTATCGATGATATTCTTGTGTACTCGTGTACTGAGGAAGATCATGATAAGCATTTGACGATTGTGTTGCAAGTGTTGTTGGAGAACCAGTTTATGCAAAGCTGAGAAATTGGGAGTTTTGGCTCAAGGAAGTAGTTTTTCTTGGACATGTAGTGTCGTCCGAGGGCATTCGGGTTGATCCACACAAGATCGAGGCGGTGATGAGTTGGAAATCGCCTAAATCAGTGACAGAGGTGCGTAGTTTTCTTGGGTTAGCTGGATATTATCAAAGTTTTGTTGAGGGTTTTTCTAAGATTACTGCTCCTTTGACCAAGTTGTTGCAAAAGAATGATCGCTTTGAATGGACGGAGGTTAGGCAACAAGCTTTTGAGAAATTGAAATAAGCTTTGACGTAAGCCCCTGCCTTGATTCAACCAGAATCGGGTAAGGAGTTTGTGGTTTATAGTGATGCATCATATGTTGGTCTAGGTTGCGTGTTCATGCAAGGTGGGAAGGTTTTAGCTTATGCATCTAGACAATTGAAGGTGCATGAGTGCAACTATCCTACTCATGATCTAGAGCTTGTTGTGGTTGTGTTTGCTTTGAAGATTTGGAGACGCCACCTTTACGGTGAAAAATGTGTGGTTTACACTGATCATAAAAGTTTAAAGTATCTCATGTCTTAAAGGGAGTTGAATCTTAGGCAACGAAGATGGTTAAAGTTGTTTAAGGATTATGATCTGACGATTGAGTACCATCCTGGAAAGTCCAATGTTGTGGTCGATGCTTTGAGTAGGAAGGTAGCTGCGCAATTAATAGCGATGTTTGCTCGGTTGAGTATATCGTGTGATGGTGGGTTGATAGCCGAGTTGCAGGTGAAACCTTCCTTGATTCAGTCAATCAAGGATAAGCAGTTTCTTGATGATTCATTGGTGCCTCATGTTCAGGATATAGTTGATGGTAATGCAACAGACTTTTGTTTCAATGGTGATGGTGTTTTATGCTTTAAAAGTCGAATAGTTGTGTCGGAAGATGTTGAGTTGAGACGCACTATTTTGACTGAAGATCATAACATTCCTTTTGTTATGCACCCTGGTAGTACTAAGATCTATCGTGGTTTGAAGGATGAGTACTATTAGGTGGGATTGAAAAGAATGTTGTTGATTTTTTAAGCAAGTGTATGGTTTGCCAGCGTGTGAAAGCTAAGCATCAGTTTCCTTCTGGTTTGTTGCAACCTTTGAGGATACCAGAATGGAATTGGGAAAGGATTACGATGGATTTTGTGTCCGGTCTGCCTTTGACACCATCCAAGAAGAACTCCATTTTGGTGATTGTAGATTGTCTTACGAAGTGTGCACGTTTCTTGGATGTGCATACTACGTATACGTTGGATAAGTTAGCGGAGTTGTATATTGTTGAGATTATGTGTTTGCATGGTGTGCCTAAGTCCATAGTATCGGATAGAGATCTAAAGTTTACAGCGAGATTTTGGGAATGTTTACACCAAGCGTTGGGGACGCGTTTGAATTTCAGCACTGCATATCATCCTCAGACGGATGGACAGTCAAAGCGAGTTATCCAGGTGATGGAGGATATGTTGAGGTGTTGTGTGATAGATTTCCAAGGTTCTTGGGAAAAATAGTTGCCTTTGGTGGAATTTGCCTATAATAATAGCTTTCACGCAAGTATACAAATGGCTTCGTATGAGGCTTTGTATGGGATAAAGTGTATAACGCCTCTTTGTTGGGCGGAGGCGGGGTAAAAGTTGGTTTCCTTGCCGGATATGCTTAAGGGAACAACTGAGAAAGTGAAACTCATATGTGAACGGTTGAAGGCTGCTTCGGATCGTCAGAAGTCTTACTCAGATTTAAAGCGTAGGGAGATTGAGTTTGCGGTTGGTGTTCGCGTGTTCCTAAAGGTATCGTCTTGGAAGAAGGTAATGAGGTTCGGACATAAGGGTAAGCTTAGTCTGAGGTTTATTAGACCTTATGAGGTTGTGGAGTGAGTTGTTCTTGTTGCATATCGGTTGAGGATGCCTCTCGAGTTGGAGAAGATCCATGATGTGTTTCATGTTTCAATGTTGCGGTGATATAGATCGGTTCCATCTCATGTGATGCATGTTGAGGAGATTGAGTTGAATCCAGAATTATCTTATGATGAGGAACCAGTGGGGATCCTTGATTCAAGTAGGAAAATTCTTCGTGGTAAGACGATTGAACTTGTCAAGGGGTTGTGGCGGCATCGAGGAGTTGAGGAGGCCACGTGGGAGAGCAAGGCGGACATGTTGAAGCAGTTTCCACACATTTTTCCTTCGGGTAAAATTTTGAGGACGAAATTTCTTAAGTTGGGGAGAGTTGTAACGCCCTGATTTTGGGCCTAGATGTTTTAGGCATCGGTTTGGGTTAGTCAAACCAAGAGTTGGAGATTCGAGTCTTTAAGGAAGGTTCAAGGAAATCATGGTACGTGATAAGATAAAAATGTGGTAAAATTTTCTAAAATCATCTAAAATGATAAAGATGGGTGTGGCAAAATCAATTTTACAAAATGGGTTTTGGAAAGTGTACATTTTGGGTAGTGACCAAAATGCAAAGTTTTAAAACTGTGGAAAAAGTGTAATTTTTAAAGAGGAGTCAAATTCTTAGAATCTTTAGGGAGCTTAATGGTAATTAAGCATTTTCTCTAATTTGACATGTGTTTTAAATGTTTAATTAAAGATTAAAAAGAAATGATTTATTAATTAAAAGAGAGGTGGCTATTTTGTTAAACAAAAAAATGATGTAACTCTTTCATTTCTCATTTTCTCTTCAGCCAATCACTCTCTATTTTCTCTCATTTTCCAGATTTCTTCCTCTTTCGTTTTTCTCACTTGATTTCCAACTCTTTCCTTAAGATTTCTCTTGATTTTCCACAAGTTCCTTGAAGTGAAAACTTGCCAAATTAGAAGAAAAGCAAGGATGGGAGGTAAATTCATGCTAACCCTCTAATCAAAGTTCTTTAATGATATTCCAAAGATATTTGACTCTTGATTTATGTTTTTAATTAAGGTTTTAATAATTGATTTGGTAAAAATGCATAAATCTTGCTAAAGGATGAGATTAAATGTTATTTTTGTTTGGGAACTGTTTTGATTGATTTAAGAATTATTTTAAGGTTGATTTGGATGTTAAATGATGTTAATAATGAGCTTTGATCATAAGAATCCCGAAATCATTGAGATCTCTAATTGACTAGGTTGTTAGTTTTGGGTTTTTGGCTTGGAAATGTGAAAACTGAGTTGCTAGAGGTATAAGGATGGTATTAGGTTGTTTCTGGATGTTTATTTATGGTTAAAATGTGTTGGAAGTGTTGGTTGATGGCTAGGTTGAGTTTAGTGATTAATTGAATGTGATTTCGGTTGTTTCGGATGGGTACTTTGGTTCCTTTGGGCAGAGCAGCGGGATTTTAGTGTTTGCTAGTTGTTTTAATGCATTGAGATGCATTAATCCTCTGTTCTTATGTGGTATAAACAGGGGAGAATTCTTCAGAAGCTTTGGGCGAAGTTCCGGAGGCTTTGGACACTTGAATTTCACGTCGGTATTTGAGGTTTTGCAAGTTGGTGAGTGGAAATAGGATTTCCAGCTTTGAAATATCTTAAAAGTGGTTTTGGGAACTTAGTGTAAGCTTGAAACGCTTTACTAAGTTCGGAAGTAAGTAAAGTGATTTTCTCCCTCGGATTGTGCTATTATGAGCTTATGGGTGGACTTGTTTTTAATTGTGTTTACCTACTGTTTTAAAGCATGCTTTGAGTTTATAAAATGTGGTTGATGATGCCATATGGTTTAAGGATGTACTAGGTAAATGATCCTTGTATGCATGTATTTATACATGGTTTTTGAAGCATGGTTTAATTCTTGGAATATGACTTATTGTGAATGCTTTGGAACAACAGTGAGGTATGCATTAAATGTGGAATATATTGGCAAGTGATGTTGTGTAAATTGTTTTGCAAATGAAATCGGATATAGTTAGCCAGCTATAGGATTGAGTGCACTATAAACAAGTCGCCTTGGATGTTGAGGGGTTGTGATTGTACCGAAAACTCCATCCAAGTACCCTAACAATTGAGGAATGTTTAAGGTTGCAACGGTGGAGGATAGCTCTCGTGTGTGAACCTTGTATGGTGTCCCGTCTCTCATTAGTGGGCTATACATCTACCGATGAGTGGTGTGAGGGGTTGTGATTGTACCAAAAACTCCACCACGAGTGTCACAACGGTGGAGAGTAGCTCTCGTGTGTGAGCCTTGAGGTGCCGTTAGAGTGTATTAAGTGTTTGGGACAACACTTGGTAATCCGTGTATCCGATGTGTTTTTTGAGAAATGAGAATGTTGTTGATCACTTGTAAGCCAATATAATTGATTAAATTATTATGGAAATGTTTATGATGCATAATATGGATAATGCATGTTTTACCTTAAAGCTTTGCATATTGGTGGATATGCATGGAAGGCTTGATTTTTTTGTAGCAATGGTTTTGTTGCTGTGAAGTATTTGATACATGTTGCATGATGTATAACATGTTGATTTTAATGATGAAGTGCATGATTTTCAAAGAGGGCATGATGGTTTTCAAAGTGTGAAAATGGTTTTAAGCATTGATGTTGTTTTGGTTTTTGAGCATTCCTCACTAAGCTTGTATGCTTATGCTCTCTTTTGCTCATTAATGCAGATAACTAAGTAATTTGAGGCAGCAACTCGCAAAGGAATCCCAAGAGACTTCACTTGAAAGTATGTTTGGTTATGGACTAGAGTAATAAAGGCAATGGGGGTGTCCAATGATTTGGAGTTGGTTGTTTTGGTATTTCATGTTTTGGTACAAGTTTGGCATGCTTATATTGGTTTGTAAATGGCCTCTAATTGTTGGATTAAGCTTGATTTTGAGATTTGACTTTTGGATGCTTTATTTTCATAGGAAGCATGCCTCTAGAACACATTGTTGATGATTGCGCTGCTTTTATGTTGTTATTACCATGTGTACTTGGGGTTTGATGTCTATTTGAGTTGTATGTATGTTTCAATGCAAGTTGGAATGTTTTGGGATGGTTTTAAGTGTGTTAAACCAGCATTTCATGCAAGTGCAGGTTGTAGTGTATCGGTACACTTTGTAGTGTATCGATACGGCCTTCGAAAATAGAAGGGGTGTGCCGATACACGGGGGCGTATCGATACACATTTTAGCCACTGGTCTTGGGTGTATCGATACGGTGCTCGAGCATATCGGTACTGGCATTGTCTTGCTAGGTTTGGGAGTCTGCTCGTCGAGGGTGTATCGATACCCTCTCTAAGGGTATCGATACGCTGATAGTTAATTTGGTTGAATGGTATCTTTGAATGTTCTGAATCTTTATGTTTTTGTCCCTGAGTTTTATTGATGCAATTAAATGAGTTTTAAAGGTTAATTTGAGCTGATTTTTAAAAGAGATGCATGTAATGAGACTAATTAAAGGTTGGTAAACTGAAATTGGGAAAAACCCTTGGAATTTGTTAAGTTTACAAAATGGTCCCTAAAAATCGAAATTGGATAAAATTGATGAGTGTTTGAGTTGTGTTTGATCCGTTGCTTTGGAGAACACATAGGAACCTAACTTGCATCTAGACTAGATAAAAAGAAAAAAATTAGGGTCGTCTATTGAGGTAAACCTTCTTGATTTACATTAATATTCCTTGTGTGACCCGTTCGGTTCGATCTATCGGCTAGGCCGGGTCGAGGGGGTTACAGGGCTAGCGTGTACCGAAACAGATGGTTATTATGTTAGTTGATGGAATATTCCGAAGTTCTGATTCTTTGCGTTTTAGTCTCTGAATGTTGTGGATGCAATTAAATGAGCATGAATGATTATTTTGAGCTGAGATTTGACTAAGATGCATGTAATGTGATTAATTAAAGGTCGATAACACAAAAATGGCTTAAGTCCCTATAAACTGGAAAAAATTACAAAATGGTCCCTAAAAGTCGTAATTGAATGAAATTGATGGTTGATCGAGTTACAAATGATCTGCTGTAATGTTTAACGCATAAGAACCTAATTTGCCTTTAGATAAGGTAAAAAAATAGAGTTTTTTATTGAGGTAAAACTTCCTGGTTTACTTCAATATTCCTCGTGTGACCTGTTCGGTTCGATCTCTCACTTAGGCTGGTTTGAGGGGGTTACACACATGTACCATCTATCTCATGAATTTAACCAAATGCAAAGTCTCAAATCAAAGACATACATGCTTGTCTCTCATAAAGCATTTCTCAAAACATGATCTCATATGCAAATCTCATTTCATTAAATCATTTATAAACAAGGTACATGTGAATCCCATATATTTGCATTTAGGTAACATTACTCGGATATACGGATAGCTTGACGGAATATCACATCGTCAAGTCCTACCTCAGTGGAATCTCACATCACCGAACTCTCATGGTGGTATCTCTCATCGCCACAAAGCTTGATGGAACCTCACATCATCAAGACCACAAATTTTGTATATTATACTGCACTTCTCATCTTATTGGTCGACCAATTATATTTGGTAACAATAATTTCATCTCATGCCAATATACTCATTTAACACATCATTTACCTACTATTTTCAATGCATCAATATAAATCATTCTCTTCCCATTCAAAAGCATAAATAAAGCATGGCATTTTTCTTATCAAATTCTATCTCTTCAAAATCACAATTTTATCTCATAGGATCACATAAATCATCATATCATTTCTCAAAACAAGCATAAAATAGTATGTTTAATTCTATCTTCAAAACACAAGCATGATCATAAAAATCAATGGGCTAAAAACTGAGAAACGAGAGAGAAACATCTCAAACATACATCCAGGCTTAGATTAGTGTTGAAAACTCAATCTAAACCCCCAAACCTTGCTTTCAATTCTTTGAAAGGCTTTAAAACCAATTCCCCTCACTGACAACGTCTCGCTTGCTTTGCCGAAGCGAAATCAAGCTTCCGAAGCTCCCAAAACTTCACTGATTTCTTCCGATACGTTATCTCTTGTTTATACCATTAAATAACAGAGGATTAATGCATCTCAATGCAATAAAATCACTAGCAACCAAAGCCACTTCGCTGCTCTCCCTAAAAACACCAAAACGCCTAACTGAAACAACCGAAAACACTTTCAATTACTCTACAAACTCAACCCAGCCAAAACCTAACACTTCCATCCAATTTTAATCATCAAACAACATCCAAAACAACCTAATAGCATCCCTAAATCTCCAGCAACACCAAAACCACATTATCACCATAAAACCCCACATCTAACAATCTTAACAACTAGAGATCCAACCTATTTCGGGATTCCTATTATAAAACCTTTATTTCAACATCATTTAACATCCAAATCATCATTAAAATCAATCTCAAATTAACCAAAATAGTACCATTACGAAAATCTTGAGAAATCATCTTTAAAATTTTGATCTAACCATTTTCATCAAATAGATTATAAAACTTTATCAGTAAACACAATTAGAGAGCCAAAGACTTGGGAATTTCATTAAAGAACCTTGATTATAGGAGAGAAAAGAAAGATCACCTCTAACACAAGCTTTTTCCCTTCATTGCAATGATTTAGTTTAAAACCTTCAAGAAATTCATAGCTAGTTGATGTAGAAATCCATGAGAATCATTTAGAAATCAAAAGTGGGTGAAAATAGATAAATCTCTAGACATTTTAGTGATGAAAAGATAGTTTGGATGATGGGAAAGTTGAGAGAAAATTTAAGAGAAAAGTAGTTACGTAAGAAAATGTTTTAGCCTTTTAAAATCCCTTTTATTTAAACTCATTTAATAAATCAATCTATAAAATCTTTTGAAAATAAAAAACAAGGGAAATGGCTGATAACACCATGGTGTAATAGCTCCCTAAAGATTCTAAGTTTTGGCCCTCTTTCAAAACAACCCTGAAAAAACAGATTTTGCATTATTTACAAATTAGTCACAAATCCGAAATGTCAATCTTCCAAAAATCATTTTCCAAAATTGACTTCACCAAACCTTTTTATATATTTTATAGGATTTTAGGAATTTTTCTCATAATTTAATCATATCCTGAACCTTGTTTTCCCTGAACCATTCCCGAACCAACCTTAATCTCTAGTCTAGGTCCTACGAACCCCGAGTCAACCTCAAAGACTCCTAGGCCCAAATCGGGGCATTACAATGTGCAAAGGATCGGCCTGCCAACTGAAGTGTCACTGTAGTGGGTCTTGCTTCTATGCCAAGCTTCCTGAAGACTGGCATTGGTATCAAGTTGATGTTGGCTCCTAAATCACACAGTCCTTGCCCATGAATCTGTTTCCAATGGTGCATGGAGTAGTAAAGCTTCTTGGATATTTTAACTTCAGTGGCAATCGATTGAGTATCATGGCACTCATCCCTTAGTGGGAGCTACAGTCTCAAAATCTCCCAACTTTCTCTTTTTTGACAAATGTCCTTCATGAATTTGAAATAGTTGGGGATTTGCTCAAGAGCCTCTACCAATGGTATGTTGATTTGCAATTGCTTAAGAACTTCCAAGAAGCGCTTTAATTGTTGGTCTTGCTTATGCTTTTGAAGCCTTGCTAGAAATGGTGGTAGTAAATAAGCAAATACCAGCTCCATCGGCTTTGCCAAGGTGGTATGGGCATCTGGCTTCTATCTGGCATTGGTATGTTGTTTAGCATCAGTTAGTGATCTCGCATCATCAGCTTTTGTTTCTTTCTTTTCTGTTTCCTTAGGAATATTTGATGGCATATGCTTTTCAATTTGGCAATCACTTGGTTGCTTCACAGCCATCTTTGTCTCGCATTTCTTACCACTCTAAAGTATTACAACTTTGCATTGCTCATTGTCTATATACCGAGCATCCTATGTATCACTTGGCAATGCTCCCTGGGGTCGATTTCTAAGTGCATTGGCAACCTGCCCAAGCTAAACCTCCAAGTTTCTCATTGATGCAGCCAAACTCTGGACTGTTCCATTATTCCTCTCCATGTACTACGTGAGAGTGTTTCCTTGGTTAAATCTTTGCCCTTGCTAGAAATTGTTTTAGGCTCTCTATGGCATGGCATTCTGGTTGAATGCTGGCACGACATTGTTGTTCTACCTCTGGCATTATTGTTCTGACGATGGCCATTGTACTGGTTACCTTCCTTGATTTCCCCAAGCTAAATTTGGGTGCTTTCTCTATCCTGTATTGTAAGTATTGGAGTTAGAATTATAGTAATTACCAAAATTACCAATAGAATTTACCGTCTCATGTTTCGCAGAGCAATCATCCATGTGATGATCTTCTCCACATATTGTGAAAAATGGTTCTAATACCTTGACTTCTCGGGAATCATTATTCTTTTGCAAAGTTTTCACAATGCTAGTAAGATTGGAAACTTGAGCATTGATGGATATTAGTGCATCTAGCTCATATTTTCCAGTTGGTTTTGTGTCGGTCCCTAGTATGGCAGTGAGATACTCAAAATCGTTGGCAACAATCCTTTCAAGGATACCAACCGCTTCTGTGTAGTTTTGTCTAACAGTGATTCATTTGCCGAAGAATTAACAACTATCATGGCATGGCCATTAAGTCCATTGTAGAAGGTCTCTATTTGGGTCCAATTAGGAAGCCGATGCATAGGAAACCTCCTCAACAAGTCTTTGAATCTCTCCCAAGCATCATATAAGGTCTCGTCATCAGCCTACCTAAATGTCATGATCTCGTTTCTCAGCTTGGTGTTAAGCTTAGGTGGTTGGTATCGCAATAAAAACTAATGGCATAGATCTGCCTATGTAGTAACTGATCCATGTGGCAAAGAACTTAGCCATGTCAAAGAGCTATATCTAAGGGAGAATGTGAATAATTTCAGCTTCATTGTATCCTCCAGAACTCTAGGTTGCTGAAATAGTTGGCAAACTTCCATGAATTGCTTTAAGTGTTGCCTTGGATCTCCGGTGGGTGATCTATCGAACTGGCCTACATTCAAAAGAGTTTGAATCATTACCGGTGTAAGTTCAAAATTGGTAACATTTACCTTTGTTCCAACTAGGCCTGGAGTCAAATTGTCAACATTTGGAGCCAATTGCTCTCTAATTGGTCTCCCTATGGCATCATCTACTACGGGTGGGGTAGGGGCAGCCGGTATCCCTCTGTTTATAGGTGGATATCCTTGATTGTGTGGGACACCATCTACTCCTCCATTACATTGTTGAGGCATCTCTCTGAGTTTCTTTTTCAATCTACGTGCGACTCGTTCAATTTTAGGGTCGTATTGCCAATATTCTGTCGCAAGGCGGTTCTTGGTCATACACCAAACAAAACAAATAATTAAAATAAAACAAAACAATAAACTTTGTTGCAATCCTCGGAAACGACCCCAAAAACTTGCTCGACTATGTGAGTGATTGGCAAAAGGGTAGAAAAATGTACTGAAAATGTAAGAAAATAGTGCCAAGGTTGAGTCTTTTGTGTGTAAGTATACATGGCCTGCAAGTAATACAGTAGTAAGCTCAATATCGATCCCACAAGGATTGACCAAAAGTTTGATTGCTTTGCTCGTTTACTTGTTAAGGAAAAAGTGTTATTTGATTTAAAGTTGGGTTTGAAAATGATTTAAGGGAATAGAAGTGGAAGGAAAACAGCGTTAGCAATGAGAGTTTTCAAATGAGTGATGAATGTTGGCAAGGGATGCCTACTTTTCACGCTATTCATTCCATGGCAGCCTTTAATAATGTTTTGTCTTGGCTTTAATTACCGAACATATTCAAGGTTGGCATTGCCTCTGTCAATGGCAATGCCCAAAATTAACCATGTAAAAATCCCTATATGTCTATAGTGAAGTTTTTCATAAATCAATTTGATTAAGTTCCAATCTATACTCCTAATGGGTAGACTCACTCCCGAAGTAAGTTCATCTACTTGAACATCTTCTATCGAAGCATCTCGCCTTAGTATCTGGCAACGGATGGTTACCCCCTAAGTTTGTTAGATATTAAGGTGCAATAAGTAAACAATGTCGGCGATCGCTTGGCAAAGAATTTAGAAAACTGTAAAACATGCCAGTTAGGGGAAATAATGCCAAGGCATTTTTAATTATTAAAAAATAAACATAAAAATAGTGTTCAAACACAAACATCTCCCACCAACTGTAAATTTAGTTCATGGTGGGGGTATCCAACCAAAAACCTTCATCGTTTTTTAACAACATCATCATTTAAAAATAAAATAACTAAACAAAGAGAATGGGCAAGAAGGTGGTTTGTCGATATAGTCCTCCAAGATCCAAGCTCTCGGTCAAGCTTGTCAAACCATATCTCCTCGGTGCAGCCTCTTTAATTCGGTCGTCAATTCTCCCTCTCAAGTGCTTGCTCGAGTTCTTTAAATAGGCATGCGTGAATGACCTAGAATAAGCCTTGAATTTGAATTTTGAATGCACAAGGGATAAGGGATGTGATCATCTTATTCTATATTTGAATCCTATGGCTGACGTGTACAAGGTCCAACATCTACTTAGTCATGCATCAAACTCCTCTTTCTCTGCCAACTAGTGCTTTGGCAATTTTTGGTCCGTCGCTGCTAACAGCAACTCGACATTCTCTCTGGTATTTCTTCCTTTCTACACTGCTTTGCTCTGCCAAGCCTTATCTTGATCTGCCAAACCTGCAATAATGCCAACAAAGCAACCCTTCACACTGTCATAAACACAATTCCGAACTCCTTATGCAAATGCATGAATTTTATGGCTAAATGGAACTAAATGTACTTAAAAGCAAGCAAAATAAATGTTAAATAGGCATAAAATTTAGTACTTTTGAAGTGTTAATAGTAGCTTCCTACTAAGGATTTTCACAAATTCACTATGAATTTATTCCCTTTTCTAGGCTAAGGAGGCAACCCTTTACACAATCAAAGCTTTCTACCCAATGCTTTGATCAAGCCCTCTCTTTTACAAGAAATTGAATAGCAAACTGAAAATCCTCTCAAAGGTGAAGTGTTTGCCCAATTACAAGTTCACTCAAACCCCAATACTTGAATAAAATGAATACAATTAAGAACACTCAAGTGGGTTATAAGATTTGACTCTAATAGGCTCAAGATTGTTGGATTTGTGCATGAATGCTTAAGACTTGTTCAATAGTTGTTGATGTAGCTTTGGAGACTTGTTTTTACACCCCCTCATTGATTTCTAGCTGTTTGGGTGGTTGGGATATTGAATATAGAAGTTGGGCTACAATTTTCCCATAATAAATGTTGTTTGGTAGGCAGGCGTATTAGTACATGCCATAAGAAAAAAGCGTCATTGTACAAAGGGGCATCGATACACGTAAGAGCCTATTGGTATGAGGAGTGTATTTTACAAAGAGATATCGATACGCAAAGGCCGTATCAGTAAGAATTTTACTCACTGGAATTGGAGGGCAAAGTCCATGAAAAATTGCATCGGTACGCCTAAGGGGCGTATCGGTACAGTTTAACCAATTTTCAAAGTTTGGTGATTCCAATAATTGACAATGTAACGATCAAAAATTAATTACAAAGATTTTGAAAATCTTAACACCTCGTATCAGTACGCTGAGACTCGTACCAATACTCATAGCCTAAACAAATTCCCAGGTTGAAGGCTGAACCGAAACGGACACACCCGTATCGGTACCTTTTAGCTATTAAGTTAAAACCAGTTTCTAGTAGCTAAAAAGTGTATCGATACAGCTAAGGGCGTATCGATATGCCTAAGCGATTTTGGTTATTTGAGTATCAAAATACTTAGAAAACTTTTGGGGTTTAAGTTTTTAACTTAGACACCATTTTAAGTTCGAATCCTTGTCATTTTGTGAGACTTTTTGATGTGATCCTAGTCAGCACCAACTTTCTCATGACTTGATCACAACATGGACGTTCATCAAGGCTAATGCTAAGGGAGTTCTTCCTTATTTTATCCTATATTATGTTATTTATACATCTTATTTTATCATAAGCATGCATTCATATATTAGCATATGTTATCATATCGTCTTAGTTTACCATGACATTCATATCATTCATATATATATGCCTTGCTTGCATATCATTTCGTAGGTTATTATTATTATATGTTCTCATTCATCATATATTATGAAATGCATATCATATGAATTATTCTATTCATGCATATGTATATAATAACCACATCTTTACTTAGCTTTTATTCTGTTTTTCTATCATATATAATCACTTATATTTAATTACATTTACTTATGTTATTTGTGTTTGTTTTGTATGATATATAAACCACATATGCAAGGGATCAGAGAGCAGCTCATCATTAGCTCGTTTAGCTCATTTCAAGCTCAAACTAGCTCGGCCAAAGCTTCAAGACAATGCAAGCTCCTAAATGAGATATTTGGAGCTATTTGGAGAAACATGGAAAAACATCATCACCATATCATCTTCTCATTATTTCACTAATTTTTAAGTGTGATTGCTTTGAGTTTATCACTCCAATTTCCGTGGGCTCGACACTTGATACTTATAATTTTATTACTTGTGTGACGGGTATACTTGCTCTAATTGTGCATACTATATTTTACGCATCAAGTTTTTGGCATTGTTACCGGGGATTGGCGATTGATAAAATCTTAGTAATTGCGCTTACTTTTTTTAGTTTAATTCTATTTTTTTTCTTTTAATTTTTTTAGGTGTGTTACAAGGGAAGGAACATCAACATGAAGAGAAGTAAAGGTCGATCTATTCGAGAGTATCTTACACCCACCATTGACGACCTATACCCAACCACTAGAGCTTTTCGAGGTAGAAGAATGGATAATTTTTATGGAGATGATGTTTTTCCATGTCTCTCAACACAAGCTGCGACATGGAGCAACACGATCACATGAATGCAAATGTCAAGAGCAACCCAAAGAGTTCATATCATGGCAAATTCTTGTGGGGGACAACATTTGTGGGAAAATTGCCCATAAAACCCTAATGCATATTGCTACAAGGAGGTCCGTAAAATGAGTGTTAGAGGCCATCTCGAAGCCTAAAATCAACAGTGTAGCCAGTAGAAAAAATTTTCAAGGAGTTGAAAATATTTATGACGATAATAGCTTTTTTGCATCATCAGAGTTCAATTACATGTCGCAACTGCTCATTAATCATCAAGAGCAATTAAATTTCATGGAGGCTATGAAATCTTGGATGGATTCTGAGCTTCAAAATTCTTCTGAAACATTGAAAATCATACAACAGAGATTTTGAATGTCTTGAATAGCATGCCGCAACAAACAATCCAATGGAATACTGAAATCCCAAGCCAAGAGGACGAGGAGCAATTCGAAGAGATCTCCTCACTGTGTGGGGAACAACTAGAAACTCCGAGTCAAGAGCACGAGAAAGATTGCCCAGCAATGGATGAGCCTGGACAACGAGTTGCTACAGCAAATCTTGGGGAGCCTAAACAGAGCAATGATGTTGAAAAGCTTGTTACATGCTCGAATTGATCACTGAAATCCCGTCAAGTGGGTTGTTTTTGATCCTTGGTTGAATTGTCTAAAACCGATATAAAGATGGACAATTTGCACAATGATTTTAGAGTGGTTCAGCTACCCAACCGAGTCTACATCCACTACCTTATCACACCACTATGGATTTCCCAATTCACTATGAATTCTTCCCCTTTTCTAGACTAATGAGGTAACCCTTACAACCTTATCTTTTAATGGCTAAGATAGAACCACACTAGTTTTTCACTAAGGCTAAACTAGAACCTCTCCTTTTACAAAGGATTTGTTTGGTAAACTAAATACCTCACAAGGTGGGTGTTTACACAATTTGAGCTCATAAGAAAGAGTGAAATATTTACAATTTAAGCACTCACTTAAACTATGTAGAATAGAAATGAAGAAATTTGATTTAGACTCAAAATCTCTTGATCATCTGTCTTGGATGTGTTCTCTCACCATCTTCAAGTGTTCCAGCCTTCATAATATAGTTAAAATGAGCTTGTGGCCGTTGGTGACTGTTGGGGATGATTTGGAGCCGTTGGGGCTGATTTCCATGCATATTTTCCCAATCTGGTGCAGGGTGTATCGATACATGAGGTACCTGTATCGATACAGTTCCTTTGGGAAAGAGTCATTGTCATCCAAAGATGATGCATATCGATACGCTTCTGAGCGTATCGGTCCGGATGCACTTTAAAAATCTGTTGGGAGATAATCGTTGGGGTAGTTTGAAATAGCCGTTGTAATTAAAACACGGGGTATCGGTACACTTCATAGCTAGACAAGCCGTATCGTTATGGGTTTTGGCCACTAAAATTTTCCTGTTGCTGAAACCCTAAAATGTATCAATACGGTGTATACCTTATCGGTTAGGTGGCTTGAAAAACAATGGTTTGGCGACTTTAAAGACATTTTAAATCATTCCAAAGCCTTGTAAAATTGATCAAACATATTTTCAAGTTGTTTGGACTTATTAACATTTTGAAACCTTTTCAATTTAGTCCAAAACAATTTTCTATTATTATATCAAAACAAACATCTCAACAATCCCCCCTTTTTATATAATAAAACCAACTTGAAAAATTGTTTGTTATTCTCCCCCTTACTATTTAAAAATTTGAATTAAGAATTTTTAAAATAACAGATGTAAGATAAAATTTTGACAAAACAAAAAAAAGAAATTTTGTTATATCAAAATTGTTTGGACTTATTAACATTTTAAAAATCCTCCTGATTCACTTGAAAAATCAATTTTTTCAAACCATTTCTCCTCCTTTTTGTTATATCAAAAAAAATTTTGAAACATTAAGTTCAAAATAACAGAGGTAAGATAAAATTTTGACAAAACAAAAAAAAATGGTTTTAAAATGGCTCCCCCTTACTCAAGCATCAATTTGAGGATCAAAATTACCAAGACTTTAAAACAAAAATTAGATAACCAACGATAAAAAAAAATAAAAGCTTTAAGCTTAGAGGTTTCCTAATTTCTTCACTTGTGTGACTAGAGCATTTCTATGTCTTTGCATTTCTTCCCATTGTTCCAACACACCTATAAAAGATATTTACTTGATTTCTGGTATCCAAATTGCTTTGGATCCATTCACATTAGTCAAAATGTCTTTAGTTCCCTTAGGAACTCATACTTGTCTAATTCTATAAGATTTTCTCTTCTTTATAGGACAAGTATGCAAGGAATGACCATGATAATGGCAATATGAGCATTTTGCCATTATGTGACAAGATGAATTATTAAAAATGATTTCTTTTTCTTTTGTTAAGCTTTCAAGCTTAACTTTCAAATTAAGATTTTCTTTTTCTAAAACCTAATCGCTTGTTTTTGAAAACTCTAAATCATTTGTCAAACTTTCATTTTGGTATTCAAAATCCAATTTTGTTTTCAAAAGAAAATCATTTTTAAATTCAAGTTTTGAAATCATTTTCTTAAATTTGGAATTCATGGTCTAAAATTCCAAAAAGAATTCATTTAAACCATCTTGTAACTCATCAAATGTATATGAATTTAATTCACATGAGTTAGAAGATACAACGGTCACATCGAGAGCCAAAACAACATCCACCTTAGGTGTTGAGAGGAGGTTTGCACAAGATGAAGCACCATCTTTCGTTTCTCCCTTCTTGTTTCCATAGAGCTTCTCAAGCTTCTCCCAAATTTCTTTTGCACTTTTGCATGTGGAGACTTTCAAGGAAACATCTTCATTGAGGTCACAAAGAAGAGTGTGCATCGCCTTTGCGTTTAGCTTGGCCTTCGTGTCATTTTCACTCCTTTGCTTCTTCTTCTTCTTCTTAGAAGCTTCCAAGTAACCATTTTCGATGATATCCGAAATCTCAAAATCAAGAGATTTGATGAAATGCTTCATAACATTGCTCCATTGGAAGAATGCTTCTCCTTCGAAGAGCGGAGGACACGAGATGGAGCGGTCTTCTTCAAATCTTATGATTTTCTTGAACGGTTGACTTCGAGCAAATGATCTTTACTTCCGAATGTTAGTCCTTCGATGGAGACGAGGCTCTGATACCAATTGAATAACTTGTTGCATGCTCGAATCGATCACCGAAATCACATCAAGAGGGTTGTTTTTTATCCTTGGTTGAATTGGCTAAAACCGATATAAAGATGGACAATTTGCACAATGATTTTAAAGTGGTTCGACTACCCAACCGAGCCTACATCCACTATCTTAGCACACCACTAAGGATTTCCCAATTCACTATGAATTTTCCCCATTTTCTAGGCTAAGGAGGTAACCCTTACAACCATATCTTTTAATGGCTAAGATAGAACCACTCTAGTTTTTCACTAAAGGTAAACTAGAACCTCTCCGTTTACAAGGGATTTGTTTGATAAACTAAATACCTCACAAGGTGGGTGTTTACACAATTTGAGATCACAAGAATGAGTGAAAGATTTACAATTTAAACACCCTCTTAAACTATGTACAAGAAAAATGCAGAAATGTGGTTTAGACTCAAATTCTCTTGATTATCTTGCTTGGGTATGTTCTCTCACCATCTTCAAGTGTTCCTGCCTTCATCATTGATGCTGGAGCAACAACCTGTAGACTACTCATATCCACAATGTCGAGGCCACATGTAAGATTTGATACCATCAAAGCTAGGTATGCTCATTTGGAAGATGACATTTTATTCATGGTGATTCCCTCTAATCTTGGTGATACACCAAAATCTATAATGATGGAGATATTTGAAAAGCTTAAAGAAAGTGGTGGTTGGATACTTGAAAAATTCAAAAGAATTGGTCCTTCACTTGACGTACACAAGATTATGAAAGAGGATTGCCATAGCGATTGGCTCGAATAGCAATTGCCACGAAAAAGAAGGTTACACCCAACAACGGAGGAAGTCGATGAGAATGAAGTAACCAAATGGTTGGGTGTTGGTATAATCTTTTCCATCAAAGAATTGATGCCTTCGTGAACAATAGCAAGGTGGAGGGTATGAATGGACTACAAAGGAACAAGAAAGAAAAATATCTCCACCAAGGTTCCACAAGGGGGAGTAGTTTCATCCACCTTAACTCAACTCGTTTTGGGAAGAATTGTCACTCGATTGAGGGTGCAGATGGACTATAAGAAGTATCAAAAACGACCCTCATCCCAACACATCAAGAAGCTTTCGCTTCACCATTTTGTTTATTTTTCTACATTGTTTTTATTTTTATTTTGCACTTAAATTCTGTTTTAGATGCTATAGCATTTCCTTTCGTTGTTTTGTTTTCGTATTTTATGCTTTAGCATTCAGTTATTTTCTTTATTTAATTTTTCCCTTTTGTTTATTTTGCAGCCGTAAAGCGTGACGGAATCTAATTTTTTGGGATTTGAAGAAAAGTTGATTTTTGGCAGTATTGGTCCATAATTATTTTAAGGTATTTAGGAGGTTAAGTGATAAAAGGGAAGAGAATATTTTGCATTTAATGAAAAATGTTTTCTTTTCTCTTCCCTAGTCATTAAAACCCTACAACCTCTCTTTCACTTTTTAGATTTTCTTTCCCCCACTTTCCCACTTTTCCATAAATCCCACAGTAATTACTTTCCCTCCAAAATCTCCTACCTTTTCACCTTTACACCCTTCACATAAAAACCATTTCTTTCCTTCTTCTTCATCTTCGCATCTATATCTCATTCGAAAATCTCCTACCTTTTCACCTTTACACCCTTCACATAAAAACCTTTTCACCTTTACTCCCCAAATTTATTGTGCAATAATCTTCATCCTCCACTTTTGCTCCTGATTCAAACCGATGCTCTTACATCCACTACACCACAAGCTGTTGAAGAACCTACACCATCCACGCCACACATTGAACCATTCATCAAGCATAAGGGGCGCATATTAGTATCTTCTTATACCCATTAACTCATAGGTAATTTTTTTTCTTTTTGTTTTCTTTACAATTCATGTTTTCTGTTTTTCTTTTTCTTTTTGCATTAGGGACAATGTGTCTCTCAAGTTTGGCTTGGCCTTCATGTCATTTGCACTCCTTTGCTTCTTCTTCTTCTTAGGAGCTTCCAAGTAACCATCTTCGATGATATCTCAAATCTCAAAATGAAGAGATTTGAAGAAATACTTCATGACATTGCTCCATTAGAAGTATGATTCTCCTTCGAAGAGTGGAGGACGCGAGATGGAACGACCCTCTTCAAATCTTGTGAATTTCATGAACGGTGGACCTCGAGTAAATGATATTTACTCTCGAATGTTAATCCTTCGATGGAGATGAGGCTTTGGTACCAATTGAAAAGCTTGTTGCACGCTTGAATCTATCACTGAAATCTCTTCAAGAGGGTTGTTTTTTATCCTTGGTTGAATTGGCTAAAACTGATATAAAGATGGACAATTTGCACGATGATTTTAGAGTGGTTCGACTACCCAACCGAGTTTACATCCACTATCTTAGCACACCACTAAGGATTTCCTAATTCACTATGAATTTTCCCCCTTTTCTAGGCTAAGGAGGTAACCCTTACTACCCTATCTTTTAATTGCTAAGATAAAACCACTCTAGTTTTTCACTAAGGCTAAACTAGAACCTCTCATTTTACAAGGGATTAGTTTGGTAAACTAAATATCTCGCAAGGTGGTATTTACACGATTTGAGCTCACGAGAATGAGTGAAAGATTTACAATTTAAGCACTCTCTTAAACTATGTACAAGAGAAATGAAGAAATGTGATATAGACTCAAATTCTCTTCATCATCTTGCTTAGATATGTTCTCTCACCATGTTCAAGTGTTCTTTCCTTCATAATATAGTTTCGAATGGGCTTGTAGTCGTTGGTGACCGTTGGGGGTGATTTGGATTCGTTAGGGCTGATTTCCATACATATTTTCCCAATTTGGTGCAGGGTGTATCGATACACGGGGTACCCGTATCGATATGGTTCCTTTGGGAAAGAGTAGTTGTCATCCCTCAGCTGATGTGTATCGATACACTTCTGGGCGTATCAGTACAGATTGCACTTTAAAAATTCATTGCGAGATAGTCATTGGGGTAGTTGGAAATTGTCGTTGTAATTAAAACACATGGTATCAGTATGCTTCATAGCGTATCGATACCACCCTACTCTGTATCGATACAAGTTTTGGCTATTGGAATTTTCCTGTAGCTGAAACCCTAAAGCATATCGATACTGTGTATACTGTATCGGTACAGTGGCTTGAAAAACAAAGGTTTGGCTACTTTAAAGACACTTTAAATCATTCCAAAGCCTTGTAAAATTCATCAAAAATATTTTCAAGTTGTTTGGACTTATTAAAATTTTGAAACCTTTTCAATTTAGTCCAAAACAATTTTTCTATTACTATATCAAAAGAAAGATCTCAACAGATGTAACAACATTTGATGAGGCTGAAAAGAGTAATGTTACTACAACGTCTAAGGAATCTAATGCACAGACCGTTACAGCAACATTGATGCTGGAGCAACAACCTATAGTATGCTCTTATCCACAATGTCGAGGCCATATGCAAGATTTGATACCATCAAAGCTAGGTATGCTCAATTGGAAGATGACAATTTATTCATGGTAATTCTCTCTAATCTTGGTGTTGCACCAAAATCTCTAATGATGGAGATGTTTGAAAAGCTTAAAGAAAGTGGTGGTTGGATACTTGAAAACTTCAAAAGAATTGACCCTTCACTTGACGTACACAAGATTCTGAAAGAGGATTGCCATAGCAATTGGCTTGAATAGAAATTTCCACGGCAAATAAAAGCTACACCCAACAATGGAGGAAGTCGATGAGAATGAAGTAATCAAATGGTTGGGTGTTGGTATAATCTTTTCCATCAAAGAATTGATGCCTTCGAGAACAATAGCAATGTGCAGGGTATGAATGGACTACAAAGGAACAAGAGAGAAAGATATCTCCACCAAGGTTCCACAAGGGGAGTAGTTTCAAGCACCTTGGCTCAACACTTTTTGGGAAGAATTGTCACTCGGTGGAGGGTGCATATGGACTATAAGAAGTATCAAAAATGACCCTCATCCCAACACATCGGGATGCTTCCGCTTCACCATTTCTTTTATTTTTCTACATTGTTTTTATTTTTAGTTTGCACTTAAATTCTGTTTTAGATGTTATAGCATTTTCTTTCGTTATTTCGTTTTCAGATTTTATGCTTTACCATTCAATTATTTTTTTATTTAATTTTTTCCTTTTGTTTATTTTGCAGCCGTAAAGCATGGACGGGAATCTAATTTTTCTAGGATTTGAAGAAAAGTTGATTTTTGGCAGTATTGGTCCATAATTATTTTAAGGTATTTAGGAGGTTAAGTGATAAAAGGGAAGAGAATATGTTGCATTTAATGATAAATATTTTTCTTTTCTCTTCCCTCGTCGTTAAAACCCTACAACCTCTCTTTCACTTTTTAGGATTTTCTTTCGCCCACTTTCCCCCTTCTCTATAAAGTTCACATTAATTACTTTCCCTCCAAAATCTCCTACCTTTTCACCTTTACACCCTTCACATAAAAACCATATCTTTTCTAGTAGGAATGGTAGTAATGGCATAAGAGTGAATGAAAGTCTTCACATGATGACTCTGCTCATAGGGCTTGGGGATGGGTTGTTTGCTCCACTCTATCTTCAAGTCTAAAGAGTAGTCGTGATCAGTTGAAGCCCTAGTGATACAGTTCGATGAACTTAAAAAGAGAAGGGAGTACAATATTGTGCTTAAAAAGAAAAGAAAATGTTGAGGCAATAAAATAGAGCAATTCTTATATTTTTCTAAGGGCATTAAGTGATGATTGCATGCAACACAACACCCACTGCACCTATAGTAGAATTTATCCTTGGAACAAAACTATGAGCTCTGATGCATTGCACTTCTTTAAAATAGTTGAGGAATGAATTACTCTTGCAGCATGTTTTGGAATTTTTGAAATTATAGCTTAGTTGGAACCTTTAATACAATGGGTTGTTTGCTTTTGTTTTGTGTAGTTTGCATTGCTGAGGACAAGTGTTGTCACTGAATTGTCACCTAAGTCTATTACTATATTCATTTGTTATATTTTGTATTATATTGTATCATATTATTGTTGTTTATTGTAGTTACTATTATTATTATTATACATATTATCAGCTAATATAAGTTTGAAAAAAAAACAAAAACAACCCATTTAGTAAATAAAGGACCTATTCGAATTAAAAGCCCAAAAATACATATCCATTTGATTAGAATAAAACCCATCTCATTTTATTAGATTCCATTAAAAAATACAAGTTCATCAAATTATACATATAAGGCATGTTCGAACCGTTATTAATAAAACAAAAACCCTAATTCCCTTTGCTTTCCTTTTGCGCAGCCAACAGATGACCGTTGGATCAAAAGTTGCAGATTACACACAGGAAACCCTAGCCTTAAGGGTATAGCGTCGCATGTCTCTCTACTATTGGATCTAGAAGCAAACCAATGGCCCAGATTGCTTCAAGGAAAGTCACGCGGATTGCACGCGGAGAAGATACAACATCGCGCACCCCTTGTAATCATTGGATCTTGATCAACGGTCCAGATTGCTTCGAGGTAACAACATGTGTCACGCGCAGAGAAGATGAAGCGTCGCACACTCCCGATCGTTGTATACAAGCATGATCGACGACCCAGATTGCTTCAGAGTATATCACGGGGATCATCACTAGCGCATGGCAGCCACGCACCCGTCACTACACCTTCCAGAAGTTGTTTCATCATCCCTGACCATCCATCTCCGTTTTGATCGCTCCCGCCGGCATCATCTCACCATTTTCGGTTAACCAAAAGCATGCAAAAGGAAAAGAAAGGGTTAAATCCTAAACTAAAGCAAAAATCAAAAGATTAAATCCCTAAATCGAAGCTATGCAAAAAATCAAGCTGTGATCAGATCAAGACAAAGACAAATTGCAAATCGATCGGCAACCAGCTCAAAATCATAACCGAGACAAAAGCAATTCAGATGATATCACGGGATTTATTCTTGTAAATAAAGTATATTTGTACCTATTTAAACCTTTTAATTTTCATTTAAAACAAGAGGACACGATACATACAAAAAAAATACACAGAAACTATACACAAAAAGCATTCAGATTTTAAAGCATTAGTAGGCAGAGTATTTCGTGTAAAAGTGTTTATCGCAATGTAGTGCAAGTGTACACGACGCAGGTAGTAAAGTGATACGTAAGTATCGGATATCGTCTCCACAGGGACTGGGCTAACCCTTTCCTTCGCTATCTGCACAAGGGGAAAAGAAATAGTTTAAATTGTTTGTCACGAAATAATAAAGAATACTTAAGTAAAAGAGTAATGGAATCAAGATAGATAGAATGGGCTGGTATTGAATTGCTCAGTAGTGTAGGTATTGCTGAGTTTAGGAAATCCAGTTCTGTCGTCGTCCCCGTCGCGACAGCACCTGTCGCGGCAGCAGTCTGTTGCTTGTCGCGATAGCGAACACTCAACTTCATACTTCAAGTTTGGCAAGAATCCCTTTTGTGCCTTGGCCTATCCCTAGGTCCAAGTCTGTCGATGATCACGTCTTTGATGATACCTCCCGGCGTGAATCGAAGGATGAACACCGATGTTGTTGAATTCTTCTTTAGCCACTTAACCTCGTCCTATCCCTAGGTCCGAGATAGTTCAACTATAAACTAGAGAACTCGCACTTATTCCTTTCGTATACTTAACTCTCCCGATATTAAGTAAATTGATAACCTCACAATGCTCTCCCGATGCTCTTGCAAGATGTTAATAACCAGAATAAGAGAACTTGAAGTTTATTTTATTGAACTGAAAATTCCTAAAACAAAAGAAACCCTTGCAACTACTTTACAAAACAACCTGTGGCCCTAAGGGGAATTTAGAACATGATGAGAGGAAGAAAATGGCTAGGGTTTGGGAAGAAAGCTAGAGAATAGGTTATGATATTTTTTTCTCCCTAGGTCGAAGTACATGCCCTTATATAGGCTTTGGGTCCAAGTTTTCTAGAATAGCAAGAATACAACTTTAAATTAAAGTACAACTCTAATAAAGACTAAATCTTCAGAGAATCTAACTTTAAATCGTCCTCCTTCTTGCTTGGGATTTTCTCTCCTTGAACCTTGGGCTTAGCATTCCTTCTGATCTAGGGCTTGGAAAAATATAGTGGTTTTACACGACAGACGGGCTGAATTTTCTCTATCTGTCGAGGTCCACTTTGCTTTTTCTCCTCAAAACTGCTGTCGTCCTCTGTTGTCACGGCGGCAACCATGGCAGCATCGTCCTCCTTGACTGCTAGTTCCAGCTTTTCTGCATCACTGCCAGCGCCTGCCACGACTGCTGCCCTAGATGTTGTCACGACTGCTGCCCTGGGTGCTATCACGATTGCTGCCCTGGATGCTGTCACGACTGTTGCCCTGGGTGCTGTCACGACTACTGCCCTGGATGCTATCACGACTGCTGCCCCGGGTGCTGTTACGGCAGATACCTGCAAAAGTAACCAAATTTAGTAGTATCTGCGCAGTTTTATCTAAATGTGATGTTGATGCAAAACTTAACCTAAAATGCAGTTAAACATGCTTGAGTGCAGCAAAAATAAGGATAAATGATGGGTAAAATATAGAACTTTTATGCACTGATCACACCCCCAAACTCGAATCTTTGCTTGTCCTCAAGCAACTAAAACCTAAAAGAAAAATGAATATTTTGTTTTGGCTTAAAACAATGAACTTTCTCTTACCCTTCATTCATTCTCTATTGACAGCAGCACCTTGTCGGATAACTTAGGATTCGTCTAGAATCTTGCTATAGTCCTCATGCAGTGTGTGCATGCTTGTGAACAATTATATGCCAAGACTCCCTTAGTTTCACTAGAATATTTCAGCTTCTAACTTGAATTTTATGCCAAAGTTTATCTTTTTGAAGGCACTTCTTATGCTCCTTTGATTTTTTTTGTTTTGACTCGATTTTTTTAAGCTAAAGTTTCACTAGAGCCGGTTTCGGGCACCTCTAGCTAACTTCCTAGAGCCGCTTTCGGGCACCTCTAGGGCTATTGAGTCTATTTTGCTAAACTTCTTTTCCTAGAGCCAGTGTTAGGCACCTCTAGGGCTATTCAAGTGCTAAGCTTCCTATTCTAGTTGGCTAAAAGAGTTCTAAGCAGTATAACAGTCACAATGGTGTTTAAGTTTTCAGAACTATAGAAAGACTCTAAACTGCTCCTAAAACTATCCTAAAGGCGCTGCCACGACAGAGCTGTCACGGCAGGTAAGTTCAGTTCAAAGACTTAAGCCAAAATTTTCAATATTTCGTTTTTTTTTTTGCATAAAAATAAATGCGACACAACTAAAACTAAATGCAATATTATATTAATAATTAGGAGGACTGCCTACCCCCAAACTCAAGGGTTGCATTATCCTCAATGCATGACACAAGACATAAAAAGGAAAAACAGAAAATTAAAATGACAAAAAAGTGAAACATCACAAAAAGATAATATATACAGCAGGCGGCAGAGAAAAGGAAAAAGAAAACTTAAGTTGTGCGGCTGTCGTTGCTGCTGCTGGAGCTTTGGATGAGGAGCTGTCGGCGGGCAGTCTCCTTGGACTTTGTCGGAGGAGTTGTGGGTGCTGCCCTGAGAGTATGAGTGCTGCTGCGGCAGGGGTGGAGGCAGAGCTTCCTCGTGTTGCTTGTATCGTCGTTGCAAGGGTTTTCTCTGTTTACCTAATAACACAAACAAACTAAAAACTAATATCAAATTTCTAATTCCTAAAACAATAAAGATAAAATAAGATAAAATTAAAATACAATAAAATAAGTTAAGTTAAATTAGGAGTGCCTTGAGGGGCATCCCCTAAAGTAACTACTCCCTGTTCTGTTGATGCTTGAGGGGTCGTTTCCGGCACTTCTTGAAGTCCATCAGTACCCTCCATCTGGTGATTATTCTCATGGTGGGGGCTTCTTTCTTTCTCTTCCCTTTGTAGTCCATGAAGTTCTCCCTTCTTGGTAATATTTCTGAGGGCATGAATATATGATTAGAAAAAATCAAATCGACATTCGACCACAAACTTACCTTGTTTTCGTTGAATGTTGTTGTGGTTGAATGTAGCTCTTGCTATCGTGTCTGCTGCTGCGGCAGCCAGTTATTTTGACAATCCTTTATTAGGTTACTTTGCAGGTCAATGGGACATTGGTAAGTGTCATCACTCTCTATATCAAATTCTGTTGACCACTCGTAGATCTCCATCAGTAGAGACTTTGATGATTCTGAGTCCACCGGTGTTGGCTCCTCTAATAACTGCAATGGAAATTGTGAGTTTTCAAAGAATTCAAAAGGTTCGTTTATTACCTACTCGTATTCCATTTGTGAGGCACTGCCATTGGGTAGCTCTTCTAGGTTGTCGTGCGAGTGCCATGACAGGGATGGATGTGTGCAATCTTGGTCGGGCATAACCGAGGTAGTGGGTTGAGAGTTTTCCTCGGATGTGGTTGCTGCCGTGACATTCTCTTGAATTTCACTCAGCGTTGTCGCGGTGTTGCTCCATTCCGGCTCCTCGATCATTGCCATGGCAAGTTGTTGCTCAGAGTCATCATATGTTGGGTATTCCTTCACATGGGCATCCTCGTCATCTTGACTCAAGATTTCAGGTTCATCCGTGGCATGAATGAGGACCGGTCTGCTCAAGAGTGCATCCATCTTGGCGATACTTGCGCTCGTAGAAGTCGACATTTTTTCCACGAGTTCCACAAAGGCTTGAAGTGTACCTTCTAAGGATTTCGTTTGCTCTTGAGGAGGACTACTTTCCCATGACATGTCGGTTTCTGAAGCAAAACTGTTATGGTAGAAAAAAATTTGCGGGTTTTTATCATACCATAAAAAATTTTGCTTTTGTGGCAACGTCATCTGTTGTCCCTGTTGTTGCTGTGGTGGCATATATTGTTCTTGTTGGTTCCATCGTTGATTGTCCATATATTCGCCGAAAGAATAGGGACAACTTTCGAGTGCATGATTACCTTTACGGTAATTGCAAGAACTTCCCACATCAGCTCTCGAATGGTTTTTCCTGGCATGTTGATGCTTCCTTAGGCCTGTATTTCACCTGAGTTTTTGATAAAAATAGAAAAATAAAAAAAAAAAGTGCAGAAGCTAGGGTAAAAGTGTGTTGCAGTCCCCGGCAACGACGCCAAAAACTTGTTGCGTGTAAAAGTGTCTATCGCAATGTAGTGCAAGTGTACACGACGCATGTAGTAAAGTGATACATAAGTATCGGATATCGTCTCCACAGGGACTGGGCTAACCCTTTCCTTCGCTATCTGCACAAGGGGAAAAGAAATAGTTTAAATTGTTTGTCACGAAATAATAAAGAATACTTAAGTAAAAGAGTAATGGAATCAAGATAGATAGAATGGGCTGGTATTGAATTGCTCAGTAGTGTAGGTATTGCTGAGTTTAGGAAATCCAGTTATGTCGCCGTCCCCGTCGCGGCAGCACCTGTCGCGGCAGTAGTCTGTTGCTTGTCGCGGCAGCGAACACTCAACTCCGTACTTCAAGTTTGGCAATAATCCCTTCTGTGCCTTGGCCTATCCCTAGGTCCAATTCTGTCGATGATCACGTCTTTGATGATACCTCCCGGCGTGAATCGAAGGATGAACACCGATGTTGTTGAATTCTTCTTTAGCCACTTAACCTCGTCCTATCCCTAGGTCCGATATAGTTTAACTATAAACTAGAGAACTCGCACTTATTCCTTTCGTATACTTAAATCTCCCAATATTAAGTAAATTGATAACCTCACAATGCTCTCTCGATGCTCTTGCAAGATGTTAGTAACCAGAATAAGAGAACTTGAAGTTTATTTTATTGAACTGAAAATTCCTAAAACAAAAGCAACCCTTGCAACTACTTTACAAAACAACCCGTGGCCCTAAGGGGAATTTAGAACATGATGAGAGGAAGAAAACGGCTAGGGTTTGGGAAGAAGAGTAGAGAATAGGTTATGATATTTTTTTCTCCCTAGGTCGAAGTACATGCCCTTATATAGGCTTTGGGTCCAAGTTTTCTAGAATAGCAAGAATACAACTTTAAATTAAAGTACAACTCTAATAAAGACTAAATCTTCAGAGAATCTAACTTTAAATCGTCCTCCTTCTTGCTTGGGATTTTCTCTCCTTGAACCTTGGGCTTAGCATTCCTTCTGATCTAGAGCTTGGAAAAATATAGTGGTTTTACACGACAGACGGGCTGAATTTTCTCTATCTGTCGAGGTCCACTTTGCTTCTTCTCCTCAAAACTGTTGTCGTCCTCCGTTGTCACGGCGGCAACCATGGCAGCATCGTCCTCCTTGAGTGCTAGTTCCAGCTTTTCGGCATCACTGCCCAGCGCCTGCCACGACTGTTGCCCTGGATGCTGTCACGACTACTGCCCTGGGTGCTGTCACGACTGCTATCCTGGATGCTGTCACGACTGCTGCCAAGGGTGCTGTCACGGCAGATACCTGCAAAAGTAACCAAATTTAGCAGTATCTTCGCAGTTTTATCTAAATGTGATGTTGATGCAAAACTTAACCTAAAATACAGTTAAAAATGCATGAGTGCAGCAAAAATAAGGATAAATGATGGGTAAAATATAGAACTTTTATGCACTGATCACAGAGTTGTATTCAAGTATTCAAAGAAATAAAAGCAAGCTCTTTCTGGTAATTTCCCTTTTTTCTATTATTCATATATATATATATATATATATATATATATATATATATATATATATGCATGTTTTTTTAAAAAAAGATTTTACCTTTAGTCAAACAATCGCTGATGTGCGTGATGTACGAGGCCGCAACTCCGATAACAGTTGCATGTCCCGTTGCACGCCGAAATCCGAAAAGCCGTCTTCAAAAATAGATCTTTGAGCTTTCAGAAATTCACTTTAAAACGGAGGTCGAAGGTTTTAGTTACTTTCAGAATAATTTTTTTTTAAAAAAGGGCTCGAAGACAGGTTTTTTTAAAAGGGTTTTAACGCCGATAATGCCGGCTGGCACGGTGTTTTTCATCGTGATTTTCAGAGCTTCGATGGGAGAAAAGGGGGAAAACTCAGAGAATATTCTAAAGAGAAGGAAAAAGAGACCAAAAATGTTTTCTCTTATTTTTTTCTGCTTTAAATACGAACCCGATAGCTTGACCCGAATCCGTTAATGACCCGCGCCCTTCTTTAGCGGATCTTCTACCGTGACACCTCAGTTTCCAATCCTTTCAATTTCGTCCTTTTAGTTATAATTTGGCCACTAAATTTTATTTTTACTTCAATTTGGTCACCAATTATATATATATATATGTGTTTACCCTTTTTTTTAAATAAAATAATAATAAAAGTTTTTCCTTTTCCTTTGCTAATTATTTTAATTTGTCTATTTTAAATTCAGTATGTTAGTTTTTTTATGCTCCTTTGTTCTTTAAATTGTTAGTTTGTTTAGTTTAGGGTAAAACTTAGGGATAAGGTCTTAATGCCTAGTTAGTGTCTTTGTATGATGAAAAACTATCTACACATTAAAAATAATGCACACCTAAATTAAACTTTAATCCTAATGAAGACTTTAAAAATATGTAGATATTTTCTGTAGGGTTTAATCACTAATTTAATTTTAATTAAAAAACTGTAATACATTTAATTTTCTAGTTTTTATGTATATATGTACATATGTTTGAAGCCTTAGGATTAGGGTCTTTGAAAATATAGATTAGAGACTTGTTTGATAAAAATGTTCTTCACCTTTTGAAATAAAATACACTTTCAATATCATAACTTTAACAAATAAAATTAATTAGATGTTTCTTAGGGTTTAAACACTAAATTCTAAATAACGATAACCCACCTAATATTTTCTTTGGTTTGTTAAAAAGAGAGAACTTAATCAATGTGGTGTCTTCTCAAACGAGAGTGACGGATTAGCGCCAGAAGTGTTAGCGGTGATTGGAGTTCATTTCCTGGGCGATAAGGTCGTTAAGATAGATTTATATTCATTAAAGGGACAAATAAAATCGAAACTTTTGTGAACTTGCAAATTCCAATTTTGAAAATTCTTTTGAAATCAATAAGGTATTAATTTTTAGACATTGTGGGGGTGTTAATCCTTCCCCACACGTAACCGAATCTCAAACCGGTTTTCTAATTTTCGTAGACCAAAATTGTTATTTTAATAAATAAATCGTTTTTATTAAAATAACTCATTTTAAAGTGATCCAATCACACTTTTTCAAAAAGATTGGTGGCGGCTTTTTGTTTTTTAGTTTTCAAAAAGTCAAGCTCGAAAAGGGTTGCGACAACAAGAAACAGTTGTTTTGGGGTATTTGATGACTATGTAAATAACCTATTTTTCATACCCTTTTAGCTTAACTTTTGCATGTGTTTAGGCTCATTTAGTTGCATTTGGGAGTAGTTTCCATATAGTTATGGAGTTATGGTGTTTAAGCTTAATGTTTATCTATATTTATGTTATTAATGTGACAGGTAGTTGTTGAGATGTTTGTTTTGATATAGAAATAGAAAAATTACTTTGGACTAAATTGAAAGGGTTTCAAGATGTTAATAAGTCCAAACAACTTGAAAATATGTTTGATGAATTTTACAAGGCTTTAGAATGATTAAAAATATCTTTAAAATAGCCAAACCTTTGTTTTTCAAGCCATAGTACTGATACGGTATACCTCGTATCGATACACATTAGGGTTTCAACTACAGGAAAATTCTAGTAGCCAAAACCCGTACCGATACAACTAGTATCCCATATCGATATGGTTGTATTGAGTACCGATACGCCCAACTGCTCCCAACGGTCATTTTCCCAACGGCTATTTGAATTACAGGGCGTACCAATATGCTCCAACGCGTATCGATACACATCAACTGAGGAAAGAATAACGGTTATTTCCTGAAGAACCTATATCGATACGGCTACCCATGTATCGATACGGTTAGCCCCAGAATAGTATTTATTGCGAGAAATAAAGGTCCCAATGGCTCCTATTCAACCCCAACGGTATCTAACGACTAGAAGCTCATTTGGGAGTATACAAAGGACCTCCAAGCATCTATAGAAGACTAATGATCCACAAGTCAACAACATTATGATGTCAAATGTGTCTTCGTGCTTAAATTCCCACTCTTTGTATAGACTACACTTGTTGAGCTTAATTGTCAATGTATGCTCAAGTATATTAGGTTTTAGGTGAGGGCTTATTAGTGCAAACACATACCTTTTAGAGGTATTTTCAGTTTGCTATATTTTCTCTTGTTTAAGAGTGTTCCCAAAGCTCGGTTTGTGAGCTTTCGTTGCTGGACTTGGTGAGTGAGTCTAGATTGTAAAGGTTTCCTCCTAAGCCTTGAAAAGGGAAAGAATTTCTAGTGAAATTGGTTTGAAAATCCTTAGTGGGATGTAGAGCTTGTTCGAAGCTTGAACCACTATAAATCCTTTGGCTATTTGTCTATCTTTTGCTTCCACCAAAAACACTCAAAAATCAATCTTCTCCACACTTGGCAAGAAATTCGGTTGAAGGATATCAAGCCTAACAATAGTGTTTTTAGTGTTGCTTGTGCAGGAGGTAGCGAAGCAGTGGAGCGTTGGAATATTGGAACAGAATTCTTTCGTACTAGACTAGATGCTAAAGCATTCACTGTGACGTTGGACACAAATCTTGGATCCTATAATGTGATTACATATGTGGTATCTTCTCCTTTATTGAGCCATTAATGACGTAAAAAGCAAAGATCCTCATTAAAAGATTACTTGCACTTTAGGGTTTTTAAAACCCTAGGAAAATCACCTCTATATAAAGACATCAAGGGCAACAATTAAGAGAAGGATGCAGTTAGTGCACAAATACACAGAGAAGCTTTTATTCAAGGAAGAACGGTCGTTTGTCTTCTTCATCGGAGAACCACCATTGTCGAAGGTTAAGAGGAGTCTCCAAGCGACAAAAAGCTATCAAGAGAGGCTTTAGGAGTTTGGAGCACTGTAGAAACAGTTCGAGGGCACGAAGAAGAAATCTCAGGATGCTTTGCTTCTCTTTCTCTCTTGCTTTATCGACTGCCGTGTTTTTAATTGTTTTTATTATAATTGTTATTTTCTCAAACATGAGCTAAATACTTGTTGTTGGGTTTTATTATTTTAGGATTCTAAGTTTCAATTACTTAGTTCAATGTTATAGTTTTTTCCTTTATCTATCATGTTCATTGTTCTTCATGCATAATTATTGTAAGAGCTATCAAGAGAGGCCTTTTAATTATTGATTTGTGGCTTAATATCGAGAGAGTTAAGTTAGACAAACATGAATAGTGGAGCTTAAGATGTTAAATTAGGCTCTAATCCAGATTAGACATAAGTTTAGGATTTCAACAACTAAAAAGAGGAACTTGAATAAACAGTAAATTGTTAGGGTTCACGCAGACATGTATTACCATAGTTTCCTGTAGTTACTTCAAAGTATTGAGAGAGTCTAGGAGTTATTAGAAAACCGTGTCGGATAGATGAAGATCTTAATTGGTTTATCCGTACATGTATTGCCAACTATTATAACATTTGAATGGCAATTAGCATAGTTCCTAAGTAATAAACCAAGCATCCATAATTATCTGAATCTTTGCTACAGCATCTATCTGTCCTTTGATCATTACTTCATCTTTACTTTTTATCGCATTTAGTTTATAGTTTTATCACCATATCATCTTGTCATTATTTCACTATTTTTTAAGTGTGAATTCTTTGAGTTTATCACTCCAATCTTTATGGGTTCGACACTCGATACTTATCACTTTATTACTTGTGCAACGGGTATACTTGCTTTAACTGCGCATACTATATTTTTTGCATCATAACTCATAGCTCCAAGGCTCCAAACGAAAAAAAAATTGAAAAGTTCTATATATGAAGAACTTATTGCTCGTAGAATTCGCTGAGGAAAAGTGAAAGGTTCTATACAGGAAGAACTCATAGCTCCAAACGAGGAAAGGCGTAAAGTTCTATATAGGAAGAACTTGTTGCTCGAAGAATTCGCTATGGAAAAGCAAAAAGTTCTATAGAGGAAGAACTTGTAGCCCCAAGGCTTCAGACAAAGAAAAGCGGGAGGTTCTATATAGGAAGAACTCGCGGCTTCAAGGCTTCAGATAAGGAAGAACGAAAAGTTTTGTATAGAAAGAACTCGTAGCTCCAGGACTTCAGGCAAAGAAGAGCAAAAAGTTTTATATAGGAAGAACTCGTAACTCTAAATCTTCAAACATGGAAGTGGGATAAAATTAGAGCTAATGATCTTTGCTTTATTCTCGTTTCACAAGAATAAGCAAAGAGAAGTAGTTATAATCACTAATTTTATCCAGATCTCTTAACCCGGTGTTGAGTGTATAAAAGTTCTATATTTTACCCCCTATTTAACCCATATTTCTGCTGTATTCAAGCATTATTCATTGCATTTAGGTTAGATTTCAATTATACATCACAAATATATCAAAAGGCACAGTTTCTACTGAAATTGGCTGCTTTTGCAGGTAGCTGCTGTAGCGGATGGAGGGCAGTTGAGAAGCAGACGCTAGGCAGTAAAGAAGCAGAACTGGAACTGGACGTGTAGACGAGGAGGACGATGCTGCCATGGCCGCTGCCGTGGCAGCCAAGGACGACAGCAATGGTGAAGAAAAGAAGTGAAATGGGCCTCGATAGAAAGAGAAAATTAAGCCGGTCTGTCGTGAATCACCCTTATATTTTTCCAAGCCCTAGATCAGAATGAAGGCCAAGCCCAAAGTTCAAGGAAGGAATTCCAAGCAAGAAGGAAGGATGAATTAAAGATATATGCTATGAAGATTTAGTCTTTAATAGAGTTGTACTTTAGTTTAAATTTGTATTCTTGCCATATTAGAAAACTTGAACCCAAGGCCTATATAAAGGCATGTAATTTGACCTAGGGAAGGATATCTTACTCTCTAGTCTTCTCTTCTAAGCCCTAGCCGTGTTCCCCTTCTCATCATGTTCTAAATTTCCCCTAGGGCTAAGGGTTGATTTGTAAAGTCGTTGCAAGGATTGCATTTGTTTTAGGAATTTTTCTGTTCAATAAAATAAACTTCAAGTTTGCTTATTCTGGTTTTCAACATCTTGCAAGAGTATCGAGAGAGCATTGTGAGATTACACATTTACTTAATATCGAGAGAGTTAAGTATATGAAAGGAATAAGTACGGGTTCTCCAGTTTATGGTTCAACTATCTCGGACCTAGGGATAAGACGAGGTTAAGTGGATAAAGAAGAATTCAACAGCATCGGTGTTCATCCTTCGATTCACGCTAGGAGGTATCATCAAAGATGTGTTCATCGACAGACTTGGACCTAGGGATAGGCCAAGGCACAACAGAGATTCTTGCCAAGCTTGAAGTACAGAGTTGTGTGACCGTTGCAGCGACAAACAACAGACCGCTGCCGCGACTGGCGCGACGACAGAATGGAGATTCCTAGACTTTGCAACACCTACACTATTGAGCAATTCAATACCGGCCCATTCTCTCTATCCTGATTTCATTACTCTTTTTAAGTATTCTTTATTATCTCGTGACAACAATTCAAATATTTCTTTTCTCTCTAGTGCAGCAATCTAAGGTGAAGCTATTAGCTCAGTTCCTGTGGAGACGATATCTGATACTTACGTATCACTTTACTACTTGCGTCGTGTACACTTGCACTACATTGCGATCGACACTTCTACACGCAACACCCGGTTCATTTTAGTTTATTATTTTTATTATTATTATTATTATTATTATTATTATTATTATTTATTATTATTATTATTATTAAAAACAAAAAATAAAACTAATTAAATAAAAAGCATATTTAAGTAAATAAATATATGTTTGATATATATATATATGTATATATGTGTGTGTGTGTGTGTATGGCCTGATAGGCCCAATTTTAATATAAACTCTAACCTTAATCTAAGCAAAGCCGTAATATAATTCATCTTTGCTCTTTGCACAGTTAAACCAAAGTTGTTGGTTCATATCTGATCTAACAGCCCAGATGCGAGCAGGAATGATTCCTCAACTCCCTCACCAGCGCGTGAAGCCTACTGTCGACCCTTCAGATGCTAGTGACTCTTTAGCTGTCGATCACATCAATGCCACGACGACGGCTAGATCCAATAGCAGTCGACCACGTCGGCGACAACCCTCCATGTCAGACAATTCTCTTCCTTCTCTGGTGAAAAATCATATCATGGGTATGTGTTGCGTGGTCTTGCAATACTATAAATGAGACACAAATGGTGCAAGTATACACGTCGAACGAGTAATAAAGTGATGAGTGAGTATCGTCTCCACGGGGATTGGAGGTATTCACGGTTGCTATAACAATAAAGATTGGACATTTTGCATATGACAATGTTATAGTAAAAGAGATGGTGCAAAATAATGTTGAAGCAAAATAGTGCAGAGAAAGATGAGATAACAATATGATAGACATATCCCCTTTTGTATGCGAAACTCACTACGAAATGACTGGTTGGGAATGATGGACAACCTAACTCAAGCTCCTTAACGATACTAAGGCTCTTCAGCTATCTTCTATGCTAGGCGGGATTTACTAAGAGTGTTCCTAAACTATCTCTAGCCAGGAAACTGGGAGTCAGAAATGCTACATCCATACCTCTCGGCGTAAACTCTTAACACTCCTCTACCCTTCATGTATTATCCTTTTTAGCCCTTGAAACATATCACTTATCTCTAAGGTAGGTTAGAGTCTGCCTCTCAACAGTCACTCTATTGCTTATGAGGGTTCTAAGGCTAGCTCTCTCGATTACTAACCCCAACATACACTTAAAGAACGGCCAACTCTCGAAGGCACTTAAGGTAGGGCCTATCTCTCAAAGCACTTACGACCCTAAGCTCTTACAACTTTAAGGAAATGAGAAATGCATAAGCAAAGCATAGAATCATGATAAACACTGAAAAAGTCATAGCATGCATTAAAATGTACTCAAAATAAAATCATCCATCAAACCCAAGCCACCTAAAACAGTTCGTGGCTGGGCAATATCATCCAACATATCATTGAGATAACATCACCAAATATAAAGATATGACAAGAAATTGCTATAGCGACAGAAAGAAAGGTGAACTCGCTCTCCGCCACGGACTGCCCGACTGTCTTAGACCCACTGCCTCTCTCGAGGCCGATGAGGCCACTCCTTGGAGCTTCAACGATGGAGTACACCAAGCTGGAGAAGATGAAAGTGGAAACTTCCCTCTCCTTTTCTCTCTTCCGCCTCTCTTTTTGCAACACTTAAAAATGCCACAGTTTGCTCCAAGCTTCTTTCCCCTTTACATAGTGGAGGCTTCTAGGGTTTGGTGCCCTAAAGATGCCTTGATAATCCCAAGGAATATCCACCGACAAGGCCTGCCACGAGGGGACAAGGAGGACAGTCTGCAGGTGGGCATCGGCTGCTACACATGTCAGATCGTCCTTTTCTGCATGTTCACATGTTTCTGCAGCTCACGTGTATCTCACGTGCTGGCCAATATCCACTTCCATCATGCTATAGCAATTCCCGGCACCGGCTTTCTCTCTAAACTCCTTTCCTGCGCACCAACAAAACCAAAACCAACCTTCCGAGCAGTACCCCTCGATATGGACCAATAACCAGCATCGTCCACACTCTCTGATGTTGTCCATTGATGTCTCGGAGGAGTAGTGGTGTGGGTCTGCCACATCGTCCACACTCTCTGATGAGACTGATTGAGCACTAGATGAGGGCCTGACACGTCCAACAGTATGTTTGATGCGAGTTCTCAGTCTGGATGTTGTAGCATCCTCAGATTGTGTTGGTGTAAGCTCAGTTGCTTGTGCTGTAGCAATTTCCTTCTGAGGGGTTTCTTTAGGATCATTTGGTACGTGCTCTGGCTCTAAAAGTGGGTTTTCTGGTCTTGATGGTTTATGATTGGTTGCCTTTCTGGTGCGTTTCGTTTTCTTGGTCGGAGAGGCTGTTGGGTCGGTTTCTTTGATAGTAGGCTGAACAAAGGGAGTTTCTTGTTCTGACTGGGCAGTTGGAGGTGCTGGTGCTTTCTTTCTTGGAGTCTTTTTCTTTGCAGTAGGTGGGACGGAGCTGGGTTCACTGGGAGACATTGTGCTTGCTATAGCAGTGGTGGGTGCTTGCAGTAACTCCATAGGAAATACTGGAAAAGAGACGTTCTGGTCCAACAGGAGTTTGCTCAAACAGGATGCTATGGCACTATTGCGGTGTTGGGCATATTTGAAGTACGCCCGTTGGTGTGCCTTCATCAGGCTGAGCTCGGTTCTTTTGTTGTTGCCACCAATGTTGTCACTCTTGCTGCAGCAAAACTTTTAGCTCCTCCCTCCACTGCTTGTTGAGGCATGTCTTCGTTAAATTCCCGGAGTTCCGTAACAAGGGCTGGAGTCAAACCTGTCTTTCCTGAAAGAGATGTATCTACAAGATCGTCTATGAAGTCGTCTTTCCTTTTGCACAGGGCAGTGATTAGGTTAGGAGAAACAAGGGGACTATGGGGTCGTTTCAAACAAGCATATACGTCATCCATTATTATCTTCCCTATGTCAATTTGTCTACCATGTATTATTGAATGAATGAGAAAAAGTCGAGATATATGGACGGTGGCAGTGTGTAGTGTGGCCATAAGCTTATGTCTCACAAAGTGATTCCATACCTTTGCCTCAGGTTTGAGGCGTCCTCTCTCAACTGACTTGTTATTGTCCAGCACTGTTCCTTGAAAATAGATGTCCTATAGCACCTCGCGTTGCGTCTGCGCGTCCATTGTCATCACAAAAGAAGTGTGATGGTCCACAATATGCTTTAGCCCGTAGAACTTGTTGATTGCTGCAGCAGTAAAATTTATCTGCTCTCCTCGCACATGAACTGTGGACTGGGTTGGACTTGTTAGGTGGGCATAGAACTCCTTTACAAGTGATGTGCAAATCTCCTCAGGGTGAGCAGCGAAGTTTTTCCACCCATGTGTGCCAATGACGTCCATTATAGACTGGTCGAACTGATCTTCTTCCTCTTGAGGGTATTTAAACCCTAGTTCTGGAAGAACGTTTCTGTCCTTGAGCTTTGCCCATCTCTCCTTTGCTGCCTCGTCAAGAAATTTGGGAATTTCTAGGACTGGTTGTTGTCTGGGACGGTCAGAAGTCTCAGGGGAGTTTTTGCAATGAGCCATGGGGTTTTTTCTGAAAAGTTGGGAGGAGTGAATATGTGAAGGAAAGAAAATGGTGAAGGGTGTTCTGTGTGTTTGGGAGAAAATCGTAAAGATTGAGGGAAAGTTTTTAAGTGTTTGAAGAAGATGAAGAAGGTGAGGGGACGGATAATGAAGAAATTATTGGGAGTTGAAAAGGTGGGGGAAAACTGATGAATTAATGGGAGAGGGGAGGTGATGGGGACGCGTGTCGGCTTTAAGGGAGAGAGAAAATTTTCTAGAGTTAATGTAATGGCAGACGGCTGGAGAGAGAATATGGGTTTATGTGGCTAGGGTTTCTCCTCATTAAATAGATGAATATTCTCTCTCATGCTTTTTGTTTTTCTCTCTCTTTTTTAATTCAACTCCCCCACTTTTCGGATAAAACCTCCTTATCTTTTTCTTTCCCCTTTTCTTTCATCCCTTCGAAAATGGATAAAAACAAACTCCATGTCCTTCTCCCTTTTGCTACCAACCTCTCCTGCCTCTGTACCTGACATTGTACTAGGAAAGAGAAAGCTTTGTACGAGGGTCACGTGAAAAGATATGAAAATTAAAGGTAAAGATAACATAAAACTAGACTAAAAAGAAAAGCATTATTTATGGACATGCTATAGCATAAAAGATAGGGTTAGAGATGCAAACTTTCAAGGATCATGAAGATCCAGGTATGACTTGTCTCTGAGGATAGGGGCTCCACTATACACCTTCAGGCGTTGGCCATTGACTTTGAAGACTTCATCGTCGTCCAACTTCTTGATATCTACTACGCCATGAGGGTATACCTTGTGTATGATGAATGGCCCTGACCACCTCGATTTCAGCTTTCCAGGAAAAATCTTTAGCCTGGAGTTGTAGAGAAGCACTTGTTGTCCTTCTGAGAAATGCCTTGGCAAAATGTGTTTGTCATGCCATTTCTTGGTTTTCTCCTTGTAGATGTGAGTATTCTCATATGCTTGGGCTCTAAATTCCTCCAGCTCGTTAAGCTTTAGCAACCTTCTTTCACTCGCAAGTTGGGCATCCATGTTGAGTTTCTTGATTTCCCAATAAGCTTTGTGCTCAAGCTCTACAAGTAAATGGCACTCCTTGCCAAATACAAGCTTGAAGGGTGACATGCCTAAAGGCGTCTTGAAGGTTGTCCTATATGCCCAAAGTGTTTCATCCAACTTGGGGGACCAGTCTTTTCTCTTAGGATTAACCACCTTCTCAAAGATTTGCTTGATTTCTCGGTTGGAAACTTCAGCTTGTCCGTTTGTCTGCGGATGATATGTTGTAGCAATCTTGTGCCTGACTCCATAGCGATGTAATGCTTTAGCGATAAGCTTGTTGTCAAAGTGAGTTCCTTCATCACTGATGATGGCTCGGGGTGCTCCAAACCTAGTGAAGATGTTCTTGTGAAGAAACTTCATGACTGTCTTGGAGTCGTTCCTTGGGGTGGCAACAGCCTCCACCCATTTTGACACGTAGTTGACTGCTAGCAAAATATATAAATCTCCATATGATGCAGGAAACGGGCTCATGAAGTCAATTCTCCACACGTCAAAGATTTCAAGCTCCAGAATATTTTGCAACGGCATTTCATTTCGCCTGGAGATGTTCCCCGTTCTTTAGCATCTGTCACAAGTCCTGTAGAACTCGTGTGTGTCTTTAAAAAGTGTAGGCCAATAGAATCCTGCTTGAAGAACTTTTGCAGCAGATCTAGCACCACCAAAATGCCCTTCACACGGTGATGAATGACAGTGGTACAGAATGCTATGGTATTCTTCCTCTGGAACACATCTCCTTATGATCTGATCAGGACATTGCTTGAACAAGTAAGGTTCATCCCAATAGTAGAATCTTGCATCATGTCTGAATTTCTTGAGTCCCTGGCTAGATAAATCAGGAGGCAAAATACCACTAACAAGATAATTAACAATATCAACATACCACGAAATTGTTGTAGCGGCTAACAGTTTCTCATCAGGGAATTCCTCCTTAATTTCAGTTTCACTACCTTGTATGATAGCATTTTCTAGCCTAGATAGATGGTCAGCTACCTGGTTCTCACATCCTTTCCTATCTCTAACTTCTAAGTCAAATTCCTGTAGCAAGAGTATCCACCTAATAAGTCTAGGTTTAGCATCCTTTTTAGTCACTAAGTACTTAATGGCTGAATGATCAGTATGAACTATGACCTTAGTGCCTATCAAGTGTGACCTAGACTTATCAAAGGCAAATACTACAACAAGCAATTCTTTTTCAGTAGTGGTGTAATTGATTTGTGCATCATTTAAAGTGCGACTAGCATAATAAATAACATGAAAGAGTTTACCTCGACGTTGTCCAAGTGCTGCACCGACGGCGTAGTCACTTGCATCACACATCAGCTCAAACGGCTCGCTCCATTCAGGTGGAATGACAACTGGTGCTGAGATAAGCTTCTCCTTTAGTTCTTGAAATGCGCTATGGCAATCTTTGTCAAACACAAATTGTTGATTTTGCTGTAACAAATTGCATAGCGACTTTGAGATCTTCGAAAAATCCTTGATGAATCTCCGATAGAAGCCAACATGCCCTAGGAAGCTTCTTACTCCCTTCACAGTAGTGGGGGTGGTAGTTTTTCAATGACCTCGACCTTTGCTTTGTCAACTTCTATCCCTTGCTTCGAAATCTTGTGGCCTAAAATCGTTCCTTCTGTTACCATGAAATGGCATTTTTCCCAATTGAGCACCAAGTCAGCTTCCTCACGCCTCTTTAGGACCTTGGCGAGATTGCCCAAGCATGTGTCGAAGTTATCCCAGGAGACCGAGAAGTCATCCATGAAAATTTCTAGAAAATTTTCGACCATGTCTGAAAAGATAGCCAGCATACATCTTTGAAAAGTTGCAGGAGCATTGCAGAGACCAAAAGGCATTCTCTGAAAAGCATAAGTTCTATAAGGGCATGTGAAAGTCGTCTTTTCTTGGTCTTCGGGTGCTATAACAATCTGATTGTACCCAGAATACCCATCGAGAAAGTAGTAGAATGCCTTGCCCGCTAGTCGATCCAACATCTGATCAATGAATGGGAGGGGAAAATGGTCCTTCTTGGTCGCCTTGTTGAGCTTCCTATAGTCCATGCAAATCCTCCACCCCATAACGGTTCTAGTAGGCAATAGCTCGTTCTCCTCGTTGCTTACCACGGTCACGCCTACCTTCTTCGGTACACATTGCACCGGGCTGACCCATGAGCTATTGAATATCGGGTAGATTACTCCATCATCCAGCCACTTGATTATCTCTTTCATCACTACTTTTTTCATAATTGGGTTTAGTCTCCTTTGGGGCTCAACTGAATTGATGTGACAATCATCAAGCAAAATTTTGTGCATACATATAGAAGGGCTTATACCCTTCAAATCAGCCATAGTTCACTCTATTGCTTCTTTATGCTGTAACAACATATTTACTAAACTAGTTTCTTGCTTAGATGTGAGACTAGATGAAATTATCACAGGCAAAGTTTCATTGCTCCCTAAGTAAACATATTTGAGATGTGATGGCAAAAATTTCAGTTCTAAAGAAGGTGCATGCTCAAGGAAAGGTTTAGGAGGTACAGATTCTAAAAAATCAAGAGGTTCAAAGTGCGTACCTGGTCTAGTCTCGAGTCGACTAGAATGCTCCAGTTCCCTTGAGAGCTCTTCTTGGTCTGAATCATCATCTTTGCAAAGTGCTTCAAACTCTTCCATTTGCATCTCATTGCTACAGCAAAACTCATCAATCATATTCTGTGCTGTAGCATCTACATATTGGCATACTCTTGGGTTGTCTACATACTTGAGGGTGTCATGAATATTGATCGTGATCGTCTGATCAGCCAATCGCATCGTGAATTCACCCTTCTCACAATCAATCAAAGCTCGCCCTGTGGATAAAAATGACATGTCCAAGATAATGGGTGTGTTGCTATCAGCTTCACAGTCGAGGATTAAGAAGTCGACTAGAAAGATAAATCTGTCCACTTTTACCACAACATATTCAACTCTCCCTTATGGGCGAACATGAGAATGATCTGCTAGCTGTAGCACAACCTTGGTGGGTTGTGCCTCTCGAATTCCCAGTTTCAGAAAAATCGACTTGGGCATTAAGTTGACACTTGATCCCAAATCACAAAGTGCTCTTCCAACAAACTTGTCGCCAATAGAACATGGGATAGCAAAACTACATGGGTCCTTCCTCTTAGGTGGAAGCTTGCTCCACATAGAATAGCATTCTTCTGCTATAGCGATAGTCTCTTACTTCTCGACCTTCCTCTTTTTCGTGACTATATCCTTGAAGAACTTGGCATATGTTGGCATCTGATCAATGGCCTCCAAAAATGGGACATTGATATATAGTTTGTCTAGGATATCCACAAATTTCTGGAATTGAAGGTCTTCTTTCTGCTTCTTGAATCGTTGAGGAAAATGAGGTGGGGGTCTAACTTCATTTGTCTGAAATGGTGGAGTTAAATCTTTTGTTATAGCAAAAGCAGGCTCCTTCTCCGGTGTTTCTTTTGCTATGACATCCCCACCCTTCTCTTCAACTGGAGGATCTTGTAAGTTATCTTCTTCCTGAGGCAAGTTGGGCTGAGAGTCCTCCTTCTCTTTCCCCTCAAACTTGTCTTCTTTGCTAATTTCCTTGCCACTCCTTAATGTGAGTGCGCTGCATTTTTCCTTGCTATGGTGCTTAGTGACTTCAGTGTCACTAGGCAGACTTCCTTGTGGTCGCACATGCAAGGTTTGAATATCTGACCAACTTGTGTTTCTAAGGCTCGGAGAGAGGAACTATAGCTTTGTAATAAGGCTCCTTGATTTTTAATGTTTGTTGCATGATCTTGTAGTAAAACTTTCATGGTTCCCATGAAATCTTTTGTCATAGCCATAAATTCTTTGAATGTAGTCTCCAGCGAACTGTTCGATGAAGATGCTACTCCCTTGTGACCTTGCCATGGCATCATCTGGTTAGAAGATGGTGCTTCGATCAGATTTTGTTGTGGCACTGGTTGTGTAGAATTATTGTGCCCTTGATTACCCCAACTGAAGTTTGGATGATGACGTCATCCTGAGTTGTAGGTATTGGAGTATGGATTGTTGTTGTGGTTATAATTCCCCACATAGTTGGCTGACTCTTGATTGTCAGGGCATTCACTCAAATGGTGATTGTCATCGCATCTGAGACATGAGGTTGTGGACTTCACTTCCTTGACTTCGTTGGGACGTTGGACGTTCTTTAGCATATTTGTGATAGCAGCTAACTGGGTGGCTACCGAGTCATCAGCTTCACAGTCTCAAGCTACTTGGGTTCTCCTCCCCGATCCAAGCCTTGTGGTCGGAAACTGGTAATCATTGTTGGCTACCTTATCCAGAATGTCAAATGCTTCCTCCAGTGATTTATCTAACAAGTTCCCATTTGCTGAATCATCTAGCATCATCCTTGTGGGGGCATTTATCCCATTATAGAACATAACCACTTGGGTCCAGTCATGAAAACCATGATTTGTGCACTTCCTCAATAATCCCTTGAATCGATCCCAACACTTATACATGGATTCGTCATCAGCTTGACGAAAAGAAGCAATATCATTTCTCAACTGAGTGTTTCTATTTGGTGGATTATACCGTAGCAGAAAACTTTTGCATAGATCTGTCCAAGTCTCCATTGATCCAGCTGGCACTCCACTTAGCCATGCTCTAGCACGATCACGTAAAGAATATGGGAACAGTTTAAGGTTTAGCACATCCTCGTGCACTCCTTGTTGTCTGAACGAGTCACAAACTTCCAAGAAAGCACGGATATGTTGTCTTGCATCTTCGTGAGGCATACCTCCAAACTGACCAGTAGTGTTTAACATGTTGAACATAACAGGTTTAAGCTCGAACTAGGCTGCCTGAATTTCTGGAGCTACTATATCGGGATAGAGATCGTCCAAGATAGGAGCTAAATGATCCCTAATAGCTCGTGGAGGAGTTGCTTCTCCCTTGCCATTTGCCATAGCATCTCTGTTACCTTGAGGTGGTGGTATTTCTTCGTTCATGTTTCTAGTCTCTTCTCGTCGAACACATCTCCTAAGTCTCAAGAAATGCTCGATCTCGAAAATAGGTGATTGCTGGGGTCCTCTAGGTCGCCTTCTGGTCATACACTATCAAGACACCTGAAAAGAAAAATGAAAAACCCAAAATAAATTTGTACAAAAACAAAAAGAACAAGCGATAAAAACAAAAACCGTAAACAACCAATTGTCAATCCTCGACAACGGCGCCAAAAACTTGTTGCGTGGTCTTGCAATACTGTAAATGATATGCAAATGGTGCAAGTATACACGTCGAACGAGTAATAAACTGATGAGTGAGTATCGTCTCCACAGGGATTGGAGGTATTCACGGTTGCTGTAACAATAAAGATTGGACTTTTTACAGATAACAATGTTATAGTAAAAGAGATGGTGTAAAATAATGCTGAAGCAAAACAGTGCAGAGAAAGATGAGATAACAATATGATAGACAGGTCCCCTTTCGTATGCGAAACTCACTACGAAATGACTGGCTGGGAATGATGGACAACCTAACCCAAGCTCCTTAACGATACTAAAGCTCTTCAGCTATCTTCTATGCTAGGCGGGATTTACTAAGAGTGTTCCTAAACCATCTCTAGCCAGGAAATTGGGAGTCAGAAATGCTACAGCCATACCTCTCGGCGTAAACTCTTAACACTCCCCTACCCTTCACGTACTATCCTTTTTAGCCCTTAAAACCTATCATTTATCTCTAAGGTAGGTTAGAGTCTGTCTCTCAACAGTCACTCCATTGCTTATGAGGGTTCTAAGGCTAGCTCTCTCGATTACTAACCCCAACATACACTTAAAGAACGGCCAACTCTCGATGGCGCTTAAAGTAGGGCCTATCTCTTAAAGCACTTACAACCCTAAGCTCTTACAACTTTAAGGAAATGAGAAATGCATAAGCAAAGCATAGAATCATGATAAACACTGAAAAAGCCATAGCATGCATTAAAAGGTACTCAAAATAAAATCATCCATCAAACTCAATCCACCTAAAACAGTTCGTGGCTAGGCAATATCATCCAACGTATCATTGCGATAACATCACCAAATATAAAGATATGACAAGACATTACTATAGCGACAGAAAGAAAGGTGAACTCCCTCTCCGCCATGGACTGCCCGACTGTCTTAGGCCCACCGCCTCTCTCGAGGCCAGTGAGGCCACTCCTTGGAGCTTCAGCGATGGAGGACACCACGCTGGAGAAGATGAAAGTGGAAACTTCCATCTCCTTTTCTCTCTCTTCCGCCTCTCTTTTTGCAATACTAAAAAATACCACACTTTGCTCCAAGCTTCTCTCCCCTTTAATTTATCAGTCTGGTTTACCACATCAGCCATGGTCCCAACCAATAAAAACTACTCACTACATTTTTTCATGTCATTTTTTTCTACTACTGAATCTTCACTAATATTTTTACATGTCATTTAAAAAATAATTTTTTAGAAGTTATTACATTGTGGGAAATGACATGGATAAAAAAATGGTGTAGTGGTTTATTTTTATTAGTTAGACCATAGCTGACGTGGTACGCTAAACTCATGATATAATTTCTCCTCTCTAGTACACATAAATTCGACCAAAAATAACTTTGGTCCCCTCCCCTTCCATCGCACATTCACAAACAAACAAGAGAATTAGAGAATTCAGAAGGGATTGTGAGACAATTGCACGAGGACAAAGCAATCAAAACCGATGAGGATTTTTTCTTTTTTCTATTTCTTGTAAAATCTTGTAATTCCCTAATATAAAAAGGAAATCGAGCATGGTAAACAAAAAGGAAATTCAGAAATCAATACAACAAAAAAGCAAGCAATTTTAGAGGTATTTTTCTTTTTTTTTCATTTCGAAATGGAGTAAAAATAATAGGAGATTAAAGTTTATACCATATCGGTCATCGTTGTCGTGTTTGGTGATTGAGGGCGGTACCACTGATGATTAGCACCCTTATGATTTAATCTCTTCGGTTTCCCATCTGGTGTCGATTTGGGTTTAAATATTTTAGGTTTTTAAAATTTGGGTTTTCAAAAAATTGAAGGTTGTTTAGCTTCGATTTTTTTTCTAGATTTAGGAGGGAAATGGGCTTTGTTTGGAAAATTTAAAGTTAGATTTGTGGTTTTGAAGAGAAAGGGAGACGACAATTCTCCGTCGGTTTCTGGGAAATAGCCCAAGTTCATGAAGAAGAGTCAAGAGAATTTGAAAAAGAGTCAAGAGAATTTGAAAGAAAAGGGTTTGATCGATTTTTAAAGAAAAAAGAAAAATGAAATCTGTTTTTAAATTTTGCCTTTTATACCACGATTTAAAATTTAGGTTTATTACTCATTTTCGTCCTTTTGAAGTCATACTATGACCTAAAAGGAGAAATTTAAATATGCTTTACATAATAATTGGGTAACTCAAATATATAAATATAAGGCATTTGTTGTAACAAAAGACCTCCGTTGTAATTTACCTTAGAATAAAATCAAACTAGTATGTTTATTTGAAATTTAAAAAGAGAAAACTATACCATTGATCACCAAACAAATTGTGGATATCTATTTGGACCACCAAACTATAGAAATCGTCAATCAGACCATCGAACTTATAAAATCAACCTATTTTGACTACCGCCGTTAAAAACCTAACGGTGGAGTGACGGAACTGCCACGTGACAATTGACGAAAAAAAATTAAAAATTACACATTTAGTACATGTTACTTACACATTCTTTCAATTTAATTCTAATTTTAAATTAATAAAATAATAAATTATTATTATTAATTAAATAAGGTGTTGGCTCGTGTCACCACTTAATTAAATAATTTATTATTTTATTAGTTTAAAATTAAGACTAAATTAAAAGAATGTGTAAATAACAAGGACCAAATATGTAATTTTTAAAATTTTTCGTCAATTGCCACGTGGCAGTTCCGTCAATCAACGTTAGAATTTAAACGACGGTGGTCAAAATAGGTTGATTTTATAAGCTCAATGGTCTGATTGACAATTTCTATAGTTCGGTGGTCTAAATAGGTATCCCAATTTGTTTGGTGGTCTAAATCTCGATTGAATTGCTGTTTTTAAAAAAAATCAACTTGATTCCTAGGCATGAATTTCCTAGGTTGTTTTAAGCTCGTGTCTAACCTTAAACTGTGATTTTCAAATATCAATGAAAATTAGGGAAAATGATTAAGCCTACAAGCTAGTTGAGTCAAATATTGAAATTAAGCTAGTACAATAGCTCATGCAACTCCTCGACTTTGACTCAACAATGACCATCAAATTCAAGTTTTTTTTTTCTTTACATCGAATGGGAAGAAGTTACGACATTAAGTGTCCCGCTTACCCATTTACCCAACATAAGTATTTGACAATAATCACCTATATACGTAAAATATATATAATTAAGTTAGGATGTATGAACATATATTTCCTTATAATCACCTTTAGACCATTCAAAAAATATATATATAAATACAAGGATCCTCCATATATACAGAAATCTAAATATAACAATAATAATAATAACAACCGTATCAAACGCTTACCCATATCCGCATACTTGAATTCAGGCAACATAGGATTAAAGATTTGTTAGTTACACAGCCCCTTGAATACTAACAAATACACAAAATGGAATAGTCAAACGCAACAGCAGGAGATTACCCTATCAAATACCGTCTATTGTTAATTGTTTGGGCCACAAGAATTGCTTAATTCTGTACCATTAATGGCTAATTACTTCACAAATTTGCATCTAAAATATGGCAACAAAGGGGTTGCAATCACCAATTATAAGGACTTTGTAGATGCTACCTGAATGTAAGTTGTCGCCTCCTCCTCCGATAGCTGCTTGCCTTCGACGAGGCCTCTTACTAAGGTTCCGGCATAATCTTTACTAGGAGAACATAAAGGAATCTCTCCGGACTTAAAGCTTTCAATTGCAGAGAGTGGACACCTGAACATAAACAAAAATGTAAACACATTATACAAATTATGCAAATGTAAAGTTCAGCGGATGAAAATCGATATGCAAAGTGTGTTTAAACATACGTCATAGTCAGTACAGGTATATCGTCTTCCTTTCCGAGGTAAACAACGTTATGGTACCAACCCCTCTGCACGGTCAACAAAATTATTTGTAAGGCGGCATAAACCCAAAAATATTGACAGCAGATGCCTGGATTACCTTGACAGCCTCCACAATAAGTGAACCTCCATTCAGGATTGAGTCTAAAGCATTTAGATCAAATAAAGGAGAATTCATATCAAGATCTGGAACATTTTCCTGCAGCAAAACATCATTGAACTGCTCTAACCTGTTAAAGATGCAAAAGAAATAAGCCAACTTCGATAGGGTTATGTCTTATGACTCAAGCAGGCTAATCCAAATGCATTCAAGAGTTGTTTCTCAAAAATTGCACCGTAGATTAAAGTTACAATCCACCAAAAGAGTGGAATTTGAACTTGAAAAGTACAATGTGGAAGAACTTACGTAATTTTATAGAGGCACATGTATGCTTTATCTTCACTGTTGCTTCTAGGATCAACGAAAGCAACCCCTCCGGGACCCCAAGTTTGTGTAAAATCACGACCAAAGAAAAGACGGTGAGGAAAAGTTTTCCAACGAGTCTCTTTTGGAGGGTTTCTATCCATTGAACCAGAACAAGGCTTTTTCATACCTATGACCTGGAATCATATTTACAAATTTATTGATTAACATTAAATAGATTAAAGTGGGATAGGCAAAGGAAACAAAGAGGGAGGGAAAGAAGTGGTCTGGAAATGAGGAGAAATGATGCTCCCATATGAAAACATGGTGCTCAAGAAAACAAAGGACCTATGTTGCTTTAACTCTTCATTTTTCTTGAAGCATTCAAGTCCATAATATACGGATATGTATATAGTGAGATGACCGTCCAATGGTCCCTCTGATACATTTAAATATTTTTAAAAAAAGTTGAATATACCCGTATCCGATACTCACGCATGAAGTCCAAGTACCATAGCAAAGGACATCAAATCATAAACAATATCGAGAGCAAAAGCTAACGCGACAGACATTCCCATAGACAAAGCTAATGCATTCTTATGCTCTTCTTTGGAAAGCATTTAGATCCAGGTTAATAACCCCAATATGTTTCCCAGTGGAAGGAATTAATGAAATGAGGCTAAAATGGAGATCCATTACTCTTATGCAAACCTCATGAAGTACATCAGGAAAACATTACAGTATTAAGATGCAGGACTTCTAAAGGTATTGGTAAAAGGCATACTTCAATAATAATAATAAAATAAAAGAAACAGGTCAATTTTTCCTCCAACTTCTGCCTGCCAAATGGGAACTGAGTTTAGGACAATACCTAGATCGTAAATATTAGACCTGACATGAAAAAAAAATTAAAACATGGCAAAATAACGCAAAGCACATGAATGTCTCAAATTTTATATAATATGAAGTATTGCCATATCCAAATTTATATAAACAAAAATATCTTAAACACGATTAAACATGGAAAAATACCGAAACACAACGCAGAAACATGAATTGTCAGGTTTAGTCATGGTTATGACATTAGTTAATGGTCTTGAGGCTACCAACACTAAAAATATATTTGATTTAGTATGCAGGGAGTCATCCATCTTTATAGCAAAATGCGAACCTGCCCGCCTTCAATATAGCAGAGGAACCTTGACTTCCACATATTTGATCCGAAACTGGCATACCAAATGTCAGTCTTGGACAGCTTCGATCTCCACGAGGCACTAGTTACTTGATCTGCATTCAACATAGAGTTTATTACTTCAAATAAAATTAAGGCTTGCCACTTTTTGTGGAAATTGGCTTTCAGAAAGAATTTTTTTTTAAAAAAAATGGCATTTTTCGAACAAGAATTTTAAAATATATAGATGACTTAATAAAAAATCGTATCTAATATCTAGTTATTTTCTGAAAAGTTAACATGTTTGTCGAATAGTAGTCTTGACATACTTATTAAAATGTTTAAAACTATTCAAAATAATTATATTATTATCAATAATTGAAAATATTAATATTAAACTAAAGCTTTTGTGAGGCGCAAGTAACGGAAAAAAGATTGCCAAACAACAACTCAAGCAATCTAAGCATTGCCAAAAGAGACCTAGATGGCCATGATAGGACTCTCAACCTTCTATCCTGCACCAAAAATCAACTAGATGCACTATTCTCGAGCATAGATTCAACCTAAAACTATTGTCAAGATAGACTCAGCCTCAAACCAATGTTGAACAAAGACCCACCCTCATTGGACATGCACTGCTATACCAATATAGGAACAAGCTAAGGCCCAAAGAAAGAACAAGCCCACAAGGGTCCAAGCAACAAAGAGTGTCGTATGTCATGCTAGGGTGATAACACCTAGCATGACAAGAAGATTCTCCACTATTTGCTCCACTACCCGCTGAACAAGGCGATAGAAAAGTTGTTACCAAAGCTGGTTTGTGAAAATTGTGTAACTTCACCAAAAAAAAAATCTTACTTTCAGTTAATAGCTAAGCGGTTTTCCTTTAACCACTTAATTGTCAGTCAAAGAACCATCTAAAAATAAAAAAGTCAATTTTTTCAGGAAGCCTATAATTGCAATAAATGGAGCCTAAAGAACAAAACATAACAGTAGTTTTCGCTTTATTACCATGATAATTGTCAATCTTCAACTTTAAAAGGGGTTCTACAACATCCTCGATAGCTTGAACTAGGTCTTCTGATATGATTTTCGAAGCTTCATCAACCTCATCTTCAGATTCAGAGCTCGACAGTAAAACATGCTGCATTGCAAACAACTATATTAGAAAGATGTATATGGGCAACATTATATGTGTTAAACTTATTAACAAGAACCCTAAAATAGGATCTCACAAAGATACATGTTCACCCTATGGCTTCATCCTTGATGACAAGAACCCCAAAACATTCACCTTGCATATTTTTGCATAACATACACTCTTCTTTCCAGAAATAGAATTAGAGGTATTGAAGATTCACAATGATTTAGCATCACGAACCATCCACATAATTTTGCATGTTTCTTTTTCTTTAGCAGTTAAAGGAGATAGAACTAATTGCTGTATTTCTGTTAATGTTTTGTGCTACTGAATTTCAAAATCACCTAAATAAGACAAATTTAATAAAAGAAAACAATGCATGCTAATCTACCAATAACGACTGTCCAAATTGACATGATGAAAGCCTGATGGTAATTTCGCATTAAAAAATGAATAAAACTTACAGGAGGAGCTTTTTGATTGGTCAACGTTGTTGGCAGTTCATCTGTAAGTGTTGGCCAAAATGCACACAACTTCCGACGAACCTGGCAAAAAGTTATTGATGGCTCAGAAGAGGAAAAGACTAAACTAATAGTGATGGTAATGGAGCGGGGCACAAGCGGATGTTGTCAAATCCACCACTACTCCACATTTAGCAAGCTCTATAACACCACCCTCCCAATCTGATATGGATGTATAATCTTGAAAACTACTACCATTTCCATAGATGTTGGATACATCCATCCCCACCTTTCCCTGCCTCGCCTTTATTTCATTTTGGAAAGTTATTTCTGATATGTTGAACTTTTTTAAAGGCAAGTAAATATATATAAGCAGAATTCTTCAAAAACAATATTTAAACATAAAATATATAACATTTTCACAATTGTCTGATATAAAATATAAAAGGATGTCTGGCTTTTCGTATAATGCACTTTTACCACTTGAATAATTATATAAGGATAAAATGGTAATTTCATATAACGGAACAGGGTGGAGTGCGGCAAGCAATTACCATACCCACTATCAGGGGGAAAATCTACCCATCCCACATCCACTTTAAAACAAACCCTCTCCATTCTGAGCGAATTGGTTTGAAATCCATTAGGAGGTTCAGGTTTTACCCTCCTTATGAACTAAGCACAAATTGCTAACAACTAATAAGGAAACAAAGTTAATATCACTCACAACAGAAGTGGTTGGAGTGCTCAGCAACAACAATTTTAACAGATTATTACCGCTTCTATTACTCGCCAGGTAGACTCAAACGGATATGCCTCAGTTAACTCAGAAATAGGTTTGTCTTCTAGCAAAACTTCCATACAAGCCAAGGCTGACTTTGCAATAGAATCAAGATTATATCCTCCTTCTAGTGCCAAAACAATCCTACCTTGAGCAAAATCCATCAACTGGAAAAAAGAAGTTACATTAAATGTGAAATATATAGAAACACCCTTTTTAGATAAATAAAAGAAGATACAGTGTAGTAAATCTCATTTCAAAATATTATGAACAGGAATGAGTACTTAAAAGTTACAGATCAACTACAAAGAAATGATAAAATATTAATTATTAACCTTCTTCAACAAAGCTGAATATCCATATGGTGTTAGCCGACATCCACCTAGAGGATCACCAACAGCTGTTACAAACAACATATAAGTAACATTCATGATGATGGATAGACTTAAAGCAGCTGAAACATCAATAATTGTCAATCTCAATAGGTAAGTTAATTTATAACCATCAAACCTGCATCAAATCCTGCAGATACTAGAATTATGTCGGGATTAAATTCCTTGGCAACAGGAACTAAAATATGGTCCCAAACTGCAAGATAGTCGGCATCCCCACAACGGCCATTCTCCCAAGGGACATTTATATTATATCCTGCACCTGGTCCTTCTCCAACCATGGTGTAAAACCCATCATCATTAGCAGGGTAGAAACTACCAAATTCATGCCTGCAAGAGAAAACAAATTTAAAGTGGCCACAGAGGTCAGGTGCCAACAACAATATATGATTAAATGTCATATGTCTATATTGTATTTGAATGCCTGGAATTTTTTTTCCAAATAAAAAAACGGTGAACAAACATAGCAACAAATAAAAGGCTATTAGATGAACAACACTAATCTTATCCTTAAAAATATGAAAAGTGACTGAGAAATCAAAAGTAATAGCATTCACAACTTGATACAAAATGTCATGGGCTCATAATAGTTATGTACCTGTGGACAGAGAAAAACAGAACACGAGGATCCTTCCAGAAAGTTTTTTGAGTACCATTACCATGATGAACATCCCAATCAACTATCAAAATCTTGTTTATACCAAGTTCAGGCTGAAAGCAGAAAACACAAGTCAATTACAAATGCAATATTGTCACTTTCTATGAAGACTTGGCAATATTTTTTTGTAAAATAGGAAATTAACCCCTCACTTCTCACCCTTTGATCAAGTAGATAACTTGCTGCTATAGCCACGTTGTTGAATAAACAAAATCCCATCGGTTCATCATATTCAGCATGATGTCCAGGTGGCCTAACAATAGCGAAAGCAGAATTCAACTCCCCTTTTGCCACACTCTCAGCAACCTATTTGACCAAAAATAATCAAATCTGATTTGACTATTTTAACTTTAAAATGTGAATCTAATGTTTATCAGATAATTTTATAATGTACCTCAATGACAGAGCCGGCAGCGAGGTAAGCAGACTCAGATGATCCTTCATTTAGATAAATAGAATTCAGCTTGGATGCGATCCGATTTCGCCTTGAATTATACTGTTTGGAGCTTATATTACGAATCAGATTAACATGGTTTTTGGAGTGAACACCGCAAACGTATTTATCCTCGGCTTCTTTAGCATTTAAAACCACACATCTAAAACATAAAGTCAAAAAAGGAAATCTGAGGAAAATTTTAGGGGTTTAGGGTAACAGTCGGTTTTCATAGAATATAGACCATTGAAGATTCGAAATATAACTCTTTTAGAATATCGATAATACTCATTTATTTATTAATTCTAAAAAATAAACTTTAAAAAAATGAATTCTCAGCGCAAATAAACCGCGAGAAAACGAAAGAAAATACTCAGATTACTGGCTGAAATTTTCAAAACTTTACCTTTGAGGAATGCCGGCGAGCTCGAGCTTGTTCCAGATAACGGTGATTCGATCAGGTTTCTCGGGATGATCATCCCCGTCAGGAGTTCGATGCTTACACATCCTCTGATCGTAAATTAAGCCTACTCGCCGTTCATTTCTAGAGTCGTTGATGCAATTGCAGTTGCTCTTGTCCACATCTGATTTCACCTCCATCGTCTCTCTTTCTCTTTTTCTCTTGGCCTCACAGTCTCAGCAGAGAGAGAGTCAAACAAAGCGAATTTCTTGTTCAAATTCAAAAATTGTTTTCCATTTGTTTGGGAAGGCTTTAAAAGGGAATACAGTCCTTTTTTTGTTTTTCCCTTTTTTGCAGAGTGATTGGTTAATGTTAAAAAGCGCTCTTTTAAGATAAATTATCATTTAAATTATCAATTTTAGATATTATATATATATATATATATATATATATATATATGTGTGAGAGAGAGAGTTGGGCGAGTAAAATTCAATTCGACTAAAAAGTTGAATTATTTGATTTTATTTAAAAAAAATTGACTCGTTTTGATTCGATACGTAATTTTATAAACTTAACTCGAAAAAAATTTTAAATAAAATTTGAGTAATAGAAATTCAAATAATTCGAACTTTTAGTTATTAGTTTATCCATTTTCAAGTTTGAATCGAGTCTTTCAATTTTTTCCGATATTATATTTACCACATATGAAAAAATATGAAGAAATATATATGTGTGTATTGTATATAGTTACAGAATGTCGTTTAAATTGAAATTATTAGTATCATAACACTATAGATATTTATAATTAATTTGAACTGAAACTCGAATAATTTGACTCGACTTGAATTTTATAAACTTGATTCAACTCGAAAAAAGTTCAAATAAAATTTGAGTTATAAAAATGACTCTTCAACTCGACTAACTCGAAAGTTTTTTACTCAACTCAATTGAATGTTCACTCATACATGAGATTGTAAGTTAAAAAATATAATATTATAATATATCAAATATATCAAATCAAATCATAATAAGAAAAATTGGGTAAGTCTAGAATGAGTGACACACTATTAGACACCAATAATGCTACACAACACTAGACACAATAATTATTGGTTCAGCGGTAGGGTGAGCAAAACTCGACTCGACTTGAAAAAATTGAAATTTTTGACTCGACTCGAGGCGAAAAAACTCGACTCGTCTTGACTCGACTCAAAATTTCAAAAATTCGACTCGACTAGAAAAAGTTTCAAATAAAGTTTGAGTTGTAAAATGGAAATTTGAATAACTCGAAAATTTTAGTAGATTGGTTTTTAACTTTGAGTCGAATCCCTCAATTTTTCCTGGTATATTATACCGATATAAAAATATAAAGAAATATATGCTACATATGAAAAAGCATGAAGAAATATAAATGCATATAGTATATGATTAGAGAAATTCGTTTAAATTGAAATTAAATTGTAGTATGACATGATAAATAATTGCAATTACATTTGTATAGGAACTCGAAAATTCGACTCGAATCAAAAAAATTTCAAATAAAATTAAAGTTATAAAATATAAAGCGTCAACTCGTATAACTCGACTCGATTGAATGTTCACCCCTATTCAGCAGATAATTAAACATATTTAAAACAAATGATCGACCAACTATTTTTCTCTTTATTTTTCTAATATATTTTATTTTATGCTCATTAATTTAAAATTTTAATTTAAATTAAAATATTCTCCACAAACCCTAAACACCTTAGATTCTTGGGTAAACTACAATGGAGCACATTCAATTATGTGTAAGGTTACATTTAGGTCACTCAATTATTAAAAGTTACATTTAGGTCACTCAATTATGGGTAAGATTACATTTGGGTCACCCAGTTATTAAAAGTTACATTTGGGTCACCCTTCATATATATATATATATATATATATATATATATATATAAATTTGTGTGTTAGATTAATTAATGATTTCAAATGAAGTACTCTAGCGTTAACGAGGATATACAAGTGATTTGGAAGAAAAAAATAATTAAATTGATATATTTATTTTAAAATATGAAGGGGAAAAATAATAGGGTAAACTACATAAATGACCACCATACTATTGGAAAAGTCGCGATTTGACCACCTTACTTTTTTTCGAAGCAATTAAACCACCGTACTATTAAATTGGATGCAATGTGACCACCAACCGTTAGAGGTTAACGGCATGGTGACGTGGTAGTTAAAAAATTAAAGGTATAATTACACATTTGGTCCTTACTGTTTACACAATCTCTTCAAACCCCATCTTTCTCGACCCTATTCTACCATACCACTAGCTCGCCTCGCCAAAATCTAAACCCTTCTCCTCTACTTCCCTTTTGAAGGCTATCAAATCATCAGAGGCAGCCCATTCGAGTAAAATCGAGCATTCACGAGGAGCACCGGCTTTTAGCTCCTCCATAATGAAATTTGAGGGCATAAATTCACTCTTTGAACCACTACACATTCTACAACAAGGCCTGCATAATTATTACAGCAACAAGAACTCAGTTTCTCACTTTATAGCAATAATCAAACAAAAACAAAACATTCTTAAGCTCTGCTAGAACAAAGTACAAACAAATCTTTAAGGCTTTTTATTATTTTCCAAAAGCTGAAAGCAAAACAACCCAAAATCCAGCAAATGAAATCCCAAATTCAGAATATCTCGTTACATAATCCCCCATTCAAATAATGCAAAAAATCAAACATATACTACACAAAGCAGCTATGAGTCTGATTATAAACCAAAAAGACTTGGTCTTTTTTAAGACTTCTTAATCTCAAAATTTCTAAGAAAAATTCACAGCAAAGAACCAAAAAACACAGCTTCTGACCAAAAACCCCAAAACCCAACAATCAAAAACTCATAATATCATCACAAACCAACAAATAAAAAAAGAGAATTAAAGCCACGGGTCGAGTATTTTTACCTGTAAGTAGTCTCTGTTTAAGAAAACCAAGAGAGAAAAATGGTGTTAGTTGATAATTGTTGAGGATAAGCGAGAGTCTGGTACTTTGGATTTGAAGAAAAAATTGAAGAGAAGAAAGAGTAAGTTGGAGGGCTATTTAAGTTTGAGAATTTGGTGTTTGTATAATAGGAAAATGGGAGGAAGGTGGGACTTTTCTTCCCTCGAGTTTCTATTAACGAGTCAAAGTCTAATTTTTAAAGGGGAAAATAATTAATTTATTTTATTATATCAAATATAAATAATTAAATTATTCCAATAAGGTGTTGACACGTGTCACCACCTAATTAAATAATTAATTTATTTTATTAGTTTAAAAGTAGGACTAAATTGAAAAAATATGTAAACAGTAAGGACCAAATGTGTAATTATACTTTTAATTTTTAACTGCCACGTCACCCTACCGTTAACCTCTAACGGTTGGTGCCTGGTGGTCACATTGCATCCAATTTAATAGTATGGTGGTTTAATTGCTTCGAAAAAAAGTAAGATGATCAAATCGCAACTTTTTCAATAGTATAGTGCTCATTTATGTAGTTTACCCAAAATAATATTACTCATAATTATGTGACACAAATATAACTTTTAATAATTGAATGATTCTAACATAACTTTACCTATAATTGAATGACTTATGTTGTATCTTTAACTTCTGAGTTCATGAAGCCTCGATTCCTGGAATGCGGATTGATCGAGTCGGAATTATTCGACTCTATCCTCGATAACCAGGATGTGACTTGGAATGAAATCGGACAAAGTTACTGATCCTATCATCTTCAGCATTTGCTTCCATACAATTATCGGATGCCATTAAATGTCAGTTCGCTAAATCCAAGGCATCAAAGCAAGCATTAGAGCAAAGATACAACAAGTTCATTTATATATTATTTAAAAGTAATATATATATATATATATATATATTGCTTACTGTTGAACTGCCTCCATTCTTTTTTCATTTTTTGTTCAATTTTCGTGTGCAATGCATAGAATCCAATTATATGAAGATTTGAAGAAAAAAAATCAACACAAAATTTAATATTTAGTAAAATTGTTTTATTAATGTACGGAAAATATTAAGAGATTATTCTATGGACCCTCTTCACCACCTAAAATATGGTAACAAACAATATAATTAAAACAAATAAGCATTTTTTCTTCGTCATCTTTCTAAATCATCTAATTATTCCACGTCATCTATAAACCCTTAGTTCCCCTTTCCCTTCCCATTCCGCGCCTCCAAAGCTCCTGTTGCCATTAACATCATAACTGCAACACTGAAAAAGTGCAAGAATCAATCACCTTTGATATTAGACTATGGCCATCACACTTGACAATGAAGAAAATTGCAATCCTACGGGAAATCAAGTATAACGAAAAGAATAAAGATTTAAAGGTCAAGAAACTTTTTATTTTTGAATGGATCTGAAATATTGAATATGACAGTTTGATTGTAAAACAATTTTCGTTCATATATGTCTAAAAACACATCGATAAAAATATAAATATTTGAATAACTTATAATCATGAACTCTTTTCTGAAAAATAATAAAGATATTATTTTTTATTCATCTGTAGTAAAAAAATGTAAATAACAAGTATGGAGTTTGCATAATAATGTAACCAAGAAAAGATTTGACAATAGATATTGTTTCTGAAATTTTATGATGCCATTTATTTGATTTGTATATAGATATTAGTTAAAATAAATCAGAATTAAACTTGCAATTACAATAAATTCAATCTAAATATTACATTAATTTTGATTGAAATGACCATGTGATTGATTCTTGCACTTTTTCATTGTTGCAGCCATAAAGTTAATGGCAACTGGAGTTTTGGAGGCGCAGAACGGGAAGGGGATAGCAAATTCTAAAAACATGCAGTTTAAAAAAAGCTAAAGAGAGACCCAATTCTTATAACAGTTGGATGAAGCCAATTTTTCTATAGCCCTTATATGGAAAAGAAAAAATAAAAGGGGAATGGGTGAACCGATTATCATAGGGTAAAAGTAAATTAAAAAAACTTTAGTCTCTTTCAAAACTATTCGAAACTCACTTCCAGACCTAATATTTTGAAATCTTTCTCTTGCAGCAGCGTCACGACTGGTTGAAGTATGGTTTTGGTGATTTTGAAGTTTGAGCATTTCGTTGCTCTCATTGTCTTCCATGTTTTCTCGTATTCTCCCTATTTTTTTGTTTTGGGTTATAATTTCAGATCTGTTAAATATTCAGTTCTTGAATGGAGTTGATTTTTTTAAAATTGAAGTTAGGGTTTTGTTATAGAACAGAGATAGTAGAAGTTCCATTTGGATTATGAAACATTTTCTTGTAAAGCTTTGACATCTTAAGTTGAGACCGCAATCTTGGTTTTTTCATCAATAAATGTAGAAGTTTGTTCCCTTCTCATCTTTTTCATTTACTTCCATCAAATTATCTTCACTATGAACATCTAACAATTTAATAATCTATTTGCTTTCCAATCTTTTATTTCTCCTTTTGCTTTTGTTAGCCTTTGCTTTGCTTTCCCTTCATTTTTCTTATTGAAAGGAACATTTGGCTAGGAGAGTTCCTGGTTAACCAACATACTACAACGGTTAACTTGTAGGTTTTGTTCTTAGTGTAATTAGATGATAATGTGTTCATCTCATTATGGTTAACCAAAGTACAACGGTTAACCATGAAGACCCTTATATTTGGCCCCTATTTTAAAGTCAATTGGGAAGTGATAATAGAAAATTATCTTTATTAGGAAGGAACTGCTTGAAATAAAGTGTTCAATGTTTTTAGACTCACTGTTAAACAATGATATTGATTAATTTGGAGGTTTTTTGCAGAACTCAGTGGAATTGTGGAATTTAGAGGTAAATAATTTTTCTTTTGTCTAAAACTAGTACTCATTTGAACCATAGAATGGTCGAATAGGGAACTGGGGCTTGTTAGCACTCTCATGTGACCATTTTCATATTGGAGTGTAGCAAGACTCATGCATGGTAACTTCTGGATGGTTTTATGATAACAATTATATGTGTAAAGTTGAACAAAGCATAAAGGAAACAACTAACAAAAGATTCTAAGCTGCACACCTAGATTCATTAAGTACATCATTCAACCAAAAAGCATCTCGCCTAGAATTCCTTAATTGCATCAAACATAAAATTGATTGCATTACCCAATCACAATAGCAATAGTCTCATAGTTTTTTCTTCAAAAAGAACATGAGGATCTTAGGCAAGAAAATATCAACCCTACTGTAGAGCGATTAGGTGTTATCTAAATATGAGTGCAACTGCACAGTCTTGTCAAGTTGTAATATAAAAGATATCGTCTCCCACGAGGATTGGACAACTAACTCGAATATAAATTCTTGCACAAAGAATATTTAAATGCACAAGTAAGTTTCAGTTTGTTAAAGGAAAAGTAAATAAACCCAAGTAATTAAGAGAAAAGATCAGATTGATGGAATGGGTATATATACGACATGGCCTAGGTTAAGTTCTCATTGGAGTAGAAGTCTTCTTAATGATAAAGTAGCTTTTACATTGAATGCATCCTTTAATTCTGACTTCTTTGACTTGAATTTGGACTCCTCTTGTCGTTGCCTTATGTCGTAAGCAAGCCTTGATATTCTCCTTTGGCGGCTCTGTCCGTTGTTTCCAGCATCAATAAATTGCATGGATGGGCTCATTGGACTCAGAAAATTATGATCTATCAATCGCACTCCAATTTGCCAATTCCTCATATTGCTGCCCTGGGCGGCAGATATGGCAGTTGCAGCTACTCGGCAACATCTCTCTATGTGTTGAACTGCTTCAGTACAACTCCTTGGCCTGTTGCCTCAACATCATCTCCTCTGATTTCTCCTCCTCGTGACAGCTTCTAGCATCTGAAACTAAAACTAAACTAAAACAATATCTTTTCTTATCAAATCAAAGATATTCAACAAGAACAAGGCAAAGCAAAGAATACTGTAAATAATACATGCATGCACCTAATTATGCCTAAAATGCACTTGAGAATAGCAATAATATGAGATGGAATGCATACAAAATATAGGACTTATGAGTACTTTACACACCCCAAACTCGAACTATTGCTTGTCCTCAAGCAATGCAATCCTAAATATACTTGCCCTTGCACTAATCAGAAAGAAAAACTTATTTTAAACTTGATTTAGCACCTTAAGGCTGTGACACCTATCTTTAGATTAGTGAAAGGAGAATAGCATGAATTACCTCAGAATTAAACTATAATGTCAGTGTAGTGTGTGCAGAGACTGTGTACAAGCTGAATCTGAAGAATATTCTAAGTAAACAAAAATGCTGTCAAGTTAATATAAGGTTGTTGCCGAGGCAACACAGTTAAGAACAATTTTTAATCATGGCAGTAAGGGCTTCAGCTCATCACAACTACTCTTTAGGTCTGAAATTAAGATAGGAGAAAACTACAAATCCCCGAACCCATTGAGTAGAGTCATCCCGTGAAGACTTTCATTCACTTATGCTAATTTTTCCGTCACTTTAAGAATTTTCAGATTCATGGACTTTGATAGCAGCGGAGTGTCCTCGCACATGATTCTTCATAGAGCCTGTTTCGGGCACCTATAGGGAAAAACAACATATATATTTCTCTTTCCTGCCGTGGTAGTGTTTTTCATCATTTTTTTTCTTTTTTTTGTATGTTTTCTGCCGCGACAGCTTCATGCAACCATGTTAGAATTTTACAAATAATTCAAGCAGGCAATGTGTTGAGTGGATCGAAAGATCGAAATAAACCAAGAGGGGGTGAATTGGATTTTTAAAGTTTTTGGTGGTGGAAATAGCAAATAAAAATAGTAGACAAGGAATTTTAGAGTGGTTCAAGTTCCAATCAAACTCTACATCCACTACCTTAGCTTCACTAAGGATTTGCAACAATTCCACTAATTGCTCTTCCCCTTTTCTAGGCTTAGGAGGTAACCGTTACAATTTCGGTCAAATTTTCTACCCAAAATTTGACCCAATCCTCACACAATAGAAACAAAGAAGTTGTTGGCTAAAACAAGTATCTCTCAATACACAATATAGCCCAATTACAAGCACTCAACCCAATTGAAATGATAAGAATGAAAAATACAATTGGTGTTACAAGACAATAATGATATTTAGGCACAAATGCTTGGATGTTTGCTTTAAGATCAATAGTTGTTGTTGAAGCTTTTAGAGGTCCTTTTTATACCTTCTCATTGAATTCTAGCCGTTTTGGTTGATGCATTCATCAATAGAGCCGTTGGGGATGTTATCTTCCCTCCATAAATGTAGTCTGCAACCAACCGTTTCGAAACGCCCGACCCTGTTTCAAAACAGACCAAAATAGAAAGAGCCGTTGGGGTGTATTAAAGAGCCCGCATCGAAACGGTTAAGCTTGTTTCGATACGGTAAGAGCCGTTTCGAAACCCGTTTCGAAACATTTTTGCCACTGTCAAGGACCGTATCGAAACGGGTTGAATCGTTTCGATACGCCTTAACGACTTGTAAAAAACCAGTTAAAAACTTTCTAACGGTCATATTTTTTAAATCTAATTGAATACCGTTTCGAAACATTTGATGTCGTTTCGATACGGTGTCTCGAGGTTCTTAAGCCGTTTCGAAACTCGTTTCGAAACACGGGTTGACAGTGTTGAAACCGTTTCGATACTCGTTCCGAAACATGAGCTCACAGTTTCAAAAGTGTTTCGAAAAGCCTAAGGCCGTTCCGAAACGGTGACTCGAAAATCACTGTTTTGGCTTCAAGAACACTTAGAAAACTTTTGATAAAATTAGTTTTTAACTTAGGCATTTTCTTTTAAACATGTAGAGAGGTTTGAGGACTTAAAAATTTGTTTTCACATTTTCAATTTAGTCCTTAAATTCTTTAGTTATATCAAAATCAAATTATCGGTTTCACAATCTCCCCCTTTTTGATATAACAAAACCAAAGTTAGAATTTTTAAAAGTTTTGAGAATTTTGAATACATTATAACTCCCCCTCAATTTAAGATGGGTTTTAAAGTTTTAAAAAGATTTAAATCCAAGTTTTGAAACGTTTTGAAACTTAAAATTACTTAAAACGAATTTTGGCTCTTAGATTACTTACTTAAAACGAATTTTGGCTCTTAGATTACTTCTCACCCTTTTTGTTAGATCAAAAATAATAAACAAGGCTCAAAGAGAAGATATAAGGTTAAAGGCAATAAGCAATAAGCAATAAGCAACATAATATAAATTCATAAAATTAAAATATCCAAAACATAAATTTTAAATAATAAGTTCAAAGCATAATCCCAAAAGAAATCAAAGCATAGGTTCATAAGACATAATGGAAATAAAGATGCAAACTTAATCCTAATATGCATAGCTAATATGAGATGACATGAGAATCCCAAGCCTCGTTGTCGTCACCATCACCATTCATGGAATCATCATCATCCTTAGCGTGAGCGCGACGAAAATCCATCCATTGGCCATAGAAGGTGGAGAAGGACATGTCCATAGATGAATGTTGGTTCTCAAGGGATGTGAGTCGATCCTCCACGGATTGCAAGCGAGTATTGATAGCACCAAAACCCCTAGACATGTTGGTGACCAATGTGTTGAACCGCTCGGTAAGGAAAGCCGTGAGAGCTTCGTTGTTTGCAACCGGAGCTTGTGGTTGAGGTTCAACTTAAGGTGGAGGTGCTTCCCTATCAACACGTTCCCATTGCCCATTGTCGACATAGTGAAATCCGGACTTGCGGAGAGAAGACTCACCAAGTTTTTGCTTGCGGGGTTCCGGAGAGTCATAAGTGCAATCAATCTCAAGCTTCTCATAGATAAAACTCAAAACAGTCCCATAAGTGAAGGACTTAAGCGCATCGGTTTCACGGAGCTTAACATTATTCACTATCTCCACAAACATGATCTTAACAAGATTAGGTTGCTCTCCACGATGAAAAAATTCAAGCCAAAAATAATCTACTTGACGAACGTGAGAAAATTTACCTCCAGAGGGGCGAATAAACCACGAGACCATCAAGTGGAGGAACCTATCGTGAGCATCCAAGGCAAGGACGGAACCGGTGTGAGAACCAAAGTGATTCTCATTCTCGATTCCTTCGTCCTTAAGACCAAAGGTAGACTCTAAGTAAGGTATGTCAATATCAATCTTCTTTCCTAAGATCTAAGACTCAATGCGAACAACTTCGGAATTGTCTTCATTGTTGAAGAGTTGGGCATTCGAGTAGAATAGAAGAACCATGTGCTTGTAGCAAATATCTGGGATACTCAAGAAACCGATAAAGCTCCATTCTTGTAAACGGTGGAGATAACGGAAGAGAAAGCGCTCGGAGTCAAGAAACGACATGTCAACAACACGCTCACGACGAATGCCAAATGTCTTGACATATTGGAAACGCGCCTTCAACGCGGGTGTTTTGAGACTCTTGAGAAACAATTGAGTAAGGTTAGGATGGAGAGCGGCTTGGTTTGATCATTCTCCCGATTGAGGTGCCTTACGTTTCTTGTTAACGTGATCCATTGAAACAATCCTAAAAACATAAAAGCAAGCAATTTAAAACAAATTTTAAGTGTATGCATGAAATTTCTTAATTCAATCCAATGGTAAATCCCACTTAGGTTTAAAAACAAATTTTACGAACAAAGATACAAAACAAAACAAAATTTTTTTAAGAGAAAAACAATAAAAAAACAGTAAAGAAAATACGAACGAAAAATCATATATTCGAATCAAAAAATTGAGGATTTTGAATTTTTTTTTACAAGATTTGAAAAACCCAAGTATCAAAACACATAAACTATACAAAATTAAAATTTTCTAACCTAAGTTTCGAATACAAATTTAAGGAAAAAGAAAAAGATGAAAATATACCTTAAATTGGGATTTTGGATGAATAGATGAAAATCCTTGCACAAAGTTGTTGATGCTTGCTTAGACTTGTGTTTAAGAGTAAAAGCTCTCGCGATTTGATGAAAAACAATGAGGTTTAGAGGGTTTTATAGGGAAAAAACGAGTTTAGGGTTTTTAGGGATTTGTGAGAGTTTTAATTAAAGTTAAACTTTAACATTAAAAGCCTATTTAAAGCAGTCCGCTAACTCGTTTCGGAACGGTGTCGACCGTTTCGAAACGCGGGCACCGAAGGTTGACCGGCTTTTCAACTCCAACTGACTGTTTCGATACAAATTTGACCGTATTGAATCCTTGTTGAATCGTATCAAAACACGTTTCGATACACCCCTTGACAGTTGCAAAAACGTTTCGAAACACTTGGAAGGCGTTTTGAAACACCTTTCTCTCAGATTGAATTTTAAAGAATCCGTATCGAAACAGGTGGACCCGTTTCGATACACCTGGGCCTGGAAGTGCAGATGAGGCTCTAAAAGTACAGAAAAATGAAATTTTTGAAGGCCTAACTTGCATGAATGACATGAATGAGCGGGAATAACATGTGCAAATATAAACATACTCCCCCTAGCTATAAGCATGGATGAAATTAGGAGTAACAACACACAAACATGGCATTTCACAAGATCAAGCAATTTTAAGCACAAAAGAGGTCCTAAAAGGTCAAGATAGGCTAGTTAGACCTAACTCTCTCCTAAGGGACCAAAAACGCTCTTTGTCTAAAGGTTTTGTAAAGATGTCCGCTAATTGATTTAAGGTGTCAACATACTCTATAACAACATCTTCTTTAAGGACATGATCTCTAATGAAATGATGCCTTATTTCTATATGTTTGGTTCTAGAGTGTTGGATGAGATTTTTTGTCAAACATATGACACTAGTGTTATCACACTTAAGAGGTATGGTTTCAACTTCAATACCATAATCTAAGAGTTGTTGCTTCATCCAAAGGACTTGAGCACAACAACTCCCTAAGGATATGTACTCGGCTTCGGTGGTAGATAAGGCTACACTATTTTGTTTCTTAGAGAACCAAGATATGAGCATACTACCTAGGAATTGACAAGTTCCCGAAGTACTCTTCCTATCGATTTTACACCCTCCATAATACGCATTCGAATAAGCATGAAGGTTGAAGGTGGAGTCTCTAGGGTACCAAAGACCTAGACAAGGAGTGTCTCTAAGGCACCTAAAGATTCTCTTAACGGCTATAAGGTGAGACTCTCTAGGACTAGCTTGAAACCTAGCACACAAGCAAACACTAAACAAGATATCCGGTCTACTTGCGGTAAGGTAAAGCAATGATCCAATCATAGAACGGTAAAGCTTAGAGTCAACACACTTACCTCCTTCATCTTTTTCAAGCTTTGTAGATGAGCTCATAGGTGTGGCTTGAGGCTTTGCATTCTCCAAGCCAAACTTCTTGAGTATATCCTTTATGTACTTTGCTTGATTGATGAAGGTGTCATCCTTCCTTTGCTTGATTTGGAGTCCCAAAAAGAATGAGAGCTCCCCCATCATGCTCATCTCGAATTCACCTTGCATTAGCTTAGCAAACTCTTTGCAATGACATTCATTAGTAGAACCAAAAATTATATCATCAACATAAATTTGTACTACTAAAATGTCATTTTTATACCTTTTTATGAAAAGTGTAGTGTCCACCTTACCTTTTTCAAAACCTTTTTCAATTAAAAAGTTTGAAAGTCTTTCGTACCAAGCTCCAGAAGCTTGTTTTAAACCATAAAGAGCTTTAGTGAGTTTGAAAACATGATTTGGAAATTTTGAGTCTTCAAAACCTGGTGGTTGTTCAACATACACTTCCTCATTTATAAAACCATTTAAAAATGCGCTTTTAACATCCATTTGAAAAAGCTTGAAATCATGATAACATGCATAGCCATAATCAAAATCTATTCCCTCTTCTTGCATAGCCATAATCCAAAAATCATCTTTCAATGCTTCTTTTATATTCTTAGGCTCTATGCATGAGATAAATGCAACATGGTTCATAAGTTTAAGAGAAGATCTAGTGGTTACCCCCTTGGATGGATCACCCAAGATTTCACCATCTTTGACATAGTTAAACCCCCTTGGGTAGCTCACTTCCTTTTCCTCAAGAGCCAAGTCCTTCAAGGCTTCAAGAGTTGGATCTTGTGTGTCCTCTTCTTTTGTTGGAATCTCATCCTCCTTTGAAGTTTGTTCTCCATCAAAGGCATTTATGATTCCTACATCATCATCATCACAAGAATCCTTCCTTGGAAGGAGGTTATCATCGAATACAACATGTATAGATTCTTCTACTACTAAAGTTCTCTTGTTAAATACACGATAGGCTTTAGAGGTTAAAGAATATCCTATGAAAATAACTTCATCACTTTTTGCATCAAATTTACCTAAGTTGTCTTTTCCATTATTTAAAACAAAACACTTGCAACCAAAAGGATGAAAATAGCTAATGTTAGGCTTTTTAGATTTTAAAATCTCATAAGGTGTTTTCTTTAAAATTGGCCTAATCATTACTCGGTTTACAATGTAGCAAGCGGTGTTTGTGGCTTTCGCCCAAAAATATTTAGGTAAATTGTTTTCACAAAGCATGGTTCTAGCCATTTCTTGTAAAGTTCTATCTTTCCTCTCAACTACCCCATTTTGTTGAGGAGTTCGAGGAGTCGAAAAATTATGGCTAATACCATTTTCATTTAAAAACTCTTCAAACCCTAAATTTTGAAATTCGGTTCCATGATCACTTTTAATATGAGAAATTCTAAGTTCAAGATCATTTTGGGTTAGTTTTGAAAATGCGATAAATTTTTCCAAAGCCTCATCTTTAGTACTTAAAAATAGAACCCAAGTAAATCTAGAAAAATCATCAACAAGAACAAATGCATAAGATTTACCACCCAAGCTCATAGTCCTAATTGGCCCAAATAAATCCATATGGATAAGTTGTAAACACCTACTTGTAGAAACATCATTAATGGATTTAAAGGATAACTTATGTTGTTTACCCTTAGAGCACGCATCACAAATTTTATCGTTTGAGAACTTAATCTTGGGTAAACCTCTAACTAGATCAAGGGAAACTAATTTTTCTAAAACACTAATGCTAGCATGTCCTAGTTTCCTATGCCATAACCATGCATCATTTTCATTTTGAGCTACTAAACATGCATGGGATGAATGTATGTCATCTAGATGCACCATGTAAATGTTACCTATATGATGACCTATGAGCATAATATTATTAGATTTAATGTCAACAATTTTGCACCCATTTTTATCAAATAAAACATTAAATCCTTTATCACACAATTGACTTATGCTCAACAAGTTATGTTTAAGACCATCGACATACAAGACATTTTCAATAAGAATGGTAGAGTGATTACCTATGGAGCCAATACCTTTAATGTGGCCTTTGGAGTTGTCACCAAATGTCACCACTCCTCCACTTTTTGGCTTTAAATCCATGAATCTACTCTTGTCTTCGGTCATATGCCTCGAGCATCCACTATCAAGGTACCATGAGTTTTGACTTTGTGCTTTGGCCTTGTAGCAATGCTCCCCCTACAAACAAAGATATTAAACTTTTGTTTTTGGTACCCAAATCATTTTGGGTCCACGAGTGTTAGCTCCCAATAACTTGGTTCCCTTAGGAATCCAAGGTGACATAGCAACAATATTATTAGATTTTACAAGTTCCTTAGGAACCCATACACTTCTAATCTTTTTAGTTCTACTATGTCTAGGAAAGCTACTTTGTTTGTAGTTATTAGTCTTTCTCCTAGGTTGGTTTGTTTTAGATGATTCACCTATTTCATGCTTCACACTACCAACATATTTAAAAGACTCTTTGAGCTTCTTAAGCTCATCTAACACCTTTTGGTGTTCACTATTACATTGAGAAAGAAGATTATTAAGGTCAACATTTTCATCTTGGAAGAATTTGAGTTCATCTTTCAACCCTAAAATCTTTTTCTCAAATTTTAAATTAGCTTGAGAAAGTGAGTCATTTTTATCATTTAATTCCGAAATAATTTTCTTATTCCTAATGACCGACTCCTTGTATTTCACAACTAATTCATCATAAACCTCTTGCAACTCATCATATGCATCATTTAATTCATCATATGTAAAATCAAAAGATGATGAGTTAGAGGTTACCATGGAGGAATCCTCCTCAAGTGCCATGAGCCAAAGGTTGGCCACTTCTTGTTCGTCATCCTTGGATGACTCCTCATCACTCCAAGTAGCAAGCTTGGCTTTGAGCTTCTTCTTCTTCTCAAAACCCTTCTTCTTGAGTTGAGGGCACTCTGAACGAATGTGACCGGGCTTATTGCACTCGAAGCAAATGATTTGATCCCTCACTTCTTCTTTGTTTTTACCTTTGAATTCTATCTTTCTTTGAATTTTCCTTCCTTGGTTGGACCTCATGAAGCGTGAGAATCTTTTGGCTATCATAGCCAATTCTTCTAGCTCATCCTCCTCACTATAAGAGCTCTCCTCAAGTAATAAAGCTTTGAGAGCTATTCCCATTTCTTCTTCTTTTCCACCTCTAGCTTCTCTACTCTTTTCTCTTCCTTCTTCTTTTCTTCTTCCCTTCCTTGCTTCATAATCTCATGAGTAAGGAGAGAACCCACTAGCTCATCAAGTTTTAGAGTCTTCAAGTTTTTGGCCTCTATGATGGCGGTTCTATTCCTATCCCAAGATTCGGGAAGTGAGTAGAGTAGCTTCCGGACAAGCTTGTCTTCCGGTATAGTCTCTCCAAATCCTTTGAGCCCATTGACAGTGGTTGAGAAGCGATCAAACATCTTGGACACCGTTTTGTCGGACTCCATCTTGAATTTCTCATAGCTAAGATTAAGAATTCCAATCTTGGGTTCCTTCACATCATTGGTTCCTTCATAGGTGGTCTCAAGAGTATCCCACACTTCCTTGGCACTCTCAATGGAGGAGACTTTGGAGTAGATGTCGGGACCGAAAGAACAAAAGAGCATGTGAAGAGCTTTGTCATTTATTTGGATTTTCTTTCTCTCTTCTTCACTCATCTCCATCTTTTTCTTCAAAACCATCTTCCCTTCATTATCTTGCTTCAATGGAATGTAGGGACCATCTTCAATGACATCCCAAACCAAGTAATCATTGGACTTGATGAAGAGGCGCATCCGATTCTTCCAAAACGGATAGTTGTCACCATTGAAGAAAGGTGGTTTTGTAGTGGATTGAGACTCATACATGTTAGAACCGGAGGTAGATGCCATATCTTGATTTTTGGATGATCACACTCTTCCTAGGAACTCCTCTTGTAGTTGTTAATCCTTCAAAGAGGTAGGCTCTGATACCAATTGTTGAGTGGATCGAAAGATCGAAATAAACCAAGATGGGGGTATATTGGATTTTTAAAGTTTTTGGTGGTGGAAATGGCAAATAAAAATAGTAGACAAGAAATTTTAGAGTGGTTCAAGTTCCAATCGAACTCTACATCCACTACCTTGGCTTCACTAAGGATTTGCATCAATTCCACTAATTGCTCTTCCCCTTTTCTAGGCTAAGGAGGTAACCGTTACAATTTCGGTCAAATTTTCTACCCAAAATTTGACCCAATCCTCACACAATAGAAACAAAGAAGTTGTTGGCTAAAACAAGTATCTCTCAATACACAATATATCCCAATTACAAGCACTCAACCCAATTGAAATGATAAGAATGAAAAATACAATTGGGGTTACAAGACAATAATGGGATTTAGGCACAAATGCTTGGATTTGATGTTTGGATGTTTGCTTTAAGATCAATAGTTGTTGCTGAAGCTTTTAGAGGTCCCTTGTATACCTTTTCATTGAATTCTAGCCGTTGTGGTTGATGCATTCATCAATAGAGCCGTTGGGGATGTTATCTTCCCTCCATAAATGCAGTCTGCAACCAACCGTTTCGAAACACCCGACCCTGTTTCGAAACAGACCGAAATAGAAAGAGCCATTGGGGTGCATTAAAGAGCCCGTATCAAAAAAGTTAAGCTTGTTTTGGTACGATAAGAGCCGTTTCAAAACCCGTTTTGAAACATTTTTGCCACTGTCAAGGACCGTATCGAAACGGGTTGAATCGTTTCGATACGCCTTAACGACTTGTAAAAATCAATTAAAAACTTTCTAACGGTCATATTTTTTAAATCCGATTGAATACCGTTTTGAAACATTTGATGTCGTTTCGATATGGTGTCTCGAGGTTCTTAAGCCGTTTCGAAACTCGTTTCGAAACACGGGTTGACAGTGTTGAAACCGTTTTGATACCCGTTCCGAAACATGAGCTCACAATTTCAAAAGTGTTTCGAAACGCCTAAGGCCGTTTCGAAACAGTGACTCGAAAATCACTGTTTTGGCTTCAAGAACACTTAGAAAACTTTTGATAAAATTAGTTTTTAACTTAGGCATTTTCTTTTAAACATGTAGAGAGGTTTGAGAACTTAAAAATTCGTTTTCACATTTTCAATTTAGTCCTTAAATTCTTTAGTTATATCAAAATTAAATTATCGATTTCACACAATGTTTATTAGAAATTCAATCAAATTTAACAAGTAATAGTAGTGTTCATGATTTTTGGCAATTATAGAAAAATTCTAAGTTTTCTTCATGCTTTCCCCAAAATTAAGTTCTATTTATTATGGTGCGAAAAATTTAAAATCGACTATCCTATCATAGGCACAAGTTCTAACAAAATTTTCTTTTGATTAATTTTTAGCCAAGTACATATGCAACCTATAAGATCTAAGTGTATGCCTAAACAATGATGAGTGCTAATCCCCCCTAAACTCGAGATGGGCATTGCCCTCAATGCACAAAATAAAAAAACAGAAAAAAGACAAGATAAATAATTAAAACAGAAAAATAAGAAGTAAAAAGAAAGAAAAGAAAACAACACTAGAAGTTGTCGGATTGTGGAGATGTTGCTGGAGTTTCTGCGGCGGAAGAAGAAGATGATGATTGGATGACTAGGTAGAGGTCCTGGCAGTAGGCTTGGTAGGCGAAGTCTTTGTTGTGCGCGGCGGCTGGACTCTCTTTGGCGTAGGGCGAGGAGTTCAATGTGGACCGGTTCAGTTTCTGAGTCCTCATTTTCTTACGCTGGTTCGATCGAGATTATATGTCGTTTTCTTTTCCTGCTTGGTTCTGCCATGGGTGTTGCCGATGGCTCTGCTGTTGCCATTGGTTCCCTGGTTGCTGTCGTCTACTGCCCAGAATCCTTGGACGGGGAGGTGTCTGCCACTGTTGTCGCCGTGTGAGCTGGAGAGTATTGTTATTGATGCCTCTCTAGAGTGTCGGCCATCGTGTGAGAGAAGGAGGTGGCTGAGTATGACGGGTATCATGTTGGAGAAGGCATATGGCGGTGGAAGGTGGCGGTGGAAGGTGGCGTGGAGGGTAGCAGCTTTTGGCAGTGTAGCCTCTCTTGGTTCAGCTACGACGACCAATTCTTCTGGGAATCTAGGTAGGGAGGGCCGTCGTTGGGAAACTTCTACAGAAGATAGGCCTCAAAGGCCCCTTGAACTTTGCCCACATATTTCATGAAAGTCAGCTGCTGCTGCTCAATTCTTTTGTTGCTTTCGATTAGTGTGTTGAGCAGCAGGATGGCTTTAGGGTTTTGGGCAGCCTCAGTACAACCTCTTGCTGTCGGGGCAACTGTATTGTCGGCTGATGGCTGGGACGGTGTGAATGGCTCTATCTCAGGCGCTTGCATCATCTAAAGCCTGACTTTTCTAGTCCAGCCCTCCCTTGATGGCGTCAGCACATCTTTAGAGTCGGAAGGGACGTTAAAGTTCATGCAAAGACCAGTGATGAGGGAAAGGACATAGAGTCTGCCCTTTGACTTCCAGTAGCAGCTGTAGATCTCCTTGCAGATTATGCCGCCCACGTTGATCGGCCGGTTGTTCATGATTGAATGGATCAAGGCGAGATAGGGATGATCGACTGTTATGTTGTGGGAGGTGGGCATCATGCGTCTTTTGATGAATGTATTCCATAGCATAGACTTCGGCAGCAGACGACGACGTTGAACAGACCTGTTGTGTTTCCCTGTCAGCCACGAGGTGTTTGGTTCACACAACCGCTCTTTCATTCTGTCGTAATCTCTTGCTGTCAATGCTTGCCGCCATTTTTCATGGGGGTTATCGTCCATCTCCATCCCGTAAAATCTGTTGATGGTGGCAGCGTTGAGTTTTACTGCCTCCCCTCTGACAAAAACAAATGGAACTTCTGGACGGGGTTGGTGGGCGTAGAACTCTCGGACGATGGTTATATTTGCCACCTAGGGCTGTTTTGCGAAGATCTCCCATCCCTAGCCATGTATCTTCTCGAAGAGGGCGAGCTCGAGACCTAAGTCTCCCGTTTGCTGCGAGTAGTGAAACCCTTGCTCCTCCCAAACTGCTCGATTGGCGAATTGTGTTCTGTGCCTCTTTTGGTCTAACTCGGAGAAGAAACTGTAACCCCCTTAGCCCGGTCTAGACGGTTGACCCGAACTAAGGTGATTACACGAGGAAAACCGAAGCCAACTCGTTAAAGTTAACTCCGATTGATGACCCCTTTTTTTTTTCTTTTATCTTTTCTAAGTGCAATATTAATTCTATGTGACCACCTAAGAACATAGGAAGGAAAGGCACAGCGATCGAAATTCAATTATGGGTTTAGCTGCACAAATTAGACACTTAGGGACCAAAATGTAAATTTTGTAAATTACAAGGACCTCACAGATTTTAAGGTTACCAATATTCAATTAGTCCTATTTCATGCCACACTGTCAATTATCAATTTAATCAGACATTTCAAACTCATTCAACTGCATTCATAAACATGAGGGACTAAATTGTAAGAGACAAGAACCTGAAACAGTTCAAAATCCAGACCAACGGTCGGGTGTTTCAAAATGCTAAGCCCTATATCGGAATGGTCGTATCGAAACTGAGTTGACCGTTTCGGTACTCAGGTGCGTTTCGAGACCCATATCGAAACATGGCTTTCCAGTAGCCAAAGCGTTCCGGAACGTTCCTACCCGTTCCGAAACCTGATGACCATTTCAGGCCACCGTTTCGAAACAGATAAGAGCGTTTCGATATGCCCAGCCCTGCAACTACATACATTGCTGGTTTTTCACACCCAAAGACATCCGGAAATGTTCCAAATCATACCACAACATACTAACAACATGTTAAAGCATCACTGACAGATATTACGAAGTATGAACCAAAATTCAGCATCAAACATACATGCATGAGTTCTAAAGGCATGCTTCCTAGTCATGAAAACCTTACGAAAGCCACAAGCCACAAACCAAACTGTAAAGGACATTTACAAACCACATATATCATATAAACTTGTAACAACCACAGGGAGTTCAAAATTACATCTCCCAAAACTAACCATAGATCCCCATTGCCAATTATCATTACTAAAGTATACGTAAAACGTCACCATACTTGAGCTTTTCAATTCCTTGGAAATCCTTAGCCTCCTTGCTGCCCAAAAGTGTCTCAATTATCTGCATTGTTGGTAAAAGAGAGTGTAAGCACATTTGCTTAGTGAGACAAGCTCTAAGAAAAACCAACGCAACAATGCAACTTTAAAACTCTATCTCAAAAACCATTTTCTACAACATGCTCTTTCTATCTCATGCTTGAAAACCATTTCAAAGCAATTCTCCATTTGAAAATCACATGTACCTTCAATCTAACTCATGCATTTAACCAATGCAAATCTCATGGCAAAGCCATACTCATGCTTAATGAAAACAAAAGCATTTCATAAACCACAAGTCTCATATGCATTTCTCATAGCATAAAACATCGCAACATTTGGTACATGTGAATCAAATACAATCTCATATATTGGCATTTCATATTACATCTTTACTCGGATATGCAGATTAGCTTGACATAAAGCCACGTCCTACCCCGGTGGAATCTCACATCACCGGACTCTCATGGCGGCATCTCTCTTCGCCACAGAGCTTGGGTGTTTCACCAAGACCTACCCCGATGGTATCTCTCATCATCGGATTCTCACTTTGGATCGAAATGGCACTACCCCCATTGCCCGACTCCAAAGAGCACATACGAATTTTTAGTTTATAGTGCACTTTCATCCTATTGGTCGACCAATTATATTCAGTAATCATCTCATCGTTTATGCCAATATATTATATTAAAAACATCATCTCACCTACTGTTTTGATGCAACATTTCTCAAATCATTCTCATCTCATTTCAAAACCATAATTCATGCTTTGCATTTAATCAAAATCTCATCACTCTTCATCAAAACATGCTATCTCATGGAATCAATACATAACATCATTTCATGTTATAAATCATGCACAAAACAGTAGGAATTTGTCTATCTCAAAACAAGAGCATCTTAAAAACATTTAAGGGCATCAACCACGTATAGAGAGCAAATCTAGCCATAGTTACTTCCGGAATTAGGATGGTGTTTCAAACCAATCCTAAATCCCCAAACCATGTTTCCTTGTCCCTCAAGGACTTCTAAAACCATTCGCACTCACCGATTACGTTTCGCTTGCTTGCCGAAACGATTCCTAGGCCTCCGGCACTTCCGGATCAACACCAAAAGCGTCCGAAGATGTCTCCCCTGTTCATTACACATGAGAGCAGAGGATTAATGCATCATCATGCATTGAAATCACCAGCTACCCATTCAAACTCGCTGCACTACTCAAAAACACCATTTCGGCTATCCGAAATAATCGAAATCACCTCCAAACTTTCCTAAATCAAAGCCCAGCCAAGATCTATCAATTCCAATCATTTCTAAACCTCAATCAACACCAAAAATCATCACAAACACGTCCTTATACCTCAAGCAATAACAGATCACCAAAACCACCCCAAAAACCACAAATCTAACATATAAAACTTAGGAATCCAAACCTATTCGGGATTTATTTTTTAAAACCTCATTTTCAACATCAAATATCATCCAAAATACATTAGAAATCAACCTTAAAACAGAGCTTAACATAGAAATACGAAAATCACCAAGATCTCATCAAGAATCTTGAAATTAACAACCATTTCACATTGATAACATAAAAACAACTTAAAAACCATCAACAAAGGATTGATAACTTGGGAATTTCAGTAAAGAACTGATCATTATAGGAGAAGGACGAAGCTTACCTCTAATGGCTGATTTCTCCTCAATTTGGGCAAGATTTCTTGAAAATCCAAGGTGAAAACAAAAGGTTTTAATGAAGTAAAGATTGGAAATCCTTAGGAGAATGAAATATCAGCAAAAGAGATGAAAACCAGAGATTATTTGGTGAGGGAAATGTGTTTGGCTGAGTGGAAGTTGAGAGAAAATGAAAAGAGGGAAAAAGTATCGTAAAGTAGTTATGAAAAGTCAAAACAGAATTTCTCTCTTAATTCCTTTAATTAAATCATTATTAAAACTCCCAAATTAAAGATAAATCTGATGAAAAACAATTTGGTAAAATTAGCTCCTTAAAGATTCAAAGTTTCAATCCTTTACAAAACAGTCACTAGTCAACTTTTGCAAAAACTGCAATTTGGTCACTACTCCAAAATGTAATATTTCCAAATCACAATTTGTAAAATTGTTTTCACCATAACCACTTATATAATAAATGAGGATTTTTAGATATTTTTCCATATTTTTAAAGCATCCCGAACTAGGTGTTCCCTAAACCTACCTTAAAGATTCGAACCGTTCCAGACCGGTCCGATTCAACATCAAAACTTCTAGGCCCAAAACCAGGGCGTTACAGAAATGCTAAGAAGAGGGTTTGGATTGTGATGCTGCCATGGTAGTGAGACGGTTGTAAGCTGAAAGTAAACTGAAAATTGAAAATATTACGAAAGCAAGTTGACACAGAAGAAGTTTAAACAAGGAGGTGAAGTGAAGAAAATGAATGAAATAGTGAGGTATATATAGGGGTTGTCGAGAGATGTCGCGGCGACATTAAATTCCAACGGGCAGATTTTGTGGCGCATGTTACGAGATTAAATGCCCATTACGCTATAACCGTTGGCAGCTAGCCGTTAGGGGTATTCTAGCCATTACACGTTTTGTCGTTGGGCTGCCCTCAGCTGTTTCGATGAAATGGTTGCCGAGCTCTTTGTTGGGCCTTCTTCTCGGTCATGCTTATTTATTCCTAAACATGAAATAAAAATAATTATCTAAATAAAGAAAACTGAAATAGAAATGTGCAAAATAAATTGCGAAAAATTAAAATCTAATCTTAAAACATAAAAATAAAGATATTAAAAATAAAAATAAAGATATTAAAAATAATTAAGTTATGTTAGGAGTGCATTGAGGTGCATCTCCCAAACATAACCACTTCCTGAGCTGGTTGTGTTTTTCTTTTTGTCCAGGTGGGCCATCTTGCTCCTTGGGGTTCTTGTTGCTGCCCTGGCAGCTGCTGCCTTGCTCTGTTTCTGTGCTGGTCTTGGAGGCATGTGTGTCTTGGCATACCTCTTTTTCCTTGGCTGGTTGCATGGGCTGTGAAACGTGTATCTTTATGTTCTGATTGCCAACCCTCATTATGAGTTCTCCATTCTCCACATCTATTAATGTTCTGCCTGTAGCTAAGAATGGTCACCCAAGAATGATGGGGGCATTCTCGTCTGCCTCACAGTCCAAGATAAGAAAATCAGCTGGGAAAATGAAGTTGCCTACTCATACAAGGATGTCTTCAACTTTTGCTTCCGGTTGCACAAAGGAATGGTCAGCTAGTTGGAGTATGATGGAGGTTGGTTTTCCTTTTCCAATTCCTAATTTGTTGAAGACAGCCTTGGGCATCAAATTAATGCTTGCTTCTAGGTCACATAGAGCTCTCATATCATGGTTGCTTCCTATCTTGCATGGAATGATAAAGCTGCCTGGATCTGTCCGTTTGGGCGGCACCTTGTTATGCAGTATTGCCATGCACTCTTTAGTGACAGCTACCGTCTCAAATTCCCCAACTCTCCTTCTCTTGGAAACCATATCTTTCAAATATTTCGCATAATTTGGCATATTTTGTATGGCTTCCACGAGTGGGATATTGATTTGCATCTACTTAAGAATATCCAGAAATTTCTTGAACTGGTGCTCTTGCTTTTGCTGTTTAAGTCTTTGGGGGAAGGGCGGCGGCAGACAGATGTCCTGGATGCATTTCTTATAAGGTAATTTGATCTATGAGGGTTCAGGATCATTTGTCTCAGGGTTGCTGTCCATCTTTTCTACCGAGGCATCAGTTTGTTTTGCTGCCACAGTAGGTTGTTCATGTGCTGCTGCGGCGGGCGGTTCTGGTTGCTTTTACTTTGGCTTCTCAACTCTGGGTTCATCTAGTTGTTTCCCACTTCTTGTTTTATTGCCTTGCATTGCTCATAAGTAGGTTTTGCTATTGCCTCAATGTTGCTGGATGATGCATCCATTGACATGTTGCTTATGATCTCAGTGAACTTCCCAAACTGGTTCTCCAGGTTCTTTATTGCTGCCTCCTGGTTGTTCATCCGCATCTCAGTCCTGTCAATGAAGGACTCAGTCTTGTCAATGAATTTATTAGTACGAACAATAAAATCACTAGTGTGACACATAAAAGTATGTAAAGTAGATTCTAATGAATTATTGTTCATATTCTGTTGCTGCTGAGGCTGCTGTCGGGTCAGATTCTGCTGATATCCTCCTGGTTGCTGGTTTGGATTGGCAGTAGTGTTAGGGTTACTCCGGAAGAAATTTGGGTGCTTTTTCTAGCCTGGATTGTATGTGTTGGTGTTGGGTCTGTAACGCCCTGGTTTTGGGCCTAGATGTTTTAGACATCGGATCGGGCCAGTTAGAAACGGTTCGAATCGTATTAGGTGGTTCAGGGAAATCAAGGTTCGGGATATGATAAAAATATGACAAGAATTGCTAAAATCCTCTAAAATCATGTTTAAGAGGTTGGTCAAATCAATTTTACAAAATGAGTTTTGGAAGAGGTGCATTTTTGGGTAGTGACCAAAATGTAAAGTTTTAAAATTGTGGAAAATGCAAATTTCAAAAGAGGAGTCAAAATCTTAGAATCTTTAGGGAGCTTTTGTGCAATTACACCTTTCCTTAATTTGACATGTGTTTTAAATGAGTTTTAAAATAATGGATTATAAAGAGATTTTATTTTAATTATTAAAATAGTAAATTTGGGAGGTTTCATTTTACGTAACTAACTTCTCAATCTTCATTTCAGCCAAACACATTTCTAAAACCTTTTTCTCCAGATTTCTTTTCACCCAAACACTCTCTCTTTGATTTCTTATCCCTCTCCAAGAATTCTCTTCAATTTCTTCAAGATTTGTGAAGCAAAAACTTGTCAAACATTAATGAAGGCAAGAATTGGAGGTAAATCTCGTTCTCAACCTCTAATCTAGGTTCTTTATTGAAAATCCCAAGATTATTGACTCCTAATTGTTGTTTTTGACTGAGTTTTGAGTATAGTTTTGATTTAATATCAAGATCTTGCAAAATAAAGGTTTAAATCTTGATTTTCGGAGTGTTATTGATGAGCTCTGTTTTAGATTGATTCTAATTGAGTTTTGAGATGAGTATGATGTTGAAATAGTGTTTTAATAATGTTGATCCCGAAATCCTTGAGATCCTTGAGTTTTATGATAGTTTTAGTTGAGTTTTTGAAGAGTTTTGAAGGTGATCTGTTTGATGGAGGTATAAGGAAGGGTTTAGGTTGTTTTTAGATGTGATGTGATGAATATTAATGGTTGGAAGTGATGATTGTTGGCTGGGCTTGGTTTAGGAGTCAATCGATTGAGTTTTCGGTTGTTTCGGATGGGTAGATTGAGGTTCTTTTGTTGGGAAACGAGTTTGTGTTTAGTTGCTGGTGTTGGAATGCATTTTAATGCATTTGGATCTCTGTTTTAATGATATAAAAACAGGGATCTTGATCCGGAAGCAACCGAAGCCATTTTGGAAGCTTCAAACGAGTGATCTTCGCGTCGGCAAGCGAAGTTTTGCGTATCAGTGAGTGGAAAAGGGTTTTCCAACTTTGAAACATTTTGAACGTGGTTTTGGGAGCTTAGTGTAAGTTTGAAACACTTAGCTAAGCTCAAGTGTAAGTAAATCGAAAGTCTCTCTCGGATTTTGCTATATTTTGGTTTAAAATGCACTTGATTTAAATGTGGTTTCATTACTATTTTAAAGCATGTTTTGAGCAATGATGTTACTGGTTTTAAATGCCATTTTGTTAAGGATGCACATGGTAAGTAATCTTTGGGTTCATATGATTTATGCATTTGGTTTTAAGCATGTTAATGCTTGTGAAAGTGGCATTGTGATTTATGCCTGTAAAACAGTGGAATGCTGTTGGTAAATAATTATGTTGGAAAGTGATAGTAAATAGTTTTGGTTACTTTAATCGGATATAATTAGTCGGCTATAGGATTGGGTGCACCGTGAATAAAGTCGCTTTGGATGTCGAGGGGTTGTGATTGTGCCGTAAACTCCATCCAAGCACTTTAACGATTGAGGCTAAGATCACAACGGTGGATGATTTATTCTCGTGTGTGAATCTCTTGGTTTGTGTCCCATGCTCTCGTTAGTGGAATTATACAACTACCGATGAGTGATGTTAAGGGGTTGTGATTGTGCCATTAATCTCCATCACGGGTGTTGAGGGGTTGTGATTGTGCCATTAAACTCCACCTTGTGAATCCGGTTGTGTGTATGAAGCGTGTGGGATAACGCTTGTAATCCGCGTATCCGATTGTGTCAATTGTGTTAGTTTTGAAATGGTTTGTTATTGATCACTTGTGAGCCAATATAATGATGTTGATGTAATGATTTAATGTTGAACATTTATTTTGAGAAAGCATGAGATGCTTGAGAGATATGCTTGAATGCATATGTTGCTTGTATTAAGCATGAGCAAAGGTTTTTGCTGTTGTAATTAAAGATGCTACGAGCATGTGGTTTTGGAAGTGGAAATGATGTTTTAAAGTACATGTTTTCAAGGAAGGCATATGTTTACAAAGAATGATGTTTTGGTTTTATAAAATGCATTGATGAATGTGTGTTGCTATAGCGGTCCTTACTAAGCTTTATGCTTACGCTCATTTGTTTCATCAATGTAGATAATTGAGCATCTTTGGCAGCAAGAAATCAAGGGCATCCAAGTGATTTTTAGCTAAGCAAAGTATGTGATTTAGTTTAGTGTAATAAGAGGCAATGGGAGGGATTTCCACTGATGGTTTGTTTGGTGATGTTAAACACCTTGAGCATGTTTGGTTTGTGTTTTAAGACTTGTAAATGGTCTCTATATGGTTTATGGTCTTACCTTTGGTGCTTTGACTATGCTATGGTTTTGTGTTTAAAAGCATGCTTGAGTAGTTTAATATCTCTTCAGGAATTGCCATGCTTGTTGCTTATATTGTGAATGGATGATGATGCTTAAGTGTTTGGAATGTTGGATATAACATGTATAGATGTTTTGAACATGTTTAGTTGTAGTTAAATGTTGTTTTGTGGCTGTTGAAAGTGCATTTCTGGTATGTGTATCGATACTCGTGATTGAGTATCGATACATGAAGGCTTTTCTCAAGCAATTTAGCTCAGGGGTATCGATACGAGTTGCCTGCGTATTGATACGCCTAGGCAAAGTTTGAAAGTCGTACCGATACGCGGGGAAGCATATCGATACCTTTTTCCCAGCTTTGGCTACCGCTTTCCCGCGTATCGATACAGGCTTAAGCGTACTGATACAGAGTCGTTATTTTCAGTTATAAGTATCTCTGAAAGTTCTGAAATGTTTCATATTGGTCCCTGAATGTTGCATGTTCAATTGGTTGAGTTTGGATGATCCGTTTGTGATGAATTTTGATATGAAAGCATGTTACAAGACTAATTAAGGATTGGTAATCTTAAAATTGGGTCAGCCCCTATAATTTTTAGAAATTATAGTTTAGTCCCTAAAAATGAAATGTATACATTTGAACCCTTAAACGAACTCCGATCGCTGTGCCGTTTTCTTCTAAATGTTTTGCTGATCATATAGGATCATAATATGCATCTAGAGAACATAAAAAGAAAAAAAATAGGGTCGTTAATCGAAGTCGGCTTTAACAATTTGACTTCAGTTTTCCCCATGTAATCTTCTTAGTTCGGCTCAAGCGTCTAGGCCGGGCTAAGGGGGTTACATTTATTGGTATCAGAGCCAATTTGTGAAAGAATTGGGGATGATGGTAAGTGAAATTGGTATGTTTTGATGTTCGATTCAATGTTAAATGGCATATTGTCTGAAAAATCATGTTTTTGGTTGAATGTTGGTGTTTATACCATGCTTGGTTGTTCTGAATCATGTGGGAGATTAATATGATTGTACGTTGAGGATGTGTGCTGATTGTGGATGATGTAAAGCATGATGATTGCAATACGCTATTGTATGCTATGTTATGCTTGAGGGAAATCGGGATGCCCATTGCCTTATTACACTAGTTAAATGTTTTAAATTGGTTTTGTAAACTTGGATCCTTGCTTGAGGTTGGCCTAACTTATGGTTTGAAATGTATTTGTTAATATGCCTTGTTAAAAATAGCACATTGGGTCCTAGGAGAGATCTTAGATCGAATACGATCGTGCTTGCGCCTAAGCAGGGTAATCAGGGGGCTGAGAACCCATCTGATGAGACTCTACCTCCGCCACCACCACTTGGAGGTGGAGAGCCGGAGCAACGTGGACATGCTGGTCCAGTTTTGGGTGATCTAGCGTCGCTGGTTCAGTCGACCACCGGAGCGTTTTAGGCTGCGGTAGCTGGAGCGCAAGTTCAAGCACCTGCAGCTGGGCAGACGGGGTTGCCTTTGGAAAGGCTGAGGAATCTGGAAGCTGTCGAGTTCTGAGGTATGTCTCTAGAGGCATCGGAGGCATGGTTAGTTAGTACGATCTGCATTATGGATCAGATGGGATGTAGTGATGCGCGTAAGCTGGGGTGCGCAATTTCATTGCTTTAGGGTGATGCTTATAATTGGTGGATGACTATACCGCTGGTTTGGAGCCCAATGAGGTGGATTGGGAGTTCTATCGGAGCACTTTTAAGAAGAAGTATCTTAGTGTGAGATACTTGGATGAGAAGAAGCGTGAGTTTATGTCGCTTGTGCAAGGAAATCTTTCTGTGGCTGAGTAAGAGGTCCAGTTCGTATGTCTTAGCCAGTTTGCCCCCGAGTTGATGCCGAGTGAGAGGCATCATTGTGATCGCTTCCGGAATGGACTTGTATAGGAAGTGAAGACCTTTATGTTTGCCACGAATTACACAGATTTTGACGTGCTCGTGTGTCAGGCTAAGGAGATCGAGAAGAGCTTGGGTCTGACATCTCGTGGAGGTGGTTCTAGCTCTGGTAAGAGAGCCGCTGATTTCAGTTCTAGAGGTGGACGGAACAAAAGATGCCGATATATGAGGCATCAACCTGATGCGAGGCGAGGTGCTCCAGGACAGGGTGGACAGGCTCATGGTGGACAAGTGAAGTCCGAGTAGCACATGTGCTGGACGTGTGGATCGAGGGATCATATGATGCGAGATTGTCCACGTGCGGCTAGAGAGGCACAAGCTCCTATGGTGGTGATAGGGAATTCTTGTTGGAACTGTGGTTTAGCTGATCATATGAGGCGCGAGTGTCCTCTGTTGGCTGGTGGAGGCCAAGGGAATGCACCTGCTGTAGCTGCACCTCAGAGAGGCCGTGGGGACGGCCGAGGTAACTTCTAGAGGAGGGAAGATGGTCAGAGAGGTATCACTCATTTTTTAGCAGTTCAGCCTGAGGGAGGTGGTCCGGCGAGGGTTTATGCTCAACGCCAGGGGCGCAACAACACCGATGTCATCGCAAGTACCTTTGCTCTACAGTTTTTATCATTGTTGGCATTGATTAATTCTGGATCCACACATTCTTATGTCTTGAGTGAGCATGCACATTTGCTTGATATACCTGTTGAGTTGCTTGAAGTAGGAATGCAAGTGACTAGTTATTTTGGTGAGACTGTGATTACGAGGAAATTGTATAGAAGATGTCCTTTGTCTGTTCAGGGTCATGCCTTTCTTGTGGATTTGATGGAGTTACCCTTTTATAGATTCGATGTGATTCTTGGGATGGATTGGTTGTTTGAGCACAGAGCAGTGGTTGACTTTGATGTTAAGCGAGTTACCTTAAAGCTTGATGATGATTATGAGGTGGTGATAGTAGGCGAGAATGTGAAATTCTTGTCTAATGTTGTTTCGGCTTTGGAAGCAAGCCGTATGCTAAGGATGGGCTGTGATGCTTATCTTGCATATGTGATGAATCCTGGTGCAAAGGATGTACGTGTGCAAGACATCAGAACTGTTTGCGATTTTCCGGGTGTCTTTCCAAAAGAGTTGCTTGGGTTGCTGCCAAACAGGGAAGTTAAGTTTGGTATCGAGTTGTATGAGAATACGACTCTGATGTCCATTTCCCATTATTGAATGGCACCGAAAGAGCTGAAGAAGATGATGACGCAACTTCAGGAGTTGCTTGATCCAGGGTTCATCCGGCCGAGTGTATCACCTTGGTGTACGCCGATGTTGTTTGTAAAGAAGAAAGATGGGACAATGCAGATGTGTATATATTATCGGCAACTTAACAAGATGACGATTGTTGAGTGTGTAAAAGTTCTATTATTTACACCTTTTTTAACCCATATTTCTGCTGCATTCAAGCATTGTTCATTGCATTTAGGTTAGTTTACAGCAAAACATCACAAATATATTAAAGGCACAGATTCTATAAAAATGGCTGTTTTTGCAGGTAGCTGCCGTAGAAGACGGTGAAGGCAGGCGCTGGGCGGAGAAGCAGAAGAGCTGAACTGGACAAGCAGACAAAGAGGACGATGCTGCCATGGTGCGGCCGTGACAGCAGAGGATGACATCAATTTTGTGGAGGAAAAGCAATGTAGACCTCGACAGATAGAGAAAATTTAGCCCGTCTGTCGTGTGAAAACCATATATTTTTCCAAGCCCCGGATCAAAAGATATGTCAAGCCCAAAGTTCAAGGAGAGGAAATCCCAAGAAACAAGGAAGACGGCTGGAAAGTAGATTCCTTGAAGCTTAAGTCTTTATTAGAATCATACTTTTAATTAAAGTTGTAATCCTTGTTAACTTAGATAACTTGAGCCCAAAGCTTATATAAGGGCATGTATTTTAACCTAGGGCATATCATATATCCAACCCCATAACCGACAACCAAAAACCCCTAGCCGTTTACCCGCCGCCGACATGTTCTAAATTCCCCCTAGGGCCACGGGTTGATTTGTAAAGTAGTTGCAAGGGTTGTTTTGTTTTAGGAATTTTCAGTTCAATAAAATAAACTTCAAGTTCTCTTATTTTGGTTATTAATATCTTGCAAGAGCATCGGGAGAGCATATTGAGGTTATCTATTTACTTAGCATCGGGAGAGTTAAGTATACGAAAGAAATAAGAGCAAGTTCTCTAGTTTATAGTTGAACTATCTCGTGCCTAGAGATAGGGCGAGGTTAAGAGGCTAAAGAAGAATTCATACACATCGGTGTTCATCATTCGATTCACGCCGGGAGGTATCATCAAAGACGTGATCATCGACAGACTTGGACCTAGGGATAGGCCAAGGCAGATTTGGGATTCTTGCCAAACTTGAAAGTACGAAGTTGAGTGTTTGCTACCGCGACAATCAACGGACTGCTGTCGCGACAGGTGCTGCTGCGACGACAGAACTGGATTTCCTAAACTCTGCAATACCTGCACTACTGAGCACTTCAATACCAGCCCATTCTCTCTATCTTGATATCTCTACTCTTTATTTACGTTACTTTATTATATTCGTGACAACATCTCAATTATTTTCTTTACTTTCGTGCAGTGAATTAAGGTGAAGCTATTAGCCCAATCCCTGTGGAGACGATATCCGATACTTCGTATCACTTTACTACTTGCGTCTTGTATACTTGCACTACCATTGCGATAGACTATTTTACACGCAACAAGTTTTTGGCGCCGTTGCCGGGGATTGGCAACATAACTCTACCTTTTCTTTTATTGCACTTTTCGTTTTTATTTTTGTTTTTGTTTTTATTTTTCTGTTTTTCTTTGGTGCATTCAACTCTTGCTTTTCACAAGGTTTCTTGTTTATGCGCAGATCGAATCGGGGTAAAGATCCTGAGTATCCATTAGATCCGGAAATCGAACGATCATTCAATCTCAAGAAACAACTTCGTCACTTGCTAGCCTGGAACGAGTACCTTGAGGAACAGCTAGAGAAGATGGCCTACCAAGGAAACGACCCGCCTGTCGGCAATATTAACCCGCCTGTCGGTGACCTGCCTGCTGCTGCCGAACGACGCTCCTGTCGTGACTACATGTTGAACGATCATGTAGAACTGGAAACCACACTACCGGACATTGATGTTGATAACTTCGAGCTGAAACCTGTCATGTTTAGTATGATCAACAATGCCGGACAATTCAGTGGTGCTGTTACAGAGGATGCTAGGGAGCATCTAAAAACGTTCCAGGAGATCTGTGGTTCGTTTAGACTGCCAGGAGTTAGTCCGGAGATACTGAGGCTTCGGTTATTTCCCCATTCATTAAGGGACAGAGCTAAAACTTGGTGGAATAAACTTACGCCGGGTTCAATTAGAACTTGGGCAGATTTATCTCGTGAATTTTTATCTCGTTTTAATCCTTCACATTTATCTGAGCGATTACGTAATGAAATTGCTACTTTTCAACAGGAAGATGACGAGCCAATGCACGAGGCCTGGGACAGATTTACTACTCTTCTACGAAACTGCCCAATGCATGGATTCCCCGTCTGGAATCAGGTAACAAAGTTTTATAATGCTGCCAACTTACAAACTCGTATTCGAATTGATTCAGCAGCAAACGGACTATTATTGGATAAAGATCCGGACGAGGCAATGCAAGTTTTGAAAAATCTGGCTAAGAATGAGGAGCAGTTTCCGACAGCAAGAAGAGGGGGTAAACGGGTACTAGCTGTCAAGGATTATGATCCCGACAACACGATGAAATCACATGTAGCATTCCTTACTAAAGCAATGAAAAAGCTATTGAATGAAGATGCACAACATGGATTTGCTGTCGAGGAGGTATGTGAAATCTGTGAGGGAAATCATAGTTCGGATGAGTGTCCTATACAGTTAGAAGAGGGAAAATATGTTGGAAATTACAAGCCGAATTACAATTCCAACAACTATAATCCCAATTGGAGGAAGGATCCCAAGTTTTCTTGGAGTAATCCTAATAATGCCCTGAATCCTCAAGCACACAATCAGAATCAGGGAGGACCTAGATTGCTGACGCGACAGCAACTGCCGCCGCAACTGCCACCGCAGCAGCAACAACAGCAGCCACCAGCTTCCACGAGCAGTATACTGGAACAGACTCTGGCCACTTTTATGTCTCAGACAGGTACTTATATTGAGAATATGAATCAGTTTGTTAAGAAAACAGAGACATTCATGGATAAGACAGAGATGCGGATGACGAATCATGAAGCGACTCTGAAATCTTTGGAGACACAAATGGGTCAAGTTTCTCAACATATTAAGCCAAGGCAAACTGGAGGATTCCCTAGCAATACTGAAAATACTAGGCAGCCCACACATGAGCAGTGTAAAGCTATTACTACTAGGAGTGGGAAGAAATTATCAGGGCCTGAAAAAGAAGCTGAAACAGTAAAGGAACCAGCCTTGGACAGACCTGCCGAGGAAGTTGCCCCGACAGGTAACAAACAAACTACTGCCGATTAGCCTGTCACGACAGCAGAAGCGACAGAGGAGAAAATTGATGAACCTAAACCTCCTCAGATTCGTATGCAGTGGGAAGGACGTATTGCTGATTACCGTCCCCCGCCACCTTTCCCTCAACGGATACATCAAGCTAAGCAAGAATCTCAGCTCAAAAAGATTTATGATATTTTTAAGCAGGTTCATATTAATATTCCGCTGTTAGATGCCGTTAGGGAGATGCCCGGTTATGCCAAAATTTCTCAAGGATGTCATGTCAAAGAAATCTAAACTTGGGGAATTTGAAACGGTTAAGATGACAGAAGGTTGCATGAGTATTCTTCATCGGCAGCCACCCCAGAAAAAGAAGGATCCGGGGAGCTTCATCATACCTTGTGTAATCGGAAATAAATATGTTGGTAAGGCACTTTGTGATCTTGGTGCTAGTGTTAATTTAATGCCAAAGTCCGTCTTTTAGAAATTAGGTATTGGAAAGGCGCGGCCCACGACAGTAACTCTGCAGCTGGCAGACCGCTCTTATGTTCATCCGGAAGGAAAAATTGAGGATATTCTGGCAAGAGTGGATAAATTTATTTTTCCTGCTGACTTTCTTGTTTTAGATTGTGAAGCAGACGAAAACGCACCAATCATCCTTGGGCGACCCTTCTTAGCCACGGGAAGATCACTGATTGATGTGGAGAAAGGAGAACTCACCATGAGAGTGAATGATCAAGAGATTAAGTCGAATGTTCTCCAAGCTATGAAGCATGCTGATGCAGACGAGGAATGCAAGGCTATCACTGACGTTACCCTTGTTCAACCCTGCATCAGGTCGGGCTGTCACGACATCAAATTTGGACACTGCCGCGGTAGCCACTTACAGGCCTGTCACGACAGCACTGATGACAGCAACTCCTCTGAATCTGATACATCTGATGCTGAAGATCAGGAGGAGGTAAACTGGATAGGCAATCGTCCAGGTAAGTTATTCGAACCTTTGAATTATACTTCAGATAACCATGTAATCCAAAAGCCATCTACTGTTGAACCACCTGCCTTAGAATTGAAGCCCCTGCCAGGGCAGCTAAAATATGCTTTTCTTGGTTCAAATGATACGTTGCCCGTAATCATCTCTTCTAAGCTGCAACAGGAACAGGAACGGCAACTAATTGGGATGCTACGACAACACAAAAAGGCAATTGGATGGACGATAGCTGACATTCAAGGCATTAGTCCGGCGTTATGCATGCACAAAATCCTTTTAGAAGAAGATCATAAGCCGACTATAGATGCCCAAAGGCGGTTAAACCATGCGATGAAAGAGGTGGTGCGTAAAGAGATAATCAAATGGTTAGATGCTGGTATTATTTACGCCATCTCCGACAGCAAATGGGTGAGCCCGGTGCAATGCGTTCCCAAGAAAGGAGGAATGACCGTGGTAACCAATGAAAACAATGAGTTAATCCCAACCAGGACTGTGACCGGTTGGAGGGTTTGTATGGACTACCGGAAGCTTAACAAAGCTACCCGAAAGGACCACTTTCCTTTACCCTTTATTGATCAAATGCTTGATAGATTAGCGGGTAAACCTTACTATTGTTTTCTTGATGGTTATTCAGGTTATAATCAAATTGCTATCGCACCGGAAGATCAAGAAAAGGCGACTTTCACATGCCCCTACGGGACGTATGCTTTTAGGAGAATGCCGTTTGGATTATGTAATGCACCCGCCACCTTCCAAAGGTGCATGATGGCCATATTCTCCGATATGGTCGAGGACTTCCTTGAAATTTTTATGGATGATTTTTCAGTCTTTGGAGACGATTTTTAGAGCTGCCTCGGCAATCTACAAAAGGTACTTGAAAGATGTGAAAAAGCAAACCTAGTTTTAAATTGGGAAAAATGCCACTTTATGGTGGATGAAGGGGTAGTCCTTGGCCATAAGATTAGCTGTTGTGGGATAGAAGTCGACAAGGCTAAGATAAAAGTGATCGAGAAGCTGCTGCCGCCGACCACAGTCAAGGGCATTAGAAGTTTCTTGGGACATGCTGGTTTTTATCGGAGATTTATTGCAAATTTCTCAAAAATCACCTAGCCCCTATGCCATCTTTTGGAGCAGAACCGACCCTTTGACTTTAATGAAGAATGTACTGAAGCATTCAAGGTTCTGAAGGAAAAACTGGTAACAGCCCCAATAGTACAGCCACCAGACTGGACACAGCCATTTGAGATTATGTGTGATGCTAGTGACTATGCTGTCGGGGCAGCACTTGGGCAGCACATAGATAAGCTATTTCATGTCATATATTATGCCAGTAAGACATTGAATGACGCCCAAGTGAACTACACTACCACAGAAAAGGAGTTATTAGCTGTGGTATTCTCCATTGACAAGTTCCGTTCCTACATACTTGAGACGAAGGTAATTGTGCACACAGACCATTCTACCATGAAGTATTTGTTCGCCAAAAAGGATGCAAAGCCTCGATTGATATGGTGGATCCTGCTATTGCAAGAATTCGACCTTGAAATCAAGGACAAAAAAGGGACAGAAAATCAGGTGGCAGATCACTTGTTAAGGTTGGAGAAGGGACAGAGTCTACCAACAGATGAGACAAACATACTGGAGACCTTCCCAGACGAGCAGCTCTTTGCTGCCGCAATCGCTGTCGTGACAGCCATGGCGGCAGGTAAGTCTTCTGAACTCCCCTGGTATGCTGATTTCATTAATTTTATAGTTAGCGGAATAATTCCTTCTGATCTTAATTATCAAGCCAGGAAGAGGTTCCAAAATGATGTTAAGCATTATTATTGGGACGAACCTCTTCTTTTCAAAATTTGTGCAGATCAGGTCATAAGGAGGTGTGTACCACAAGAAGAGCAAGAAGACATACTTCATCACTGCCATGCTTCACAGTATGGAGGTCACTTAGGAGGCAACAAAACTGCTGCCAAGGTGCTGCAGTCAGGGTTTTATTGGCCGTCACTATATAAAGATGCACAAATCTTCTACAAGAACTGTGACAGGTGCCAGAGGACAAGTAACATCTCAAGGAGAAACGAGATGCCACTGCAGAACATTCTAGAAGTCGAAATTTTCGATGTTTGGGGGATTGATTTTATGGGACCTTTTCCATCTTCATGTGGAAATCTATACATCCTCCTGGCAGTAGATTATGTCTCTAAGTGGGTTGAAGCTATCGCCACTCAAAAGAATGATGCCAAGACAGTCCAACGGTTTTTACATAAAAACATCTTTTCTAGGTTTGGCATCCCTAGGGCGATTATCAGTGATGAAGGGAGACATTTCGACAATAGGGTTATTGCTGCCGCCTTGAAGAAATATGGTGTCAAGCATCGGATCGCGACAGCATACCACCCACAGACCAATGGACAAGCTGAAATATCTAATAGGGAAGTTAAGAACATTCTTGAGAAGATGGTTAAGCCAACTAGGAAAGACTGGTCTTTACTCCTCAATGATGCATTATGGGCATATAGGACAGCTTTTAAGACTCCATTGGGAATGTCTCCGTACCGATTGATTTATGGGAAAACCTGTCATCTGCCTGTCGAGATAGAACACAGAGCATACTGGGCAATCAAGGCAGTGAATATGGACTTGGACAGGGCAGGATAGAAAAGGCTATTAGATCTGAACGAGATTGAAGAAATACGGACAATGGCCTACGACAATGCAAGAATCTACAAGGAGAAAACTAAGAAGTGGCATGACAGGAAGTTGCTGCCACGACAGTTCTGCCCAGGGCAGCTTGTATTGTTGTTCAATTCTAGACTGAAACTTTTTCCAGGAAAACTAAAATCTAGATGGTCTGGCCCATTTCAAGTCGTACAAGTTTTTCCCCATGGTGCCATCACAATCCGATCATTAAAAGACGGACACCAATTCAAAGTCAATGGACAGCGCCTCAAGCATTATCAGGGGACTGAAGCCCCAGGAATGCAGGAAGTGGTTACTTTAGGAGATGCCCCACCTGGCAGCCCTAATTTAACCTAAATTTTATTTATTATTTATTATTTATTATTTATTAGGTAATAAGGTTTATTTTATTCGAATAATGTTTTTATGTTTATTGTTTTTAGGAAATAAAGGAGTCAAGAAGAACAGGACAAGTGAACCTAGCCCACCATCCATCCATCAACCCAACAAAGCCCAATATTGAAGCCTGTCGTTCCAGCTGCCGCGACAGACACGGAAAGGACAGGCTGTCACCATGCTGTCACGACAGACACGGAAACGTGTGGCAGACGCGTAACAGACGCAGAAACGCGTGTCAAACGCGTCAGACACGCTAAAGCTCAACAGTCACCCCGTTATTCACGCCTGCCGTTACAACTTCAACGGGCAGTAACTCCTCTTCTATAAAACCCCGTTTCATTTTCATTTTCGTTCACTTCTACTTTTCCTACTTGATCTCCCCATTCAGTTTTTATTTGCTTTATTTTACTTTCAACAACCCTTGCACTAACATGTCTTCCAGAAGAACCCGCCGTAGTGCTGCCTCAACTTCTTCACCGGCAGCACCTACTCCACAGTCCTTCGCAACCAAAGATCTATGGGAAGAACGAGGCTTCATTTACACTACAAAGGCAATTAATCTGGGCCTCAAGCCTTTCATCGCAAGGACGATCAGAGCTCTCTTGTGGGAATCATTCGCGGAGCAACCAGCAGAGATGAACAAGACGCTGGTGAGGGAATTCTATGCTGCCATCGGCAGCAAGACGGCAACAGCAGTGACTGTCCAAGGGACAGAAGTGCAGTTCACAGCCGAGCGCATTAACTCTTTCTATGGCCTCCACTTCGGCCCCAACGATGATGCTCACCAGCAGTTCCTTGACACTCTAGATGATGTTGCCTATGACGCTGTCATGGCAGAAGTAACGGAAGAAGGGACTGAATGGAACACAAGCCGCAAAAATCCCCACACAGTGAAGAGGGGGCAGCTGCTGCCGGAGGCCAAACTGTGGAATGCCTTCATCAAGAAAAGGATCCTGCCATCATCATATCACACCACCGTTGACCAGCAGAGGTTAGCCCTAATACACTCCATTCTAAATAAACGAGCCATTAATGTGGGGAATTATATGCGGGAGAGTATTTTGGAAAGCTCCCACAGGCCGACGGCCCTCCTATGCCTTCCCTACCTCATCACGTCCCTCTGCCGCATTCATGACGTGCCGGAAGCCGACACCGATCGCATAGTGAAAGGACGGGGTTGGACAGACAAAAATATCATCAGCCTCATGGAGCTGACAGTGGTAACCCCTATCTCATTTGTCAACCCCGCTGCCGCCCCAGCTGAATCATCAGAGCAACCAATTCCTGAACCTACCACCGCAGACGCTCCGACAGAACCATCCAATCAAATCCTCGCTACTATTCAAAGGATGGAGGACAGACAGCTAGGCCTCATGACATTCATCAAGGACTTTGCTGCATCCACGATAAATTTTATTCACAATACTTTAAATTTCCCTGATGTTGTCTTTCCCACCTTCCCTGCCCACTACTTCACTGTCCCCACCCCTGCCCACACACCTACACCTGCTGCCACACCACATACACCATCTGCTGTTTCCATACCATCACCTGCCCTGACGGTATCCGGCAGCCACCATGCCGAAACATCCGCCCGAGGAACAAAGCGACCGGTACCTTCGGATGACATTGCTGCCTTTGTTGCTGGGTTCTCTTCCTCATCCGTCTGGGCAGACAGCGACGCTGAACCCTCTGTTCAGAGGAACCTGTCGAAAGAATTTACGCCGGTCAAGAGGCAGAAAAGAATGGCAAACAAGAAAACTCTGCCAAAGGCAAGCAGGAGCAGCAGTAGCAGCAGTGACAGCAGCAGCAGCAGCTCAGACATTCAGGTTGTACAACAACCACCCCAGCCCGCCCCAAAGACCAGAATCCGCCGCCAAATCCGCCTCAGCAGCAGCAGTGAAGACAGTGCTTAAAATTTAAGTTTCTTATTTTCTTAATGCTGCCTGCTATTTATACATTTTGTGATGTACTGCCTTCATTTATTTTCATTTTGTCATTTGCATTGAGGGCAATGCAACCCTCGAGTTTGGGGGTGGCAACCCTCCATATTAATGGAGTCCAAGTACATCTTAGTTAATTGTTGGTGTCTTTTACTCAGTTATTTTTCTCTTAAAAAAAACTGAAAATTTTGGCTTAAAACTGTGAATTGAACTTGCCTGTCGTGACAGCTCTGTCGTGACAACAACTTTATGATAGTTTAAGGAAAAGTTTAGAGCCTTTCTATAGTTCTGAAAACTTAAACACCATTGTGACTGTTATACTGCTTAGACTTCTTTTAGCCAAACTAGAATAGAAAACTTAGCACTTAGAGTAGAAAAGAGACTAGAATCTCAGGAAACGTAGAGGTGCCCACCACTGGCTCTAGGCAGATAACCAGAGAAAAACTTCTAGAGGTGCCTATCACCGGCTCTAGACAGTTAACTAGAGGTGCCTGAAATACTGGCTCTAGTAGAAAAGAGAAGAAATTAGAAAAAAAAGGAAATAACTAGAGGTGCCTGATTCTGGCTCTAGTGAGAAAAAGAAAGAAATCAGTCTCGTAAGAAAAACTCTAAACAAGCTAAAGTATAATATTCTAGTGAAACTAAGAGAGTCTTGGCATATAACTGTTCACAAGCATGCACACACTGCACGAGGACTATAGTAAGAATCCGGACAGATCCTAAACTCTCCGACAGGTTGCTGCCACCACAGGGAACGAACGACGGGTAAGGGAAAGTTCACGGTTTGGAAGCCAAAACAAAAATATTTCATTTTTCTTTTAGGTCTTTGTTGCTTGAGGACAAGCAAAAACTTGAGTTTGGGGGTGTGTTGAGTGTGTAAAAGTTCTATTATTTACACCTTTTTAACCCATATTTCTGCTGCATTCAAGCATTGTTCATTGCATTTAGGTTAGTTTACAGCAAAACATCACAAATATATTAAAGGCACAGATTCTACTAAAAATGGTTGTTTTTACAGGTAGCTGCCGTAGAAGACGGTGAAGGCAGGCGCTGGGCGGAGAAGCAGAAGAGCTGAACTGGACAAGCAGACAAAGAGGACGATGCTGCCATGGTGCGGCCGTGACAGCAAAGGATGACAACAATTTTGTGGAGGAAAAGCAAAGTGGACCTCGACAGATAGAGAAAATTTAGCCCGTCTGTCGTGTGAAAACCATATATTTTTCCAAGCCCCGGATCAAAAGATATGTCAAGCCCAAAGTTCAAGGAGAGGAAATCCCAAGAAACAAGGAAGACGGCCGGAAAGTAGATTCCTTGAAGATTAAGTCTTTATTAGAATCATACTTTTAATTAAAGTTGTAATCCTTGTTAACTTAGATAACTTGAGCCCAAAGCTTATATAAGGGCATGTATTTTAACCTAGGGCATATCATATATCCAACCCCATAACCGGCAACCAAAAACCCCTAGCCGTTTACCCGCCGCCGACATGTTCTAAATTCCCCCTAGGGCCACGGGTTGATTTGTAAAGTAGTTGCAAGGGTTGTTTTGTTTTAGGAATTTTCAGTTCAATAAAATAAACTTCAAGTTCTCTTATTTTGGTTATTAATATCTTGCAAGAGCATCGGGAGAGCATTGTGAGGTTATCTATTTACTTAGCATCGAGAGAGTTAAGTATACGAAAGAAATAAGAGCAAGTTCTCTAGTTTATAGTTGAACTATCTCGTGCCTAGGGATATGGCGAGGTTAAGTGGCTAAAGAAGAATTCATACACATCGGTGTTCATCCTTCGATTCACGCCGGGAGGTTTCATCAAAGACGTGATCATCGACAGACTTGGACCTAGGGATAGGCCAAGGCAGATTTGGGATTCTTGCCAAACTTGAAAGTACGGAGTTGAGTGTTTGCTGCCGCGACAATCAACGGACTGCTGCCGCGACAGGTGCTGCCGCGACGGGCGCGACGACAGAACTGGATTTCCTAAACTCTGCAATACCTACACTACTGAGCACTTCAATACCAGCCCATTCTCTCTATCTTGATATCTCTACTCTTTATTTACGTTACTTTATTATTTTCGTGACAACAATTCAATTAATTTCTTTACTTTCGTGCAGTGAATTAAGGTGAAGCTATTAGCCCAATCCTTGTGGAGACGATATCCGATACTTCGTATCACTTTACTACTTGCGTCGTGTATACTTGCACTACCTTTGCGATAGACTATTTTACACGCAACAACGATCAAGAACTAGTATCCCTTGCCAATGATTGATGATCTCTTTGATCAGTTTCGGGGAGCCTCGGTGTTTTCTCAGATTGACTTGAGGTTAGGGTATTACCAGTTGAAGGTGAAGGATGTGGACGTACCTAAGACGGCTTTTCGGACAAGGTAAAACATTATGAGTTCTTAGTGATGCCTTTTGGATTAACCAACGCACTTGCTGCTTTCATGGACATGATGAATCGTGTGTTCCATGAGTTTTTGGATCAGTTTGTGGTGGTGTTCATCAATGACATCCTTGTGTACTCTCGTACCAAGGAGGATCATGATAGACAATTAAGGATAGTGTTGCAAGTGTTGTTGGAGAACCAACTTTATGCTAAGCTGAGCAAGTGTGAGTTTTGGCTTAGAGAGGTAGTCTTCCTTGGACATGTTATATCAGCCGAGGGTATTCGTGTTGATCCACAAAAGATAGAAGCAGTGATGAGATGGAAAGTGCCTAAGTCGGTGGCTGAGGTGCGAAGTTTTCTTGGATTGGCTGGATATTACCGTAGGTTTGTTGAGGGTTTCTCGAAGATCGCTGCACCTTTGACCAAGCTGTTGCAGAAGAATGTTCACTTTGAATGGACAGATGTGAGGCAGCAAGCTTTTGAGAAGCTGAAGGAAGCTTTGACACAAGCTCCTGTCCTGATTCAACCTGAGTCTAGTAAGGAGTTTGTAGTCTATAATGATGCATCCTATGTCGGTTTGGGCTGCGTATTGATGCATGAGGGTAAGGTAGTAGCATATACATCTAGGCAGTTGAAGGTGCATGAATGTAACTATCCTACTCATAATCTGGAGCTCACGGCTGTTGTGTTTGCTCTGAAGATTTGGAGGCATTACATGTATGGCGAGAAGTGTGTGGTATTCACAGATCATAAGAGTTTGAAGTATCTTATGTTTCAAAAGGAGTTGAATCTTAGGCAACGTCGATGGGGCTGAAGGATTATGATATATCGATTGAGTATCATTCTGGAAAGACCAATGTTGTGGCCGATGCTTTGAGCAGGAAGGTGGCTGTGGAGTTGAGGGCAATGTGTGCTCGCTTGAGCATATCGCGTGATGGTGGTCTTGTAGCCGAATTGCAAGTGAAACCATAATTGATTCAGTTGATCAAGGATAAGCAGTTTCTTGATGATTCTCTAGTCCCTCACGTTCAGGATATTGCGGATGGTAAACCTACGAATTTCAGTTTCAATGATGATGGTGTTCTATGTTTTGGGAGTCGAATAGTGGTGCTGAATGATGTTGAGTTGAGGCGCACTATTCTGACCGAAGCTCATAGTAGTCCTTTCTCTATGCACCCTGGTAGTACAAAGATGTATCGTGGTTTGAAGGATAAGTACTATTGGGTGGGATTGAAGAAGAATGTTGCCGAGTTTGTTAGCAAATGCATGGTTTTTCAGCGAGTGAAGGCTGAACATCAGGTTCATTCTAGGTTGTTGCAACCTTTGAAAATCCCGAAATGGAAGTGGGAAAGGATTACCATGGATTTTTGTGTCTGGTTTGCCTTTGTCACCATCGAAGAAGACATATGTTTGGGTGATTGTTGATCGCCTTACGAAGTGTTCACATTTCTTGCATGTGCATACTACATATACCTTGGATAAGCTGGCTGAGTTGTACATTGCTGAAATTGTGCGGTTGCACGGTGTGCCGAAGTTTATTGTGTTGGATAGAGATCCGAGGTTCACGTCGAGGTTTTGGGAATGTTTGCATCAAGCCTTGGGTACACGGTCGAATTTCAGTACTTCTTATAATCCTCAGACGGATGGATATTCGGAGCGTGTTATCTAGGTGTTTGAGGACATGTTGAGATGCTGCGTTATCGACTTCCAAGGTTCTTGGGAGAAGCACGTGCCTTTGGTTGAGTTTGCTTACAACAATAGTTACCAGGCAAGCGTTCAAATGGCTCTATACGATGCATTGTATGGGAGGAAGTGCAGAACGCCTCTTTGATGGGTAGAAGCTGGGAAAAAGTTGATTTCGATGCCGACTATGTTGAAAGGAACCACCGAGAAGGTGAAGCTTATTTGTGAGCGCATGAAGGCAGCATTGGATCGGCAAAAGTCTGACGCGGACCTGAAGCGTAAGGAGATTGAGTTCACGGTTGGCAAACATGTGTTCTTGAAAGTATCGCCTTGGAAGAAGTTATTGAGATTTGGGCGTAAGGGTAAGCTTAGCCCGAGGTTTATTGGGCCATATGAGGTTGTGGAGTGTATTGGTCCCATGGCATATTGGTTGAGGTTGCCTCCCGAGTTGGAAAGGATTCAGGATGCGTTTCATGTTTCGATGTTGCAGAGGTATAGATCGAATCCCTCCCATGTGATGTCTGTTGAGGAGATAGAGTTGAATCTGTATTTGTCTTATGACGAGGAGCTGGTGAGGATCCTTGACTCGAGTAGCAAAGTTCTTCTTGGCAAGACGATAGAGCTTGTGAAAGTGTTGTGGCGACACTGAGGAGTTGAGGAGGCCACGTGGGAAAGCAAGGCAGACACATTGAAGCAGTTTCCACATCTTTTTCCTTTAGGTAAAAATTTTGAGGACAAAATTTCCTAACTAGGGGAGAGTTGTAACGCCCTGGTTTTGGGCCTAGATGTTTTAGACATCGGATCGGGCCGGTCGGAAACGATTCAAATCGTATTAGGTGGTTCAGGGAAATCAAGGTTCGAGATAGGATAAAAATATGACAAAATTGCTAAAATCTTCTAAAATCATGTTTAAGAGGTTGGTCAAATCAATTTTACAAAATGAGTTTTGGAAGAGGTACTTTTTTGGAAGTGACCAAAATGTAAAGTTTTTAAAATTGTGGAAAAATGCAAATTTCAAAAGTGGAGTCAAAATCTTAGAATCTTTAGGGAGCTTTTGTGCAATTACACCTTTTCTTTAATTTGACATGTGTTTTAAATGAGTTTTAAAATAATGGATTAAAAAGAGATTTTATTTTAATTATTAAAATAGTAAAATTGGGAGGTTTCATTTTACGTAACTAACTTCTCAACCCTCATTTCAGCCAAACACATTTCCAAAACCTTTTTCTCCAGATTTCTTTTCTCCAAAACACTCTCTCTTTGATTTCTCATCCCTCTCCAAGAATTCTCTTCAATTTCTTCAAGATTTGTGAAGCAAAAACTTGTCGAACATTAAGGAAGGCAAGGATTGGATGTAAATTCCGTTCTCAACCTCTAATCTAGGTTCTTTATTGAAATTCCCAAGATTATTGTCTCCTAATTGTTGTTTTTAACTGAGTTTTAAGTATAGTTTTGATTTAATATCAAGATCTTGCAAAATAAAGGTTTAAATCTTGATTTTTGAAGTGTTGTTGATGAGCTCTGTTTTAGATTGATTCTAATTGAGTTTTGAGATGAATATCATGTTGAAAAAGTGTTTTAATAATGTTGATCCCGAAATCCTTGAGATCCTTGAGTTTTATGATAGTTTTAGTTTAGTTTTTGAAGAGTTTTGAAGGTGATCTGTTTGCTGGAGGTATAAGGAAGGGTTTAGGTTGTTTTTAGCTCAAGTGTAAGTAAATCAAAAGTCTCTCTCGGATTTTGCTATGTTTTGGTTTGAAATGCACTTGATTTAAGTGTGGTTTGATTACTGTTTTAAAGCATGTTTTGAGCAATGATGTTGCTGGTTTTAAATGCCATTTTGTTAAGGATGCACGTGGTAAGTGATCCTTGGGTTCATATGATTTAGGCATTTGGTTTTAAGCATGTTAATGCTTGTGAAAGTGGCATTGTGATTTATGCTTGTAAAATAGTGAAATGGTGTTGGTAAATGATTATATTGGCAAGTGATGGTAAATGATTTTGGTTACTTTAATCGGATATAGTTAGCCGGCTATAGGATTGGGTGTACCGTGAATAAATTCTCCTTGGATGTCGAGGGGTTGTGATTGTGCCGTAAACTCCATCCAAGTACCCTAACGATTGATGCTAAGATCACAACGGTGGATGGTTTAATCCCGTGTGTGAATCTTGTGGTTTGTGTGTAACACCCCAATTATGGGCTTGGAAGTTTAGGGTCTGAACCGAACCGGTATAATTTTCGGTTCGAATATAAAAGGTGGTTTTAGGGAAAGCCTAGTTCGGGATGCATTCAAATATGGAAAAATATCTAAAAATCCTCTTTTAATATATATAAGAGAGTGGTGAAATCAATTTTACAAAATGTGGTTTGGAAATATGACATTTCGAGTTAGTGACTAAAATGTAATTTTTGAAAAGTTCGTGACTGTTTTAAAAGGATTGAAACTTTGAATCTTTAAGGAGCTAATTTACCCAAGGGAGGATTTCTCCAGATATTTCTTGATTTTTAAGACTCATTTAATGTTTAATTAATAAAAAGAAAAGAGGGAAAATGATATTTTAGTTTCATAACTAACTTTTGCCAAAATTTTCCCATTTCATTTTCTCTCAAAATTCCCTCAGCCAAACAAATTTCCACAGCAACTTTTCATTTGATTTTCACACCTAATGATGAGATTTCAATCCCCAAATGATTCCTAATCATTTCTACATCAAATCCTCTTCATTTGCTTATTGAATTTTCAAGGATTTTGGCTCTAAACAAGGAGAAATCCACATTTAGAGGTATGAACGTCCTTCTCCTCTAAATACTCAGTTCTTTACTGAAATTCCCAAGTTCTCAATCCTTAAATTGAGTTTTGTTAAAGGTTTTGATGTTGTGATCTTGATTTTGGCTTAAAATGCAAGATTTGGATATAATTTTGAAGAAATTCGTATTGGATGATTGGGCTCTATTTTGAGATGTCTTTTTGATGTATTTTGGATGTCTAAATGATGTGTAATTGAGGTTTAATCAATGCAATCCCGAATAGGTTGATTTTCCTAAGTTTTTTCTTGTGAAAATGGTGGTTTTTGGGGTGATTTTGATGTTCTGCTATAGCTGGAGGTATAAGGATGTGATTAGGTTCTTATTGAATGTTAATTGATGTCTATGAATGTTTAGAAGTGATGGATCTTGGCTGGGTAGTGTTGTGAAAATAGTCACCATACATGAGCTTAGTCTTTCTCTTGGATTCTTGACCTCCTTGCTGCCCTTAAAGCACTTCAATTATCTGCATTATTGGTTCAAGAAAGAGAGCGTAAGCACATATGCTTAGTGAGAAATGCTCTAATGAAACAACACAATAATGCACTTTGTAAAACACCTTTCAAAGGCCTTTAAATCCATAAACATCATTTCTCATGCAACAATGCATACAAAAACAAGAATCTCATGCTTCATTACATCAACATGTCATATTGGCTTTCAAGTGATAATCCATAACCATTTTTCAACTCAAAACACAATCGGATACGCGGATTACAAGCGTTGTCCCATACGCTTCATACACACTACCAAACACTCAAGGTGGAGTTTACTAGTACAATCACAACCCCTCAACACCCGTGATGGGATCTACGGTACAATTACAACCCCTCCACATCACTCATTGGTAGTTGTATAACATCACTAACGAGAACACGGGACACACAACACAAGATCCTCACATGGCATTTTAACCACCATTATGATCTTAGACATCTCGTTAGTGTACTTGGATGGAGTTTACGGTACCATTACAACCCCTCAACATCTAAGGCGACTTTATTCACGGTGCACCCAATCCTATAGCCGGCTAACTATATTCGATTCAAGTACTTTTAAACCAACACATCACTTGCCAATATACATCATTTACCATCATCAATCCACTGTTTTAAAGCATTAAACAAAGCCATTAAATAATCATGCATCACTATACATCAAACCACGTTTATCAATGTCAAATCAAGGATCTCTTACCTTGAGCATCGTTCAACACATGGCTTTCAAAACCAGCATTAAACATGCTAAAATATGCTTTCAAAACAGAATTTTAAACATGCAAATTAAACATATTGCATCCAACCATCTCATGGTTCAACAAAGAGAGAGTTTCTCCGAAAACTTACTCTTGAGCTTAGCTAAGTTGTTTAGACTTAAACTAAGCTCCCATAACCTTCAAACATTGGTTTCAAAGCTAAAAACCAAACTTCACTCACCAATTCTATTTCGCAAGCTTGCCGAAACGCCGATCAAGCCTCCGGATCAACACCACAAGGATCCGAAGATGTCTCCCCTGTTTTAAACACATCAAAGCAGAGGATTAATGCATCATCATGCATTAAAATCTTCAGCCATTACACCTAAACTCGCTGCTCTCACCAAAACTCACATTTCGGCTACCAAACACAACCGAAAACACATCCAAACACTTCCACAACATTTAGTTTTTGGTATTTGGCAATGGGAACCTAGATGGTGTTTTTGGGAGATGCTTTGGACTCCCTAAGTTTGGTTTGATGCTTATGATGTTTGGAACATGTAAATGGCCATTTGGTATTTGTTTTGAAGATTTGATGATTGCTTGATTTCCAATAATAGGATGCATGCCTATAGATTTGTGGTTTTTCCTAATTGATGCCATGATTGAGTTTTGATGATGCAAATATGTTCTTTTAATCTATGATGACTTGTTGGCATGATTAGGGGGTCATAGGAATGTGTTTGTTGGGTCAAAAGTGTGATAAACCAGAAAAATTCTGCATTTCTGGGCAGCCCGTATCGGAACGGGTGCTACAGTTTTGGAACAGGGGCCTGAAATGGCCTTGGCGTTTCGAAACGGGTAGAGCCGTTCCGAAACATTTTTGCTACTACCAAGCCCTGTTTCGGAATAGGTTGCGAAACGGTCCCGCGTTTTGGAACGGTCCTCCTCCGTTTCGGAACACTTGACCGTTGGGCACTGAATCTTATGGTTATATGTTTTGAAATCTTCACGTTTTAGTCCTGAACATCGTTTATGCAATTGCTTGAGTTTGGGATGTTCGTTTGAGATGAAATTTGGCAGAGAAGCATGTAACATGACTAATTTCATATTGGTAACTTAAATTGGTAAAGTCCTCTTAATTTCCAGAATTTACATTTTGGTCCCTAAATTCGTATGTTGTGCAATTGAGTCCCTTATTGCTTTCCGATTGCTGTGATTTTTGAGTATGCTTACCTCAAGAGTACGCCTAGGGTTAATATGCATCTAGACAAGTTTAAAAAGAAAAAAAAGGGTCGTTAATCAAGGTTGACTTTTGGGTTGACTTTGGTTTTCCCCGTGTAATCTTCGTAGTTCGGGTCAACCGTCTAGGCCGGGCTAAGGGGGTTACATTTGGTGGTATCAGAGCCGAGTTCTCGAGTAATTGGGAATGGTTATGTGGGTGATATATGTATGATTGCATTGTATGCTTTTTGAGTGAAGGTATGATGTGTGAATTGTAAGTATGTTGCAATTGTGATGTATGTTGTGGTGAAGCATGTTAGAGGGACCCATTGCCATACCAAAACTAACGAAATGATTTGTTTTATTTGAAAGTGAGCTTGAGTACTTGGATTTCTTACCTTGCTGAGCCTGATTATGTTTATTGCATTTGTGTTAGTGCATTGTTTAGTGAATGGGACCTCGTAGAGAGACGAGGATTAATACGCGAGCTATGGCTCAAAATGAGAATGAAGGGAATGCGGATGTTGAGTGTGTAAAAGTTCTATCATTTACACCCTTTTAAACCCATATTTCTGCTGCATTCAAGCATCATTGCATTGCATTTAGGTTAGTTTTCAATAAAACATCACAATTATATAAAAGGCACGGATTCTACTGAAAGATGGTTATTTTTGCAGGTATCTGTCATAGTAGATGTCGAAGGCAGGCGCAGGGCAGATAAGCAGGAGAGCTGAACTGGACAAGCAGCTGAAGAAGACGAACCTGTCATGGACCTGTCGTGACAGCATGGTGACAGCAGATTCATGAAGAGGAAAAAGTAAAGTGGACCTCGATAGATAGAGAAAAATCTGCTCGTCTGTCGTGTGGAAGCCGAATATTTTTCCAAGCCCCGGATCAAGAGATATGTCAAGCCAAAGCTCAAAGGAGAGGAAATCCCTAAAAGCAAGGATGCGGCTGGAAAGTAGGAGACTTTAGAGATTTAGTCTTTATTAGAATCTTACTTTTAATTAAAGTTGTAATCCTTGTTACCTTAGATAACTTGAGCCCAAAGCTTATATAAAGGGCATAGATTAAACCTAGGGTATAGCCGACTACCCCATAACCAAAACCAAAACCCTGCCGTTTACCTGTCACCGATATGTTCTAAATTCCCCCTAGGGCTACGGGTTGTTTTGTAAAGTAGTTGCAAGGGTTGCTTTGTTTTAGGATTTTTCAAGTTCAATAAAATAAACTTCAAGTTCTTTTATCTTGGTTTTAATATCTTGCAAGAGCATCGGGAGAGCATTGTGAGGTTATCTATTTACTTAGCATCGGGAGAGTTAAGTATACGAAAGAGGTAAAAGCGCGTTCTCTAGTTTATAGTTGAACCATCTCGTGCTTAGGGATAAGGCGAGGTTAAGTGGCTAAGGAAGAATTCATACACATCGGTGTTCATCCTTCGATTCACGCCGGGAGGTATCATCAAAGACGTGATCATCGACAGACTTGTGCCTAGGAATAGGGAAAGGAAGATCTGGGATTCTTGTCAAGCTTGAAGTACGGAGTTAGTGTTCGCTGCCGCGACAGCTAACGGACAGACGCCGCGACAGGTGCTGTCGGCGACGGGTGCGACGACAGAACTGGAGATCCTAAGCAATTCAATACCTGCACTACCGAGCAACTCAATACCAGCCCATTCTCTCCATCTTGATATCTCAAATCCTTTTAAATACGTTTTTATTTTATTATTCTCGTGATAACTCTTAATTATTTCTTTTACTTCGTGCAGTGAAACAAGGTGAAGTCATTAGCCCAATCCCTGTGGAGACGATATCCGATACTTCGTATCACTTTACTACTTGCGTCGTGTATACTTGCACTACAATTGCGATAGACTATTTTACACGCAACAAGTTTTTGGCGCCGTTGCCGGGGATTGGCAACATAACTACACCTTCTTTTCCTTGCACTTTTTGTTTTTATTTTCGTTTTTGTTTTTGTTTTTATTTTTACTTTTCTTTAATTTTTCTTTTGCATTTTAAACTCTTGCTTTTCACAAGGTTTTCCTGTTTATGCGCAGATCGAAAAGAGGTGAAGATCCTGAGTATAAATTAGATCCGGAGATTGAACGTTCCTTTAATCTCAAGAAACAGATTCGCCACCTCTTAGACCGAAACGAATACCTTGAAGAACAGCTAGAGCAGATGGCCCGTAATCAGCCTGCCGGAGAAGAAATCCCGCCTGTCGGTGACCCGCCCGCGGCAGGTGGACGACGGTCATGTCGTGACTACATGCTGAACGATCATGTAGAGCTGGAGACCACGCTGCCGGATATTGACGTTGACAACTTCGAGCTTAAACCTGTCATGTTTAGTATGATCAACAATGCCGGGCAGTTTGGTGGTTCTGCGACAGAAGATGCCAGGGAGCATCTCAAAACGTTCCAGGAGATCTGTGGTTCGTTTAGACTACCAGGAGTTAGTCCGGAGATACTGAGGCTTCGGTTATTCCCCCATTCATTGAGGGACAGAGCTAAAACTTGGTGGAATAAACTTACACCGGGTTCTATCATGACTTGGGCAGATTTAACTCGTGAATTTTTGTCTCGTTTTAATCCTTCACATTTAGCTGAGCGATTACGTAATGAAATTGCTACTTTTCAACAGGAAGATGACGAGCCAATGCACGAGGCCTGGGACAGATTCACAACTCTTCTACGAAACTGCCCAATGCATGGATTCCCCGTCTGGAATCAGGTAACTAAGTTTTATAATGCTGCTAACTTACAAACTCGCATTCGAATTGATTCTGCAGCAAATGGACTATTATTGGATAAAGATCCGGACGAGGCCCTGCAAGTTTTGAAACATCTGGCTAAGAATGAGGAGCAGTTTCCAACCGCTAGAAGAGGGGGTAAACGGGTACTTGCTGTCAAGGATTATGAGGCCGACAGCACTATGAAATCACAAGTAGCATTCCTCACTAAAGCCATGAAACACTTATTGAGTGAAGAGGAAGTACGAGGGTTTGCTGTCGAGGAAGTTTGTGCTACATGTGAGGGAAATCATAGTAGGGATGAGTGCCCTATAAATATAGAAGAAGGAAAATATGTTGGAAATTACAAGCCAAACTACAATTCCAACAATTACAACCCTAATTGGAGGAAAGACCCCAAATTTTCCTGGAGTAACCCTAACAATGCCCTAAATCCGCAAGCATATAATCAGAATCAGGGGGGTCCTAGATTGTTGACGCGACAGCAGCCGCAGCCGCAAAACCTGCCGCAGAACCTGCCGCCTCAGCAACAACAGCAGCCACCACCTGCCACGAGTAGTATATTGGAGCAGACTCTGGCCACCTTTATGTCTCAGACCGGCACGTATATGGATAACATCAATAAGTTTGTCAAGAAAACGAAAGACTTTATGGATGAAACTAAGATGAGAATGACAAACCATGAGGCCACCTTGAAATCTCTAGAGACACAAATGGGTCAGGTGTCGCAGCATATTAAGCCACGGCAGAATGGAGGATTCCCTAGCAATACTGAAAATGCTAGAACGCCCCCTCATGAGCAATGTAAGGCGATTACTACTAGGAGTGGGAAAAAGTTACCAGGGCTGGAAAAAGAAGCTGAAACAGAAAAGAAACCTGCCTTGGATAAGCCTGCCGAGGAAGCTGCCCCGACAGGTAATGAACACACTGCTGCCGATGAGCCTGTCACGACAGTAGAAGCGACAGAGGAGAAAAAAGATGAGTATCGACCTCAGATTCGCATGCAGTGGGAAGGACGCATTGCTGATTATCGTCCTCCACCACCTTTTCCGCAACGGATACAGCAAGCTAAGCATGAATCTCAACTTAAAAAGATTTATGATATTTTTAAACAGGTTCATACTAACATTCCGTTGTTAGATGCTGTTAGGGAAATGCCCGGTTATGCTAAATTTCTCAAGGATATCATGTCTAAAAAATCTAAACTTGGGGAATTTGAAACGGTAAGGATGCAAGAAGGGTGCATGAGTATTCTTCATCGACAACCACCCTAGAAAAAGAAGGATCCAGGGAGCTTCCTCATACCTTGCGTAATCGGAGATAAATTTGTGGGTAAGGCATTATGTGATCTTGGTGCTAGTGTTAATCTAATGCCCAAATCTGTTTTTCAGAAATTAGGTATTGGCAAGGCGCGGCCCACGACAGTTACCCTACAGCTAGCCGACCGCTCTTACGTTCACCCCGAGGGAAAAATTGAAGACATCTTGGTAAGAGTGGATAAACTTATTTTTCCTGCTGACTTTCTTATTTTAGATTGTGAGGCAGATGAGAACGCACCAGTCATCCTAGGGCGACCCTTCTTAGCCACGGGAAGATCATTGATTGATGTGGAGAAAGAAGAACTCACCATGCGCGTAAACGATCAAGAAATTAAGTTGAATGTTCTCCAAGCAATGAAACATGCTGATGTGGATGAAGAATGCAAGGCCATCATTGAGGTGACCTTTGATCAACCCTGCATCAGGTCGGGCTGCCGGGATATAAAATTTGGTCACTGCTGCGACAGCCATTTACAAGCCTGTCACGACAGCAACGACGACAGCACCGACGACAGCGACTCCTCTGAATCCGATTCATCTGATACTGAAGGTCATGAGGAGGTGGACTGGTTAGACCATCGCCCAGGTAAGTTATTCGAACCCTTGAATTACACTTCGGATAACCATTTAATCCAAAAGCCATCTACTGTTGAACCACCTGTCTTAGAACTTAAGCCCCTGCCAGGGCAGCTTAAATATGCTTATCTTGGTAGTGATAAAACACTGCCCGTAATCATCTCTGCTAAGCTGCCGCAGGAACAGGAACGACAGCTGATCGACTTGTTGAGGCAGCATAAAAGGGCGATAGGATGGACTATAGCAGACATTCAGGGCATTAGTCCGGCAATCTATATGCACAAAATCCTCCTAGAGAAAGATCATAAGCCGACTATTGATGCCCAACGGCGGTTAAACCTTGCAATGAAGGAGGTAGTACGTAAAGAAATAATTAAATGGTTAGATGCAGGTATTATTTACGCCATCTCCGATAGCAAATGGGTAAGCCCGGTGCAATGTGTTCTCAAGAAAGGAGGCATGACCGTGATAACCAACGAAAACAATAAGTTAATCCCAACCAGGACTGTGACCGGTTGGAGGGTTTGTATGGACTATCGGAAGCTTAACAAAGCTACCCGAAAAGACCACTTTCCTTTACCCTTTATTGATCAAATGCTTGATAGATTAGCGGGTAAACCTTACTATTGTTTTCTTGATGGTTACTCAGGTTATAACCAAATCGCTATTGCACCAGAGGATCAAGAGAAAACGACTTTCACCTGTCCCTACGGAACATACGCATTTAGGAGGATGCCGTTTGGACTCTGTAACGCACCTGCCACCTTCCAAAGGTGCATGATGGCAATATTCTCCGACATGGTAGAGGACTTCCTTGAGATCTTCATGGATGATTTTTCTGTCTTTGGAGACGATTTTGAGAGCTGCCTTGGCAACCTTCAAAAGGTACTTGAAAGATGTGAAAAAGCTAATCTTGTTCTTAATTGGGAAAAATGCCATTTTATGGTAGATGAAGGGATAGTTTTAGGCCATAAGATTAGCTGCCGTGGGATAGAAGTCGACAGGGCAAAGATTGAAGTCATAGAGAAGCTGCCGCCGCCAACCACAGTCAAGGGCATTAGGAGTTTCCTAGGGCATGCTGGTTTCTATAGGAGATTTATCGCAAATTTCTCAAAAATCACGAAGCCCTTATGTCATCTCTTAGAGCAGAACCGACCCTTTGACTTTAATGAAGAATGTACTGAAGCATTCAAGGTTCTGAAGGAAAAGTTAGTGACAGCCCCCATAGTACAGCCACCAGACTGGACACAACCGTTTGAGATCATGTGTGATGCCAGTGACTATGCTGTCGGGGCAGCACTTGGGCAGCGTAAGGACAGGCTATTTCATGTCATATATTATGCCAGCAAAACATTGAATGATGCCCAAGTAAACTATACCACCACAGAAAAGGAGCTGTTAGCTGTGGTGTTCTCCATCGACAAGTTTCGTTCTTATATACTTGGGACGAAAGTAATAGTGCACACCGACCATTCTGCCCTTAAGTACTTGTTCGCAAAAAAGGATGCAAAGCCTAGGTTGATAAGATGGATCTTGCTATTACAAGAGTTCGACCTTGAAATCAAAGACAAAAAGGGGACAAAAAATCAGGTGGCAGATCACTTGTCGAGGTTGGAGTTGGGACAGAGTCTACCTGTAGATGAGACACACATACTAGAGACCTTCCCCGATGAGCAGCTCTTTGCTGCCGCAAAAGCTGTCGCGACAGCCATGGCGGCAGGTAAGTCTTCTAACCTTCCCTGGTATGCTGATTTTGTTAATTTTATAGTTAGCGGAATATTACCTTCTGATCTTACTTATCAAGCCAGGAAGAGGTTTCAAAATGATGTTAAACATTATTATTGGGACGAACCTCTTCTTTTCAAAATGTGCGCAGATCAGGTTATAAGGAGATGTGTACCACAAGAAGAACAAGAAGACATTCTCCATCACTGTCATGCTTCACAATATGGAGGACACTTAGGAGGTAATAAAACTGCTGCCAAGGTGCTGCAGTCAGGCTTTTACTGGCCGACACTGTATAAGGACGCACAGGAATTTTACAAAAACTGTGACAGGTGCCAGCGGACAGGTAACATCTCAAGGAGAAACGAGATGCCACTGCAGAATATTTTAGAAGTCGAAATCTTCGACGTTTGGGGGATTGATTTTATGGGACCTTTTCCATCTTCATGTGGAAATCTTTACATCCTCCTCGCAGTAGATTATGTCTCCAAGTGGGTAGAAGCAATCGCAACTCAAAAGAATGATGCCAAAACGGTTCAAAAGTTTTTGCACAAAAACATCTTTTCTAGATTTGGCATCCCTAGAGCGATTATCAGTGATGAAGGGAGACATTTCGATAACAGGGTAATTGCTGCCGCCTTGAAGAAATATGGTGTCAAGCACAAGATAGCGACAGCATACCACCCACAGACCAATGGACAGGCTGAGATTTCCAACAGGGAAGTAAAGAACATTCTTGAAAAGATGGTTAAACCAACTAGGAAAGATTGGTCTCTACTTCTGAATGATGCATTATGGGCATACATGACAACTTTCAAAACTCCATTAGGCATGTCTCCATTTCGGTTAATATATGGGAAAACCTGCCACCTGCCTGTCGAGATAGAACACAAGGCATATTGGGCAATCAAGGCAGTAAACATGGACTTAGACAAGGCAGGCCAGAAAAGGCTGTTAGATTTAAATGAGATCGATGAAATACGGACGATGGCCTACAACAACGCAAGAATATACAAGGAGAAAACAAAGAAGTGGCATGACAAGAAGTTGCTGCCACGTCAGTTCTGCCCAGGGCAGCTTGTACTGTTGTTTAATTCTAGGTTGAAACTCTTCCCAGGAAAGCTCAAATCTAGATGGTCTGGCCCGTTCCAAGTGGTTGAAGTTTTTCCCCATGGTGCCATTACAATTCAATCATTAAAAGACGGGCACCAATTCAAAGTTAATGGACAACACCTCAAGCATTATCAGGGGACTGAAGCCCCAGGAATACAGGAAGTGGTTACCTTAGGTGATGCCCCACAAGGCATCCCTAATTTAACCTAGTTTTTATATTTATTTTATTTTATTAGCATTATTAGGAATTAGATTTATTTTAATAATGTTTTGTTTTTAATTTCAGTTTTTAGGAAATAAAGGAGTCAAGTGAGAAAGAAGAAGTGGCCCAAGACCACCGCCCATCCACCAGCTCAATAAAGCCCATTTATGATAACCTGTCGCTTCGGCTGCCGGCGCAGACGGATTTGACAGGCTGTCAATAGACGCACAGCAGAGGAAGAAGCGTGCGGCAGACGCTCAGCAGACGCATTAATGCACGTCAGACGCGTCAGACACGCAATATCCAATCTGCCGCCCCGTTATTCCCGCCTGCCGTTGCGGCATTAAATGGGCAGCTACTCGACCGCTATATAAACCCCTTCTCCCTTTCATTTTTCCTCACTTCTGATTTTTTTCTCTCTTGTATTCTCTTCTAGTTTATCTACTTTCTTTCTTTTTCAGCCCTTGCAACCAAAAATGTCTTCACAACAAACTCGTCAGAATGCTGCTGCCGCCTCTTCTTCAGCAGCAGCATCCCCGTTCGCCAACAAGGAACTATGGGAAGAACGGAGCTTCATCTATAACAGAGATGCCCCTCTTTTTGGACTCCGGCCGTTCATTATGAAGGCCATTACGGCACAACTTTGGGAAGACTTTGCCGAGCAGCCGGCAGAGCTTAACGACACTCTGGTCAGGGAATTCTATGAGGCGATCGAAAGTAAGACGGCGACATCTGTTGTCGTCCGAGGAGTGACAGTTCCCTTCACCGCCAGCAACATCAACCATGTATTCGGCCTCTTCTTTGGCCCCAATGACGATGCTCATCAACAGTTTTGGGACTCCCTCGACGCTGCCGGCCATGATGCTGTCATGAGGGAACTGACAGAGGAGGGCACGACCTGGAGCACCAGCAAGAAGAACCCCAACTCCGTCAACCGGGCGGAGCTGCTCCCAGAGGCAAAACTATGGAACGCTTTTATCAAAAAGCGTATCCTGCCCTCATCCCACCACACGACAGTCAACAGGCAGCGGCTGGCCCTCATCCACTCTATCATGCATGACAGGCCGATCAACGTGGGCAGGTACATGCCAGACAGCATTCTCGATTGTGCCTTCAGAACAGATTCACAACTATGCCTGCCCTTCACCATTACGGCCCTCTGCCGCTGCGCTGCCGTACCGGAGGACCCTTCAGACAAAATCAAGAAGGGCAACGGTTGGACCGACAGCAACATCTCCAGCCTCATGGAGATTATCGTCGTATCGCCCCTCAACGCCTTCGATCCAAACGCCCCACCTGCTGAGTCTGATGATGAACCTGCCACTGAACCTGCCCCAGAAGCTGCGACCAACACCGCTCCGGCAGATCAGAACGCCAACATCTTAGCTGTCATCTTGAGGATAGAGGAGCGCCAGATGGGTTTAATGACATTCATCCGCGACTTCTCCAATGCAACGGTAAACTTCATTACCAACACTTTGAATTTTTCGGATGTCATTTTCCCCACCTTCCCCGCCCATTACTTTAATATCCCCTCTCCCACTCCCACACCACCTGTCTCTCCCCACGGAGAATCTGCCTCCTCCACACCCTCTCCGTCAGCAGCCGGCAACCCACCGGCAGACACTTCTCCTCGAGGCACCAAGCGAGCTGCCACTGACGACAGCCCTCTTGTCCGGAGGAACTTGGACAGCGCCTTCACTCGGGTGAAAATAATCAAACATGTGGCCAACAAGAGGATGCTGTCCAAAGCCATTACGAGTAACAGCTGGGACAGCAGCAGCAGTTCTGATGTCCGACTAGTGGAGCCACCTGCCCTTCAACCTGCTGACGACCCTGTCCACCAACCGGAGGAAGAACCTGCACCTCAACAGGCTGATGAACCTGTTGACCAACCTGCCCAGGAACCTGCCCAGCCACCTCCCCAACGCAGACGCTACCATCAGATCCGCGTCAGCAGCAGCAGCGAGGACAGCGCATAAAATTTAAGTTTTTATTTCTTTTACTCCTCTTATTGCTGCCTGCCCTTATATATTTGTGATGTACTTTTATTTATCATGTTTTTCTTTCTTTGTTTTTATGTCATTTTGCATTGAGGGCAATGCAACCCTCGAGTTTGGGGGTGGCAACCCTCCATATTTAATGGAGTCTTTAGCACATCTTTTGTTTAATTGTTGTGTCTTATTAGTTTTTTATTTTCAAAAAAAAAAAAAAATCAGAAAAATCAGAAAATTTGAACTGTTGGCTTAAAACTGTGAAGTTAACTTACCTGTCATGACGGCTCTGTCGTGGCAGCATCTTTAGGACAGGTTAAGGAAAAGTTTAGAGCCTTTCTATAGTTCTGAAAACTTAAACACTTTTGTGACTGTTATAATGCTTAGACTTCTTTTAGCCAAACTAGAATAGGAAGCTTAGAACTTGGATAGCCCCTAGAGGTGCCTAACACTGGCTCTAGGAAAGAAGTTTAGCAAAAGAAAATCAAAAACCTAGAGGTGCCCGAAACCGGCTCTAGGAAGCTAACTAGAGGTGCCCAAAACTGGCTCTAGAAAATCTTAGCTTGAAAATAGAAGAAAAAGCATGAAAATGTGCCTTCTAAAAGAAAGTAAACTTTGGCATAAAATTCAAGTTAAGGAGTTGAATATTCTAGTGAAACTAAGAGAGTCTTAGCTTATAACTGTTCACAAGCATGCACACACTGCACGAGAGCTATAGGGAGATTCCGGACAGATCCTAACCCTTCCGACAGGTTGCTGCCGCCATAGAGAATGAGCGACAGGTAAGGGACAGTTCACTGCTTGAAGGCCAACACAAAAATTTTCAGTTTTCTTTTAAGTCTTCATTGCTTGAGGGCAAGCAAAAACTTGAGTTTGGGGGTGTGTTGAGTGTGTAAAAGTTCTATCATTTACACCCTTTTAAACCCATATTTCTGCTGCATTCAAGCATCATTGCATTGCATTTAGGTTAGTTTTCAATAAAACATCACAATTATATAAAAGGCACAGATTCTACTGAAAGATGGTTATTTTTGCAGGTATCTGTCATAGTAGATGTCGAAGGCAGGCGCAGGGCAGATAAGCAGGAGAGCTGAACTGGACAAGCAGCTGAAGAAGACGAACCTGTCATGGACCTGTCGTGACAGCATGGTGACAGCAGATTCATGAAGAGGAAAAAGTAAAGTGGACCTCGATAGATAGAGAAAAATCTGCTCGTCTGTCGTGTGGAAGCCGAATATTTTTCCAAGCCCCGGATCAAGAGATATGTCAAGCCAAAGCTCAAAGGAGAGGAAATCCCTAAAAGCAAGGATGCGGCTGGAAAGTAGGAGACTTTAGAGATTTAGTCTTTATTAGAATCTTACTTTTAATTAAAGTTGTAATCCTTGTTACCTTAGATAACTTGAGCCCAAAGCTTATATAAAGGGCATAGATTAAACCTAGGGTATAGCCGACTACCCCATAACCAAAACCAAAACCCTGCCGTTTACCTGTCACCGATATGTTCTAAATTCCCCCTAGGGCTACGGGTTGTTTTGTAAAGTAGTTGCAAGGGCTGTTGTAACCCCCTTAACCCGGTCTAGACGGTTGACCCGAATTAAGAAAGTCACACGGGGAAAACCAAAGTCAACCCGAAAGTCAACCTTGATTAACGACCCTTTTTTTTAATCTTTTCTAGATGCACATTAACCTTAATTGTGATCATGCAAACAACATATCAAAAGATCACAAACATCAGAGATCAAACAGGGACCCAATTGAACAAATTGCAACTTTAAGGACCAAATTGTAAATTCTGATAAATTAAGGGACTTATCCCAAATAAAAGTTACCATCTTGAAATTAGTCAGGTTTCATGCTTCTCTGTGAAATTTCAGCTCAAAAGGACATCCACAGCTCATGCAATTGATCATACAAGATTCAGGACCAAAACGTAAACAATTCAAAACATATAACTACCATGTCAGCCCCCTAACGGTCGACCGTTCCGAAACAGGCTAGCCCTGTTCCGAAACACGGGCCGTTCCGAAACGGGTTCCGGAACATGGCCTCGGCAGAGGCTAAACCGTTTCGAAACGGTGCATACCGTTTCGGACGCCTGGGTTCATGCAAGGTACCCGTTCCGAAACGGTACACCCCTGTTCCGAAACGCCTGCACGAAAATCAGCAAACAAGCATACTAGATCATGCAATTGACCACTCAAACATGTTCCAAACATCACCAAACTTTACCAGCATGCAATTAAACATATTTAAGACATAAGAGCATCATCAATTCAACAAATTAACATCACATGCAAAAAGCCCCAATCCAATGGTCATGCTTCCAACACAAGCTATCTACTCAAGCATCAACTTGCAAAACAAGCATATATGGTTCAATCCAAAAACCAGCAACAACATTAACATTCAACATACTTAGGGAGTCTTAAACACCTCCCAAAACACATATACATATTGGTCCCCCATTGCCAAAACATACAAAAGCTAAAACACTTATAAAACCTTCATACATTGAGCTTTACTTGTACTTGTTTGCTTGCCTCCTCTTGCTGCCCTCAATGCACTCTAATGCTCTGCATTATTGAATCAAGAAACGAGAGAGCGTAAGCCAAAGCTTAGTGAGGAGTGCTCTTTAAAAACCATTCAATAATGCATTTAAAACCATTTGTAAATCATGCTTGTAAACAACCTTTACACATGCTCAAAGCATACTTTAAATCAAGCAATATCATGCTTCCACATTTCATTTAAACAAGCATCTCATGCTTCAACATAAACATTAAATCATGCATCTCATGCATCTCAATGTACTATACATGTCATATTGGCTCAAGTGATACATTTCATTTATGAAATCAAGTTCAATAACTTTCCCCAAGGACTTTTAAACACCTTGGCCCCAAGGACTTTTAAACACCTTGGCCATGGACTTTTAAACACAATGAATGAGGACCACACAAGGACTTTTAACCACCTTTGTGTCCGTAGCTTGAATTACCCCAAGGACTTTTAAACACCTTGGCCCCAAGGACTTTTAAACACCTTGGCCCCATGGACTTTTAAACACCATGGAAAGGAGCACCTAAGGACTTTTAACCACCTTAGTGTCCGCAACAAGATTCATCCAAGGACTTTTAACCACCTTGATGATCTTAGGTAACAAGGCTCACTCAAGGACTTTTAACCACCTTAGTGACCTTCACTTTTACAAACCATCACTTGCCAATATACACTTTATACATCATATAATCCACTGTTTTAAAGCATTATACCAAGCCATTTCATCATGCATCTCAAAGCATTAAATCATCATTTAAACAATGCATAAAAACAAGGTACTCCTACCTAGAGTTACCTTCAACACATGGCTTTAAACATCAGCATAAATCATGCTAAAACATCAGCAATTAACATGCTAAAACATGCTTTCCAAAACAGTAGCAAATCATGAAAAATCATCATTTCACATTTCATCAAAACATGGCCACCACTTAAAGAGAGTAATCCGAAAACTTACACTTGAGCTTAGCAAAGTTGTTTAGACTTAAACTAAGCTCCCAAAACCTTCAACCCTTGGTTTAAAAGCTGAAAATCCATTTTTCACTCACCGATTACCACTTCGCTTCAAGCCAAAGCACCAAAACAAGCCTCCGGATCAACAACTCATGGATCCAAGGATGCCTCCCCTGTTTCAACACATTAAAGCAGAGGATTAATGCATCATCATGCATTAATTGCTTCAATGAAAGCATCTAAACTCGCTGCTCTCACTAAACCTCCATTTTCGGCCACCAAACACAACCGAAAATGCATCCGAAACACTTCTAAACAAAGCCCAGCCACAAACCAGCAAAACCTCACTTCCATCAACATCAAAACACATCTAAAAACAACCTATAAGCATCCTTATACCTCCAGCAACATCAGATCCACAAGATCACCACAAAAGCTACCTTAAAACACAAGCTAAACTTAGGAAATCCAACCTATCCGGGATTGCATCAATCAAAACTCATTTCCACATCAATTTAATGATCATTTAACATCAAAAACACTTCTCAAAACACAGATTTAACAGATCAAACGAAAATCAAGTGAAATCATCAATATCTTGCATAATTAGCCAAGATCCACAAATCAACCTTAAAACTTTTAATCAAACATCAATTTAGGATTGAAAACTTTAGGAATTTCATTAAAGAACTTGAAGTTCAGAGGAGAAGGACGTTCTTACCTCCAAACTTGAGTTTCTCCTCTTTTTGGAATAGAAAAGCTTGATGAAACTTGAAGCAATTGATGAGGTTTTGAAGACACAATGATTTGCAATCAATTGAGAGTTGAAAGAAGGTTTTTAGGTGATGAAAATCAGACTTAGATCTCTGGAAATGAGTGTTTGGGTTGAGAGAAAAGATAGAGGGACAATAGGTAGTTAAAAGAGAAAATGGCCAAAATAGATTTTTCCCTCCTTTTGATTCTTTTAAAATCAGAATTATGGGTTAAAATATCTTAGAAAAATCTGGAGAAACTCCCTTTGGGTAAATAGCTCCTTAAAGATTCAAAGTTTCAACCCTTTATAAAATAGCCACCAAACTTTCAAAAATTACATTTTGGTCACTAGTCAAAATGTCACACTTCCGAAACTCATTTTCCAAAATTGATTTCACAGTTCACTTAATTATAATAAAAGATGATTTTAGAACATTTTTCCATAATTTCTATGCAACCCGAACTAGGCTTTCCTAATTTAACCTCTTACGATTCGAACAGCACTTTGACCAACCGGTCAACGCCCAAGACTTCCAAGCCCAAAACCGGGGCGTTACAACTCTCCCCCCCTTAAGAAATTTCGTCCTCGAAATTTACCTGAAGGAAAGAGATAAGGAAACTGCTTCAGCATATCTTCCTTCCGCTCCCACGTGGCTTCCTCAACACCGCGATGCTTCCACAGCACCTTCACCAACTCAATGGTCTTGCCACGAAGAACTTTGCTATCCGAATCCAGAACCTTCACCGGTTCCTCATCATAGGTCAAGTCCGGATTCAATTCCACTTCCTCCACAGGCAACACATGCGAAGGATCAGATCTATACCTCCGGAGCATAGAAACATGGAACACATCATGAATCTTTTCCAGCTCCTGAGGTAACCTCAACCGATACGCAACAGGACCCACACGCTCAACAACCTCATACGGTCCAATGTATCTAGGGCTCAGCTTACCCTTCCGCCCAAACCTCATCACCTTCTTCCAAGGCGAAACCTTCAAGAACACGCGATCACCCACCGCAAACTCTATCTCCTTACGCTTCAAATCCGCGTAAGACTTCTGCCGATCAGAAGCAGCCTTCAACCGCTCACATATGAGCTTCACCTTCTCGGTGGTACCTTTCAACAAGGCAGGCATCGAAACCAACTTTTGACCAGTTTCAGCCCAACACAGAGGAGTCCTACACTTCCTCCCATACAGAGCCTCATAAGGTGCCATCTGTATACTTGCCTGAAAACTGTTGTTGTAGGCGAACTCAACCAAAGGCAGATGCTTCTCCCAAGAACCTTGGAACTCTATCACACAGCATCTCAACATATCCTCCAAAATCTGAATAACCCGCTCAGACTGGCCATCCGACTGAGGATGATAGGATGTACTGAAATGCAACCTTGTACCCAGAGCTTGATGCAAACACTGCCAAAAACGCGATGTGAACCTCGGATCCCTATCCGACACGATCGACTTAGGCACACCATGCAACCTCACAACCTCAGCAATGTACAGCTCTGCCAACTTATCCAAAGAGAACGTAGTATGCACAGGCAAGAAATGTGCACACTTCGTCAGGCGATCCACAATCACCCAAACAGAATTCTTCTTTGACGGAGACAAAGGCAAACCAGATACAAAATCCATGGTAACCCTCTCCCACTTCCATTCAGGAATTTTCAACGGTTGCAACAAACCAGAAGGAACCTGATGTTCAGCCTTAACGCGCTGACACACCAAACACTTGCTTACGAACTCAGCCACATCCTTCTTCAGACCTACCCAATAGTACTCATCACGAAGATCGCGATACATCTTTGTACTACCAGGATGCATAGCAAAAGGACTACTATGACCTTCAGCTAGAATAGCACGCCTCAACTCAGCATCAGTAGGCACTACTATCCGACTACCAAAACACAACACTCCATCCTCATTAAAACAGAAATCCGAAGGCCTACCCTCCGCGATATCCTGAACATGAGACACCAAGGAATCATCCAACAACTGCTTATCCTTGATCAACTGAACCAACGATGGTTTCACTTGCAACTCAGCAACAAGACCACCATCCTGCGATATGCTCAAGCTAGCAAACATAGCTCTCAGCTCAACAACTACCTTTCTACTCAAGGCATCCGCAACAACATTGGCCTTTCCAGGATGATACTCAATCGTCAGATCATAATCCTTGAGCAACTCCAACCAACGCCGCTGCCTAAGATTCAACTCCTTCTGAGACATCAGATACCTCAAACTCTTGTGATCCGTGTACACCGTACACTTCTCACCATATAGATAATGCCTCCAGATCTTCAGAGCAAAGACCACTGCAGCCAGCTCAATATCATGCGTAGGATAATTGCGCTCATGCACCTTCAACTGCCGCGACGCATAAGCCACAACCTTACCCTCTTGCATCAGCACACACCCCAAACCAACATAGGATGCATCACTGTAGACTACAAACTCTTTCCCTGATTCAGGCTGAATCAAGATAGGAGCTTGAGTCAAAGCCATCTTCAGCTTCTCAAAAGCTTGCTGCCTCGCTTCTGTCCACTCATACTTAACATCTTTCTGCAGCAACTTCGTCAAAGGAGCAGCAATCTTGGAAAAACCATCCACAAACCTTCGGTAGTATCCTGCCAAACCAAGGAAACTACGAACCTCCTGAACAGACTTAGGAACTTTCCAATTCATCACTGCTTCAATCTTCTGAGGATCAACACGAATCCCCTCAGCTGAGACCACATGCCCAAGAAAAACCACCTCTCTAAGCCAGAACTCACACTTGCTCAACTTAGCATAAAGCTGATTCTCCAACAAAGCTTGCAACACAATCCTCAAATGCTCTTCGTGCTCTTCCTCGGTACGCGAGTACACAAGGATATCATCAATGAACACCACAACAAACTTGTCCAGGTATTCATGAAAAACACGATTCATCATGTCCATGAAAGCAGCAGGAGCATTTGTCAAACCAAACGGCATCACAAGGAACTCATAATGCCCATACCTTGTCCTGAAAGCAGTCTTAGGCACATCCACATCCTTCACCTTCAATTGATAATACCCTGACCTCAAGTCAATCTTAGAGAACACAGCAGCTCCCCGAAATTGATCAAAGAGATCATCAATCCTCGGCAAAGGATACCGATTCTTGATAGTCAACTTGTTCAGCTGACGGTAATCAATGCACATCCTCATCGTGCCATCTTTCTTCTTCACAAACAAAACAGGAGCACCCCAAGGCGAAACACTCGGCCAGATGAAACCACAATCAAGCAACTCTTGCAACTGCGTCTTCAGCTCCTTCAGCTCCTTAGGTGCCATTCTATAGGGAGTAATGGACACAGAAGTGGTATTCTCATACAGCTCAATACCAAACTCCACCTCGCGATTAGGAGGTAAACCAGGCAACTCCTCAAGAAAAACATCAGGAAACTCCTTCACAACCCTGATATCCTGCACCCTCAGCTCCTTCGAACTAGGATTCATCACAAAAGCCAGAAAAGCTTCACAACCTTGCCTCAGCATCCTGCTCGCCTCCAAGGTAGAAACAACATTGGCAAGAAACTTCACATTCTCACCAACCACCACCACTTCATAATCATCCGCAAGCCTAAGCGAAACCCGCTTATTCTCACAATCCACCACAGCACGATGCTCAGCCAGCCAATCCATACCAAGGATCACATCAAAACCATAAAAGGGCAACTCCATAAGATCAACATGGAAGACATGCTCTTGAACAACCAAAGGACACCTTCTATAAAGCTTACGAGTCACAACAGTTTCACCAAAAGAACTAGTGACTCTAACACCAACATCCAAAGACTCAACAGGCAAACCAAGCAACTCAGCATGCTCACGAAGAATGTATGAATGCGTAGATCCAGAATCAATCAAAGAAAGCAATGACAAGGATTGCAGAGTAAAGGTACTTGCAATCACATCAGCATCATTCCTTCCCTCGCGCTGAGCATACACCCTCGCTTGGCCTCCACCCTCAGGTTGAATAGCCACAACATGAGCTACACCTCGACCACCTTCCTCTCGCCTCTGAAAATTACTACGGCCGCGCCCACGACCTCTCTGCGGTGCTGCAACAGGAGCACGCTCTTGACCACCAGCCATCCTCGGACAATCACGTCTCAAATGATCAGCGGAACCACAGTTCCAGCACTCATAACCAGCTGCCATCACAGGAGCTTGCACCTCCCTCCCAGCACGAGGACAGTCACGCCTCAAGTGACCACGGGAACCACAAATCCAACAAGCACTAGGGTCAGCTCTAGCATTGCCACCCCTAGCAGGTGCACCTCCACCTCTCTTAGACGAGGACTGAAACCTCTGATCACGCCCTCTCTTGTTCCGACCACCGGAACTATACTCAGCAGCTCTTTTCCCAGAACTAACTCCAGCACCCTTAGCAGACAAACTCAGATTCATCTCAATGTCCTTGGATCGACTAACCAGCACATCGAAATCATTGTACTCCGCAGCCAACATATAGGTCTTAACTTTCGTCACCAAGCCATAACGGAACCTTTCGCACCTCTCGCGCTCATCAGGTATCAGCTCCGGTGCATACTGGCTAAGACGTACGAACTGTACCTCATACTCAGCCACACTCATGCTCCCTTGAGTCAGAGACATGAATTCACGCTTCTTCTCGTCCAGATATCTAACTCCCAGATATCTCCTCTTGAACGCATGCTGAAAGAACGTCCAAGTAACATCAGCATCAGCCATCCCAGAGATTGTGGTCGTCCACCACGTATAAGCATCACCTTGCAGCAGTGACACCACACATCCCAGCTTCTGCACATTAGTGCAACTCATCTGTCCCAAGACACGCTTGGTACTCTCCAACCATGCTTCAGACCTCTCAGCCGACATACCCCTAAACTCAGTCCCACCAAGACTGCGCAAACGTTCCAAGGGTAGTCTAGCACCAGCATCTCCTTGATGCCCAGCTCCTTGAGCTCCAGCTACTGCTGCTCGAAACGCACTCACAATAGCTTGTACCAACACAGACATGTCAGGCATCGCTTGCCCCTGACCAACCTCAGGCCCTGCAGCTCCAGCACCAGCTGCCTCAGCTCCAGCTCTTTCCCTCTCCGCACCACCACCACCAGGTGGAGGAGGAGGTATCACAACACTACCAGTGTGCTCATCATTCACATTCCCCTCCGGGGTCGTAGCTCTCGCGCTACTCCGTAACTCTCTACGTGGTGCCATACTATTACCATGCATAACAATACAAAATAAAACAAGTCAGGACCAGCAAGGTAAGCAAATTCCAAGTATTCAAGCTCAATTTCCTTCAAAAACAACATTATCTCTTTAGCTTTTGTTTGGCAATGGGTACCCTCATCATGCATCATCACAACATGCATCACATACACAACATCATCACAAATCACTGAACATGCTTTCACTCAACAAGCATACAAACCAACCCATGCTTCAATCATGCATACACACATTCCCAATTACTTGAGAACTCAGCTCTGATACCACCAAATGTAACCCCCTTAACCCGGTCTAGACGGTTGACCCGAATTAAGAAAGTCACACGGGGAAAACCAAAGTCAACCCGAAAGTCAACCTTGATTAACGACCCCTTTTTTTTTAATCTTTTCTAGATGCACATTAACCTTAATTGTGATCATGCAAACAACATATCAAAAGATCACAAACATCAGAGATCAAACAGGGACCCAATTGAACAAATTGCAACTTTAGGGACCAAATTGTAAATTCTGATAAATTAAGGGACTTATCCCAAATAAAAGTTACCATCTTGAAATTAGTCAGGTTTCATGCTTCTCTGTGAAATTTCAGCTCAAAAGGACATCCACAGCTCATGCAATTGATCATACAAGATTCAGGACCAAAACGTAAACAATTCAAAACATATAACTACCATGTCAGCCCCCTAACGGTCGACCGTTCCGAAACAGGCTAGCCCTGTTCCGAAACACGGGCCGTTCCGAAACGGGTTCCGGAACATGGCCTCGGCAGAGGCTAAACCGTTTCGAAACGGTGCATACCGTTTCGGACGCCTGGGTTCATGCAAGGTACCCGTTCCGAAACGGTACACCCCTGTTCCGAAACGCCTGCACGAAAATCAGCAAACAAGCATACTAGATCATGCAATTGACCACTCAAACATGCTCCAAACATCACCAAACTTTACCAGCATGCAATTAAACATATTTAAGACATAAGAGCATCATCAATTCAACAAATTAACATCACATGCAAAAAGCCCCAATCCAATGGTCATGCTTCCAACACAAGCTATCTACTCAAGCATCAACTTGCAAAACAAGCATATATGGTTCAATCCAAAAACCAGCAACAACATTAACATTCAACATACTTAGGGAGTCTTAAACACCTCCCAAAACACATATACATATTGGTCCCCCATTGCCAAAACATACAAAAGCTAAAACACTTATAAAACCTTCATACATTGAGCTTTACTTGTACTTGTTTGCTTGCCTCCTCTTGCTGCCCTCAATGCACTCTAATGCTCTGCATTATTGAATCAAGAAACGAGAGAGCGTAAGCCAAAGCTTAGTGAGAAGTGCTCTTTAAAAACCATTCAATAATGCATTTAAAACCATTTGTAAATCATGCTTGTAAACAACCTTTACACATGCTCAAAGCATACTTTAAATCAAGCAATATCATGCTTCCACATTTCATTTAAACAAGCATCTCATGCTTCAACATAAACATTAAATCATGCATCTCATGCATCTCAATGTACTATACATGTCATATTGGCTCAAGTGATACATTTCATTTATGAAATCAAGTTCAATAACTTTCCCCAAGGACTTTTAAACACCTTGGCCCCAAGGACTTTTAAACACCTTGGCCATGGACTTTTAAACACAATGAATGAGGACCACACAAGGACTTTTAACCACCTTTGTGTCCGTAGCTTGAATTACCCCAAGGACTTTTAAACACCTTGGCCCCAAGGACTTTTAAACACCTTGGCCCCATGGACTTTTAAACACCATGGAAAGGAGCACCTAAGGACTTTTAACCACCTTAGTGTCCGCAACAAGATTCATCCAAGGACTTTTAACCACCTTGATGATCTTAGGTAACAAGGCTCACTCAAGGACTTTTAACCACCTTAGTGACCTTCACTTTTACAAACCATCACTTGCCAATATACACTTTATACATCATATAATCCACTGTTTTAAAGCATTATACCAAGCCATTTCATCATGCATCTCAAAGCATTAAATCATCATTTAAACAATGCATAAAAACAAGGTACTCCTACCTAGAGTTACCTTCAACACATGGCTTTAAACATCAGCATAAATCATGCTAAAACATCAGCAATTAACATGCTAAAACATGCTTTCCAAAACAGTAGCAAATCATGAAAAATCATCATTTCACATTTCATCAAAACATGGCCACCACTTAAAGAGAGTAATCCGAAAACTTACACTTGAGCTTAGCAAAGTTGTTTAGACTTAAACTAAGCTCCCAAAACCTTCAACCCTTGGTTTAAAAGCTGAAAATCCATTTTTCACTCACCGATTACCACTTCGCTTCAAGCCAAAGCACCAAAACAAGCCTCCGGATCAACAACTCATGGATCCAAGGATGCCTCCCCTGTTTCAACACATTAAAGCAGAGGATTAATGCATCATCATGCATTAATTGCTTCAATGAAAGCATCTAAACTCGCTGCTCTCACTAAACCTCCATTTTCAGCCACCAAACACAACCGAAAATGCATCCGAAACACTTCTAAACAAAGCCCAGCCACAAACCAGCAAAACCTCACTTCCATCAACATCAAAACACATCTAAAAACAACCTATAAGCATCCTTATACCTCCAGCAACATCAGATCCACAAGATCACCACAAAAGCTACCTTAAAACACAAGCTAAACTTAGGAAATCCAACCTATCCGGGATTGCATCAATCAAAACTCATTTCCACATCAATTTAATGATCATTTAACATCAAAAATACTTCTCAAAACACAGATTTAACAGATCAAACGAAAATCAAGTGAAATCATCAAGATCTTGCATAATTAGCCAAGATCCACAAATCAACCTTAAAACTTTTAATCAAACATCAATTTAGGATTGAAAACTTTAGGAATTTCATTAAAGAACTTGAAGTTCAGAGGAGAAGGACGTTCTTACCTCCAAACTTGAGTTTCTCCTCTTTTTGGAATAGAAAAGCTTGATGAAACTTGAAGCAATTGATGAGGTTTTGAAGACACAATGATTTGCAATCAATTGAGAGTTGAAAGAAGGTTTTTAGGTGATGAAAATCAGACTTAGATCTCTGGAAATGAGTGTTTGGGTTGAGAGAAAAGATAGAGGGAAAATAGGTAGTTAAAAGAGAAAATGGCCAAAATAGATTTTTCCCTCCTTTTGATTCTTTTAAAATCAGAATTATGGGTTAAAATATCTTAGAAAAATCTGGAGAAACTCCCTTTGGGTAAATAGCTCCTTAAAGATTCAAAGTTTCAACCCTTTATAAAATAGCCACCAAACTTTCAAAAATTACATTTTGGTCACTAGTCAAAATGTCACACTTCCGAAACTCATTTTCCAAAATTGATTTCACAGTTCACTTAATTATAATAAAAGATGATTTTAGAACATTTTTCCATAATTTCTATGCAACCCGAACTAGGCTTTCCTAATTTAACCTCTTACGATTCGAACAACACTTTGACCAACCGGTCAACGCCCAAGACTTCCAAGCCCAAAACCGGGGCGTTACAGTTGCTTTGTTTTAGGATTTTTCAAGTTCAATAAAATAAACTTCAAGTTCTTTTATCTTGGTTTTAATATCTTGCAAGAGCATCGGGAGAGCATTGTGAGGTTATCTATTTACTTAGCATCGGGAGAGTTAAGTATACGAAAGAGGTAAAAGCGCGTTCTCTAGTTTATAGTTGAACCATCTCGTGCTTAGGGATAAGGCGAGGTTAAGTGGCTAAGGAAGAATTCATACACATCGGTGTTCATCCTTCGATTCACGCCGGGAGGTATCATCAAAGACGTGATCATCGACAGACTTGTGCCTAGGAATAGGGCAAGGCAGATCTGGGATTCTTGTCAAGCTTGAAGTACGGAGTTAGTGTTCGCTGCCGCGACAGCTAACGGACAGACGCCGCGACAGGTGCTGTCGGCGACGGGTGCGACGACAGAACTGGAGATCCTAAGCAATTCAATACCTGCACTACCGAGAAACTCAATACCAGCCCATTCTCTCCATCTTGATATCTCAAATCCTTTTAAATACGTTTTTATTTTGTTATTCTCGTGACAACTCTTAATTATTTCTTTTACTTCGTGCAGTGAAACAAGGTGAAGTCATTAGCCCAATCCCTGTGGAGACGATATCCAATACTTCGTATCACTTTACTACTTGCGTCGTGTATACTTGCACTACAATTGCGATAGACTATTTTACACGCAACAGCGGAAAATGTAGTGGATTTACCTCCTCCACCCGGTGGTGGTGGTGCTGGAGGTGATGGAGCTGGTGCTGGTGCTGGGGTCGCTGGACCTGACGATGGGCAGGGGCAAGCTGCTCCTAACATGACAATTTTGATTCAAGCTATTGCGGGAGCCTTTCAGGCGGCAGTAGCTGGAGCTCATGGAGCTGGGCATCAGGGCGTTGCTAATGCGAGACTACCTTTGGAACGTTTGCGCAGTCTAGGAGGGACTGAGTTCAGAGGTTTGTCTGCTGAGGGTTCCGAGTCTTGGTTGGAAAGTACCAAGAGAATTTTGGGACAAATGAACTGCAATGAGGTACAGAAGCTAGGCTGTGTGGTGCCGCTGTTGCACGATGATGCGTACACCTGGTGGACAACCACTATCTTCGGAATGGAGGATGCTGATGTGACTTGGACGTTCTTTCTGAACGCGTTCAAGAGGAAGTATCTGGGTGTGCGATACCTGGATGAAAAGAAAAGGGAGTTCATGTCTCTTACTTAAGGGAGCATGTCAGTGGCTGAGTACGAGGTTCAGTTTGTCCGACTCAGTCAGTACGCACCTGAGCTTATCCCTGATGAGCGGGAGAGGTGTGAACGTTTCCATTATGGTTTGGTGATGGATGTAAAGACTTATATGCTTGCGGCTGAGTACACCGATTTTGATGTGCTGGTTAGTAGAGCGAAGGATATTGAGCTGAATCTGAGTTTGTCCTCTAGGAGTGCTGGTTCTAGTACGGGCAAGCGAGCTGTTGAGTATAGTTCTTGTGGTGGACGGAACAAGAGAGGACGTGATCGGAGGTATCAGTCTTCGGCTAGGCGTGGTGGTGGAGGGCAAGGTGCGCCTGTTCAGGGAGACAGGGCGAGAGCTGATCAGAACACATGCTGGGCGTGTGGATCGCGTGGTCACTTGAGGCGTGATTGTCCTCAGGCAGCGAGAGAGGTGCAGGCTCCTGTTGTGGTGACTGGTAATTCGTGCTGGAACTGTGGTTCGACGGATCATATGAGGAGGGAGTGTCCTCTGTTGGCCGGTGGTGGTCAGGGACGTGCTCCTGGAGTTGTTGCACCACAGAGAGGTCGTGGGCGCGGCCGTGGTAACTTCCAGCGCAGAGAGGATGGTGGAAGGAATGTGGCTCATGTTGTGGCTGTTCAGCCTGAGGGTGGTGGCCAGGCCCGAGTGTATGCTCAGAGGGAGGGGAGGAATGACACGGATGTGATAGCAGGTACTTTCACTTTGCAATCCTTCTCATTACTTTCCTTGATTGATTCTGGATCTACACACTCATACATATTGCATGAGCATGCTCAAATGCTTGGTTTGCTTGTTGAGGCTTTGGATGTTGGTATGCGTGTAACTAGTTCTTTTGGTGAGACTGTTGTGACACGAAAGCTTTATAGAAGATGTCCCTTGGTTGTGCAAGATCATGTTTTTCATGTTGATCTTATGGAATTGCCTTTCTATGGTTTTGATGTGATCCTTGGTATGGATTGGCTTGTTGAACATCGAGCTGTAGTGGATTTTGAGAATAAGCGAGTTTCGTTGAAGCTTGTGGATGATTATGAGGTAGTGGTGGTGGGTGAGAATGTGAAGTTTCTTGCCAATGTGGTGTCTACATTAGAAGCAAGCCGAATGCTGAGGCAAGGTTGTGAAGCCTACCTAGCCTTTGTAATGAATCCTAGCTCTAAGAAGTTGCGAGTGCAAGATATCAGGACTGTGCGAGAGTTTCCTGGTGTGTTTCCGGAGGAGTTGCCTGGGTTGCCTCCTAATCGCGAAATGGAGTTTGGAATTGAGCTGTATGAAAACACAACTCCAGTGTCCATTACTCCTTACCGTATGGCACCTAAAGAGTTGAAAGAGCTGAAGACGCAACTTCAAGAGTTGCTTGATCATGGTTTCATTCGGCCGAGTGTGTCACCTTGGGGTGCACCGGTCTTGTTTGTGAAGAAAAAGGATGGCACTATGAGAATGTGCATCGATTACCGTCAGCTTAACAAGTTGACTATCAAGAATCGGTATCCATTGCCGAGAATTGATGATCTTTTTGATCAATTTCGGGGAGCGGCTGCGTTCTCTAAAATTGACTTAAGGTCAGGGTATTAGCAGTTGAAGGTGAAGGATGTGGATGTGCCAAAGACAGCCTTCAGGACGAGGTATGGGCATTATGAGTTTCTTGTGATGCCGTTTGGTTTGACGAATGCTCCTGCAGCTTTCATGGACATGATGAATAGGGTGCTCCATGAATACTTGGATAAATTTGTTGTGGTGTTCATTGATGATATTCTCGTGTACTCTCGTACTGAGGAGGAGCATGAGGGGCATTTGAGAATTGTGTTGCAGGCTTTGTTGGAGAATCAACTTTATGCCAAGCTGAGCAAGTGTGAGTTTTGGCTCAGAGAAGTTGTGTTTCTTGGTCATGTGGTTTCTGCTGAGGGGATTCGTGTTGATCCTCAGAAGATTGAGGCAGTGATGAATTGGAAACCTCCTAAGTCTGTTCATGAAGTCCCTAGTTTCCTTGGTTTGGCGGGATACCATCGGAGGTTCGTGGATGGGTTTTCAAAGATTGCTGCACCTTTGACGAAGTTGTTGCAAAAGGATGTTAAGTATGAGTGGACGGAAGCGAGACATCAGGCTTTTGAGAAGCTTAAGGCAGCTTTGACGCAAGCTCCTATCTTGGTTCAACCTGAATCAGGGAAAGAGTTTGTGGTGTATAGTGACACATCCTATGTTGGTTTGGGATGTGTGTTGATGCAGGAGGGTAAGGTGGTGGCTTATGCATCGCGCCGGTTGAAGGTGCATGAGCGCAATTATCCTACGCATGACATTGAGTTAGCTGCGGTGGTTTTTGCTTTGAAAATTTGGAGACATTACTTGTATGGTGAGAAGTGTACTGTGTACACGGATCACAAGAGTTTGAAGTATCTGATGTCTCAGAAAGAGTTGAATCTTAGGCAATGATGTTGGGTGGAGTTGCTTAAGGATTACGATTTGACGATCGAGTACCACCCAGGTAAAGCTAATGTTGTAGCGGATGCCTTGAGTAGGAAGGTAGCAGTGGAGTTGAGGGCTATGTTTTCCAGGTTGAGCATTTCGCGTGATGGTGGTCTTGTGGCTGAGTTGCAAGTGAAACCATCATTGGTTCAGTTGATAAAGGATAAGCAGTTGTTGGATGATTCCTTGGTGCCACATGTTCAGGATATTGCTGAGGATAGGCCATCAGATTTCTGCTTTAATGATGATGGAGTCTTATGTTTTGGGAGTCGAATAGTAGTGCCCAATGATGCTGAGTTGAGGCGTGCTATTCTGACTGAAGCTCATAGTAGTCCTTTTGCTATGCACCCTGATAGTACTAAGATGTACCGTGATCTTCGTGATGAGTACTATTGGGTGGGTTTAAAGAAAGATGTTGCCGAGTTTGTGAGCAAGTGCATGGTATGTCAGTGAGTTAAGGCTGAGCATCAGTTTCCTTCCGGGTTGTTGCAACCGTTGAGGATTCCTGAGTGGAAGTGGGAAAGGATTACCATGGACTTCGTGTCTGGTTTGCCTTTGTCGCCATCAAAGAAGAATTCGGTGTGGGTGATTGTGGATCGCCTGACGAAGTGTGCGCATTTCATACCCGTGCATACTATGTACACTTTGGATAAGCTTGCGGAGCTGTACATTGCTGAGATTGTGCGGTTGCATGGTGTGCCAAAGTCGATTGTGTCGGATAGAGATCCGAGGTTTACATCGCATTTCTGGCAGTGTTTGCATCAAGCTTTGGGTACACAGCTGAATTTCAGTACTTCTTATCATCCACAGTCGGATGGACAGTCCGAGCGTGTTATCCAAGTGCTAGAGGATATGTTGAGGTGCTGTGTGATTGAGTTTCAGGGCACTTGGGAGAAACATTTGCCTTTGGTGTAGTTCGCCTATAATAATAGCTATCAGGCGAGTATTCAAATGGCACCTTATGAAGCTTTGTACGGAAGGAAGTGCAGAACTCCTCTTTGTTGGGCTGAAACAGGTCAGAAGTTGGTTTTGATGCCAGCTTTGTTGAAAGGAACCACCGAGAAGGTGAAGCTCATTTGTGAGCATTTGAAGGTAGCTTCTGATCGGAATAAAGTCTTACGCGGATTTGAAGCGTAAGGAGATTGAGTATGCGGTGGGTGATCGTGTGTTTTTGAAAGTTTCGCCTTGGAAAAAGCTGATGAGGTTTGGCCGAAAGGGTAAGTTGAGCCCTAGGTACATTGGACCATACGAGGTGATTGAGCGTGTGGGTCCTGTTGCGTACAAGTTGAGGTTACCGCAGGAGTTGGAAAAGATTCATGATGTGTTTCATGTCTCTATGCTTCGGAGGTATAGATCGGATCCTTCGCATGTTATGCCTGTGGAGGAAGTGGAGTTGAATCCGGATTTGACCTGTGATGAGGAACCGGCGGAAATTCTGGATTCGGACAGTAAAGTTCTTCGAGGCAAGACCATTGAGTTGGTAAAGGTGTTGTGGAAGCATCGTGGTGCTGAGGAAGCCACGTGGGAACGAAAGGATGACATGTTGAAGCAGTTTCCATACCTTTTTCCTCCAGGTAAATTTCGAGGACGAAATTTCTTAAAGGGGGGAGAGTTGTAACACCCCAATTTTGGGCTTGGAAGTTTAGGGTCTGAACCGGACCGGTCTAATTTTCGGTTCGAATATAAAAGGTGGTTTTAGGGAAAGCCTAGTTCGGGATGCATTCAAATATGGAAAAATATCTAAAAATCCTCTTTTAATATATATAAGAGAGTGGTGAAATCAATTTTTACAAAATGAGGTTTGGAAATATGACATTTCGAGTTAGTGACTAAAATGTAATTTTTGAAAAGTTTGTGACTGTTTTAAAAGGATTGAAACTTTGAATCTTTAAGGAGCTAATTTACCCAAGGGAGGATTTCTCCAGATTTTTCTTGATTTTTAAGACTCATTTAATGTTTAATTAATAAAAAGAAAAGAGGGAAAAATGATATTTTAGTTTCATAACTAACTTTTGCCAAAATTTTCCCATTTCATTTTCTCTCAAAATTCCCTCAGCCAAACACATTTCCACAGCAACTTTTCATTTGATTTTCACACCTAATGATGAGATTTCAATCCCCAAATGATTCCTAATCATTTCTACATCAAATCCTCTTCATTTGCTTATTGAATTTTCAAGGATTTTGGCTCTAAACAAGGAGAAATCCACATTTAGAGGTATGAACGTCCTTCTCCTCTAAATACTCAGTTCTTTACTGAAATTCCCAATTCTCAATCCTTAAATTGAGTTTTCTTAAAGGTTTTGATGTTGTGATCTTGATTTTGGCTTAAAATGCAAGATTTGGATTTAATTTTGAAGAAATTCGTATTGGATGATTGGGCTCTGTTTTGAGATGTCTTTTTGATGTATTTTGGATGTCTAAATGATGTGTAATTGAGGTTTAATCAATGCAATCCCGAATAGGTTGATTTTCCTAAGTTTTTGCTTGTGAAAATGGTGGTTTTTGGGGTGATTTTGATGTTCTGCTATAGCTGGAGGTATAAGGACGTGATTAGGTTCTTTTTGGATGTTAATTGATGTCTATGAATGTTTAGAAGTGATGGATCTTGGCTGGGTAATGTTGTGGAAGTGTTTGGATGTGTTTTCGGTTGTGTTTGGTAGCCGAAATGTGAGTTTTGGTGAGAGCAGCGAGTTTAGGTGTAATGGCTGAAGATTTTAATGCATGATGATGCATTAATCCTCTGCTTTGATGTGTTTAAAACAAGGGAGACATCTTCGGATCCTTGTGGTGTTGATCCGGAGGCTTGATCGGCGTTTCGGCAAGCTTGCGAAACAGAATTGGTGAGTGAAGTTTGGTTTTCAGCTTTGAAACCAATGTTTGAAGGTTATGAGAGCTTAGTTTAAGTGTAAACAACTTAGCTAAGCTCAAGAGTAAGTTTTCGGAGAAACTCTCTCTTTGTTGAACCATGAGTGGTTGGATGCAATATGTTTAATTTGCATGTTTAAAATTCTGTTTTGAAAGCATATTTTAGCATGTTTAATGCTGGTTTTGAAAGCCATGTGTTGAAGAATGCTCAAGGTAAGAGATCCTTGATTTGACATTGATAAACGTGGTTTGATGCATAGTGATGCATGATTATTTAATGGCTTTGTTTAATGCTTTAAAACAGTGGATTGATGATGGTAAATGATGTATATTGGCAAGTGATGTGTTGGTTTAAAAGTACTTGAATCGGATATAGTTAGCCGGCTATAGGATTGGCTGCACCGTGAATAAAGTCGCCTTGGATGTTGAGGGGTTGTAATGGTACCGTAAACTCCATCCAAGTACACTAACGAGATGTCTAAGATCATAATGGTGGTTAAAATGCCATGTGAGGATCTTGTGTTGTGTGTCCCGTGTTCTCGTTAGTGATGTTATACAACTACCAATGAGTGATGTGGAGGGATTGTAATTGTACCGTAGACTCCATCACGGGTGTTGAGGGGTTGTGATTGTACCGGTAAACTCCACCTTGAGTGTTTGGTAGTGTGTATGAAGCGTATGGGACAGCGCTTGTAATCCGCGTATCCGATTGTGTTTTGAGTTGAAAAATGGTTATGGATTATCACTTGAAAGCCAATATGACATGTTGATGTAATGAAGCATGAGATGCGTGTTTTTGTATGCATTGTTGCATGAGAAATGATGTTTATGGATTTAAAGGCCTTTGAAAGGTGTTTTACAAAGTGCATTATTGTGTTGTTTCATTAGAGCATTTCTCACTAAGCATATGTGCTTACGCTCTCTTTATTGAACCAATAATACAGATAATTGAAGTGCTTTAAGGGCAGCAAGGAGGTCAAGAATCCAAGAGAAAGACTAAGCTCATGTATGGTGACTATTTTCACAACACTATTAGTTTTTGGTATTTGGCAATGGGAACCTAGATGGTGTTTTTGGGAGATGTTTTGGACTCCCTAAGTTTGGTTTGATGCTTATGATGTTTGGAACGTGTAAATGGCCATTTGGTATTTGTTTTGAAGATTTGATGATTGCTTGATTTCCAATAATAGGATGCATGCCTATAGATTTGTGGTTTTTCCTAATTGATGCCATGATTGAGTTTTGATGATGCAAATATGTTCCTTTAATGTATGATAACTTGTTGGCATGATTAGGGGGTCATAGGAATGTGTTTGTTGGGTCAAAAGTGTGATAAACCAGAAAAATTCTACATTTCTGGGCAGCCCGTATCGGAACGGGTGCTACAGTTTCGGAACAGAGGCCTGAAATGGCCTTGGCGTTTCGAAACGGGTAGAGCCGTTCCGAAACATTTTTGCTACTGCCAAGCCCTGTTTCGGAACAGGTTGCGAAACGGTCCCGCGTTTCGAAACGGTCCTCCTCCGTTTCGGAACACTTGACCGTTGGGCATTGAATCTTATGGTTATGTGTTTTGAAATCTTCACGTTTTAGCCTGAACATCGTTTATGCAATTGCTTGAGTTTGGGATGTCCGTTTGAGATGAAATTTGGCAGAGAAGCATCTAACATGACTAATTTCATATTGGTAACTTAAAAATCGGCAAAGTCCTCTTAATTTCCAGAATTTACATTTTGGTCCCTAAATTCGTATGTTGTGCAATTGAGTCCCTTATTGCTTTCCGATTGCTGTGATTTTTGAGTATGCTTACCTCAAGAGTACGCCTTGGGTTAATATTCATCTAGACAAGTTTAAAAAGAAAAAAAGGGTCGTTAATGAAGGTTGACTTTCGGGTTGACTTTGGTTTTCCCCGTGTAATCTTCGTAGTTCGGGTCAACCGTCTAGGCCGAGCTAAGGGGGTTACATTGTGTCCCATGCTCTCGTTACTGGAATTATACAACTATTGATGAGTGATGTTGAGGGGTTGTGATTGTTCCATTAAACTCCACCTTGTGAATCTGGTAGTGTGTATGAAGCGTGTGGGACAACGCTTGTAATCCGCGTATCCGATTGTGTCAATTGTGTTGGTTTTGATATGGTTTGTTATTGATCACTTGTGAGCCAATATAATGATGTTGATATAATGATTTAATGTTGAGCATTTATTTTGAGAAAGCATGAGATGCTTGAGAGATATGCTTGAATGCATATGATGCTTGGATTAAGCATGGGCAAAGGTTTTTGCTGTTGTAATTAAAGATGCTATGAGCATGTGGATTTGGAAGTGGAAATGATGCTTTATAGTGCACGTTTTCAAGGAAGGCATATGTTTACAAAGAATGATGTTTTGGTTTTATAAAATGCATTGATAAATGTGTGTTGCTATAGCGGTCCTCACTAAGCTTTATGCTTACGCTCATTTGTTTCATCAATGCATAGAATTGAGCATCTTTGGCAGCAAGAAACCAAGAGGCATCCAAGTGATTTTTAGCTAAGCAAAGTATGTGATTTACTTTAGTGTATTAAGAGGCAATGTGAGGGATTTCCTCTCATGGTTTGTTTGGTGATGTTAAACACCTTGAGCATGTTTGGTTTGTGTTTTAAGACTTGTAAATGGTCTCTATATGGTTTATGGTCTTACCTTTGGTGTTTTGACTATGCTATGGGTTTAAAAGCATGCTTGAGTAGTTAAATATCTCTTCATGAATTGCCATGCTTGTTGCTTATTTTGTGAATGGATGATGATGCTTAAGTGTTTGGAATGTTGGATATAACATGTATATATGTTTTGAACATGTTTAGTTGTGGTTAAATGTTGTTTTATGGCTGTTGAAAGTGCATTTCTGGTATGCGTATCGATACTCGGAATTTAGTATCGATACGCGGAGGCTTTTCTCAGGCAATTTAGCTCAGGGGTATCGATACGAGTTGCCCACGTATCGATACACCTAGTCAAAGTTTTAGGGCCGTACCAATACGCGGGGAAGCGTATCGATACCTTTTTCCCAAATTTGGCTACTGCCTTCCCGAGTATCGATACGAGCTTAAGCGTATCGATACCGAGCCGTTATTTTCAGTTATAAGTATCTCTGAAAGTTTTGAAATGTTTTATATTGGTCCCTGAAATGTTTTCAGTTATAAGCATTTTACAAGACTAATTAAGGATAGGTAATCTTAAATTTGGGCTAGCTTCTGTAATTTTCAGAAATTACAGTTTAGTCCCTAAAAGTCAAATGTATGCAATTGAACCTTTAAATGAACTCCGATCGCTGTGCTGTTTTCTTCTAAATGTTTTGCTGATCATATAGGATCATAATATGCATCTAGAGAAGATAAAAAGAAAAAAATAGGGTCATTAATCGAAGTCGGCTTTAACGAGTTGACTTCAGTTTTCCCCGTGTAATCTTCTTAGTTCGGGTCGAGAGTCTAGGCCGGTCTAAGGGGGTTACAAGTTCTGCTGTTCCTCTCATAAGTTTCCATAAAATTGGTGGATTCGTTGCATTCCGAGGAATCATGGTTGCCCCCACACTCATCACAAAAGGGCTCCACAACCTTAGCCTCATATGTTTTCCCAGCGGGTTTGGCCATATTCATCACCAGTTGTGTCAGTTTATCCAGTCGGGCAGTGACAGATTCAGTGGCTTCTACTTGATTCACAATAGCTGGCCACCTTATGCCGCCGCGGCGGGTTGTAGGGAACTTGTAGTCATTCTTTGCAATTCTAATCAGAATCTGTAGTGCCTCCTCGGGTAGTCTATCCAGGATGATTCGATTGGCTGAAGCGTCAAGCATCATTCTTGTTGGTTGATTTACTCCATTATAGAACATCGAAACTTGAGTCTAGGATGGGAAACTGTGAAGCGGGCAATTGTTTAGCATCTGTTGGTATCTCTCCCAAGCTTCATACATTGGTTCGTCATCTCATTGGCGGAAAGCAGTGATTTCATTTCCTAATCTATCGTTCACATTTGAAGGGCTGAAACGATCGAAGAAGTCCTTGCACAACTCCGTCCAAGTGTAGAATGATCCTGCCAATTGGTTATTTAGCCATTGTTTTGCCATATCCCTTAGTGAATAGGGGAATAGTCTCAGTTTAAGCACATCTTGATGGTCTCCATGTATCTTAAAAGCTATGCAAATGTCAAGAAATCCTCTCAAGTGCTATCGAGCATCTTTCGTGGTAGTTCCTCCAAATTTCCCCAAGGTGTTTATCATGTTGAACATCACTAGTCTTAACTCAAAGTGATCAACTTCAATTTCTGGCTCTGCGACAATTGGATCAAATCCTCTAAAATCATGCTCCAAGTAATCCCTGGTGGTTCGCACATACTGTTGTTGCCTAGGTGGAATTGAGGGCTGCTGCCTAGGTGGCGGATCTTGCTGCCCATCCTTGCCGTTTCGAGCATTGTTGGTAGGGTTGTCGTCTTGGCCATTAACCATGCCTGCCTCTACTTTTCCTTCTTCCTTAGCTTTTCCTAGGGCTTCTCTTGATTCTTTCTTTAGTTTTCTTGCTCTTCATTCGATCTCGTCTATTGAAACGATTTCAGTCGATGGTTTGGCCCTAGTCATGCACTAGACAAGAAAACTATAAAATTCTTTTTTTCGAATAAAAAGGAAGAAATAAAAATTGAAATTAAATGCAATAAAATAAAAGTGCAGAAAAATAAAGACGAATTTAATGTTTCCAATCCCCGACAACGGCGCCAAAAACTTGTAGAGCGATTAGGTGTTCTCTAAATATGAGCGCAAGTGCACACTCTTGTCAAGTTGTAATATAAAAGATATCGTCTCCCACGAGGATTGGACAACTAACTCAAATATAAATTCCTGCACAAAGAATATTTAAATGCACAAGTAAGTTTCAGTTTGTTAAAGGAAAAGTAAATAAACACAAGTAATTAAGAGAAAAGATCAGATTGATGGAATGGGTCAGGTTCTGATGCTCCGTAGTGTGAAACTACATTGAATAGGTTAAGTTGTATTGCGCTGCCAGACTTTGCTGCCTCGGCGAAAGATGGTAGATTGATGCTTCGACGCTTTCGCTGCCTCGGCAGGTAGAACGAGCGATTGGCTCGGCGACAAACTTAGCAGACCTTCAAGGCTTGGTAGAACATTTCGATAATGATTCAGCTTATGTCTAAGTCAGAATATTGTTGATTCCCGCTGCAGATAATACCCGTCGGCATGAATCTTGCAATGAACAACAACTATTGGTTTGTCCTCTTTTAGCTGCCTTAAACCCTAACCTATGTCTAGGCTAGATTGATCAACACCTAGTATTGATGAGATCATGCTTACTTCTTTCGTGAGTTTGACTCTCTCGATGCCAAACAAATGAATTGCTCACAATCGATCTTTCGAACTTAATTGAAAACAATGAAGAACATGAAATAAGTAAACCTTGAATTTATTGCAAAAACAAACTTAAACCAAAACAACCATTCTCACAACTACTTTACAACACAACCCGAACCGTAGAGAATTTAGAACATAATGGCGGCAGGAAAACACAAGAGAAACTAAGCTATGCAAAGATGTCTCAATTGCTAAAATACAAGGTAAGGTCGAGTATATATAGGGCATGGCCTAGGTTAAGTTCTCATTGGAGTAGAAGTCTTCATTATGATAAAGTAGCTTTTGCATTGAATGCATCCTTTAATTGCGACTTCTTTGACTTGAATTTGGACTCCTGTTGTCGTTGCCTTGTGCCGCAAGCAAGCCTTGATCTTCTCTTTTGGCGGCTCTGTCTGCTGTTTCCGACATCAATAAATTGCATGGATGGGCTAATTGGACTCAGAAAATTATGCTCTATCAATCGCACTCCAATTTTCCAATTTCTCATGTTGCTATCCTGGGCGGCATATATGACGTCGATAGCTACTCGACATCATCTCTCTTTGTGTTGAATTGCTTCAGTACAACTCCTTGGTCTGCTGCCTCATCATCATCTCCTTTGATTTCTCCTCCTGATAGCTTCTAGCATCTGAAACTATAACTAAACTAAAATAGTATCTGTTCTTATCAAATCAAAGATATTCAACAAGAACAAGGCAAAGCAATGAATACTTTAAATGATACATGCATGCACCTAATTATGCCTAAAATGCACTTGAGAATAGCTATAATATGAGATGGAATGCATACAAATATATGACTTATGAGCACTTTACACCTACTTCTAAAAGAAATGACTAGAACTCCTATCTAAATTGGGAGTTTAGACAAAGTATTTGAATACCCCTTGTAACGCCCTGATTTTTGGGTCTAGGTGTTAGCTGGGTAGGCGGTTCGATTCGAACCCGTTTAGCGGTCTAGTCTAGTTTTAGGAAATAAACTGAAAGGTCTTTGGTCGGATAAAAATAAGTAAAAATTTCCTAAAATCATAATTATATATATGATTAATTTTGGTAAAGGTAATTTAACGATTTTTTTTTGGAAATCAGACATTTTGGTTTAGTGACTAAAATGTAAAATGATAAAGTTTGATTTAATGGCAAAAACGTAAAAGGCTAATGCTTTGAATCTTTAAGGAGCAATATTACCAAATGATAATAAGGACTTTTCCTCCTATTTTACAATTTTTAGAGACGGTTATTCATTTTCATTTGACATAGTTTTTCTTCTCTCACTTTCTCTCTCAAAATTCCTTCATCCAAACAGCAAGATTCCAAAGGTAAACTCTAATTTTGATTTGGATTTCAAAGATTTACTTATTTTCTATTGATTCTCTATTAAATCTCTTATTTTCTCTTTGGTTTTCTTTTCAAAAATGGAGGAAGAGCTCATCATTAGAGGTAGGTTCGTTCTTCTCCTCTAATGACATGTTCTTTACTAAAATTCCCAAGTATTTAGCCTTTTATATATTGTTTTTAATGGGTTATCATTTGTTAATTCATGAAATTGTGTTTAATTAAGGTTTCTTGAAGATTTATGGTGGACCTTTGAAATTGATGTTAGTTACTGAGTTAATGTCTGATTATTAACGTGTTGTTAATGGTTAATAATGTTAACTTGATGGATTTCGTTATGTAATCCCGAAACTAGTTAGATTGCCAGATGTTAGTGATGAAATCTTGAGTTTTAGGGGTTGTTGTTGTGGTTTCTTGATAGCTGGAGGTTTATAGGTTGAGGAAGTGTTTTAGGTTGTAAATGGATGAGGATTTATGGTTGATTTTGCTGGGTAATGATTGGGAACGGTTTAGAGTGGTTTTATCGGTGTTTTCGGTTTGTATCAGTCATTAATTGCTTGGTGAATGTTGGAGTTGAGTGGGGGTTTGTATTGCTGGAGGTTTTGATGGAAGAGTGTGCATTAATCCTATGTTTTTCCTTGGTTAGAAGTAGGTAAAGACGTTGCTTGATCATTGGAAGGCACATTTGGAGTTTCGAAGGCTTGGAATAGCTTCAGCAAGTGAGTCAAAGTTGTATCAGTGAGTGGATGTGGTTTGAACGTTTTTGTAAGCTTGGAAACAATGTTTTGGGAGGTTAGTGTAAGCTTGAAATGCTTAGCTAATCTCAGTAGTAAGTATGGTTACTAAAGCTCTCAGTTTTCGGTTCAAAGTCCATGTGGATTCTCATGCTCATGTTTTGAATTATGTTGTGCATGTTACTGTTATGCATGTTTTATAAGCATGATTTTGCTGAATTATATCCCATGAAATGATTTGATTATGTTTCAAGAGGTTATATTCTTGATGAGATAGATTATGCTATATTTGAGGCATGTTTTGAGATGGGATATATGATGATTTTAATAATGCATTAAAAGCAGCGAGTTAGCACAGATTTAAATTGTATATTGGCTTACTGATGAGATTTCTATTATCGGATATGTTGGTCCACCAATAGGATGTGAAGTGCACTATAATATAAAAAATTCGCGCGTGAGATAAATTCTTCGGTTTCACAATAGGGGTAGTGCTATTGTGATGCGAGTGATAGGGGTAGTTCTATCACCAACGGGTAATGCGGGTCTTGGCATCCCGGACGAAGTGAGATAATGGTGAGGGTTGTTTCACCATGTGACTTGATGGGGGTAGTGGCATCAAGGTATCCGTATATCCGATCATGAATGGATATGGGTAGTGTTGTCCAAGTATGGGGGTAGATTCCATCAGGTTCACTTGAAATGCCTATATATGAATTGAACATGTATCATGGTTTTAAAATACTTCTGTATAAAGACTCTTATACATGATGATTATGCTTTATGAGATTTAAGCATGTTAAGCTTTGGTTTGGTTTTGCATTGGGATATGCAAGAGGTAATGATACATGTGGTTTATAAAAGATGCTTTAATTGTGGTTTCAAGAGCATGAGAAAGTTGAGCATGATGTGGTTACGTTTTAAAGGAATCATTGGTTTTAAAAGTGCATTGTTGTTGTTTAAATTGAGCTTTCCCTCACTAAGAAAATATTCTTACGCTCTCCTTTCCAACAATGCAGATAAGTGAGTATTTGGGTAGCAAAATAGCAAGGGATTTCACCCAAGACATCACTGATTTACAAGTATGGGATTTGACACTTTTAACAATGTAGATTTGGAAATAGGGAGGGTACCTCGGTAATTGGGAGAGGATTCTTTAAACTCACTGGTTTGGCAAGTGTGTTTTGACTTATAAGACTTGTATTAGGCCTTTAAATGTTGTTATGCTCCACTTTATGGTTTTTGATACTCTATGTAGATTGTTTATAGAGTGCATACCTCTAGAGTAAACGTGTTATACATTTCATGATCCTAGATGCCTTTGTTGATGACTATGAGTTGTATAAATATGTTGTTGATGACTTTGTGGTTTTTGATACTCTATGTGGATTGTTTATAGGTTGCATGCCTTTAGAGTATTCATGTTTTGCAATTCTTGATGCTAGATATCTTTGATGATGCCTATGTGTTGGATAAATATGTAGATGATGTTTACCTATGATTGCATGATGATTTGTGGTCATATGGTATGTTTTAAGGTGCTTAAATGTTGCTATTTTAGTGCAGATAAGGTATCTGTTTTGAAACAGTAGCAGCTATTTCGATACAACTTGTATATTTGGTCTCGACGTTTCGGAACACTACTAGACCGTTTCAAGTCTTTTAGTTATAATTTGAACCCATATCGAAACACGGGGTTGTTTTGATAAGACTTTCTTTTGTCTGAATGCAGGGGAAATCAAATTGGGGATTTGGTTTCGAAACGGGTAAGGCCGTTCCGAGACCAAATGCTACTATAATGCATGGTTTCGAAACAGGGGGTGACTATTTCGAAACGGGGTCATTAAGTTAGTTAATGGTATGATCGGTTAGTTTTGATTGTTTACATTTTAGTCCCTATTTTTATGATTTGTAATTTTGGATGTTTAAATGATTGTATGATGATAATATTTCACCTGCAAGCATGTAATGGACCTAATTAAGGGTTGATAACATTAATTTGTAAATGACCATATATCGAATCATTTACAAATGAAAGTATAGTTGAGGTTCGGTTTAAATGAAAATATATTCGTTGCGCGAGTAAACACTGTAGGACTTAATTATGCATCTGGACAAGTTAAAATAAAAGAAAAAAAGGGTTGCTAATCGAGGTTGACTTTAACGAGTTGACTTTGGTTTTCCCCGTGTAATTCTCTTAATTCAGGTTAAACGTCTAGACCGGGCTAAGGGGATTACATTTGTTGGTATCAGATCCAAGTTTCGAAAGATTGGGGTTTATGTTGAATGTTGAACTATGGTTGATGACATGTTGTATTCAATGCTATGCACAGTGAATGATTGTATCATGATTTGAATGATAGTATGTGATGATGATGATTATGTGATGAATCGATATATGTGACTGGGGTACCCATTGCCAATACTACTGGTAAAGAAAAGGATTTTTTGTTTAAAAGACATAATGAGTGATTTGGGTTCTTGCTATTTGTAAGCCTAACTATTTTTACTATTATATTTCCATGATAGAACTGTTTATCATATCATGGGACCGAGACGAGAGCTTAGAGGCAATATCCAGAATGTTGTTGAAAATAAGGTAGAGGTGGATGCTGAGAACTTGCCGCCTCCTCCTCCTCCTGGTAGAGGTGGAGCTGAAACATGAGCTGGTGGTGGAGGTGTTGAACCTCAGGCAGCGCAGGGGCAAGCTGCTCCTGACATGACACCTTTGATTCAGGCTATTTTTGGGGCCTTTCAGGCATCAATAGTAGGCATGCACGTTGCCACACCTCAGCCTGGTGCCAATGCTAATTTACCTTTAGAGCGTCTGCGTAGTCTGGGTGGAACATAGTTTAGAAGCCTATCTCCTAAGGGTTCTGAGGCTTGGTTCGAAAGTACCAAGAGGATTTTGGGGCATATGAATTGCAATAATGTGCAAAAGTTGGGATGCGTTGTCTATTTGCTTCATGGAGATGCGTATACATGGTGGATGACCATCACAATAGGTATGTAACATGAAAAGGTTACCTGAGCATTCTTCGTAAATACTTTCAAGAAGAAGTATTTGGGTGTTCATTATTTGGATGAGAAGAAGAGGGAATTCATGGCGTTGATACAGGGCAACATGACCATTACGGAATATGAGGTTCAGTTCGTCCTGTTGAGCCAATACGCCCCCGAGCTGGTACCGAGTGGAAGAGATGTGATAGGTTTCGATATGGGTTGGTGAAGGAGGTAAAGACGTATATGCTTGCGGCTGAGTATACCGATTGTGCTGGTTACTCGAGCCAAAGATATCGAGCAGAGTCTGGGGTTGACGTCTCGCTCGCGGAGTTCTAGCTCTAGGAAGAGAGTTGCTGATTATGATGGTGGACGTGATCGAGGTAAGAGATCATGAGATAGAAGCTATCAGCGAGACCATCGTCGAGGCGATGGTGGTGGATCGGGCCGAGGCTAGTATGGCCAGAATGTTGCTACACGTGTTCCTACGTATAACTGTTGTAGAAGGAATCACACGGGGGAGCCTTGGGGTAACCCCGGGACATGTTGGTAGTGGAGGGCTCAGGGTCAAGTGAAGCGTGACTGTCCACAGTTGGCGAGGCAATCACCAGATCATGCTATGGAGCCTCAGAGAGGCTGTAGGCGCGGCCGAGGTAATTTCCAATGACAAGAGGATGGTCAGAGGAAGGTGGCGCATGTGGTTGTTGTGCAACTAGAGGGTGGAGGACCAGCTCGAGTCTATGCTCATTGGGAGGGCCGGAATGACACATATGTGATTGTAGGTACCTTCTCCTTGTAATCTTCGTCATTGCTTGCTTTGGTAGATTCTGGTTCTACGCATTCTTAAATTTTGCATGAGCATGCTTCGTTTCTTGATGTGCCATTAGAGTTTCTTGATGTGGGTATGCAAGTTACGAGTTTGTTTAGTGAAATCGTAGTTGTTAAAAAGTTGTATAGAAGATGTCCCTTGATGGTTCAAGGACACGTGTTTCCTATTGATTTGATAGAGTTACCTTTCTTTGGTTTCGATGTTATCCTTGGGATGGATTTGTTGTCGGAACATGAAGCTGTGGTTGATTGCGAGAACAAGCGTGTTTCGTTGAAGCTTGCCGATGAATTTGAAGTTGTGGTGGTGGGTGATAACATAAGGTTCTTGTCCAATGTTGTTTCGACGGTGGAAGTTCACAAGTTGATGAATGGGGGTTGCCAAACTTATTTGGCGTATGTGATGAACCCAAATATGAAGGAAGCACGTCCGCAGGATATTCGGACAGTTTGTGATTTTCTAGGGGTGTTTCTGGAAGAATTACCTGGGTTGCCATCGGATAGGGTGGTCGAGTTTGGCATAGAGACGTATGCGGATACAGCTCCAGTATCCATTGCTCCTTACCGAATGGCACCGAAGGAGCTAAGGGAGTTAAAGACGCATCTTCAGGAGTTTCTAGATTGTGGTTTCATTAGACCGAGTATCTCGCCTTGGGGAGCTCCAATTTTGTTTGTTAAGAAGAAGGATGGGACGATGCTGATGTGTATAGATTATCGGCAACTAAATAAGTTGATGATAAAGAACAAATACCTTTACCTCGAATTGATGATCTCTTTGATCAGTTTCGTGGTGCTGATGTGTTTTCAAAGATTGATCTAAGTTCGGGGTATTATCAGCTTAAGGTGAAGGATAGAGATGTACCAAAGACGGCTTTTCGTACGAGGTACGGGCATTACGAGTTCCTAGTGATGCCTTTTGGTTTGACCGATGCCCCGGCTGCGTTCATGAACATGATGAACCGGGTGTTCCACGAGTAACTTGATCAGTTCGTGGTGGTGTTTATTGATGATATCCTTGTGTACTCTCGTACCGAGAAGGATCACGATAGGCATTTGAGGATAGTGTTGCAGACTCTGTTGGATAATCAGCTCTATGCAAAGTTGAGTAAATGTGAGTTATGGATTAGGGAGGTAGTGTTTCTTGGTCATGTGGTGTCAGCCGAGGGTATCCGCGTGGATCCTCAGAAAATTAAGGCGGTTGTGGGCTGGAAAAACCAAAATCAGTGACAGAGGTCCGTAGTTTTCTGGGCTTAGCTAGGTATTACCGTCGGTTCGTGGATGGGTTTTCTAAGATAGCTGCTCTGTTGACGAAAGTTGCTTCAGAAAGATGTTATGTTTGAATGGATGGAGGCGAGGCGACAAGCTCTTCAAAAGTTGAAGGAAGCTTTGGTACAAGCTCCGATCTTGATTCAACCTGAATCGGAAAAATAGTTTGTGGTGTATAGTGATGCTTCCTATATGGGTTTAGGGAGTGTGTTGATACAAAAGGGTAGAGTAGTTGCTTATGCGTCGAGGCAATTGAAGGTGCATGAGCGTAACTATCCTACTCACGATCTCGAGCTTGCGGCTGTAGTGTTTGCTCTAAAGATATAAAGGCATTATCTTTACGGTGAGAGATGTACTATGTACATTGATCATAAGAGTCTTAAGTATCTTATATCTTAGAGGGAATTGAATCTTCAGCAACGTCGAATGGTTGGAATTGCTGAAAGATTATGATCTTACGATCGAGTATCACTCGGGGAAGGCCAATGTGGTGGCCGATGATTTAAGCCGAAAGGTTGTAGTGGAGTTGAGAGTGATGTTTGCTCATTTGAGTTTGTTGCGTGATGCTGGCTTGGTGGAAAAGCTTCAGGTAAAACCATCTTTGATTGAGTTGATCAAGGAAAAGCAGTTGCTTGGTGATTCCTTGGTTTCGTATGTTGCTGACATAGCGGAGGATAATCCTATGGATTACAGTTTTAGTGACGATGGTGTCTTATGTTTTAAAGGTTAGGTAGTTGTGCCAGAGGATGATGAGTTGAGGCACACTATCTTGACGGAGGCGCACAATAGTCCTTTAGCCATGAATCCTGGTAGTACTAAGATGTATCAGGGGTTGCGAGATGAGTACTATTGGGTGGGCTTGAAAAAGGATGTGATGGATTTTGTTAGCAAGTGTTTGGTGTGTCAGCGTGTGAAAGCTGAACATCAATTTCCATCCGGTTTGTTGTAGCCTTTGAGGATTCTGGAGTGGAAATGGGAGAGGATCACGATGGATTTTTTTTCAGGTTTGCCTTTGACACCTTGTGGGTGATCGTGGACCGGTTGACGAAGTGTGCACATTTCTTACCCATGCATACTACGTTTACCTTGGATACGCCGGCGGAGCTTTATGTTGCGGAAGTTGTGCGGTTGCACGATGTTCCTAGGTCTATAGTGTTTGCATCGAGCGTTGGGCACGAGGTTGAGCTTTAGCACGTCCTATCATTCTCAGACGGATGGTTAGTTAGAGCAGGTTATCTAGGTGTAGGAGGATATGTTCTGGTGTTGGTGATCGTTTTCCAAGGTTCGTGGGATAAGTTTTTTTCCGTTGCTAGAATTTGCCTATAACAATAGCTATTAGGTGAGCATACAATGGCACCGTACGCGGCTTTGTATGGATGGAAGTGTCGTACACCCGTGTGTTGGGCAGAAGCAGGACAAAAGTTGGTTTCTTTGCTGGATATGCTCAAGGGTACAACCGATAAAGCGAAGCTCATCTGTGATCGTCTAAAGGAGGCGTCGGATCGTCAGAAATCATACGTGGATTTGAAGCATAATGAAATTGAGTTTGAGGTTGGTGAGAAGGTTTTCTTGAAAGTTTCTCCTTGGAAGAAGGTGATGAGGTTCGGATGAAAGGGCAAGTTGAGCCCGAGGTTTATCGGACCTTATGAGGTGCTTGAGAGGATTGGCCCTGTTGCGTGTAGATTGTGGTTACCGATGGAGTTGGAGAAGATACATGATGTTTTCCATGTATCCATGCTTCAGAGGTATCGTTCGGATCCTTTGCATGTGTTGCCAGTTGAGGAAGTGGAGTTGAATTCAGATTTATCTTATAAGGAGGAACCGGTAGAGATCTTGGGTTCGGATAGTAAGGTGCTTCACGGAAAGACCATTGAATTGGTGAAGGTGCTTTGGAGACACCGAGGTGTCGAAGAAGCGACATGGGAAAGGAAGGAGGATATGAAAAAGCAGTTTCCCTATCTCTTTCCATCAGGTAAATTTCAAGGAAGAATTTCTTAAGTGGGGAGAGTTGTAACACCCTGGTTTTTGGGTCTAGGTGTTAGCCGAGTTTGGTTAGGAGGTTTGGTTAGAACCCGTTTAGCGGTCTAGTCTAGTTTCGGGAAATAATTAAATTGAAAGGTTTTTGGTCGGATAAAAATAAGTAAAAATTTCCTAAAATCATAATTATATATATATGATTAATTTTGGTAAAGGTAATTTAAAGAAAACAATTTTGGAAATCAGACATTTTGGTTTAGTGACCTAAATGTAAAAATGGTAAAGTTTGATTTAATGGCAAAACTGTAAAAGGCTAATGCTTTGAATCTTTAAGGAGCAATATTACCAAAGGCTAATAAGTTCCCTTTCCTCCTATTTTACAATTTTAATTAAATAAATTATATTAAAGGATGGTGGGTATTTTAGAGACGATTATTCATTTTCATTTGACGTAGTTTTTCTTCTCTCACTTTTTCTCTCAAAATTCCTTCACCCAAACAGCAAGATTTCAAAGGTAAACTCTAATTTTGATTTGGATTTCAAAGATTTACTTATTTTCTATTGATTCTCTATTGAATCTCGTATTTTCTCTTTGGTTTTCTTTTCAAAAATGGAGGAAGAGCTCATCATTAGAGGTAGGTTCTTTCTTCTCCTCTAATGACATGTTCTATACTAAAATTCCCAAGTATTTAGCCTTTTACATATTGTTTTTAATGAGTTTTTATTTGTTAATTGATGAGATTGTGTTTAATTGAGGTTTCTTGAAGATTTATGGTGGATCTTTGAAATTGATGTTAGTTGCTGAGTTAATGGCTGATTATTAATGTGTAGTTAATGGTTAATAATGTTAAATTGATGGATTTTGTTATGTAATCACAAAACTAGTTAGATTGCTAGATGTTAGTGATGAAATCTTGAGTTTTAGGGGCTGTTGTTGTGATTTCTTGATAGCTGGATGTTTATAGAGGTTTGGGAAGTGTTTTAGGTTGTAAATGGATGAGGATTGATGGTTGATTTTGCTGTGTAATTATTGGCAACGGTTTAGAGTTGTTTTGTCGGTGTTTTTGGTTTGTACCGGTTGTTAATTCCTTGGCGAATGTTGGAGTTGAGTGGGGGTTTGTGTTGCTGGAGGTTTTGATGCAAGAGTGTGCATTAATCCTCTGTTTTTTGGTTAGAAGCAGGGCAAGACGTTGCTTGATTGTTGGAAGGCACATTTGGAGTTTCGAAGGCTTGGAATAACTTCACCAAGTGAGTCGAAGTTGTATCGGTGAGTGGATGTGGTTTGAACGTTTTTGTAAGCTTGGAAACAAGGTTTTGGGAGGTTAGTGTAAGCTTGAAATGCTTAGCTAATCTCGGAAGTAAGTATGGTTACTAAAGCTCTTGGTTTTCGGTTTAAAGTCCATGAGGATTATCATGCTCATGTTTTGATTTATGTTGTTACTCACTGTTATGCATGTTTTATAAGCATGGTTTTGCTTAATTATATCCCATGAAATGATTTGATTATGTTTCAAGAGGTTATATTCTTGATGAGATAGATTATGCTATATTTGAGGCATTGTTTAAACTCCCTGGTTTGGCAAGTGTGTTTTGCCTTATAAGACTTGTATTAGGCCTTTAAATATTGTTATGCTCTACTTTTTGGTTTTTGATACTCTATGTGGATTGCTTATAGGGTGCATGCCTCTAGAATAAACGTGTTATACATTTCATGATGCTAGATGCCTTTGTTGATGACTATGTGTTGGAGAAATAAGTTGTTGATGTTTACCTATGATTGCATGATAATTGATGGTCATATGGTATGTATTAGGATGTTTAAATATTGTTATTTTAGTGCAGATCTGGTATGTGTTTTGAAACAGTAGCAGCTCTTTTGATACAACTTGCATATTTGGTCTCAGCGTTTCGGAACACTACTTGACCATTTATAGACTTTTAGTTATAATTTAAACCCGTATCGAAACTCGGGGTTGTTTTGATATGGCTCTGTTTTGTCTAAATGTAGGGGAAATCTAATTGGGCATTTGGTTTCGAAATAGGAAAGGCCGTTCCGAGACCAAATGCTACTGTAACGCATTGTTTCGAAACAGAGGGTGATTGCTTCGAAACGGGGTCGTTAAGTTAGTTAATGGCATGATCAGTCAGTTTTGATTGTTTACATTTGAGTCCATGTTTTTATGATTTGTAACTGTAGATGTTTAAATGATCGTATGATGCTAATATTTCACCTACAAGCATGTGATGAACCTATTTAAGGGTTGGTAACATTAATTTGTAAATGACTATATATTGAATTATTTGCAAATGAAAGTACAATTGAGGTTCGGTTTAAATGAAATTATATTCGTTGCGCGAGTAAACACTATAGGACTTAATTATGCATCTAGACAAGTTAAAAGAAAAGAAAAAAAAGGGTTGCTATCGAGGTTGACTTTAACGAGTTGACTTCAGTTTTCCCCGTGTAATTCTCTTAATTCGGGTTAAACGTCTAGACCGAGCTAAGGGGGTTACACCCCTACATGAAAACTGATAAACTTGAAATAAGTGCAAACTTAACAGGATTAAGAACGCAAACCAAGATACTAAACTCAACTACAAATATATTCTTGGATGTTTGTGATGTAACGCGACAAATTCACCACTTGATGTTCATTTATGTTGGTTGGACATAATATATAGATTCTCTTTTTGGCTCCTAATAAAAGTTATGTGAAATTGATCATCCTTGTTCATTTGATATGGATATTTTAAGTTTTGGGAATTCTTCGATGGAGTTGATCGCATTAGTAGTGAATCTTTAAGCCTTGTGCTCTTACATGTTTTTTTATAGTCCTTTTACATACTCTTTCTTTGAATGTGTTGCTGAATGTAAGCTTCTGTGAGAACTATCCATTTAAAGTTGGAAGTAGATTATGACTTTTCCCTCTTTTCTTTAACTAAAACCCATATAGAGGTTACAATTTATGAGACTTTTAAATAGAAGTTTGTTTAAAGAATCAAATACTGATACTTTTGATCAATTGAAGTAGAAAATGGAGAATTTGTTATCTTAATCATGAAATTTAAACAGGTTGGAGTTGTGAATATTTTATTTTTTTATAAAATAAATTGGATAATCAGTTGATGAAATACCATTTGCCAAGATAGTTAAGATCTTCACAATCATTGGATAAGAGCTCTTAGCTTCAAGCTGGTCTTTACTCGATGAATGAAATGATAATCAAGAAAGCATTTTTTCATCTTTTGGTTGTATTCTACATGTCTGCTTCATTGGAACTATTTGTTTACTCTTATACAGGTGCATCGCGAGTCTGCCAACAAAGTATCATCCAGCGACATTAACATCGCGGATCCTGTTGCTGCAGCAGAAGAAATACCTTTCTTCAGGGCATGTGCTCGATTCGGTCTTGGCTTGTATCTTTATCATGAAGAATAGATGTTATAGATAGCATGGAGGTTGACCTTCCAAATATATGTATTTGAGAACTTTGGGTTGTACTTAAATCTTTGCTTTCCTTGTTTATGTAAATAATTAGGTTTATCAGATTATAAACATTTTGATATGTTAAAAACTTGATGTTTACATAAAGTCAAAATTTTATCAATTACAAAGCATCGTATAACATAAGATGAAAATGCAAGTTTTTGAAAATAAAAATGTTATGATATTGCCTTTTCCCTTATTATGTTTTTTATTATATTATGTTCAAAGTAAATCCATTAATATTAAACACAACCGATTGTTCTGGCGGATGAGGTGCTAAGTCTTTTAAAGTAAAGTCGAGAATTTGAATTCTAACTTTATAAATGAAAAAACTACGTTGAGAGGGTCACCCATGATGAGTTTCTTGTTTGGTTTCATTTACCAAAACCAGTAAAGGGGGATTTCATGTACCGAAACTAGTAAAGGGGGTTTCAAAACCCCTGAAGGAATTTCAATTCTAAGGCAATCTGCCTCAACAGTACCGAAACCACTAAAAGGTGTTTTGAAACCCTTGAAGGAATTTCAAATTTAGAGCAATCTACTTTTTTTTATCGGCAAAAGAGTATGATTTTAATAATAAGTATCATACAGTGTCATCACACTCCATGGCCTCATTAAAAACCTCCCTACACCTAAATGGAGGAAAAGAGTACCGAGGAGTATGAGATAAAGACCAAACACTAAAAACAACCGAACAAACATGAAAAAACTAAAGCAAGAAACCAAAAACAAAACATTCACGCTAGCATGCAAAACCAAGATGTGCGATCAACACCACCCCTCACCAAATACTCATCCAAGCAATTCGCTTCTCGATAAAAACATGAATACATGAGCTCAACAATAATCCCCCTCAGATGCAATTTTCAGGCCAAAAGATGTCGTCAAGCACCAACAAAAAAATGGTCCGATGTTGTGTGTTTCCATACTATTCGATCCTCACACTTTTAACAAATCACACCACGCCACTCTATCGACACAAAGGAAATCACGCACCACAGCCAATGAATAAATCCACCATACCTCGTTGTAGATTACCACACCACATGTCGCCTAACAAACTCGCTTGATCCCTTCCCACACACGGTATGTATACTCCTACTATAACACAAAAACAAACATCCAAGAACTGAGCAAATCCGTCTCCTCTCTCAAATGTCAAAAACATCCGAAGAAGGCGTAAACACATAAACAAAATCATTCATAAACCATATCTTATTCACCATACCATCACTTGATGTCTTTAATTTAGTCACATATAAAATGACCATCGCACACCTTTTTTGTCTCAAAAAGTGTTAAACCGAATTACGCATCAACGCTGAACCAATACTCTCACATTCAACGACCACAAACTCAACGCTCTTCGCAATTATTGTCATTCTCGCGCTTCAATCATACGCGCGGTATATCCTTTACAATTTCTTGTTCGTTTCCAATTGTTTTCACCCCAATCAGTTTACCCAATTTCAATGTTTCCTCCGCTTCTCTTAAAATAATTCGTTTCCGGTTATAGAAGTCTAAATCTGACAAAGAGCCATTAGCAATTACCTCTGATGGTTTTTGGTTTTTCTTCGGATGACCTCTGCCCTTTTTTACCAGCTTCACTTCAGCCTCACCTCGCTCACCAGGCGAATAAAAACTCAGTTCGATTTTTGAAACCTGTTGTAACCTTCTAAACTCTCCATTCTATTCAATTGTTTGAGCCTTATTAGCTCTAGGAATTTCTATCCTTGACCCATCAACACGTGGGCTCAATTCATCAGCTACTAGTTCTTCGGCAACTAGTTCATCACACGGTACTCCCACATTGTTTGGAAAAACATCCACCACAGCATCACTCGGCAAAACATCCAGAATTCGTTGACTTTCCCTTTCACGACGGACAAAGCTTACATCTTCATCCGCCATCCAACTTACCGTGCTCATGACACACCAATCCTCCCTCTTGTTCTCATTCCACATATGATCAATTTGGCTTGATCCCAGAGCCGAATAAGAGAAAAAATTGGGTACAACTGTATCATTTGCTGACCTCCCACTTATAGACACCTTAACCGGGCTGGACATATCCATGTTCAAATCCTCAGTACTCAATGTATCTTCTGAGCAGTTCGCCGCCTTACAACTACAATCACACTTAGGGCCAATCACTTCCTCAATTTCTGTAACGCGAATTGTGAAGACATTATCGTTAATGCGCAAGTCTATTACTTCATCTATGTGTAAATCCAATCGGTTTCGATCTGAATTCAACATCATTCAAACATCGAAGGTGCCAAAGTCTCAATGTCAATCCGTACGAGTTCGCCCAAATCGCTGCAATATTTTGAAATGTTTCTTTAGACCATCCATGAATAGGAATTCCACTTACTGAAAGCCATACCCTTCGATTCGGTAAAAATGATGTAGGCGACCATTCACTTGAATTTTCAAACCATGTTTCTAGACGCCTAGTTTCCAAAATTCTCTTCCTCGATTCTTTATCTTCAAACATGAATAATACAAGAAAGCCCGCAACTCACATCAACGTGAAACCTGTCAATTTCGCCTTTGTAATCTCATTTACAAGATCTGCTATTTGGCTGGGTTTACGGCAAAAACCCAAAGCGCAATTCTGTAATATTTTCCATTTATCGGCATCAACAACCCCATCCACGCATTTTCAAACCATGTTTCTAGACGCCTAGTTTCCAAAATTCTCTTCCTCGATTCTTTATCTTCAAACATGAATAATACAAGAGAGCCCGCAACTCACATCAACGTAAAACTTGTCAATTTCGCCTTTGTAATCTCATTTACAAGATCTGCTATTTGGCTGGGTTGACGACAAAAACCCAAAGCGCAATTTTGTAAAAGTTCCCATTTATCGGCATCAACAACCCCATCCACGCATTTGCGTTTCTCTTCCACTCGAGATTGCTCTTTCACTATGATTCGATCATCACCATCCTCATCCTTATTACGCCGCCTCACTGGATTCCTCTTGGAATTGTTCGTATGATCATGATCATCCCACTGTTTCTAGATCTCCTTGTTCGTCCTTGAATCAATGTTATCACGTTTTCTTCTCCAAAATTTATCCATAGTCTCCCTTTGCGCCATCGTTACCTTTAATTTGTGTCCATAAAGCCGAAATCCATGAAAATGCTCTATAATTTGATCTGCATCCGCCTTTGACCCCAAACGTACAAATCCGAATCTGCTTCCATCTCTCGCTCTCTATCTTGGTACAAACACATCCACAACCACTCCATGTCTGTCGAAAACTTGCCAACCGCCTTGCCAATGTAGTTGCTCCAGCAAGTTTGATACAAAAATCGTCCAAACTCTTTGAATCTTATTTTCCGAGATGATTTTCCTCACCATTAAGGTTGTATGCACGCCTCTAATTCTTACTTGAAATTTCAATTGTGCACACAGTTTTATTCAGAAATATTCAGACACACATGGTGTGAACACATCAAATGTAACACCCCAATTTTGGGCTTAGAAGTTTTGGGTTTGAACCGGAATGGTCGGATTTTCGGTTCGAATATAAAAGGTGGTTTTAGGGAAAGCCTAGTTCGGGATGCATTAAAAATATGGAAAAATATCTAAAAATCCTCTTTTAATATATATAAGAGAGTGGTGAAATCAATTTTACAAAATGAGGTTTGGAAATATGACATTTCAAGTTAGTGACTAAAATGTAATTTTTGAAAAGTTCGTGACTGTTTTAAAAGGATTGAAACTTTGAATCTTTAAGGAGCTAATTTACCCAAGGGAGGATTTCTCCAGATTTTTCTTAAATTTTAAAGACTCATTTAATGTTAATTAAAAAAAAGAAAAGAGGGAAAAGTGATATTTTAGTTTCATAACTAACTTTTACCAAAATTTTCCCATTTCATTTTCTCTCAAAATTCCCTCAGCCAAACACATTTCCACAACAACTTTCCTTTTGATTTTCACACCTAAAGAAGAGTTTTCAATCCCCAAATGATTCCTAATCATTTCTACATCAAATCCTCACCATTTGCTTAATGAATTTTCAAGGATTTTGGCTCTAAACAAGGAGAAATCCACATTTAGAGGTATGAACGTCCTTCTCCTCTAAATACTCAGTTCTTTACTGAAATTCCCAAGTTCTCAATCCTTAAATTGAGTTTTATTAAAGGTTTTAATGTTGTGATCTTGATTTTGGCTTAAAATGCAAGATTTGGATTTAATTTTGAAGAAATTCGTAATAGATGATTGGACTCTGTTTTGAGATGTCTTTTTGATGTATTTTGGATGTTTAAAAGATGTGAAATGGAGGTTTAATCAATGCAATCCCGAATAGGTTGATTTTCCTAAGTTTTTTACTTGTGAAAATGGTGGTTTTTGGGGTGATTTTGGTGTTCTGTTAATGCTGGAGGTATAAGGACGAGTTTGGAAGAGTTTGGAGGTGTTTTGTTAATTGCTGTTTAAAAATGGTTAGAAGTGATGGATCTTGCCTGGGTTAAGTTTTGGAAGAGTTTGGAGGTGTTTTCGGTTATGTTTGGTAGCCGAAATGTTGGATTTTTGTAGAGCAGCGAGTTTAGGTGTGTTGCTGGTGATTTTAATGCATGATGATGCATTAATCCTCTGTTGTTATGTGTTTAAAACAGGGAAGAATGATCTGGAGGCAATAGAGGTGGTGTTGGAGGCTTCGGATGCTTGGAAGGCTTGTCGGCCAGCACAGTTTGTGTATCGGTGAGTGAAGTTTGGTTTTCAGCTTTGAAACCAATGTTTGAAGGTTATGGGAGCTTAGTTTAAGTCTAAACAACTTAGCTAAGCTCAAGAGTAAGTTTTCGGAGAAACTCTCTTTTTGATGAACCATGAGATGGTTGTTTGCGACGTGTTTAATTTGCATGTTTAAAATTCTGTTTTGAAAGCATATTTTAGCATGTTTAATGCTGGTTTTATAAGCCATGTGTTGAAGGATGCTCAAGGTAAGAGATCCTTGTTTTGGACATTGATAAATGTGGTTTGATGCATAGTGATGCATGACTATTTAATGGCTTTGTTTAATGCTTAAAAACAGTGAATTGATGATGGTAAATGATGTATATTGGCAAGTGATGTGTTGGTTTAAAAGTACTTGAATCAGATATAGTTAGCCGGCTATAGGATTGGGTGCACCGTGAATTGAGTCGCCTTGGATGTCGAGGGGTTGTGATCGTACCGTAAACTCCATCCAAGTACCCTAGCGATTGAGGAAATTAGTGTCACCACGGTGGAGGATGGCTCTCGTGGGTGGGCTTTGTTAAGTGCCACCACGATGGAGGATGGCTCTCGTGGGTGGGCTTTGTTAAGTGCCACCACGATGGAGGACGGCTCTCGTGGGTGGTCCTTGTTAAGCGTCACAACGGTGGAGGGTTGCTCCCGTGTGTGAGCTTGGTTAAGGTGATTACAATGGTTGAGGTAGCTCCCATGTGTATGCCTTGTGGTGTGTCCCGGCTCTCGCTAGTGAGTTATACAACTTCCGATGAGTGATGTTGAGGGGTTGTGATTGTACCGTTAAACTCCATCACGGGTGTTGAGGGGTTGAGATTGTACCGGTAAACTCCACCTTGTGTTGTTCGGTAGTGTGTATGAAGCGTGTGGGACAATGCTTGTAATCTGCGTATCCGATTGTGTCTTGTGTGTGATGAGTTGTGAATTATCACTTGAAAGCTAATATAATGTGTTTGAATGTAATGAAGCAAGAGTTGCTTGGAAATGATGCAAGGTGCATGGGTAATATGTAAATGATGCAAGAATGCATGTGACACTTGTTATGGCTTGACCATAAGTGTGTTTGTTATTGTGAATGATGCATATGTGCATAGAATTTCATAAATGCATTGAAGTCTTGTGAAGGCTTGTTTTAAAAGGCATGTAATGCAAATGTTGCTTTTGTGGTTCATGTGTTGCATTTGTTTAATGCATGAGATAGATTGAAGGAGTAAGTGGTTTTCAAAAGGTTTCTTGCTTTGAGATGATTTTCAAGAATGAGAAAAGTATATTGTGAAGTGGAAGTGCTTTCCAAGGAATTTGTGTTTAACTTGGCATATGATGTTCATGCATGGAAAGGTTAAATTGATGGTTTTGCAAGAATGTGCTTTGAAGTGAGTTATTTAGCTTTTCTAAGCTAAGGGTTGGTTTTCATGGTTGAGCAATGCATGACTTAAAGCATGTTGTTTAAAAAGGGGTTTTCAAACAATGCTTTGGTTTATCGAAATGTATTTACTTTTTAAAGAGGTTTTATGTTTTGCTGCATTGATGGTGTTTTGGTTTTGAGCATCCCTCACTAAGCATTATGTGCTTACGCTCCTTTGTGTCCACCAATGCAGATAATTGAAGTTGGGGCAACAAGAAGCAAGGGATTCAAGGAGAGCTCCACTTCAGAAGTATGTCTCGGTTAATAGCTATAGATAATAAAGGCAATGGGGGGGAGTGTCTTTTATATTGATGTGTAATGAGTTTGAGCATGTTGACCATATTGATTCGTGGTTTGAATCTTGTTGTTATCGCTTTGCAACATTTGAATCCTCTTTTTCATGAGTTGTTACTTTATGCTTCTTGTTTTAAAAGCATGAACAAGTGTTGGATGTGTTGAAATAGTCGGTGCACCTAAGGTTGTTTTGTATCTAGATTTTGATGCAATCTGATAGTCTCGTTGCTTGGCATGTTGTTGATATGTTGTGGAATGGTTTAAAGTAAAGTTGTTGGTGTTCGGATGTGTAAAAACATGCTTTTCTGCTGTTTCTGGGCAGGGTGTTTCGAAACACCCTTGCCTGTTTCGAAACAGGGGCATGTTTTGGCCTGGGCGTTTCAAAACGGGTAGAGGTGTTTCGAAACACTTTGGCTACTGCCAAGCCCCGTTTCTAAACGGTCAATTCCCGTTTCGAAACACTTGACCGTTGGGCACTATTTTGAATGGTTTTAAGGTTTGCAAGCTTTACGTTTTAGTCCTCATTATTGTATGTGCAATTTCTTGAGTTCGAGATGTCCGTTTTAGGTGAAATTTGACAGAGAAGCTTGTAACCTAACTAATTTCATAATGGTATCTTAAAGATTAGTAAAGTCCTCTCAATTTCCAGATTTTACATTTTGGTCCCTAAATTCGTATGTTGTGCAATTGAGTCCCTTATTGCTTTCCGATTGCTGTGATTTGTGAGTATGCTTATCTCAAGAGCATGCCTAGGATTAATGTGCATCTAGATAAGTTTAAAAAAGAAAGAAAGGTCGTTAATCAAGGTTGACTTTTGGGTTGACTTTGGTTTTCCCCGTGTAATCTTCGTAGTTCGGGTCAACCGTCTAGGCCGGGCTAAGGGGGTTACATCAAATCCAATCCATTTTCGCTTCTCATTCAAAAGATGAATGCAAGCGTTGATACACAAGGTTTCGTAGTCTCCAAGTGCAAACCAGAGGCAGTGAATCGCGTTGCTGATTGGTGTTGCGGTACTATGCTAATTTGATAGTGGCCCTATCTATAGAGCAATCTACTTTAGAAGTATCGAAACCAGAAATGGGGGTTTCGAAACCCCTGAAGGAATTATGTATGTACACAAATGCTTACCCTAAGTTGAGCTCCTTTTGGCATTGGGGATCTCGTGTAAAGATTTCGGTACCTACCATTTTCCTACAACTTTTGTAAGGATTTATCTATACATTGTAGTAATTTGTGTACCTACTAAAATCCTTACGGTTCTTGTACCAAATTTTGTTTTCTCGTAGGAAATTATGTATGTACACAAATCCTTACAATAAGTTGAGCCCCTTTGGGCCTTGGGGAGTAAGTGAAAGAAATTCGGTACATACCGTTTTTCTTACAAATTTTGTAAGGATTTGTGTATACTTTGTAGTAACTTGTGCACATACACAAATCCTTACATTTCTTGTACCAAATTATGTTTTCTCGTAGGAAAATGTGTATGTACACAAATCCTTACTCTAAGTTGAGCCCCTTCAGCCATTGGTGAAACTTTGTAATAAATTTGGTACATGCCGTTTTTCTTACAACATTTGTAAGGATTTTTGTATAATCTGTAAGAAATTGTGTACATAAAAAAATCCTTACATATCTTGTAAAAAATTATGTTTTCTAGGAAATTGTGTATGTACACAAATCCTTACCCTAAGTTGATCCCCTTTGGCCCATGGTGAAACTTTGTAAGAAATTCAGTTCATATCGTTTTTCTTTCAACATTTGTAAGAATTTGTGTATACTCTATAGGAAATTGTGTACACACACAAATCCTTACATATCTTGTAACAAATTATATTTTCTCGTAGGAAATTATGTATGTACACAAATCGTTACCCTAAGTTGAGCCCCTTTGGCCCTTGGTGAAACTTTGTAATAAATTCGGTACATACAGTTTTTCTTACATTTTATGTAAGGATTTGTGTATACTTTGTAGTAAGTTATGTACATACACAAATCCTTACATATCTTGTAACAAATGATGTTTTCTCATAGAAAATTGTGTATGTACACAAATCAGTACCTGAAGATGGAGTGGAGAAAACATCCCATCCCGAGCCCTACGAGCAGTGTCATCCTGTGAATACTTCCATTCACTCTTACCAGTACTATCATTCCTACCAGGGAAAGTTAAATGGAGCAAACACAACTCACCTAGTGTACTGAGATAGCAAGATGCATAGAAGAGTGTCCCTTAACAGGTTTGTTTAACTTATCAAGTCTTAATTGAGTTTCTTGATTTTTAGAGAGTATTTAAGCCTTTGTTTTGCTACATTGAGCTTTTAAGTTCATTAACTTTGATTCATGCTTTGGCATCAGAAAGTCGACCTAGAGCATCCCTAAGGTTTCGTAAATGTTAGATTGCATGCTACATGTGATTTTTAAGGGCTAAATGAGATTCATCATTCAGTTTAAAACCTAAAGCTCTTAAAACCTTGCAAAGCATCAGCATAGATTAATCATAGGAAGTCGTAATCAACGTAGTAGCAAATTCATAATCATAGCAAAGGGAACCTAGTGGACATATTAGGCTAATTACAGTTCTAAAAAAATTTAAAATTTTACCTAAATTTTACCTAATATGTATATGGGTATGTGCTCCCCTAAACATGAGAAGAACATTGTCCCTGATGCAAAAAGAAAACAAAACAAAAAACAAAACAAAAGGAAAAGCAAATTGAAATAAAAATACAAATGAAAAATATGAAAAACTAAATTAAATGAAAAAGAAAATAAAAGAAAATAAAACTACCCAAGGATTTACCAGGGTGGTAGTTCATGGATGATTATGCCCTTACCTTTGTCCCGGGTGGACACTTGTTTCTTGGTAGGGCGAGAGGATATGCCAGCGTCTGTCTCCGGCTACTGTCTCTTCCGGTGGTGAGGGGCGTTTCGAAGATCTATTCGGGAAATGTAGGAAATTCAATTGGCTCATCGGGAAAAAGCCTCTGGAATAGCATTTGGAGCTTTGCTTCCCTCTTTACGGCGGCTAAGAAGTGTGGCTGGAGGGATGTATCAACAATTTTTGTCGCAATGTTAGTAAGGGTCGAAGAGGTGGCAGAAGGAATAGTAGAGGGGGCAATATGGGCATCATCATCCGCGGGGAATATGTTACGCCCTTCGACAAGAGATTCCAATAGTTGCACCCGTCAGAGAGGAAAGGTTTCCTTATTGTGTATGGGCAAGAGATGGTTGTTAATTATGTGCGCCCAAAATCTGGACTCAAGTTTCAGTTGCCGCTATTGTACCCTTCTATCATTGCCTTCGCCAAACCATTTTGTTCTAGGGACACAAAGATCCCGTAGAGTCTTAATATAGTAGTCGGTGGCCTGTCTTGGCATTTGGATTCTCTCATGGTGGTCTGAAAATTGATAGTGTTGTTCTATTGCATCATGAGAGAGATCCACACATTTCCCTCAAACCAACACACGTTTCTCTCCTTCTTGTCCCACATAGGTATATAATTCCTGAACCCAAGAAACGTTGATGTAGCCTGGTTGTTGAATGAATGTGTTCCACTTTTGCTTCTAAAGCACATAAAGAACATGAGGATCAAATCATTCATTGAATGTTAGAGCGAACTCTAGCCCTTACTCTTCAAGGATCCCTTGTTGACAGATCAACTTGTATAGTTGTTTCAAGGACTTGGAGAAAAGAAATGTGTCATTATCAGATGGTGTGGGTGAAGGTTCTCAGAAGGCGTTTGGATTTTCATCAGAGATAGATTTGGAGGCGGCGGAGCTAGCATCCATTAAGAAGTAGCAGAAGGTTCGTGAAGCTTTTGGTAAAAATATGGAAAAAGTAAGGAAACACTGCTTCTTCTCCCGTTGTGGTTGTGACTGTCAAAAATTGGGCTATTATGCAGGCATCAAGAGGGTCATGAGTGCAGTGAATAAGGATGTGATTAGGGTATCGCTTGAGGAACACATTGAGGGTGCTTTTAGTTATAGGGGACGTGCTTTTAATAAATACGAAGTTATCGTACTTAGGGATGTGTTTGCATGTATAGGTGGATGTTGAATTAAGTAAACTAAATTTGATCAATCTAGAGATAGCTATGATAAAGAAAAACAACTGTAGTGACTTAACAATTAACTATGGAGGTTGGAATTATTGCTAAGGATATATGTATGATTATCTATCTCAATTCTATAACGATGGGCAATTCATGTCTGTGTAAAGCCTTAAGTTCTTCATATACTCGATAGGATTTTCTAAAGAACTTCTAACTCTCTCGGTTCCTAGAAGTTAATAACTTTGTAATTAAGGTGATACATGTCTGCGTTAATCCCAACTTGTAACCCCCTCAACCCGACCTAGACGCGAGACCGGACCGAACGAGACACGGGGAATCTCAATAAACGACCCTAATTTTTTTTATCTAGCTGCACGTTATTGTCCTATGTGATTAGAACATGTAGCGGAAGAAACCTCAATTCAACGAACAACCCTTAGGTATTTAATTGATTACAAACATAGATTAGGGACCAATTTGTAATGTCAACAAATATTAGGGACTTTGACCAAATTAAAGTTACCATCCTTTAATTAGACATGTTTCATGCCAATCTAACAAATCTCAGCTCAATCTGATCATTCAAACTCTTTTAATTGCATGCATAACAATCAAGGACCAAAACATAAAGAAATAGAACCTCAAAAAGATCTCAAACAACTAACTTACTTGTCACCGTATCGGTACACAAAGCACCATATCGACACTGTTTTCACATCCAAAATTCCAGTAGCTCAAAATCGTACTGATACGCCCCCACGTATAGATTCGCTCAGTCAATTACACTAATACTGTATCGATACGTTACTCACCGTATTAATACACCATGCCTAAAATGGCTTTACCATATAGATACAAGTAGTCGCGCACCGATACGCCTGGGCCTAAAATGCCCATTTGTGCTGGTTTAATATACAATTAAGCTAAGAAATCTGCTTAATCAAGCTTCTAAGAAATTCATAACATATCTAAGGACCGATCCTTAATCAAACATGGCATATTCAACATCATTTCATATCATCATGCCTGAAAAGGAAATCTATAGGCTTGCTTCCTAAAACCACTTCAAGCAAGATACCAAAACCCATAGCAAGGCATAATCCAAATACTATAGGCCATTTACAAGTCCAAAACATAAATATAAACTTGCTTAAATATGGAGTTTAAACATATCTGCCAAAACCACAACGAATTCCCCACTGCCCTTATTACTCATAGTCTAAGCTAAAAACATACTTTCGGTTAATGAAGTCTTGTTTGATCCCTTGTCCCTCGCTGCCTTCCAAGCCTTAATTCTCTTCATTGATGGACAAAGAGAGCATAAGCAGACAATGATTAGTGAGGAGTGCTAAAAAAACACCATCAATTCATTTTAAAACCACTTTCCAAACCACATTGAAATCTCATTTCAATTTCTTCAAAGCATCATTTGAAAACCATCATGCCCTTAAAATCATGCAGTTTAAACAATAAAAAAGCAACATATTAGACCATACATAATATGTATCATAACATCATAGCAACTCACATTGCCAACCTCAATTTAAGCCTTCCCATGCATAACATACCATCTGCGAAGCTTAAAGAGAAACCATGTATAAATCACATTATACAAAACATGATACATCCACAATTATACTGGCTTACAAGTGATCATTTACCAAGTTCCATTTTCAAAATAGCATATTGGATACACGGATTCAACAAGTGTTCTCATAACACTTCAAGCCATCCTAACCGGAATAATAGTACAATCACAACCAACTGGGACAACAACCCCAAACATCGGTTAGATGCTTAACCCACTAACGAGAGATGAGACACCATCCTCCTCGATCTTTAGGGTACTTGGATGGAGACGAGACATCAACCTCCTCGACATCCAAGGCGACTTATTTATAGTGCACTCAATATAATTCACATTTCCATACCATCACTTGCCAATATAATTCACATTTAACCATATACCTCATTATTTTCAAAGCATCAATAACAAACCATTTTCCAAACCCTCAAACCTTGCTTTAAACCACAAGTATAAAACATATACTTACAAGGATCACTTACCATGTGCATCCTTCATCATCTCATCATTAAAAAAAGTGTATCACATACTTTAAACATGCTTTAACAGTAGGTAACATGAAATCAGAACCAAGTGCATAAAACCATTTTATAATAGCACAACTATAACCCCCTCGACCCGGTCTAGGCGAAAGACCGAACTGAAAGAATCACACGGGGAATATTGAAGTAAATCGAAAGGTTTACCTCAATAGACGACCCTATTTTTTCATTTTATCTTGTTTAGATTCTCATTAGGATCCTAAGTGTTTAACATTGTAGTGGAAAAATTTGCAACTCGATCGAACAACGAATTGAAACTTAATTGCAATTAAATTCATATTAGCGACCATTTTGTAATTTTAACGTAATACAAGAAATTATCCACTTTTAAAGTTACCAAACTTTAATTAAACATATTTCATGCTTCTCTGCCAAAACTCAGCTCAAGATAATCATTCATGCTCATTTAATTGCATACACAACATTCAGGGACTAAAGCGTAAAGAATCAGAACATTCCAACAGCTAACATAACAACTTGTTGTTTCGGTACAAGCTAGCCCTATATAAAAACATGCATACCGAAACAAGTTCCCATGGCTCAGAACACAAGCCCGTATCGAAACACCCTTTAAGGTGTTTCGAAACAGAGGTTTCCAGTGACAAAATGTACTGGAACAGACCTCCATGTTCCGAAACCCTTAAGCCATTTCAGGCTCACTATTTCGGTATAGGCTCGACTGTATCGAAACACCTAGGTATGTAATGACACGTTTTGCTGGTTTTCACACTTTAATCCATACTAAACCATTCCATCATGCTTCCAACATGCATACAACATATTTAGAACATTATAACACAACATACACAACAAAAACAACATCATAGCAAGTCCATAGGCATCAGTGGAATCTATATGCATGCAACCTATGCAAATATAGCCACTTAGAAGTCAAAACACAAACCAAGGCATAAACCAAACATTAAAGGCCATATATATTGTTGTTTTGGACTTATAAATGGCCTTTTATGTTTGGATTATGCGTTGTTATGGTTTTTGGTATCTTACTTGATGTGGTTTTAGGAAGCATGCCTATAGATTCTTTTTTGAAGCATGTTACAATGAGATGGTGCTAAATTTTCTATGTTTGGTTGAGGATCGATCCTTCGATATGTTGTATATGTCTTAGAAGTATGATTAAGTGGATTGCTTAGCTTAATTGTATGTTAAACCAGAAAAAATGGGCATTTCAGGCCCAGCCGTATCGGTATGCGGGGTATTGTATTGGTACGGGTAGGCAAAACTTGGCTTAGCGTATCAGTACAGGGGGACCTATATCGATACGGTCTTAGAGCAAAATGGTTGGGCAAATCGGTACGCGGGACCTTATTGATACGATTTTGAGCTACTGGAATCTGGGATTTAAATTACCTCAAAACCATACCGATAAAGTGCTTGGTGTATCGATACAATGATGGGTAAAGTAGTTGTTTGGGAATCTTTGAAGTTTTATTTTTCTTACGTTTTAGTCCCTAAATGTTGTGGAAGCAATTCAAAGAGTTTAGATGATCGAATTGAGCTGAGATTTGACACAGTGGCATGAAATATGACTAATTAAAGGATGGCAACCATAAATTGGCTAAAGTTCTTTGATATTCAATAAAATTGCAATTTGGTCCCCGAAACATGTATGTTATCAACTAAATGCCAAATCATTGCTTGTTTGAATTGAAGTTTCTTCCACTGCAAGTTTGAATCATATAGGATGATAATGTGCTTCTAGACAAGATAAAAGAAAAAATAGGGTTGTTTATTGACGTAAACCTTCCCAATTTACTCCAATATTCCCCGTGTGACTCATTTGGTTCGGTCTCACGTCTAGGCTGTGTCGAGGGGGTTACATTTGTTGGTATTAGAGCCAGGTTTGTGATAAATCGGAGGTAGGCTGTGATTTATTAGTGTTGTTGTTGATTGCTTAAACCAAGTTTGTAATAATTTGGAATGTTGATACTGGTTTATTGTTGTGCACGGTGATTGTTATATATATGTTGATTGTGATATGCTTTGTGGGGTAAGCTTTCGAAATGTTGGATGTTGGTAAGTTGTTGTGAATTATATTATGTTGTTTGCTATGCACGTGTTGTCACTGGATTTTCACCTAAGTCTATTATTATATTTATGTGTTATATTTTGTAATATATTGTATCATATTATTGTTGTTTTATTATCTATCGTAGTGACTACTATTATTATGCATGTTATTTCTAATATTAGTATTATCAGCTAATATATGTTAAAAAAACAAAAAAAAACAATCCATTGTATTTAAAATAAAACTCATTACAAAAATTAAGAACTCATTTAAAATAACATGCCCATTGTTATTAATGCAATAGGGGCCCGTTTGGCCCAATTCTAAGCTAAACACTAATGCTTAATCTTTTGTTACACGCGCAGCTGAAGAGGGACCGCTGGATCAGGATAGATCCAACGACACAGATCATACACGTTTTTACGTGGAATCCAGTTAGAGGAGAGCAAACGGTCCGGCACAAAGCACACAGATAGCTACTCGCGTGTGGTAGTCACGCGCATGACTTTCTAGTTGCCACCGAATTTTTCGTCTTCTCTGATGCTCCACTCGCTCCGATTTGCTCATGCTGGCATAGTCCAAGCTCATTCTGATCAGCAAAATAGGGAAAAGGGAGCAAGAAGTTATCGAAAATTACGTGTGTGTTTTTTTCTTCTAAAATCGTGCAAAAAGGAGAAACAAGGGTTAAATCCATAAAATATACCACATATTAATCTCTAAATTGAAGCCAAGGCAAGAATCAAGCTAAATCAGATTCAAAGTAGAGGCAAATCGCGAATCAACATCAAATTGGCCTAAAATTAGAGCCGAGATAAGAGTGAATAGGGAAGATATTCGAGATTGAAGCTTGAAACTTAAGCAAAATTGTAACTATATAAACTCATTGTAAATTTCATGTAACACAGATGATTCATACAGAAATTATACACAAAAATAGTCACAAAAAGCATTCGGAATTGAGGTTAGCAAGCATTTGTACTCAGTGTTTTCAGAGGAATAAAAGCAACCCCAGTTTCTGATAATTTCTCCTTTTAGTTTATATTCAAAATTTTAAAACAAAGAAAAGGGATAGTTTTTTTACCTTTGTTGAGGCGACGTCCCCAATGATGGATGCATAACTTTAAGTCCTTGGATTCTGAAAAAGTTTTTTTAAAAGGGAGAAATGAATTGAAGTTTTGAAAATCGATCATTTTAAGTCTGAAACGATGGAATGTTTGTTTTATTGGAAAAAGGTCTCCACTGCCGTTAACGGCAGCCGACACCAATTAATGGTGGCCAGCACGGCGGATGATCGTCGCGCTCTACAATGGGAAGAGGATTTTTAGAGAGCCGGTTGGAACTTTTCTAGAAGACGGGAAACAAAACTGGTTTCTTACTTTGTTTTTTATATATATATTGACCCGGATGTCCCGACCCATGCCCTAATTAGACCCGCGCCTTTCTTTACTGGACTTTTTGCTGCAGCTCTCCAGTTTTCAAACTTAACAATATCATCCTTTCTGTTTCAAATTGGCCACTAGATTTTGCTTTTCATTCAGTTTTAGCCATCACATTTTGCTTCCTTTCAATTTAGCCCTTAATTCAGATTCCTTCCTAAAGAAATTTTCTTTTGTCATCCCTTTTCCTTGTTTAAAATTTTTATTGTTCTTTAGCTAAAATTTTCTTTAGCATGTTTGTTGAAATCCCTAGGAATAGGTTCTTAATAAACTTATATTATTGACATGTATGCAGTGAAATTACTTTCATAATTCTAATAAACTACACTTCAATATGTTTGAACCTAAATAATTAAAATGAATATATATGTTCTTTAAGGTTTAATCACTAATTAAATTCTAATTTTTAAAAAACTCTAACACACTTAATCATTGTTTGTGGATTGTTAAAAAATGAAAATTAACTAATGTGGTGTTTTACCAAACAGAAATGACGGGTTAGCGTCAGGAGTGTTGGTGGTGACTGGAGTTCATTTTCTGAGCGGTAAGATCGTTAAAATAGATTTATATTCATTAAACGGACAAGTAATTGAATCTCTGTGAACTTGCAAATTCCAATTTTGAAAATTTGTTTTGAAATCAATAAGTTACCAATTTTTGGGAGTTGTGGGGTGCTAACCCTTCCCCACGTGTAACCGACCCCAAATCTATTTTCTGCTTTTTGTAGACCAAATATGTTGTTTAAATAAATAAAACGTTTTATTAAAATAACCCCATTTTTAAAGTGATCCAATCGTACTTTTAAAAAAAGATTGGTGGCGACTCCGTTGATTTTAAGTTTTCAAAAATGTCGAGCTAAAAAAGGGTTGCGACAGCTTGGCGACTCCGCTGGGGAAATTTTTGTTTTTAAAAACAAAAAAAAGAGGGTCAGGCCATAAATTGGTTTCAAACATTTTTTAAATAGAATTTGCAAGTTCATAAATCTTTCAATTTATTCGTCCGTTTAATGAATATAACTCTATTTTACGCATTCTAAACCATTCAAGAAAGCTCTATACCCGAGCTTGTCACGTTCGTTTAAGTGGGGGGAAAACACTTTGCTCATGTCAAAATACTGATTCTCCATATGAGCCTAGCAAGTACCTTCAGGACTCATGCCCTTTTTCTCCGTAAGGATATTGATCCTTCGAGAAGGCATAAGAGGTAAGTCCTCCTGAGTTGAACTTGATTCGTTTGAATCCTATAATGGGTGAGAATTGAGGGCCTTGCTACCATGACAACAAGGATAACTCGGGTACCCTTTTAGAACCAAACCAAGTTTGAGAATCTAAAGCCTACCCCAATAGAGCCATGCGAAAAGCCTAGGGTTTTAAGTCTGGTCAAATCATTTCGCAAAAATAATCCGCGGAGACATGTCCTGGAGTGCTGGAATGTGCTGCCCATAATTATTTATGCAATGAAATTATTTTGGACCCATTTTGTCTTCTTATTTCTAATCCTTTCCCTTTGACTTGTTGTTTTGCATGTTAATCTTGCATCAACATTCCATATCAAGAAGGGATTGGTTAGTTAGAATATTTGCTCAAATAGAAAATCTATCATTATGGATGGAAGGATCCATAAGAAAGAAGATGAAAATGCGAGGGTGCGTCATTGGTCAGAGGTTAACAAACGAATATATAGGGATAGTCTGGCCGCTAATTATGAAACATAAACCTCCGAGTATGACCAAATCAATGTTAAGCAGAATAGTGTACAAGAGCTGAGGGAAATCTAGGAACGCTTTGATTTCAAGACCAAACAGTTATTCTATGAGACTTATGGCGACATAGCATACCTGCTGTATGTGAAAGTAGGTGAGCAGTTCTTAAAGGCCTTGGTTTAGTTCTACAATCCTGGGTACTACTGTTTCACTTTCACCGAAGAAGATATGATGTCCACATTCGAGAACTATTTGGTGGATGTGCTCCTTTACTCCAGGTTTGGGCCCTCAAACACTTTTGGAAGTGCCTGACTTTGACTCAATCCAATGTGTTCTCCCCAAATTTTTCTCCGCTTAAAGAATTCTTAGCCCAAGATTGGCCAACTGTCAAGAAAAGCAAGTGGGTTGACATATTCAGAGTCCGTCGTGACGAAGACATCAAATGGAGGGTTCCGTGTATGGGTCATGCCAAAGTTATGTACAGATGCGGAGATTACAACTTCTTGATGTTGTTGGGTTTATGGGTGGAATTGGTTGTGCTCCTTTGTTAGTGTCACATTAGTATGAATCACGACAGTTCGTTCCGTTCACCATTGGTCTCGGTACATCAAAGTTTGAGTTTCAAGGCGAGTTCAGAGAGAAGATAGAAACCATTAGCGATTCATGGGATAACTACTATTATATGAAGCTAGAGTCTGACAAACACTGTATGTTCACCCCTGACTATGATATTTGGAGGCACACAAGAATGAATGACAAGATCATGCTACCTACACCTGGGTAGGCTAAATCCCTATAAGAACATTTAAAGGTGGTTCCCTCTAAGGTTGACATTCTGAGGGAAGAATTGAGAAGAGCTAAGTTGGAGATTGAATCCCTGCGAGAACAGAATTAACAAGACAAGTTCGAGTTAAGCCTTGACGTAGAGAAATATAAAGGGGAAAGCAATCGTGTAACGCCCCAGTTTTGGGCCTAGATGTTTTAGGCATCGGTTTAGGTTAGTCGAACCTAGAATTGGAGATTCAAGCCTATAGAAGCGGTTAAGGGAAAACGTAGTTCATGATGGGATAAAATTATGAGAAAAATTGCTAAAATATTTTTAAAATGTATATTGAAGGTTGGTAAAATCAATTTTAGAAAATGAGTATTGGAAAATCGAGATTTTAGAAAGTGACCATTTTGTAAAAATTGCAAAGTTGGATTTTAAGGACTAAAATGAAATGAGGACAAGACTTAGAATCTTTAGGGAGCTTATATCTTTTCATGGGCCTTTTCTCTCAAATTGACCATTTTAATTATTTTAATAAAAAGATTTTATTAAGGTTTCAAATTAAAAGGGGATTTTAATTAAAACAAGAGAAGAGTTTACGTAACTAACTTCTCTCATTTTGCACTCAGCAAAACACCCTTTCTTTTCTAAAACCAGAGAGTTTTTCCATCCTTTCTAATCCTTTTTTAATAGCTAAAGAGTTCTTTGATTCTCCTATCAATCATCATTGAGTTTACTTGAAGATTTCATAAAAAATCTTGTCATTTGAGGAGAAAAGGCAAGGTTAGAGGCATGATTTCATTTAACTCCTCTAATCAAGGTTATTTAATGAAATTCCAAGTCTCGTGCCTTCTAAGTATGTTTATTAACTTTGTTTTATAGTGGATTAAAAGGAATTGGCTAAAAATGGCTTTATGTGGTGATTTTCCAAAATTTTCGTTTGGGCACTATTTCAATTGATTTTAGATTGATTTTAAAGTTGTTTTAGATATTAATTGATGGTTAAATAATGGCTCAATCATAATAATCCTGGATTAGGTTGGATCTCTAGAATTTTAGCTTGTTAGTTGTGGGTTTTTGGCTTGGAAATGTGAATATGATGTTGTTGGGCGTTATTAGAAGTAATTAGAGTGTTTTTGGATGTTGATTGATGGTTAAAAGTAAGTGGAAGTGATGGATTGTGGCTGTGTTAAGTTTGGAGAAAGATCGGTTGAGTTTTTGGTTGTTTCTGATGGGCTTTTAAGTACCTTTGGGAAGAGCTGTGGGTTTTTAGTGATTGTTGGTGGTTTTAATGCATTGAGATGCATCAATCCTCTGTTCTTGTGTGGTATAAACAGGGGAGAATACTTTGGAAGCAATCGGGGAAGATCTGAGGGCTTCGGACGCTTGACTTTTGCCTCGGTGATTGAGGTTTTGCGTGTCGGTGAGTGCAAATGGGATTTCCAGATTTGAAACACTTTTAAAGTGGTTTTGGGAACTTAGTGTAAGCTTGAAACGCTTTACTAAGTTCGGAAGTAAGTAAAGTAATTTTCTCCCTCCGATTGTGCTATAGTAAGCTTGATGATGCACTTGATTTTATATATGTTTATTTACTGTTTTAAAGCATGCTTTAAGAATGAGAATTGTTGTTTATGATGCCATATTGCTAAAGGATGCACTATGTAAGTGATCCTTATTTGTATATGCTTATATATGTTTAATGAAGCATGGTTTAATGCTTGGAATATGGTTGATCGTGAATGCTTTGAAAACAATGAGGTTTGAACTAAATGAGAATTATATTGGCAAGTGCTGTTGTGTAAAGTGGTTTACAAATGAAATCTGATATAGTTAGCCGACTATAGGATTGAGTGCACTATAAATAAGTCGCCTTGGATGTTGAGGGGTTGTGAATGCATTGAAAACTCCATCTGAGTACCCTAACGATTGAGGAAATTGAATTATGTCCCGTCTCTCGTTAGTGAGGTTATACATCTACCAATGAGTGGTGTTGAGGGGTTGTAAGGTACCAAATACTCCACCACGGGTGTCACAACGGTGGAGGGTAGCTCCCGTGTGTGAACCTTGAGATGTCGATGAGAATGTATAAAGTGTTGGGACAACACTTGAGAATCCGTGTATCCGATACATTTTCATAAATGTGTATGTGGATGATCACTTGTGAGCCAATATAATTGTTAAAATAATATGAAATGTATGTTGATGCATAGTATGGAAAGGCATGATATAATCTTGAAACTTTGCATATGGTAGCTATGCATGAAAAGGTTTAAGATGAGCATGAGCAAATGATTTTGCTGTTGAAGTAGGTGGTACTTGTTGCATGATTAATAACATGTTGATTTTTGTTAATGACGTGTATAGATTTCAATAAAGACATGATGATTTACAAAAAGGGTTAAAAATGGTTTTCAAGCATTGATGGCATTTTTGGTTTTGAGCATTCCTCACTAAGCTTGTTTGCTCATGCTCTCTTTTGCTCATCAATGCAGATAACTAAGTGTTTGGAGGCAGCAACTTGCTAGGGGATCTAAGGAGACTTCACTTTTGAACGTATGTTTCATTTTATGAACTAGAGTAATAAGGGCAATGGGAGAACCAAAGTCTATTTGGGAGAAGTGTATGAACTTCCTTAATATGCATATTTGGTTATTGGTTTTGATCTTGTAAATGGCCTCTAATTGATTATTAAAGCCTTGTTTTGGGATTTGAACTTTTGGAAGCTTTGATTTCATAGGAAGCATGCCTCTAGATTACGTTGATGTTAAGTGCCATGTCTTGTTGCTGAATCTGATGTGTATGCTTTGGGAATGTTGTTTAGAATTCATTGGATGTGTTTGAAAGTATGTTGATTGCTTTGAGTGGTTTTAAACATGCAAGATCAGTCTTTAGTGTCATTGCAGACATCAAGGTATTGATACCCATCTTAGGGTATCAGTACGAGCTTGTTATTTGGGAAGGGGGTACCAATACGCGGGGGCGTATCGATACTAGTTGTGGCTACTGGTTTTGGGCGTACTGATACAAGCTCAAAGGGTATCGGTACGGCCTTTGTAATTTTCATTTTGAATGTTGCATCCGTAGAGGGTGTATCGGTACCCTCTCGAAGGGTATCAATATGATGGTAGTTAAATTGGTTGAAAGTTATGTTTGAATGTTCTGAATCTTTATGTTTTTGTCCCTAAATGTTGTGGATGCAATTAAATGAGTTTGAATGATTACCTTGAGCTGAGTTTTAACAGAGATGGATGTAATATGATTAATCTAAAGATGGTAACTAAAATTGGGAAAATTCCCTGTATTTTTTCAAGTTTACAAATTGGTCCCTAAAAGCTGTTTATGTATGCAATTGATGTTATGTATGATCCCCTGCAACATTAAACACTTAGGTTTGTAACGAGCATCTAGACAAGATAAAAGAAAAAAATAGGGTCGTTCATTGAGGCAAACCTTCCCGATTTACTTCAATATTCCCCGCGTGACTCGTTCGGTTCGGTCTCTCGCCTAGGCCGGGTCGAGGGGGTTACAAATCGAGTAACAAAGATGTACATGAAACTGGAAGAAAAATATGAGATTCAAAGGGTTGACTTCCTCAAGTTTCAAGCCATTGCTCGGAATGTTGATTTAAGAAATAGCCCAGATCAGTGGAAGCAAGAGATTGAACAAGCTATGCCCAAGGAGAAAGAGCGTGACAAAAAAGAAATTAAGAAGTATAGGCGAGCCCTCACAGAAGAGAAGAAGAGAGGAAAATAAGTGGCAGAAAATAAGAGGGGAAAACGGACCCTTGAAAAAGAAAAAAAGAAAATGTAGCTGCTTGGAAAAGGAAGGCCCACGACAACAAGATCCGTTTATTGGAGTTGCAGTCAGCCTAGGATGAGACCTGTGAAAAGTTGTGGCAAAGCTAGTCTTTTGTTGCTGAGTTGCAAGCCAAGATAGAAGACTTGAACCAGATACTTTACAAGCTTCAGAGTGATCATACCTATGACGAGCTTCAGGCTAGTCTGAATGAAAATGATTTCTTGAAAGAATGAGTGGAGGAAATGGACAACATCATCCAAGAATACAGAACGAAGATCCTAGTCCTTGAAGATATTTCTGAATGAGGAAATGATTACTGGTTCACTCGTCTCAAAGACAATGCCAGAAGATTCCAAGAACGAGATGAGTTCGATAGAACTGTGATGACTCAAATCCAAGATGTGGCTAGGCATGTGATGTTATTAGCAGCTGAAGCCACAACCCTCCGCCATTACATTAGGCCTATAGGATAAGTGGGACCAAGGCTTATGTGGTTAATAGAAGAAATCAAGGAGTTGGGTACTCGGGCTGAGATGTACACGTAGAAATAAAACTTCTTGTAATAAAGGACCTTTGACATTTGAATAAAAGTTGTTTCTTGAGCAAGTATTTTTTGAAACTAATGGCCCTTCGTTTGCATTCATGCATTTGCATCATGTTTGTTTGGTTGGTTGCTTGTTTTTATTTCTTTGTTGCACACATTCATGACATAATAAGAAACTAACTTAAATAAAAATGATAGAAATAATATTCAAAATAGCCAAAACAACTCACAAGTACGATACTCGTTCCCAAGTCAGAACAATGGAAATGGAAAATAGATTGACGACTGTTGAAACCAACCACAAAAGCACCCAAGACAGGCTGGAAAAGATTGAAACTGACCTAAAGCAGGAAATTGATTTAGCTTATCAGAAAACGGTGAGTCAAATCACATCTATACTAGGGTTCAAGGATCCAGATGTAGCTGAAGTAGGAGGAGATACTGGCACACTACTGCGATTCCCTGGAATGGCTTTTGGGATACAAAAGAAGACTGCCTCTAAAGACAAAACCCCTTTCCATCTTACTGAGTCCTTTGTTCACGCCCCAAATAGAGAGGTTAACAACTACGAGGTACCTGACCTCGATGAAATTGCTACTAAAGCCAAAGCTAAGAACAAGTGGGAAGACATATATGAGAAGCTTGAAGGAATGACCAAATCCTTCCAAGAAGGAAGTTTTCACCGTGGAATGGATGCAAAAGACCAGAGCCTAGTAACAGACCCGGTTGTACCTCCAAAGTTTAAGGTTCTAGACTTTGAAAAATACAATGGAACCACATGCCCTTCGACATATATAACCATGTACTGTAGGAAGATGTCAATGTACCTAGACAACGAGAAGTTACTCATCAATTGCTTCCAAGACAGTCTGGTAGGGTCAGTTGCACGCTGGTACACATAGCTAAGCTGAGTCAACATTAGGTCATGGAAAGATTTATCTAAAGCATTTAGTGACCAGTACAAACATGTCTCAGATATGGTTCCAACTCGATTGGTCCTGCAAGGGATGGAACAGAAGCATCATGAGATTGTTTGCCAATACGCACAAATATGGAGGGATGTAGCTGCACAAGTTCAGCCACCGTTGCTAGAGAATGAGATTACGCTGATGTTCGTGGAGACGTTAAAAGGCTCTTTCTATAACCGTATGATAAATCATGTGACCAAAAGCTTCACAGATATGCTAATGAATGGAGAGTTGATTCTGACGGTTGTAAAGAGCGGGAAGTTGGATAGTGGAGAAACGAAGAAGCCCTACAATAAAGAGGGAGAATGAAGTCAATGCCACCAATGTCTACAACCCCAATTATTCGAAGGGAGTAGTTTTCAACAAGCCCAACATTTTGACTACTGCTCGAACAACTACAAATTCGGCAAAGGAGGAACAAAGGTATCAAGGGAATTCGAAACCATACTTCCCTCCTATTCCAATGACATATGCAAAGTTATTTGCTGAACTGGTCAAATCCCAAATGGTGCTACAGCGACATGTCCCTTCCTTCTCACCTCCATACCCGTTGTGGTACGACGAGAAGGCGCAGTGCGAATACCACGCAGGATTTAGGGGGCATACTATTGAGAATTGCACTGCATTTAAGAGGGTGGTGGATGATCTAAGGAAGTCATGCATGTTATCCTTTAACATGTCTGAAGAAAAAGGCAACCCTTTGTCAAACCACCAAAAGACAAGAGTGAATGTTGTCACCGAAGAGGGATACAAGATAATTAAGGAATATGTTGCTGAGCTTAGGGTGTCCATGAATTGTGTATGGACCGAAATGGTGGCAGATGGAATATTGGAAGGAGAGGCTCAGAAATTGAAGGCTGAAGATGGTTTGTATTGTGAGTACCACCAGGTGGAAGGACATGGGATCAAATTGTAACCCCCTCATCCCGGTCCGGACGCTTGACCGGTCCGAGTGGGCTACACGGGGATAAACGAGGCGAAACCCGTTAAGGCTTCACTTCGGTTAACAACCCGAGAAAACTTTTTCATTTTTATTATCTTGTCTAGATGTATTGTTAAGTCCTATGTGAGAAAGGCAACAGCGGAAGAAACAAACGAGGCAAACAACCAAATAGCCCAACAAAACAGCCAATTTTAAACTTAAACAGTAGGTCGTATCGAAACGCCCATAGGGTGTTTCGATACGCCTTGACTAGGTCAACTGGCCAAAGTCAAACCGAGGAGACCGTTTCGAAACAGGGGTGGACCGTATCGAAACGCCCTCAATGGTCAACTTCTCGTGGTCAACGATACGAAGACCGTTCCGAAACGCAAAGATCTGTTTCGATACTTCAATTTATCGTCAAAATCTCATATTTCCAGTGGCAAAATCGTACCGAAACGACCCCTGGCGTATCAAAACGCCTGGCCAAAAACAAAAGGACCGTATCGAAACAGGGTCGACCGTTTCGAAATGCCCTCTGTCTGCATATTGGTTTTAGCTGGTTTAAGGCTTATGGCTGCCTTATAAACACCATCTAAGACCCCAACTCAACCACGCATGTCTCCAAGGCTTAACACACACAACAAGCATGCTTAACACACCCCAAACATAAAGAAGCTAAACATTAAAGGGATCAACAAACATCACATGATTCGTACATGGCATTTAAGATTCATGCTTCAACAAGGACATACACTTAGGCATTCAAAAACGCACAAGGCCAACATACAAGGCATAGCAACCTTAAACATGGCTTACAAACAAAACAAAGCATCCAAAAGCCAAACCAACATCAATATGTAAAGGAGTCTAACATGCTCCTAAAGCAAACCATCAACAACCACATTGCTTGACTATTACATCATTAACATAAAATCCATACTTGATAGATACAAAAGCCCAACTAGCACACTTGGAGGCCCTCTCCTCGCACAAGCAACCCACGAACTACGGATTTGCATTGTCGAACAAAAGAGAGCGTAAGCATAAAGCTAAGTGAGGGTAAGCTCGTAAAACAAACCTCGACAATGCATGGTCCAAGCACGAGCAACAACCAAGGTAGAATGCATGATCTTACCTTCGATCCACAAGAGCCAAAATATACATGATGCATGAACATATATTCAATATTATGCCATGCTCAACAAGTCATAAGCTCAACACATGAAAATACATATACAAATGTATTAACAACCACATTCATCAATCCATATTGGCAACACATATCTCAATTCATATTGGCACCTAGCTACGACTCGAATACGCGGATAACCGTTGGAACTCACATCCAACACAACCATTACCTTACGATGGGATTACACTCATCATCGTTCCACGCGGAGGGGATTCCACTCATCCTCACACCCCGTTGATGGGATTACACTCATCACCGATTATCATATATGTAAGAAGATTTCCGGGCAAACCCGTACTCCATCTTGATGACTACCATCACCAAGACCACGCGCGCATTTGACTCTCGTATGCACACTAAACATCCTAATGATTAATCATTGTACCAAAGCATACTAGTGCCAATATTAAACACAATTCACAACCTTTCACAACATCATTTCATATCAACTTCTGTGCTTAGCACGTACTCACCATGATCACCATCATGCACAATCCACATGCATATAACAATGCATCAAAACCATGCCTCAACAACATGCATAACTCAATATACATAACCACCATAATCACAATTAAACATGAGGCATAAACAACAATTAGAGTTCAACCAAAGTCTCTAACTAAAGCTTGGGATTAGGCTACCACTCTAATCCCAACTCTAGGTGGGTTTACCAAGCCCAACCTAGTCCACGTGCTTGAACAAACACTTGAAACCCATTTAAAAACATTTAACCACTCACCGACTATTCCAAGCTCAACACACTAGCCGGTCAAGCTTCCAACGATTCCGGATTTGTTCCCGAGGATTCACCAACACAAAATTTTGCTTCTAATCATCTCAACACAATCAAAACAACCTCAAATCAGTTCACAAATCAAAGTAGCAAACCCGGAACACTATTCAAGCACAAAACACAAGATTTCAAGCTAAGAACTACTCCTAAAACCTCAATCCCGAGCAGCCCTTTAGCACAGTCCAAAACTCTTGATTTCAACCCTTTTAACACACTTAAATGCTCCCAAAACAACTCCTAACTATCACACTAACATCAGCCCTCAATTTCCAACATCAAACACACCCAAAACCAACCTTTAAACCCTTCAAAAACCCCACTTAAACCCAAATCCGAGAATCACCATAAAACTCTTTAAAGTTCATATATGTTGGACATTTTAGGTTGTAAACATCTTATCTAACATTAAATAATCAAAAGCTTTAGTTAAAGACAATAAAGTTCTCATTTTTAATCTAAACTTTCAAAACACCAAAATCCAAAAACTAGGAGCTTTGAGAAAAATAAAGGTACTAGCTTGTAGAGGGAAAGGAGGACAAGTCAAAAATGTAATTACCTTTCAAAAATCACCAACAAAGAGCAAGTAATATGATGGAATAGTGATTTGGAGTAGAGAGAGCTTTTGGTCGTGAGAAATGAAAATGGAGGAGTGGGGAAGATGATGACAAAAAGGCTATTTTAACAAAAAGGGGGTTTTAAATTGTAAGTCCTCTTATTTACAATCTTGCCATTAATGAGGATAGCTATCTCAATTTCCAAATTCCATGGAATTGGGCTTTAAAATCAAAACATGTCAACATAAATTATTTGTTTTGAAAACTCGATGCCTAAAATAATATTTTATTATTTTAATTATGAAACCGAAACCTGAAACATTTATTTTAATATTATTTTCACCCGACCCCCAAACCCGGGTGTTACACAAATGTTGCTTGGAGTTTAAGCAATTGGTGCAAAAGAAAATGGATGAAAAACAACTTGAGCTTTTTGAGAATGGAAACAAGGAGAGTGCATTGGGTGTTTGTGCAACAGAGGAGTCATACTCTAAGAGAGATTATACTGGAATGAAGCCCCTGGTTATCAAGACCAAGGCCGAAATAAGTAAATCCATAAGGGGTGTAACCTCACGACTTATAATTAAGGCACCAGCCTCATTTCTGTACAAGGATAGCAAGCAGGTCCCATGGAACTACGCTTGTACAGTAACGACCCTAAGAGAATTAAAGGCTAAAGAAAAGACAAGAGATGAACCATTCAATGAAGTAAGTTATTTCACTAGGAGTGGGAGACTGTATTATCCTCCAGCATCTGAAGACAGAGATGCAGCACAGTGAAGGGCTGCAGTTGAGGAACCTGAGAAGGAAAACGAGAGAGATTTCTTTAAAGAGAAGCCACCAGTATACCATGAGCCAATGAAAGAGTCAGAGGCTCAAGAATTTTTGAAGATACTAAAGCACAGTGAGTATAGTATGGTGTAATAGCTCCATAGGCTCCCAACTCGAATTTCAATGTTATCTCTATTATTGAGTTCTGAGGACCATCGTGAGGCTCTGTTGAAGATTTTGAACCAAACGTTTGTACCGAAAGAGATTACCATCGAGAATATGGACATGCTGGTTGGTAATATTGGTGTCAATAATTTCATCTCATTCAACGATGAAGAAATACCAGAAGGAGGGAGAGGATCGTGCAAGGCTCTACACATTTCAACAAGATGCAAGGGATTTATGCTGCCATGTGTCCTAATTGAGAATGGGTCAGCCCTTATCGTTTTACAGTTGGAAACACTGAAGAAGCTACCAATAGATAGCTCACATATGGGAGCTTACCAGAACACGATGAGAGCATTTTGATTATGTTGTAAATTAGATGTGAGGACAATTGTTTAGGTTTCAAGTTTGTTTTCAATAAAATATTCCAAGTTTGCTTAATTCATGTTCTTCACTTCTTCAATTCGTTCCAAAAGTCCTGTTGAAGAAATCCATTTGTCGGGAACGAGAGTCTCAAACTCACGAAAGAATTAAGTAGGGTCTCATCATGTCGAGGTGTTGACTAATTCGGGTTAGACATATGTTAGAATTTTAGCGGCTAAAAGGAGCAACCAAACGTCGAATGCCTGCGTTAGGTTTACGCTGAGATTGCTAGATATTGCCTACACCACGTGGTGACAGAATCCTTGCCTAGACATAGGAAGGATCACTTCAGAATTGCTCTGCCAAACTCGGAGTATCTGCCAGACTTGCCACCAGGACTTATCTCCATTCCACCTACCGAGACAGCGAAAGTTGCAAGAGCAGAGTTCTGCGGTGGCAGCAAAAGTTACCGTAGTCTCAATCCGCCATTACCCACCGAGGCAGCATATCGTGGCAGCACAAAACAACTTGGCCTATTCAACACAGTTTCACACTAAGCAGTAGTATAACCTTGTGGAGGAACTACAATTCGAACCAAGCTGTCCAATCCTCGTGGGAGACAATATCTTATATACTATAACCTGACAAGAGTGTGCACTTGCGCTCCTAAATATAGTACACCCAAAACGCTCTACAAGTTTTTGGCGCCATTGCCAGGGATTGGTAACAGTGAATTTCGTTTTTAATTTATACACTTTTTATTTTATTTTATTTTTAATCAAATTTTTTTACTGTAACGCCCTGGTTTTGGGCTTGGAAGTCTTGGGCGTTGACCGGTTGGTCAAAGTGCTGTTCGAATCGTAAGAGGTTAAATTAGGAAAGCCTAGTTCGGGTTGCATAAAAATTATGGAAAAATGTTCTAAAATCATCTTTTATTATAATTAAGTGAACTGTGAAATCAATTTTGGAAAATGAGTTTCGGAAATGTGACATTTTGGCTAGTGACCAAAATGTAATTTTTGAAAGTTTGGTGGCTATTTTATAAAGGGTTGAAACTTTGAATCTTTAAGGAGCTATTTACCCAAAGAGAGTTTCTCCAGATTTTTCTAAGATATTTTAACTCATAATTCTGATTTTAAAAGAATCAAAAGGAGGGAAAATCCAATTTTAGCTATTTTCTCTTTTAACTACATATTTTCTCTCTATCTTTTTCTCTCAACCCAAACACCCAATTTCCAGAGATCTTGTTCTGATTTTCTCACCTAAAATCATTCTTTCAACTCTCAATTGATTGCAAATCATTGTGTCTTCAAATCCTCTTCAATTGCTTCAAGTTTCATCAAGCTTTTCTATTCCAAAAAGAGGAGAAACTCAAGTTTGGAGGTAAGAACGTCCTTCTCCTCTGAACTTCAAGTTCTTTAATGAAATTCCTAAAGTTTTCAATCCTAATTTGATAATTGATTAAAGGTTTTAAGGTTGATTTATGGATCTTGGCTAATTATGCAAGATTTTGATGATTTCACTTGATTTTCGTTTGATCTGTTAAATCAGTGTTTTGAGAAGTGTTTTTGATGTTAAATGATCATTAAATTGATGTGGAAATGAATCTTGATTGATGCAATCCCGGATAGGTTGGGTTTCCTAATTTTAGCTTGTGTTTTAAGGTAGCTTTTGTGGTGATCTTGTGGATCTGGTGTTGCTGGAGGTATAAGGATGGTTGTAGGTTGTTTTTAGATGTTAAATGATGTTAATGGAAGTGAGGTTTTGCTGGTTTGTGGCTGGGCTTTGTTTAGAAGTGTTTCGGATGCATTTTCGGTTGTGTTTGGTGGCCGAAAATGGAGGTTTAGTGAGAGCAGCGAGTTTAGATGCTTTCATTGAAGCAATTAATGCATGATGATGCATTAATCCTCTGCTTTAATGTGTTGAAACAGGGGAGGCATCCTTGGATCCAAGAATTGTTGATCCGGAGGCTTGATTTGGTGCTTTGGCTTGAAGCAAAGTGGAAATCGGTGAGTGGATTTGTGGAAATGGTTTTCGGCTTTGAAACCAAGGTTTTGGGAGCTTAGTTTAAGTCTAAACAACTTTGCTAAGCTCAAGTGTAAGTTTTCGGATTACTCTCTTAAGTGGTGGCCATGTTTTGATGAAATGTGAAATGATGATTTTGCATGATTTGCTACTGTTTTGGAAAGCATGTTTTAGCATGTTAATTGCTGATGTTTTAGCATGATTTATGCTGATGATTTAAGCCATGTGTTGAAGGTGTCTCTAGGTAAGAGTGCCTTGTTTTTATGCATTGTTAAATGATGATTTAATGCTTTGAAATGCATGATATAATGGCTTGGTTTAAATGCTTTAAAACAGTGGATTATATGATGTATAAAGTGTGTATTGGCAAGTGATGGTTTGTAAAAGTGAAGGTCACTAAGGTGGTTAAAAGTCCTTGAGTGAGCCTTGTTACCTAAGATCATCAAGGTGGTTAAAAGTCCTTGGATGAATCTTGTTGCGGACACTAAGGTGGTTAAAAGTCCTTAGGTGCTCCTTTCCATGGTGGTTAAAAGTCCATGGGCCAAGGTGTTTAAAAGTCCTTGGGGCCAAGGTGTTTAAAAGTCCTTGGGGTAATTCAAGCTACGGACACAAAGGTGGTTAAAAGTCCTTGTGTGGTCCATTCATGGTGTTTAAAAGTCCATGGCCAAGGTGTTTAAAAGTCCTTGGGGTCCAAGGTGTTTAAAAGTCCTTGGGGAAAGTTGTTGAACTTGATTTCATAAATGAAATGTATCACTTGAGCCAATATGACATGTATAGTACATGAGATGCATGAGATGCATGTTTTAATGTTTATGTTGAAGCATGAGATGCTTGTTTAATTGAAATGTGGAAGCATGGGAATTGCTTGTTTTTAAGTATGCTTTGAGCATGTGAAAGGTTGAATATATGCATGTTTTGCAAATGGTTTTAATTGCATTATTGAATGGTTTTAAAAGAGCACTCCTCACTAAGCTTTGGCTTACGCTCTCTCGTTTTCTTGATTCAATAATGCAGAGCATTAGAGTACATTGAGGGCAGCAAGAGAAGGCAAGCATACAAGTTCAAGTAAAGCTCAATGTATGGAAGGTTTTGTTAAACATTTTAGCTTTTGGTTGATTTGGCAATGGGGGACCAATGTGTATGTTTTGGGAGGTGTTTGAGACTCCCTATGGATGTTAATTGATTGTTTGAATTGCTGGTTTTTGGATTGAATTTCTATTGCTTGCTTATGAAGGTTTATTGCTTGAATGATAGCTTAAGTAGGAAGCATGCTATATGAATTGGGGCTTTTCACATGTGATGTTTAAATGTCGAATTGTTGATGCAATTGAGGTCCTTGCATGTTGTATGATTAAGTGATATGGTTTGGTGATGTTAATTTGGTGTTTAATGCATGTTTGATGCTGTTTTCGAGTTGTTTCCAGGCAAGGGTATCGATACTCGGGCTTGGGTATCGATACACCTGAGCCAAATATGCATGTTTCTGCCCAGGGGTATCGATACCTCTGAACAGGTATCGATACCATATGAATGGAGTATCGATACCAGGGGGAAGGTATCGATACCCTTGCTAGAGTTTGGTTTCTGCCTTCCCCGAGTATCGATACGACACGTGGCGTATCGATACCCGACCGTTAAAATCAGTTAAAAGTATCTTTGGATGTTTCGTTTTGTTTACGTTTTGGTCCTGAATCTTGTTTGATCAATTGCATGAGCTGTGGATGTCCTTTTGAGCTGAAATTTCACAGAGAAGCATGAAACCTGACTAATTTCAAGATGGTAACTTTAATTTGGGTTAAGTCCCTTAATTTATCAGAATTTACAATTTGGTCCCTAAAGTTGTAATTTGTTCAATTGGGTCCCTGTTTGATCTCTGATGTTTGTGATCTTTTGATATGTTGTTTGTATGATCACAATTAAGGTTAATGTGCATCTAGATAAGATTAAAAGGAAAAAAAAAGGGTCGTTAATCAAGGTTGACTTTCGGGTTGACTTTGGTTTTCCCCGTGTGACTTTCTTAATTCGGGTCAACCGTCTAGACCGGGTTAAGGGGGTTACATTTACAGTGTCCTTTGGTAGTTTATGACCAAGGCAAACCCAAAAGGAGAACTCCTCTTTTACGACGATATCGAGCGTCAAGCAAGAGAACTTAGGAAGGAGATCAGAGTAGTCCTAGCGAAAAAAAGAAGAAAAGGGAAAAGCAAAGGTAAACCTGGTAAACGATAACATTGCCGATAGTGCCATGAACAGCAGGGATGGGCAGCAAGACTTGTCGCCTAAAGGTCAGCAAGATCCCCCTATTCTGCTCAGGCAGCCCCAACCTGTTCAAACCACTATAGACTATCTGGAACATGACTTCAGTGTGTTCGATCCGACAGTGACAGAACCTGATATTGAGGCGGACCACTTCGAGCTAAAGCCTGTCATGTTTAACATGATAAACACATTAGGGCACTTTGGAGGGACTGCCACAGAAGAGGCTCGACAACATCTGAGAGGATTCATGGACATCTGCAGAGCATTTAAAATACACGGGGTCCATCAAGATGTCTTGAGGCTAAGGTTATTTCCCTGTTCACTAACTTCTAGGGCAAAACAGTGGTTGAACAATCAGCCAGAAGGATCAATAAACACAGAGACAGAACTGTGTAAGGATTTCCTGGACCGATTCAGCCCGTCCAATGTCATTGGCAGAATGCGAAACGAGATAACAGCCTTCAGGCAAGGGGACGATGAGCATGTATCAATATTCTATAACGGGGGTGAACTACCTAACACAAATGATGATTGATGCCTCTGCCAATGGGATCATCCTTGACAGACCACCAGAGGAAGCACTAAGGCTTCTGAATCATGCCGCCAAAAATGATTACAAGTATCCAACATCCCGCCGAGGCGGCATTAGGTGGCCAACCACTGTGAACGAGGTAGAAGCCTCAAAATATGTCAATGCCCGCATTGACACGCTGACAGAGCTGGTCATGAAAATTGTACAACTTGTTGGGAGAGTATATGAGGCAAATGTCGTGGAACCATTCTGTGGAGAGTGTAGGGGCAACCATGATTCCTCTGACTGCACTGCATCTGCAAACTTCATAGGAGGATATGAGAGGAACACCAGACTGCCCAAAACAGCTACAACCCTTGATGGAAGAACCATCCTAACTTCTCCTAGAGCAACCCAAAGACTGCTGCAAACCCACAACAACTACATGGAGACTACCAACAGAACCCGTCAAGACAGCATTCTCAACAGCCACAAAACAATAATTCACTAGAAGCAACCCTTCACACTTTAATGTCTAGAACTAGTGTTTTTATTGTTCGTACCAATAAATTTATTGATAAAACTAAGTCTTTCATGGATAGGACAGAGATGAGGATGAACAACTAGGAGGTTGCTATAAAAAACCTGGAAACCCAATTTGGACAGTTCACAAAGATCTACAGTAGCCAATCAATGGGAGCAACATCCAGCAGCTCAGAGGCAGCCGCCAAACCCACTTACGAGCAGTGTAAAGCCATATCTACCAAGCAGTTGGATGAACCCAGGGTGGAGGAACAAACAGACACTCAGCCAGACCAAAAAGAACAGCCTGTCGCGACAGCACAAACACAAGCCACCCCGGCAGCTGATCAAGATAGTGGTCCTAAAGTAGATGATCCTCCCCAAATTAAGTTTCATTGCAAGGAACGTATAGAGGACATTTGCCCGCCGGTACCCTTCCCCCAGAGAATTAATCAGCAAAAGGAAGAGCACCAGTTCAAAAGATTCCTGGATATTCTGAAGCAAGTGCACATAAACATCCCTCTAATAGAAGCCATTCAAAATATGCCCAACTATGCCAAATATCTTAGGGACATGGTTTCGAAAAAAGAAGAGGATTGGGGAGTTCTAGACAGTTGCTGTCATAGAAGAGTGCATGGCAATGCTGCACAACAAGCTACCGCCCTAGCAAACAGATCTCGGGAGCTTTGTTATCTCATGCAGGATAGGCAGCAAACATCAAACAAAAGCCCTGTGCGACTTGGGAGCCAACATCAACCTTATGCCCAAGGCAGTCTTCGATAAACTAGGTGTAACGCCCTGGTTCTGGGCCCAGATGTTTTAGACATCGGATCAGATCGGTCGAGAACGGTTCAAATCGCGTAAAGTAATTTAAGGAAATCAAGGATCGGGATAGGATAAAAATGTGGTAAAAATTGTTAAAATCCTATAAAAATATGTTCAAGTGGTTGGTCAAGTCAATTTTACAAAAAGAGTTTCGGAAGTGGGACATTTCGAGTTGTGATCAAATTGTAAAGTTTAAAAACTGTGGAAAATGTGATTTTTAAAGAAGAAGCCAAATTCTTAGAATCTTTAGGGGGCTTTATGGCAATTTAGCCTTTCCTTAATATGACATGTGTTTTTAATGGTTTTTAATTAAATGGTTTTAATTGGTTTTATTTTAATTAATATAGCTGGTTAACTTGAGATTTCTAATTACGTAACTACCAACTTCTCTTCATTTCAGCCAAACACTATTTTCATCCATTTTCTCCAGAATTCTTTTCTCCCAAACACTCTCCTAACATTTCCTAATCAATTTTTAAGAAAACCTTTCAAGCTTTTCAAGATTTTGCAAGGTAAACTTGTCATTCATTTAGGAAAACAAGGATTGGAGGTAAATCTCGTTCTCAACCTCTAATCGAAGTTCTTTATTGAAATCCCTAAGATATTTGGCTTCTAAATACTATTTTTGGTTGAGTTTTCATTATAGTTTTGATTGGAGATCAAAATCTTGTGAAATTGTGGCTGGAATCTTAATTTTCGAAATTGATGTGTTAAGCTCTGTTTTGTATTGATTTTAATTGAGTTCTAAGTTGATTAATATGTTGAAATAAAGTGTTGATAACATAGATCCCGAAATCCTTGAGATCCTTGAGTTTCTTGGTTGATTTAAGTGAGTTTTTTAGGTGAAATGGTGGAATCTTGCTTGCTGGAGGTATAAGGTTGGGTTAGGTTGTTTGTTAGATGTGTTTGGTGTTTATAATGGTTTGGAAGTGATGTATGTTAGCTGGGCTTGGTTTAGGAAGCAATCGATTGGGTTTTCGGTTGTTTTGGATGGGTAATTTGGTGTAGTTTGTGTGAGCAACGAGTTTGTGAATTGTTGCTGGTGTTGAAATGCATTTTAATGCATTTAGATCTCTGTTTTGATGATGTGAAAACAGGGGATCTTGATCCGGAAGCAAACAAGTTGTTGTTGGAGGCTCCGGAAGAATAACTTTCGTGTCGGCGAGCAAGGCTTCGCGAATCGGTGAGTGGAAATGGAATTTCCTGCTTTGTAAAGCTTTGAGCATGGTCTTGGGAGCTTAGTGTAAGTTTGATACACTTAGCTAAGCTCAAGAGTAAGTGAATCGGAAATCTCTCTCTCGAAAATGTGCTATGTTTGATGAAAATGCACTTGATTTAAGTGTGGATTTGTTTACTGTTTTAAAGCATGTTTTAAGCATGAATGTTGCTGGATTTTAATGCAATTATATTAAGGATGCATTAGGTAAGTGATCCTTGGTTTTCATGTGTTAAATGCATGTGATGTTAAGCATGTTATGCTTGTGGAAATGGCATTAAGTTTATGCTTGTAAAACAGTGGATTATTGATGTTAAATGATTATATTAGCAAGTGATGGAAATGGTATTTTGTTACTTTAATCAGATATAGTTAGCCGGCTATAAGATTGGGTGCACCGTGAATAAAGTCGCCTTGGATGTCGAGGGGTTGTGATTGTACCATATACTTCATCCAAGTACCCTAACGATTGAGGTTAAGATCACAACGGAGGATGTTAATTATGTGTGTGGATCTTGTGTTATGTGTCCCGTGCTCTCGTTAGTAGAATTATACAACTACCGATGAATGGTGTTGAGGGGTTGTGATTGTACTGTTATACTCCACCACGGGTGTCACAACGATGGAGGGTTACTCTTGTGTGTGAGCCTTGCGTAGTCTGGTAATGTGTATGAAGCGTGTGGGACAACGCTTGTAATCCACGTATCCGATTGTGTCTTTCGTGGTATGGTTTATGGATTATCACTTGTGAGCCAATATAATGTTAAGGATTAATGTGAAGCATGAAATGCTTGTAAATGATGCAAGAATGCACGAGATGCTTGGTAAAGCATGAGCAAAGGTTTATTTGCTGTTTTAAAATGTTGCATATGAACATGTGTTTATAAGGTGCATTGATGTCTTGAGAAGACATGTTTTATGAAACGACATGTGTTGAAAAGTGGTGGTTTTACAAGTCATGTGCCATGCATTGATGAATGTTGTTTAGAGATCTTCACTAAGCTTTGTGCTTACGCTCATTTGTTTCATCGATGCAGAGAATTAGGAGATTGAGGCATCACACAAGCAAGGGAATCCAAGCATTTTGTTTTAGCAAAGTATGTGGCTTTACTTTGGTGTAATAAGAGGAAATGGGTGGGATTTATACCCTTGGATGGTTGTGGATGTTCCTTTTTACTTTGAGCATGTTTGGTTGTTGATCCTTGAGTTGTAAATGGCCTTTATGAATTGATTTATGTTTAAATGTTGATTTTAGCTTTGTGTGACTTTGGTGGACTAGGGAGCATGCTTATAGTTTCATTATTTGCATGACTGATGCTATGAGCTTTGGCTTTATAATGATGATCCTTGTTGCATAAATGTGTTGTATGTATGTTGTGACATGTTTTGGGATGTAATCGATCATGAAAAGAAGTGAAAAACCAGCAAAGTCTGCTGTTGTAGGGCAAGGTGTATCGGAACGCCCTTGCCTATTTCGGAACATAGGCCTGAAATGGCCATGAGGTTTCGGAACGAGTAGGGACGTACCGAAACGGTTTTGCTACTAGAAAGCAGTGTTTCGATACGGGTCTCGGAACGCACCCGAGTATTGAAATGGTCAACCTGGTTTCGAAAGGACTGTTCTGATACAGGTCTATGCGTTTCGGAACACCTGACCGTTGAAGTTTGAATTTGAATTATTTGAGGTTTATGTTCCTTGCATTTTGGTCCCTGCACCTTACGTGCTTATTTAAATGAGTTTGGTTGATCTTTTTAAGTTGAAATTTACCATGTTGGTTCATTATAAGTCTAATTTTGGTTTGGTAACCTTTCATCTTGTTAAGTCCTCTAAATTCTTGAAATTTACATTTTAGTCCCTAAAAGATTTTTCTATGTAATTAAACCCCTGTTTGAGTTCCTTTCGCTGTGTCGCTTCCACTGAAATGATTTGCTATTCACGTAGGTTAATAAGGTGCATCTAGATAAGATAAAAGAATGGTCTTTATCAAGGTTGACTTTCAGGTTGACTCTAGTTTTTCCCGTGTAATCTTCATAGTTTGGGTCGGGTGTCTAGGCCGGACTAAGGGGGTTACACTAGGAATTGGGCCTGCCAAACCTACCTCCGTCATGTTAAAACTTGCTGATCAGTCGTTTGTACAACCGGAGGGTAAAATCAAAGACATCCTAGTGAAGGTGGGCAAACTGATTCTGTTAGTTGATTTCCTCATCCTGGAGTGCGAGGCCGATGAAAAAGCCCCAATAATCCTTGGGCGACCATTCTTGGCCACTGGCAGAACATTAAGAGTAGACGATCAGAGTATCAAGTTGAATGTGCTACAACCCTCAGAAAAGGAAAAAGAATGCCCAGATGCAAGAGCTGCCAAAATCAGCATCGAGACAGGCCAGGGCAGCAGCTGTTGCGACATACCAATGGGCAGGCTAAAGGACCCAGTAGAGCCGCACCTGAAGGAACAAGAGGACCCCCCAAGAGGGAAGCACAAGAAAAACTACCTCAGGAAGTGGTTATGTCTGGGAGATGCACCCAAATGCACTCCCAACAAACTTAATTTTTATTTATTTCTTAATTTTTATTTTTATGCAATAGGATTAGAGTTTAATTTTAGGATTAGATTAGTTTTCAGATTTTTATTATTCAGAAGTTATTTAATTACTTTTATTTTTGTTTTTATTTTCAAGTTTAGGAATAAAAGAGCCGGATCAAAAATGAGGCCCAACAAGGAGCCCACCCACCAACCCGCCGAGACAGCCCAGGGCAACCCAGCGCAGCAACGCGTAACGACTAGTTGGCCGCCAACGGCTAGCTGCCAACAGCTCCGAAAAGTAACGTGTGCAAAGAAACTAGATCGTTGGGCATTTATTGCCACCACGACACCTCTCGGCAACCTCTATTTAAACCCCTCTCACTCAATTCATTTACTTTACTTTCACCTTCTTGATATCTTCTTCTTGTTTCCACTGCTCTCTAATTGTTTTTCTTTCAAAGTTTCAGTTACTACAACCATCTCACATGGCATCCGCATCACAGCCCAAACCCACTAACAAAAGATTTTGCTTCAGGGCAGACATGGAAAGATACAGAGACCAGTTCTCTAAGCAGAACGTATGGGAGGATCAAGGCTTTCACTACACAAGGGAGACATGCGATCTCGACTTAGAGCCTGCCTTGTTCGAGACCATCCACAATAGGGGTGGGAGATGTTCGCACGGGATCTAGAGATAGCCAACATCACCATAGTTAGGGAGTTTTATGCCCACCATCCCCGCCCAAGGCAACCATTTGTCTATGTCCGCGGGGAGCTGATCAAGCTGAATTCCACCGTCATCAACAGATACTATGGCCTGGATATGTACGACAACCCTCACGAGGAGCGAAGGAAATTACTGACGGCTGCAGACTATGAGAAAATTAAGGCCAAACTCTGCAGGCCTAACACGCCGTGGTTAGCAGGCAAGCATGTGGGATCTGTCTAACGCCACCACCTGCTGCCCGAGGTGATGCTGTGGAATACATTTGTAAAGAGGCGCCTGTTGCCCACCTCCCACAACTCTACTGTTGATTGGTCGCGCCTCACCCTCATTCATAGCATTCTGATTAACCGGCCAATAAACGTCGGGGAAATAATATGCACGAAGATCCACAATTGCTTCAAAAAGACGAAGGGCAGGTTATACTTCCCGTCCCTTATCATAGGCCTTTGCGCCAACTTTTGTGTTACGGCAAATCCTAAAGATGAGTTGACGACTACAAAAGAAGGGTGGACTAGACAAGTCCGCCTGCAGATGATGCAGGCCACGAAGACAGAGCCCATAACGCCCACCCAGCCTTCGACCGCTCAGCCTGATACTCCAGCCGCCCCCGACAGTATTGAAGTTGTCTTAAACAATAAAGTCCTCACACTACTGCACACCCTTATCAACAGCACAAAGCACATCAAGCAGCAACACTGACCTTCATGAAATTCGTGGGGGAGGTCTAAGAAGCCTTTGTGGCTTATCTCCAGCAGAAATTCCCTGATGAAGGACTCATCTTGCCTCCATACCCTGCAGAGCTTGTAGCAGCAACCCTATCACAAGGAACGCCACCCACCGTCGTTGCCCGCCATACCACCCGTCAGGTGCCCTCTCCGACACACTACCCAACTTACTCAGCCACCACCGTATCTGACACAGTGGCAGACTCCCTAGAGAGGCATCAGCAGCACCATTCACCGGCCTGCACAGCAGAGACAATGGCGAATACCCCCTCATCAAAGGAGATTGAGCAGTAGCCGTCGGAGCCAGCAACATTAGTGGTAGCAGCAGCAGCAGCCATCCCAATGGTGGTTGTCCCTTCGACAACACCCATGGAGGAAGGCACTAGGAAGAGGAACCGACACATCATAGCCGCCGAGCCTGTGGACTTCGAGATATAATCAGAAGAGAGCAAAGCACCACCCGCCGCGCCCTCTGCTGAACTTCAAGAAGAACCTCATCCTACACCGAAAAGAGTCCAGTCGCCGCGAAAAGCAAAAACCTCACCTGCTAAGTCTGCCGCCAAGACTTATGTGGGTCGTCGCTTCATCATCCACACCTCTTCCTCAGCAGAAAAGACTCATGCCTCCCCTCAACCAATTTTTAGTTCTTTCTTTTCTTTCTCTTTTCTTTATTTTATTTTTATTTCTTCTATTTTCTTTTATTTATCTCTTGTATTTATTTTTTGTTTTTCTGTTAAATTTTGTGCACTGAGGGAAATGCCCATCTCGAGTTTTGGGGGGGATGGCTCTCGCATCATTTGTCTAGGCATACTTAGGAGCATATATGTTGCATTGTACTTGCCTTAATAATAATCGGAACAGAAAAATTTGTTATAACTTATGCCTATGATAGGATAGCCGATTAATTTATTTTCGCACCAAATTAAAATTGAACTTAATATGGGAAAAGCATGAAAAATGACTTAGATTTTTTTTTTCTTTTTGCCAAAACTGTCAAAACACCTCTGTTACTTGTTGAATGTGTTAGAATATCTGATGAACATGGCCTGCTTGTTTTTAGAATTCTTTGGAAAGTTTTAAAAATGATTGCAAGTAGCCACCGAGGCAAGAAAAAGAAATAGAAAATTAAAGCACTGCCACAACAGCAAAAGTAAAAACAAAGGACATCCCTGTTTTACCGTAGAGGTGTCCACAACATGCTCTAGGAAGAACCATGTGCGAGGACACTCTACTGCTATCAAAGTCCACAAATATGAAAGTTGTGAAGTGACAGACAAATTAGCATGAGTGAATGAAAGTCTTCACGGGATGACTCTACTCCAAGGGTTCGATGTTTTGTAGTTTGCTCCTATCTTAATTTCAGACCTAGAAGAGTAGTTGTGGTAAGCTGAAGCCCTCGCTGCCATGATTAAATTATTGTGCTTAATTGTGCTGCCTCGACAGCAACCTTATATCGTAAAATCATTATTGTTTATTTAGTTATTCTGCATATTCAGCCTGTACACAGTCATGCACACATTGCATTGGCATTAGAAATTAATTCTGAGTTATTTTCGTGCGTAATTCCCTTCACTTATTTAATATAGGTGCCACGGCTTTGAGGTGTGAAATCAAGTTAAAAAAATAGGTTTTTCTTTCTAATTATTATTAGAGCAAGTATGTTTAGGTTGCATTGCTTGAGGACAAGCAATAGTTCAAGTTTGGGGGTGTGTAAAGTGTCCACAAGTTCTATATTTTATGCACATACAATCTCATATTCTTGTTGTTTTTTAGTTCATTTTAGGCATAATTAGGATCATGCATTGCATTTTACAGTGTTTCTACGCTTTACCTTGTTTTTATAGATTAACTTTTATTTGGTGAAGAAGAGATATCGTTTTAGTGTATTTTTGGTTTTAGGTACTAACGAATGACAGAGGGAAAGAGGAGCTAAGGATGCGATGCTGAAGTAGTGAACCAAGGAGCTGTACTGATGTAGTTCCAACCATAGACAGTAGCTGTCGAGTGCTGCTGCCACCGACCTTGCTGCCCACGACAACAAACTATGGAGTTGGAAAACCAGAGTGCAATTTGTAAAGCTAAAAACCCTGATTCTATCGATGCCATCCACTCAATTTTTTGACATCTATAGCAGCGGGTAGAGCCGCCGAAGTGAAATCTCAAGATTGCTTGCGGGACAAGGCAACGTGATAAAGTCCACATTCAACTCAAAGAAGTCTGAGTTTAAAGTCACAATAAATGTGGAAAGCTACTTTTGAGGACTTCTACTTCAAGAAGGACTAAACCTAGTTATTTGTCTATAAATACTCATTGTACTCCTAGTTCAAATCATCTTAGGTTTTCTCTAGACATAGCTTAGGTTTTCTTTGCCGCCGTCATGTTCTAAACTTCCGTTGGGTTTTGGGTTATGTTGTAAATTAGTTATGAGAACGGCTGTTTAGGTTTCAAGTTTGTTTTCAATAAAATATTCCAAGTTTGCTTAATTCATGTTCTTCATTTCATCAATTAGTTCCTAAAGTCCAGTTGAAGAAATCCATTTGTCGGGCACGAGAGTGTCAAACTCATGAAAGAATTAAGTAGGGTCTCATCATGTCGAGGTGTTGACTAATTCGGCTTAGACATAAGTTAGAATTTCAATGGCTAAAAGGAGCAACCAAACGTCGACTGCCTGCGTTAGGTTTACGTTGAGATTGCTAGGTATTGCCTACATCACATGCTGACAGAATCCTTGCCTAGACATAGGAAGGATCACTTCAGAATTGCTCTGCCGAACTCGGAGTATCTGCTAGACTTGCCGCCAGGACTTATCTCCATTCCACCCGCCGAGACAGCGAAAGTTGCAAGAGCAGAGTTCTGTCGGGGCAGCAAAAGTTGTCGTAGTCTCAATCCGCCATTACCCGCCGAGGCAGCATATCGTGGCAGCGCAAAACAACTTGGCCTATTCAACACAGTTTCACACTATGCAGCAGTATAACTCTGCAAGGGATTGACAATAGCAACTTTCAATTTATTTTCTTGCACTTTTTATTTATCTTTTTTCGAGCACCAATAAACATTGGTTTTGCATTGGTGTATGACCGGGGCAAACCCAAATTATCCGCTCCACGACCTTGATCAAGAAATCGATCAAAGTTTTCAGAAACTCAAGAAATAAATAAGGCAATAGTTACGACCAAAGATGGCACATCAAGTTGGCGCCGACAATGCCAACAATGCCAACAACAACCGAAATTCCAATGGGCAGCAACCTGCCGATGGGCAGCCTATTGTCGATGGGCAGCAAAATGTCCATGTAGGAGATGGAGAAAATCTGCGAAGTCAATTCGCACCAATACGAAACCTAACTGTCTGAAACTACCTAGAAGAGGATCTGAACGGATTAAATCCTGGAGTTGTTACACCAAAAATAGAGGATGTCCACTTTGAACTGAAGCACATGATGTTCAATATGATCAATACTATGGGGCAATTTGGCGTCTTAGCGACTGAAGAGGCAAGACAACACCTCAAATCCTTCATGCATATTTGTAATTCGTTTAAAATACAGGGAGTACATGAGGATATTTTGAGATTAAAATTGTTCCCCTATTCACCGAGGGATAAGGCAAAAACCTGGCTAAACAGTATTCCAGTAGGATCAATTGGATCCTTGAGTGATTTATGTTGTGCTTTCTTAGCACGTTTTAATCCTACGAATTTAACTGATAAATTACGTAACGAAATACTTCTTTTCGACAGGTTGACGATGAATCCATGCACGAGGCTTGGGAGCAATACAGAGAGCTGTTACACAAATGCCCCTTGCACGAATTCCCATTATGGACGCATGTAACCATGTTCTATAACACTGACAACACGACATCGAGACCAACTTTTGACCTGTTTCAGCCCAGCAAAGAGGAGTTCTGCACTTCCTCCCATACAAAGCTTCATAAGGTGCCATTTGAATACTCGCCAGGAAACTATTATTATAAGCAAACTCCACCAAAGGCAAGTCCTTCTCCCAAGAGCCTTGAAACTCAATAACACGACACCTTAACATATCCTCAAGCACTTGGATAACACGCTCCGACTGTTCATCCGTCTGCGGATGATAAGAAGTACTGAAATTCAGCCGTATACCCAATGCTTGATGCAAACACTCCCAAAACCTTGCAGTGAACCTCAGATCTCGATCCAACACTATAGATTTTGGTACACCATGCAAACGCACAATCTCAGCGATGTACAACTCTACAAGCTTATCCAAGGTGTACATAGTATGCACAGGCAAGAAATGCACACACTTCGTAAGGCGATTCACAATCACCCAGACAGAATTCTTCTTTGATGGAGATAAAGGCAACCCAGACACAAAGTCCATGGTGATCCTCTCCCACTTCCATTCAGGGATCCTCAACAGCTGCAACAACCCCGAAGGAAACTGATGCTCAGTCTTAACCCGCTGACAAACCATACACTTGCTCACATACTCAGCGACATCATTCTTCAAACCCAACCAATAGTACTCATCCTTCAAATCACGGTACATCTTTGTACTACCAGGGTGCATAGCAAATGGACTACTATGAGCTTCGGTCAGAGTAGTGCGCCTCAACTCAACATCATTCGGCACCACTATCTGACTCCCAAAACATAGAACACCATCATCATTAAACTAGAAGTCCGATGGTCTATCCTCAGCAATTTCCTGAACATGTGGCACCAAGGAATCATCCAACAGCTGCTTATCCTTTATCAACTGGACCAGAGATGGTTTCACTTGCAATTCAGCAACAAGACCACCATCTCGCGATATGCTCAAGCTAGCAAACATCGCCCTTAACTCCACAGCCACTTTGCTACTCAAAGCATCAACCACAACATTGACCTTCCTTGGATGGTACTCGATCGTTAGATTGTAATCCTTAAGAAACTCCACCCATCGTCATTGCCTAAGATTCAACTCTTTCTGAGGCATCAAATACTTCAAACTCTTGTGATCCGTGTACACAGTACACTTCTCACCATAAAGATAATGCCTCCAGATCTTTAGAGCAAAAACCACTGCAGCCAACTCAATATCATGCGTAGGATAATTGCGCTCATACACTTTCAACTGTCGCGATGCATAAGCCATAACCTTACCCTCTTGCATTAACACACACCCCAAACCAACATAGGATGTGTCACTATACACCACAAACTCTTTCCCTGATTCAGGTTGAACCAAGATAGGAGCTTGTGTCAATGCTGCTTTTAGCTTCTCAAAAGCTTGTTGTCTCTCTTCCGTCCACTCATACTTAACATCCTTTTGCAACAACTTCGTCAAAGGGGCAGCAATCTTAGAAAATCCATTTACAAACCTCCTGTAGTATCCTGCCAACCCAAGGAAACTACAGACTTTATGAACAGATTTAGGAGGCTTCCAGTTCATCACCGTATCAACCTTCTAGGTATCAACTCGAATCCCTTCGGCCGAAACCACATGACCAAGGAAAACAACTTCCTTTAGCCAAAACTCACATTTGCTCAGCTTAGCATAAAGCTGATTTTCCAACAGCGCTTGCAAAACAATTCTCAAATGACCTTCATGCTCCTCCTCAATACGAGAGTACACAAGGATATCATCAATAAACACCACAACAAACTTGTCCAAGAATTCATGGAACACCCTATTCATCATATCCATGAAAGCTGCAGGAGCATTCGTCAACCCAAACGACATCACAAGGAACTCATAATGCCCATACCTCGTTCTAAAGGTTGTTTTCGGTACATCTCATCTTTCACCTTTAACTGATAGTACCCTGACCTCAAATCAATCTTTGAAAACACAGCCGCTCCCCGAAACTGATCAAAAAGATCATCAATCCTCGACAAAGGATACTTGTTCTTGACGGTCAACTTATTCAGCTGACGATAATCGATGCACATTTTTATCGTGCCATCCTTCTTTTTCACAAACAAGACCGGTGCACCCCAAGGTGACACACTAGGCCAAATGAAGCCACGGTCAAGCAACTCCTGAAGTTGCGTCTTCAACTCCTTCAACTCCTTAGGTGCCATGCGATAGGGAGCAATAGACACCGGAGTTGTGTTCTCATACAGCTCAATTCCAAACTCCACCTCTCTACTAGGCGGCAAACCAGGTAATTCCTCCAGAAACACCCCAGGGAACTCACACACGGTCCTTATATCCTGAACGCGCGCCTCCTTTGAGCTAGGATTCATAAAAAAGTCTAGGTAAGCCTCGCAACCTTGCCGCAACATCTGGCTCGCTTCCAATGTAGACATCACATTAGCTAAAAACTTCACATTTTCTCCCACCACCACCACCTCATAATCATCCGCAAGTTTCAACGAAACTCGCTTGCTTTCAAAGTCCACAACGGCTCTATGCTCAACAAGCCAATCCATGCCAAGGATTACATCAAAACCATAAAATGGCAATTCCATAAGATCAACAAGAAAAACATGATCTTGCACCTTTAAGGGACATCTCCTATACAACTTTCTTGTTACAATCCTCTCACCAAAGGAACTAGTCACACGAATACCAACATCCAAAGACTCAACAGGCAAACCAAGCATTTGAGCATGTTCACGCAATATGTGCGAGTGTGTAGATCCAGAATCAATCAAAGAAAGTAATGACAAGGATTGCAAAGTAAAGGTATCTGCGATCACGTCCGTGTCATTCCTTCCCTCACGATGGGCATACACTCGAGCCTGACCACCACCCTCAGGTTGGACAGACACAACATGCGCAATATTCCTTCCACCATCATCCCTACGCTGTAAATTACCACGGCCGCGCCCACGACCTCTGTGTGGCTCAGCTGCTCTCACCGGAGCCTGTCCCTCTCTCAGCGGCTGAGGACAATCTTTCTTCATATGCCCTCGGTTTCCACAATTCCAGCATGTCCCAAGGTTACCCCAACACTCACCAGCGTGTCTCCTACCACACCGGTTGCACTCAAAAGTCCTCAAGAAGGCATTAGGTCCTTGCTGACCTCTACTAGGGTTACCACCCCCATGTCTAGCATCATAGTGCAGCTTTCTATCCTTGTGCCTCTTGTTGCGATCTCTACCATAATCACATTTTGCAGCTCGCTTTCCCGAGCTAGATCCACATGCTCGGCTACCAAACCAAGGCTCAATTCAATGTCCTTGGCTCTAGTGACCAAGACATCGAAATCAGTGTAATCGGCTGCAAGCATATAGGTCTTTACATTCGCTACCAGCCCATAACGGAACCGTTCGCACCTTTCCCTCTCGCTAGGAATTAGCTCAGGTGCATATTGGCTAAGGCGAACAAACTGAATCTCATATTCAGCCACAGACATGTTCCCTTGCACAAGAGACATAAACTCCCTCTTCTTCTCGTCGAGGTAGCGAACTCCCAGATATTTCTGCTTGAACGCATTCAAGAAGAATGTCCAAGTCACCTCATCATCCTCCATTCCGGATATAGTGGTCGTCCACCACGTGTAAGCATCACCATGCAGCAGTGACACAATGCATCCCAGCTTCTGAACATTATTGCAGTTCAGCTGTCCAAGAATCCTTTTGGTGCTCTCCAACCAAGATTCAGAACCTTTAGGTGTCAAACCTCTAAACTCAGTCCCACCCAAACTGCGGAGACGCTCCAACGGCAATCTCACATTAGCACCATCATGAGGTGCAGCTTCATGAGCTCCAGCTACTGCTGCCTGGAAAGCTCCAGCAATAGCCTGTATCAACATGGTCAGATCAGGAGCAGCTTGCCCCTGAACACCCTCGGGTCCAGCAACCCCAGCATCAACTCCAGCAGCACCAGCCCCAACTCCACCACCACCACGTTGTCCACCAGGGGGAGGAGGAGGTAAATCCTCAGTATTCTCTACGTTCTCATTCTCAGCCATAGATCTAGTATTGATTCTCAGCTCTCTACGTGGCCCCATAATAAAAACAATGCACTGACAAAAATGCAACAAACACAATTAGGCATAATAAGGTAAGTACTCCAAGTACTCAAGCTCATTTTTGAAACCATTTCTTCTCATTAGTAATGATATGGCAATGGGATCCCCAACTATACTTCAAACATAGCATAGCATCACAAATTCACCTCAATTGAATCACACATCAATGTTCATACATTATACTTTCACCGAAAAGACACAATCACACATAACCACACACAATAACCACATACCAAGCCCCAATTATTCGATAACCTGGCTCTGATACCAATAAATGTAACCCCCTTAGCCCGGCCTAGATGCTTGACCTGAACTACGAAGATTACATGGGGAAAACCAAAGTCAACCCGAAAGTCAACCTTGATTAACGACCCTTTTTTATTTTATTCTTGTCTAGATGCACATTAAGCCTATGTGAATACTCACGAATCTTGGAAGAGAAAGGCACAACGATCGGAAAACATTTAGGGACTCGATTGCATAAATTACACGTTTAGGGACCAAAATGTAATTTTTTGGAAATTTTAAGGACTTCGTTGATGTTAGGTTTACCAATATGAAATTAATCATGTTACATGCTTCTCTGTCAAGTTTCAACTTAAAAAGACATCCCAAGCTCAAGCAATTGCAACCACAACATTTAGGACTAAAATGTAAAGCTTGGAAACTTAAAACAATTCAAAACAACATCCAACGGTCAACTGTATCGGAACACCCACCCTTCGTACCGAAATGCCCGTATCGAAACGATGTTGACCATTTCGGTACTCGGGTATGTTCCGAGACCGGTATCGAAACAGGCTTCACCAGTAGCCAAATTGTTTCGAAACAGCCTCATCCGTTTCGAACCACCATAGCCATTACAGGCCCCCGTTTCGGAACATGTGAGGGTGTTTCGATACACTTTTCCCAGTGATAGCAAAAAATGCTGGTTTTGACCTTTCAAACCATTCAAACATACATCAATGAGCATCAAATTATATCAGCAACTCATTTTGATACTAAGAAACATATTTAAGGTCTTTGAGCTAGAGTATGGCATCAATCACAAAAACACACAATCTAAAGGCATGCTCCCTAGTCTCAAGACCAAAGTAAGCAACCAAACCTCAAACCAAACGTATAGGACCATTTACAACCCATAAATGCCATCACAAACATGCCACAACCTTAGGGAGTTCAAACACCTCTCCTAAATACAACCTTGGTTTCCCATTGCCATATATCAAGACTAAAGTGTATAAAAACATCACCATACATGAGCTTTGCACTTCCTTGGATGTTTTTAACCTTCTTGTTGCCCGAAAACACCTCAATTATTTGCATTATTGGTAAAAGAGAGCATAAGCACAATTTCTTAGAGAGGCATGCTCTAAAGAAAATCAACACAATAATGCATTTTCTTGAAAACACTTTCTCAAAAGCTTTTTCTACAACATGCTCATTCTATCTCATGCTTGAAAACCATTTCAAAGCAAAACCTTATTGAAAACACATGTACCTCAATTCTATCTCATGCATTTAAACCAATGCAAATCTCATGGCAAGGCCGTACACATGCTTGAAAACCAAAGCATTTCATATACAAATCTCATATGCATTTCTCATAGAATAAATCATCTCAACAATAGGTACATGTGAATGAAAAGCATTTTCATATATTATATTGGCATTTCACATCTCATTACTACTCGGATATGCGGACATCATTCTCAAACCACTAGACGCTTCCGGTGGAATCTCACATCACCGTACTCACTTGTCTAGTAACATAGTTTCTGGTGGAATCTCACATCACCGTACTCACATGGCGGAATCTCTCGTCGCCACAAAGCTTGGGTATTTCACCAAGTCCTACCCGATGGAATGCCCATCATCGGTTCTCTCCCATTGGATTAAACCAAAGAGCACGTACGAATTTTTAGTTTATAGTGCACTCTCATCCTATTAATCGATCAATTATATCCGGTAAGTATCTCATCTTCTATGCCAATATAGTATGTCAAAATATCATCTCACCTACTGTTTTTCATGCAACATTTCTCAAATCTTTCTCATCTCATTTCAAACAATAACATTTTCCATACTTTAACTTAAAAGCACAAATCTCAACAATGCAACAGGTTACTTCATGAAATCATTTCAAGCATCATCTCATGCTACAAATCATGCATAAAAATAGTAGGAATTTATCTATCTCAAACCATGAGCATGTAAAAGCATTTTATGGGCAACCACCACATTTAAGAGATCAATCTATCCAATACTTACTTCCTGATGTAGGAAGGTGTTTCAAACCTTTCCTAAATCCCCAAAACTTGTTTCTTGTCCCTCAAGGTCTTCTAAACCATTCGCACTTACCGATTACATTTCGCTTGCTCGCTGAAACGCTATCTAGGCTTCCGGATCAACACCAAAGGCGTTCGAAGATGTCTCCCTTGTTTATAACACATAAGAGCTGAGGATTAATGCATCATCATGCATTGAAATCATCAGCCACACACCTAAACTCACTGCTCTTCCCAAAAATCTCATTTCAGCTACCAAACACAACCGAAATCATCTCCAAACTCTTCCAAAACAAAGCCCAGCCAAGATTTACCACTTCTAATCAATTCTAAATATCATTCAACATCAAAAATCACCACAAACTCGTCCTTATACCTCCAGCTATGATAGAACACCAAAACCACCCTAAAAACCACCATTCTAGCATACAAAATTAGAATCCAAACCTATTCGGGATTTGTTTGATAAAACCTCATTTATAACATCAATTAACATCCAAAATACATTAGAAAACAACCTCAAAACAGAGCCTAACCATCAACCATGAAAATCATCAAGATCTCTCCAAAAACCTTGAGTTTTAAAACAATTTCTTGTTTCTAACATTAAAGCAACACAAAAATCATTAACAAAGGATTGATAACTTGGGAATTTCAGTAAAGAACTGATCATTAGAGGAGAAGGACGAAGCTTACCTCTAATGGCTGATTTCTCCTTGAATTGGGCAAGTTTTCTTGAAAATCCAATGTAAAAACAAAAAGGTTTTGATGAGGAAAAGATTAGGAATCAAAAGGAGATTGAAATCTCATCAAAAGGAATGAAAATCAAAGGATAATTGCTGGAGGAAATTTGTTTGGCTGAAAAGAAATTGAGAGAAAATGAAATGAGAGAAAATTGATGAAAGGTAGTTACGAAAAGTCAAAGGTAGTTTCCTTTTAATTAATATTTATTTTCCTTTAATTAAAACATTAATAAAATCACCCAAATTAAGAAGAAATATGATTAAAAACATTTTGGTAAAATTAGCTCCTTAAAGATTCAAAGTTTCAATCCTTCACAAAACAGTCACTATTCAACTTTTGCAAAAATTGTGATTTGGTCACTACACCGAAATGTAGTATTTCCAAACCTTATTTTGTAAAATTGATTTCACCATAATCATTCATATAATAAATGAGGATTTTTAGATATTTTTCCATATTTTAAAGCATCCCGAACTAGGTGTTCCCTAAACCTCCCTTTTAGATTCGAATCGTCCCCGACCGATCCGATTCAAACTCTAAAACATCTAGGCCCAAATTTGGGGTGTTACAACTATTCCCCTCTTAACAAATTTCGTCCTCGAAATTTACCTGGAGGAAAAAGGTAAGGAAATTGCTTCTTCATGTCTTCCCTTTCTTTCCCACGTGGCTTCCTCAACACCACGATGTCTCCACAACACCTTAACCAGCTCAATGGTCTTACCACAGAGAACCTTACTGTCCGAATCCAAAATCTCAACAGGTTCCTCATCATAAGTCAAGTCTGGATTCAACTCAATTTCCTCCACAGGCATAACATGCAAAGGATCCGATCTATACCTCCAAAGCATGGATACATGAAACACATTATGTATCTTTTCTAACTCTTTTGGTAGCCTCAGCTTATAAGCAACAGGACCCACACGTTCTATCACCTCGTATGGTCCAATGTATCTCGGACTCAGCTTGCCCTTCCGGCCAAATCTCATCACCTTCTTCCAAGGTGAAACTTTCAAGAACACATGATCACCCACCGCAAATTCTATCTACTTATGCTTCAAATCCGCGTAAGACTTTTGTCGATCTGATGCTTCCTTCAACCGCTCACAATTGAGCTTCACCTTCTCGGTGGTTCCTTTCAACAAAGCCGGCATCGAGACCAACTTTTGACCCGTTTTAGCCCAGCAAAGAGGAGTTCTGCACTTCCTCACATACAAAGCTTCATAAGGTGCCATTTGAATACTCGCCTGGTAAATATTATTATAAGCAAACGCCACCAAAGGCAAGTGCTTCTCCCAAGAGCCTCGAAACTCAATAACACAACACCTTAACATATCCTCATGCACTTAGATAACACGCTCCGACTGTCCATCCGTCTGCGGATGATAAGAAGTACTGAAATTCAGCCGCGTACCCAATGCTTGATGCAAACACTCCCAAAACCTTGCAGTGAACCTCAGATCTCGATCCGACACTATAGATTTTGGTACACCATGCAAACGCACAATCTCAGTGATGTACAACTCTGCAAGCTTATCCAAGGTGTACATAGTATGCACAGGCAAGAAATGTGCACACTTCGTAAGGCGATCCACAAACACCCAGACATAATTCTTCTTTGATGGAGATAAAGGCAACCCAGACACAAAGTCCATGGTGATCCTCTCCCACTTCTATTCAGGGATCCTCAACGGCTGCAACAACCCCGAAGGAAACTGATGCTCGGCCTTAACCCGCTGAAAAACCATACACTTGCTCACATACTCAGCGACATCTTTCTTCAAACCCACCCAATAGTACTCATCCTTCAGATCACGGTACATCTCTGTACTACCAGGGTGCATAGCAAATGGACTACTATGAGCTTCAGTCAGAATAGTGCGCTTCAACTCAACATCATTCAGCACCACTATCCGACTCCCAAAACATAGAACACCATCATCATTAAAACAGAAGTTTGATGGTCTATCCTCGGCAATATCCTGAACATGTGGCACCAAGGAATCATCCAATAGCTGCTTATCCTTTATCAACTGGACCAAAGATGGTTTCACTTGCAATTCAGCAACAAGACCACCATCTCGCGATAGGCTCAAGCTAGCAAACATCGCCCTTAACTCCACCGCCACTTTCCTGCTCAAAGCATCAGCCACAACATTGACCTTCCCTGGATGATACTCGTTCGTTAGATCGTAATCCTTAAGCAACTCCACCCATCGTCATTGCCTAAGATTCAACTCTTTCTGAGACATCAAATACTTCAAACTCTTGTGATCTGTGTACACAGTACACTTCTCACCATAAAGATAATGCCTCCAGATCTTTAGAGCAAAAACCACTGCAGCCAACTCAATAACATGCGTAGGATAATTGCGCTCATGCACTTTCAACTGTCGCGATGTATAAGCCACCACCTTACCCTCTTGCATTAACACACACCCCAAACCAACATAGGATGCGTCACTATACACCACAAACTCTTTCCCTTATTCAGGTTGAACCAAGATAGGAGCTTGCGTCAAAGCAGCTTTTAGCTTCTCAAAAGCTTGTTGTCTCGCTTCCGTCCACTCATACTTAACATCCTTTTGCAATAACTTCGTCAAAAGGGAAACAATCTTAGAAAATCCATTCACAAACCTCCTGTAGTATCCTGCCAACCCAAGGAAACTACGGACTTCATGAACAGATTTAAGAGGCTTCCAGTTCATCACCGCCTCAACCTTCTGGGGATCAACTCGAATTCCTTCGGCCAAAACCACATGACCAAGGAAAACAACTTCCTTTAGCCAAAACTCACATTTGCTCAGCTTAGCATAAAGCTGATTTTCCAACAACGCTTGCAAAACAATTCTCAAATGACCTTCATGCTCCTCCTCAGTACGAGAGTACACAAGGATATCATCAATAAACACCACAACAAACTTGTCCAAGAATTCATGGAACACCCTATTCATCATATCCATGAAAGCGGCAGGAGCATTCGTCAACCCAAACGGCATCACAAGGAACTCATAATGCCCATACCTCGTTCTAAAGGCTATTTTCGGCACATCCCCATCTTTCACCTTTAACTGATAGTACCCTGACCTCAAATCAATCTTTTAAAACACAGCCGCTCCCCAAAACTGATCAAAAAGATCATCAATCCTCGGCAAAGGATACTTGTTCTTGACGGTCAACTTATTCAGCTGACGATTATCGATGCACATTCTCATCGTGCCATCCTTCTTTTTCACAAACAAGACCGGTGCACCCCAAGGTGACACACTAGGCCGAATGAAGCCACGGTCAAGCAACTCCTGAAGTTGCGTCTTTAACTCCTTGGGTGCCATGCGATAGGGAGCAATGGACACCGGAGTTGTGTTCTCATACAGCTCAATTCCAAACTCCACCTCTCTACTAGGCGGCAAACCAAGTAATTCCTCCGAAAACACCCCAGGGAACTCTCACACGGTCCTTATATCCTGAATGCACACCTCCTTTGAGCAAGGATTCATAACAAAGGCTAGGTAAGCCTCGCAACCTTACCGTAACATCTGGCTCGCTTCCAATGTAGACATCACATTAGCTAAAAACTTCACATTTTCTCCCACCACCACCACCTCATAATCATCCGCGAGTTTCAACGAAACTCGCTTGGTTTCAAAGTCCACAACGGCTCTATGCTCAACAAGCCAATCCATGCCAAGGATTACATCAAAACCATAAAATGGTAATTCCATAAGATCAACAAGAAAAACATGATCTTGCACCTTTAAGGGACATCTCCTATACAACTTTCTTGTTTCAACTGTCTCACCAAAGGAACTAGTCACATGCATACCAACATCCAAAGACTCAACAGGCAAACCAAGCATTTGAGCATGTTAACGCAATATGTGTGAGTGTGTAGATCCAGAATCAATCAAAGAAAGTAATGACAAGGAATGGAACCCAATGAGGTAGATTGGGAGTTCTTCAAAAGTGCCTTTAAGAGGAAGTATCTTGGTGTGAGATACTTGGATAAGAAGAAGCGCGAGTTCATATCTCTTGTTCAAGGGAATCTTTCTATGGATGAGTACGAGGTCTAGTTCGTACGTCTGAGCCAGTATGCACCTGAGTTGGTGCCGAGTGAGAGGCATTGATGTGATCATTTCCGATATGGGCTGGTGCAGGAAGTCAAGACCTATATGTTGGCTACAGACTACACGTATTTTGATGTGCTTGTATGTCGAGCTAAGGACATCGAGCAGAGCTTGGGTCTGGCATCTCGTGGAGGTGGTTCTAGCTCTGGAAAGAGAGCAGCTAAGTATAGTTCCGGAGGTGGACGGAACAAAAGAGGCCGTGATAGGAGACATCAGCCTGATGTGAGGCGAGGTGCTCTAGGACGGGGTGGTAAGGATCATGGAGGTCGAATAAGATATGGCAGCACACGTGATGGACATGTGGATCGAGGGACCATCCGAGGAGATATTGTCCACGAGCAGCTATAGAGGCACAGACTCCTGTTGTGGTAACAGACAATTCTTGCTGGAACTGTGGTTTAGCAGATCATATGAGGCGTGAGTGTCCTCTGATGGCCGGTGGAGGCCAGGGACATGCACCTGTTGTGGTTGCACCTTAGAGAGGTCGTGGGTGCGGCCAAGGAAATTATTAGAGGAGAGATGAGGGTCGGCATGGTATCGCTCATGTTGTAGCAGTTCAGCCTGAGGGGGGCGGTCCTGCGAGGGTCTATGCTTAGTGGGAGGGGCGCAACGACACCGATGCCATTGTAGGTACCTTTGTTCTACAGTCTTTATCATTGTTGGCTTTGATTGATTCTGGATCCACGAATTCTTATATCTTTTGTGAGCATGCGCATTTTCTTGATATGCCTATTGAGTTGCTTGAAGTAGGAAGGCAAGTGACTAGTTCTTTTGGTGAGACTGTAGTCACTATGAAGTTGTATCGGAGGTGTCCCTTATCTGTTCAGAGTCATGTATTTCTTGTGAATTTGATGGAGTTACCCTTTTATGGTTTTGATGTGATCCTTGGTATGGATTGGTTGTCTGAGCATAGAGCAGTGGTTGACTTTGTTGTTAAGCGAGTCATCTTAAAGCTTGCTGATGATTATGATGTGGTAATAGTAGGCGAGAATGTGAAATTCTTGTCTAATGTGGTTTCAGCTAAGGAAGCAAGTTGTATGCTAAGGATGGATTGTGATGCTTATCTTGCTTACATGATGAATCATGGTACAAAGGATGTACGTGTGTAGGACATCAGAACCGTTTGCGATTTTCCGGGTGTCTTTCTGGAAGAATTGTATGGGTTTCCGCCAAACAGAGAAGTTGAGTTTGGAATCGAGTTGTATGAGAATACGACTCTGGTGTCCATTGCTCCTTATCGCATGGCACCTAAAGAGTTGAAAGAGTTTAAGACGCAACTTCAGGAGTTGCTTGACCGAGGGTTCATCCGGTCGAGTGTTTCACCGTGGGGAGTGCCGATGTTGTTTGTAAAGAAGAAAGATGGGACAATGCGGATGTGTATAGATTATCAGCAGCTAAACAAGTTGACGATCAAGAACAAGTATCCCTTGCCAAGGATTGATGATCTCTTTGATCAGTTTGGAGGGGCCTCGGTGTTTTCTAAGATAGACTTGAGGTCAGGGTATTACCAGTTAAAGGTGAAAGATGTGGACGTACCTAAGATGACTTTTCGGACAAGGTATGGGCATTATGAGTTCTTAGTGATGTCGTTTGGTTTGACCAATGCCCCTGCTGCTTTCATGGACATGATGAATAGTGTGTTCCATGAGTTCTTGGATAAGTTTGTGGTGGTGTTCATTGATGATATCCTTGTGTACTCTTGTACCGAGGAGGATCATGATAGACACTTAAGGATAGTTTTGCAAGTGTTGTTGGAGAACCAGTTGTATGCTAACCTGAGCAAGTGTGAGTTTTGGCTTAGAGAGGTGGTCTTCCTTGGGCATGTTGTGTTGGCTGAGGGTATTCGTGTTGATCCGCATAAGGTGGAGGTTGTGATGAGTTGGAAGGTGCCTAAGTCGGTGGCGGAGGTGTGAAGTTTTCTTGGCTTGGCTGGATATTACCGTAGGTTTGTCGAGGGTTTCTCGAAGATCGTTGCACCTTTGACCAAGTTGTTGCAGAAAAATGTTCGCTTTGAGTGGACAGATGCGAGGCAACAAGCTTTTGAGAAGCTGAAGGAAGCTTTGACGCGAGCTCCTGTTCTGATTCAACCTGAATCTGGTAAGGAGTTTGTGGTCTTTAGTGATGCGTCCTACACTGGTTTGGGTTGTGTGTTGATGCAGGAGGGTAAGGTAGTAGCATATGCATCTAGGAAGTTGAAGGTGCATGAGCGTAACTACCCTACTCACAATCTTGAGCTTGCGGTTGTTGTTTTTGCCTTGAAGATCTGGAGGAATTATCTGTATGGCGAGAAGTGTGTGGTATTAACAAATCATAAGAGTTTAAAGTATCTTATGCCTCAGAAGGAGTTGAATCTTAGGCAACGCCGATGGGTGGAGTTGCTTAAGGATTATGATCTGTCGATCGAGTATCATTCGATAAAGGCCAATGTTATGGCCGATGCTTTGAGCAGGAAAGTGGCTATGGAATTGAGGCCGATGTTTTCTCGCTTGAGCATATCGCGAGACGGTGGTCTTGTTGCTGAATTGCAGATGAAGCCATCCCTAATCCAATTTATCATGTAACCCCCTTAGCCCGGTCTAGACGGTTGACCCGAACCGAGATGATTACACGGGGAAAACACATCCATTTGCATTCAATTAGTCATATTTCATTTGAAAATTACAAGGACTTCTATGATTTTAACATTACCTCCATTCAATTAGTCATATTTCATGCTTCTTGTAAATTTTCATCACAATCTAACCAACCAAACACATCCATTTGCATTCATGAAGATCAGAGACTAAAATGCAACGTTTCAAAAACATTCTCAGCTGAGGTTTAACCAACTTAACGACCGCGTATCGATACGCCTAAGGAGGGTATCGATACGCCCTCGATGGTCAAACTTCCCAGGCTTGCGTCACCAGACCGTATCGGTAGGCTGAGGTACCGTATCGGTACGCCCTCGTCCAATGACTAAAGAGGGTATCGATACGACCTCGTGTACCGGCACGCCCCTCACAAATCAAGTAGGCCGTATCGATACACTTTGAGGTGTACCGATACGCTGCAGTTTGAAAATGCCCAAAATGCAGATTTTAAACCCAAACGACCCATCCAAACCTTTCCAACATATAGTTAAACTTATTTGAACACAAATATGCATAAACACTCAGAGGTACAAGTCAAGGAAAACATCAAACATCATCAACATCAATATTTGGATTCTAAAGTATGCTCTCTAAAAGTCAAAAACACCAAAAAACCATAAGCATCTCAAGAGGTAAGGTAAATCATCAAAACCAATACAAAAGGCATTTTACAAACCATATAAAACATGTATCAACAACAAGGAGTCCAAAACACATCTCCCAAAAACAACTATCAAATCCCATTGCCATATATCATTACTAAAGTAAATGTAAAACATCACCATACTTGAGCTTAACTATTCCTTGGATCTTCTTAAGCCTCCTTGCTGCCCAAAATGTCTCAATTATCTGCATTGTTTGTAAATGAGAGCGTAAGCACGATAGTTTAGTGAGGTATGCTCTAAAAACACCAACACAACAATGCAAGTCTTTAAAACTCTTTCTCGAAAACTATTTATAAACCATGCTCTTTCTATTTGATGCTTGAAAACCATTTCAAAGCAAATCTCCATTTGAAAATCACATGTACCATCTATCTATCTATCTCATGCATTCAACCAATGCAAATCTCATAGCAAAGCCACACACATGCTTGTTATTCAAAAGCATTTCATAAATCTCAAAATCTAATATGCATTTCACATAGCATAAAATCATTTCAACATTGGTACATGTGAATCAAATACATTCTCATATATTGGCGTTTCATATTCTATCTTTCCACGGATATGTGGATTAGCTTGACATAGAGTCAAGTCCTACCCTGGTGGAATCTCACATCACCGGACTCTCATGATGGTATCTCTCTTCGCCACAAAGCTTTGGTGTTTCACCAAGACCTACCCCGATGGTATCTATCATCATCGGAATCTCACTTTGGATCGAGATGGCACTACCCCCATTACTCAACTCCAAAGAGCTCGTACGAATTTTTAGTTTGTAGTGCTCTTTACATCCTATTGGTCGACCATTTATATCTGGTAATCTTCTCATCATTTATGCCAATATATTACATTAAAATCATCATCTCACCTACTTTTTTGATGAAACATTTCTCAAATCTATCTCATCCCATTTCAAAATCACAATTCATGTATAGCATTTAGTCAAAATCTCAAAACTCTTCACAATGTCATTTTATCTAATGGGATCAATATGAAACATCATTTCATGTCATAAATCCTACATAAAACAGTAGGAATTTGTTTATCTCAAATCAAGAGCATGTCAAAAGCATTTAAGGGCATCAACCACTTTTCGAGAGCAAATCTAAACATACTTACTTCTGGACTTAGGATGGTGTTTCAAACCATATCTAAATCCCCAAACCTTGTTTCCTTGTCCCTCAAGGACATCTAGAACCATTTGCACTCACCGATAACGTTTCGCTTGCTTGCCGAAACGATTTCTAAGCTTCCGGCACTTCCGGATCAACACCAAACGCGTCCGAAGAATTCTCCCTTGTTCATTACATATAAGAGCAGAGGATTAATGCATCATCATGCATTAAAATCACCAGCCACTCATTGTAACTCGATGCTCTACACAAAACTAGCATTTCGGCTATCCGAAATAACCGAAATCACCTCCAAACTTTCTCAAATCAAAGCCCAGCCAAGATCTATCAATTCTAACATTTTCTAAACATCAATCAACATCAAAAATCACCATAAACACAAGCTTATACCTCCAGCAATAGCATATCACCAAAAACACCTCAAAAACCACAAATCTAGCATCTCAAACTTAGGAACTCAAACCTATTTGGGATTTATTTGTTAAAACCTCATTCTCAACATCAAATATCATCCAAAATATGTTAGAAATCAACCTCAAAACAGGGCTTAACTTAGAAATGCGAAAATAACCAAGATCTCATCAAGGATCTTGAATTTTACAACTATTTCATGCTTATAACATTAAAACAACTCAAAAACCATCAACAAAGGATTGATAACTTGGGAGTTTCAGTAACGAACTGACCATTAGAGGAGAAGGAAGAAGCTTACCTCTAATGGTTGATCTCTCTTCAAATTTGGGCAAGTTTTCTTGAAAATCAAAGCAAAAATCTAAAGGATTTGATGAAACAAAGGTAGGAAATATTTTGGAGGATAAAATCTCAGCAAACAAAATGAAAATCATAGGAGAGAAAAGTGTTTGACGGATTGGAAGTTGAGAGAAAATGAAAAGAGAAAACTATCGTGAAATTAGTTATAAAAAATCAACTTTAATTTTCCTTTTTAATTCCCTTTTATTACTTTAATTAAATCATTATTAAAAGCTCCCAAATTAAAGAGAAATCTGATGAAAACAAATGGTAAAATTAGGTCCTTAAAGATTCAAAGTTTCAATCTTTTACAAAACAGTCACTAGTCAACTTTTGCAAAAACTGCATTTTGGTCACTATACCATAATGTAATATTTCCAAACCTTCTTTTGTAAAATTGTTTTCACCATAATCATTTATATTATAAATGAGGATTTTTAGATATTTTTCCATAATTTAAAACATCCCGAACTAGGTGTTCCCTAAACCAACCTCAAAGGTTCAAACCGTTCCCGACCGGCCTGATTCAACATCTAAAACATCTAGGCCCTAAACCAGGGCGTTACAACTCTCCTCCACTTAAGAAATTTCGTCCTCGAAATTGACCTGATGGAAAAAGGTAAGGAAATTGCTTCTTCATGTCATCCTTCCTTTCCCACGTGGCTTCCTCAAAGCCACGGTGTCTCCACAAAGACTTTGACCAGCTTGATGGTCTTACCCCGGAGAACCTTACTATGCGTATCCAGAATCTCAACGGGCTCCTCATCATACGTTAAGTCTGGATTCAACTCAACCTCCTCTACCGGCGTAACATGCGACGAATCCGATCTATACCTCCGAAGCATGGATACATGGAACACATTATGTATCTTTTCTAACTCTGAAGCCAATCTCAACTTGTAAGCAACAGGACCCACACGTTCTATCACCTCATATGGCCCAATAAACCTCGGACTCAATTTACCCTTCCAGCCAAATCTCATCACATTCTTCCAAGGTGAAACTTTCAGAAGCACACGTTCGCCAACTATGAACTCTATCTCCTTACGCTTCAAATCCGCGTAAGACTTTTGTCAGTCTGATGCTGCCTTCAAACGCTCACAAATGAGCTTCACCTTCTCGGTGGTTCCTTTCAACAAAGCTGGCATCGAAATCAACTTTTTCCCCGTTTCAGCCCAACAAGGGGAGTTCTACACTTCCTCTCATATAAAGACTCGTACGGTGTCATTTGAATGCTTGCCTGGTAACTATTATTATAAGAAAACTTAACCAAAGGCAAGTGCTTCTCCCAAGAACCTTGAAACTCAATAATGCAGCACCTCAACATATCTTCAAGCACTTGGACAACACGCTCTGACTGCCCATCCGTCTGCATATGATAAGAAGTACTGAAAATCAACCGCGTACCCAAGGCTTGATGCAAACATACCCAAAACCTCGATGTGAACCTCGGATCTCTATCTGATACTATAGATTTCGGCACTCCATTCAAACGCACAATCTCAGCAATGTACAGCTCAACTAACTTATCAAAGGTGTACGTAGTATGCACAAGCAAGAAATGTGCACACTTCGTAAGGCGATCCACAATCACCCAAACCGAATTCTTTTTCAATGGCGACAAAGGCAAACCAGACACGAAGTCCATGGTAATCCTTTCCCACTTCCATTCTGGGATTCTCAACGACGGCAACAACCCAGAAGGAACCTGATGTTCAGCCTTAACCCGCTGACAAACCATACATTTGCTAACGAACTCGGCCACATCCTTCTTCAACCCCACCCAATAGTACTCATCCTTCAAATCACGATACATTTTTGTACTACCAGGGTGCATAGCGAAAGGACTACTATGAGCATCAGTCAGAATAGTGCGCCTCATCTCTGCATCATTCGTTACCACTATTCGACTCCCAAAAAACAGAACACCATCATCGTTGAAACTAAAGTCCGAAGGCCTCCCTTCCGCAATATCCTAAACATGTGGTATAAGAGAATCATCAAGCAACTACTTATCCTTGATTAATTGAACCAAAGATGGCTTCACTAGCAACTCAGCAACAAGGCCACCATCTCGCGATATGCTCAAACAAGCAAACATCGCCCTCAACTCCACCGCCACTTTCCTGCTCAAAGCATCAGCCACAACATTGGCCTTTCCCGGATGATACTCGGTCGTTAGGTCATAATCCTTAAGCAACTCCACCCAACGTTGTTGCCTAAGATTCAACTCCTTCTGAGACATAAGATACTTCAAACTCTTGTGATCCGTGTACACAGTACACTTCTCACCATATAGGTAATGTCTCCAAATCTTTAAGGTGAATGCCACCGCCGCTAACTCAATGTCATGCGTGGGATAGTTACGCTCATGCATCTTCAACTGTCGCGATGCATAAGCTATTACCTTACCTTCTTTCATCAGCACACACCCCAAACTAACATAGGATGTGTTACTATACACCACAAACTCTTTTCCAGATTCAAGTGGACCCAAGATAGGAGCTTGCGTCAAAGATTCCTTTAGTTTCTCAAAAGCTTGATGTCTCGCTTTCGTCCACTCAAACTTAACATCCTTCTGCAATAACTTCGTCAAAGGAGCAGCAATCTTGGAAAATCCATCCACGAACCTTCTATAGTAACCCGCCAAACCAAGGAAACTACGAACTTCATGAACAGACCTAGTAGGCTTCCAATTCACCACCGCCTCAATCTTCTGAGGATCAACATGAATCCCATCGGCCGAAACCACATGACCTAGGAAAACAACTTCAATTAACCAAAACTCACATTTACTCAGCTTAGCATAAAGCTGATTCTCTAGCAGCACTTGCAAAACAATCCTCAAATGTTCCTCATGCTCCTCTTCGGTACGAGAGTACACGAGGATGTCATCGATGAACACCACAACGAACTCATGAAACACCATGTTCATCATATCCATGAATACAGCAAGAGCATTCATCAAACCAAAAGGCATCACTAGAAATTCATAATGCTCATACCTTGTCCGAAAAGCAGTTTTTGGCACATCCATATCCTTAACCTTCAATTGATAGTACCGAGACCTTAAATCAATCTTTAAGAACACAGCCGCTCCACGAAATTGATCAAAAATATCATCAATCCTTGGCAGAAGATACTTATTCTTGATAGTTAACTTATTAAGCTAACGATAATCAATGCACATTCTCATCATGCCATCTTTATTCTTTATAAATAAGACCGACGCACCCCAAGGTGACACGCTAGGCCGAATAAAGTCTCAGTCAAGCAACTTTTGAAGTTGTGTCTTCAGCTCCTTCAACTTCTTAGGTGCCATTCGATAGGGAGCGGTGGACACCGGAGTTGTGTTCTCAAACAACTCAATTCCAAACTCAACCTTCCGACTAGGCGGAAAACAAAGTAGCTCCTCCAGAAACACCCAGGGAATTCACACACATTCCTTATATCTTGCACCCGTACCTCCTTCGTGCTAGGATTCATTACAAAAGCTAAACAAGCTTCACATCCTTGACGCAACAATCGACTCACTACAAGCGTCGAAACCAAATTAGATAGGAACTTTACGTTTTCTCCCACCACCACAACTTCATAATCATCAGCAAGTTTCAGCGAAACTCGCTTATTCTCAAAATCCACAACAGCCCTATGCTCAACTAGCCAATCCATACCAAGGATTACATTGAATCCATAGAAAGGCAGTTCCATAAGATCCACCAAGAACACATGTTCTTGCACCTTTAAGGGAAATCTCTTATACAATCTCCTCATTAGTACCGTTTCACCAAAGGAACTAGTCACACGCACACCAACATCCAAAGACTCAACAGGCAAACCAAGCATTTGAGCAAGTTCACGCAATATGTATGAGTGTGTAGATCCAAAATCAATCAAAGAAATTAATGACAAAGACTGCAAAGTAAAGGTACCTGCGATCACATCAGTGTCATTCCTCCCTTCACGATGGGCATACACTCTGGCCTTGCCACCTCCTTCGGGCTGAACAGCTACTACATGGGCTACAATCCTCGCACTATCATCTCTACGTTGGAAATTGCCACAGCCGCACCCACGGCCCATCTGTGGCTCAGCTGCTCTCACCGGAGCCTACACCTCTCTCATCGACAGAGGACAATCATGTTTCATGTGCCCACGAGAACCACAATTCTAGTACATACCAACATTGCCCCAGCACTCTCCCGTGTGCCTCCTGCCACACCGATTGCACTCAGGTGTACGAATGAAAGCATTCGGCCCATGCTGACCTCTCCCTGGATTACCTCCCCCACGTCTAGCATCCACATGAGACCTTCAATCCTCCGGCCTCTTAAAACGATCCATTCAAACATCAGAACCCGCAGCTCGCTTCCCTGAGCTAGATCCTCCTGCTCGACTCGCCAGACCAAGGTTCAGCTCAATGTCCTTGGCTCGAGTGACTAGGACATCAAAATCGGTGTAAACCGATGCAACCATATATGTTTTCACATCAGCCACCAGCCCATATCTGAAACACCCGCATCTCTCCCATTCACTAGGGATCAATTCCGGTGCATACTGCTAAGACGTATAAACTGCACCTCATATTACGCCACCGACATGGCTCCTTGCACTAGGGACATGAATTTCCTCTTCTTTTCATCCAAATAACGGACACTCTAACAATTCCTCTTGAACGCATTCAGAAAGAACTTTCAAGTCACCTCAGCATCTTCCAAACCAACTATAGTGGTCGTCCACCACGTATAGGAATCACCATGCAACATGGACACGATGCACCCCAACTTTTGGACATCGTGACAGTTCATCTGCCCAAGGATCCACTTGGTGCTCTCCAACCAAGATTCGGAACCCTCAGAGGTCAGCCCTCTAAACTCAGTCCCTCCGAGACTGCAGAGTCGCTCTAACGGCAGACTCGTACCAGCACCAGCCTGAGGTGCAGCCATATGAGCACCAGCTACTGCTGCCTGAAAGGCTCCAGCAAAAGCCTGAATCAGCATGGTCATATCAGGAGCAGCTTGCCCTCGTGCTCCCTCGGGTTTAGCAACGCCTATTCCAGCTCCAGCAGCACCAGCCCCCGCTCTACCACCCCCAGGTGGTCCACCAGGATAAGGAGGTGGTAGATTCTCAACATGCTCATCCATCTCATTTGTTTCATTCTCAGCCGCATTACACATATTTATTCTAAGCTCTCTACGTGGCCCCCATTTCAAAATAATGCAACTAGCAAAATGCAATAAATCTCAATTATGCAATATAAGGCAAGAAATCCAATGTGCTCAAGTTCATTTTCAAAACAATTGTTTCCAATAGTAATGGTATGGCAATGAGTTCTCCATCTATACCCCAATCATAGCATGACAACACAATTTCATCTCAGACATTCCACTTGCATGCATTTCATCTCATTAAAGCTCAAACATTGCACAAGTACTCAACATGCTTTCACAAATATCATAACTATTCACATTTACACTTACCAACCACTTACCAACACCCCAATTATTCGCAAACCTGGCTCTGATACCAACAAATGTAACCCTCTTAGCCCGGTCTAGACGGTTGACCCGAATCGAGGTGATTACACGGGGAAAATTGAAGCCAACTCGTTAAAGCTGACTCCAATTGACGACCCTTCTTTTTTTATCTTTTCTAAATGCAACTTAAGTCCTATGTGATCACCCAAGATCATAGGAAGAAACGACACAAAAATAGGATTTCGATTAGGGGTTAATTGCACAAACTAGACATTTAAGGACCAAAATGTAATTTTTGCAAATTACAAGGACTTCTACGATTTTAAGGTTACCTCCATTCAATTAGTCATATTTCATGCTTCTTTGTAAATTTTCATCACAATCTAACCAACCAAACACATCCAATTGCATTCATGAAGATCAGGGACTAAAACGCAACGTTACAAAAACATTCTCAGTTGAGGTTTAACCAACTTAACAACCCGCGTATCGATACGCCTAAAAAGGGTATCAATACGCCCTCGATGGTCAAACTTCCCAGGCTTGCGTCACCAGACCGTATCGGTACGCCCTCGTCCAGTGACTAAAGAGGGTATCGATACGACCCTATATACCGGTACGCCCCTCACAAATTAAGTAGGCCGTATCGATACGCTCTGAGGTGTACTGATACGCTGCAGTCTGCAAATGCCCAAAATGCATATTTTGAACCCAAACGACCCATCCAAACCATTCCAACATATAGTTAAAATTATTTGCACACCAATATGCATCAACACTCAAATGTACAAGTCAAGGAAAACATCATCAACATCAATATTTGAATTCTAAAGCATGCTCCCTAAAAGTCAAAAACACCAAAAGACCATAAGCATCTCAAGAGGCAAGGTAAATCATCAAAACCAATAAAAAAGGCTTTTTACAAACCATATAAACCATATAAAACTTGCATCAACAACCAGGAATCCAAAACACATCTCCCAAAAACAACTATTAAATCCCATTGCCATATATCATTACTAAAGTAAATGTAAAACATCACCATACTTGAGCTTAACTATTCCTTGGATCTTCTTAAGCCTCCTTGCTGCCCCAAATGTCTCAGTTATCTGCATTGTTGGTAAAAGAGAGCGTAAGCACGATAGCTTATTGAAGCATGCTCTAAAAACACCAACACAACAATGAAAGCTTTTAAAACTCTTTCTCGAAAACCATTTCTAAACCAAGTTCTTTCTATCTCATGCTTGAAAACCATTTCAAAGCAAATCTCCATTTGAAAATCACATGTACCATCTACCTATCTATCTCATGCATTCGACCAATACAAATCTCATGGCAAAGCCACACACATGCTTGTTATTCAAAAGCATTTCATAAATCTCAAATTCTCATATGCATTTCTCATAGCATAAAATCATTTTAATATCGGTACATGTGAATCAAATACATTCTCATATATTGGCATTTCATATTCTATCTTTACTCGGATATGCGGATTAGCTTGACATAGAGTAAAGTCCTACCCCGGTGAAATCTCACATCACCAGACTCTCATGGCGGTATCTCTCTTCGCCACAAAGCTTGGGTGTTTCACCAAGACCTACCCCGATGGTATCTCTCATCATCGGATTCTCACTTTGGATCGGGATGGCACTACCCCCATTGCCCAACTCCAAAGAGCATGTACAAATTTTAGTTTATAGTGCACTTTACATCCTATTGGTCAACCAATTATATCCGGTAATCTTCTCATCATTTATTCTAATATATTACATTAAAATCATCATCTCACCTACTGTTTTGATGCAACATTTCTCAAATCTATCTCCTCCCATTTTAAAATCACAATTCATACATAGCATTTAGTCAAAATCTCAAAACTCTTCACAATGTCATTCTATCCCATGGGATCAATATGAAACATCATGTCATGTCATAAATCATGCATAAAACAGTAGGAATTTGTCTATCTCAAATCAAGAGCATGTCAAAAGCATTTAGGGGCATCAACCACTTTTCGAGAGCAAATCTAAACATACTTACTTCCGGACTTAGGATTGTGTTTGAAACCATTCCTAAATCCCCAAACCTTGTTTCCTTGCCCCTCAAGGACTTCTAAAACCATTTGCACTCACCGATATCGTTTCGCTTGCTTGTCGAAATGATTTCTAAGCTTCCGGCACTTCCGGATCAACACCAAACGCGTCCGAATATGTCTCCCCTATTCATTACACATAAGATCAGAGGATTAATGCATCATCATGCATTAAAATCACCAGCCACTCATTCTAACTCGCTGCTCTACATAAAACTAGCATTTCAGCTATCTGAAATAACCGAAATCACCTCCAAACTTTCTCAAATCAAAGCTCAGCCAAGATCTATCAATTCTATCCTTTTCTAAACTTCAATCAACATCAAAAATCACCATAAACACAACCTTATACCTCCAGCAATAGCATATCACCAAAAACGCCTCAAAAACCACAAATCTAACATCTCAAACTTAGGAACTCAAACTTATTCGGGTTTTATTTGTTAAAAGTTCATTCTCAACTTCAAATATCATCCAAAATATGTTAGAAATTAACCTCAAAATAGAGCTTAACATAGAAATATGAAAATCACCAAGATCTCATCAAGAATCTTGAATTTAACAACTATTTCATGTTTATAACATTAAAACAACTCAAAAACCATCAAAAAAGGATTGATAACTTGGGAATTTCAGTAAAGAACTGATCATTAGAGGAGAAGGACGAAGCTTACCTCTAATGGTTGACCTCTCTTCAATTTGGGCAAGTTTTCTTGAAATTCAAAGCAAAAATCTAAAGGATTTGATGAAACAAAGATAGGAAATCTTTTGCAGGATAAAATATCAGCAAACAAAATGAAAATCAGAGGATAGAAAAGTGTTTGGTTGATTGGATGTTGAGAGAAAATGAAAAGAGAAAACTATCGTGAAATTAGTTATAAAAAGTCAACTTTAATTTTCCTTTTTAATTCCCTTTTATTACTTTAATTAAATCATTATTAAAAGCTCCCAAATTAAAGAGAAATCAGATGAAAACAAATGGTAAAATTAGCTCCTTAAAGATTCAAAGTTTCAATCCTTTACAAAACAGTCACTAGTCAACTTTTGCAAAAACTGCATTTTGGTCACTATACCAAAATGTAATATTTCCAAACCTCCTTTTGTAAAATTGTTTTCATCGTAATCATTTATATAATAAATGAGGATTTTTTGATATTTTTCCATATTTTTAAAACATCCTGAACTAGGTGTTCCCTAAACCAACCTCAAAGGTTCAAATCGTTCCTGACCAGCCCGATTCAACATCTAAAACATCTAGGCCCAAAACCAGGGCGTTACAATTCAAGGATAAGCAGTTGCTTGATGATTCTCTTGTCCCTCACGTTCAGGATATTGCGGATGGAAAGCCTTCAGATTTCAGTTTTAATCATGATGGTGTTCTGTGTTTTGGGAGTCGAATAGTGGTGCCAGATGATGTTGAGTTGAGGCGCACTAGTCTGACTGAAGCTCATAGTAGTCCTTCGCTATGCACCCTTGTAGTACAAATATGTATCGTGATTTTAAGGATGAGTACTACTAGGTGGGGTTGAAAAAGGATGTTGTCGAGTTCGTTAGCAAGTGTATGGTGTGTCAGCGAGTGAAGGTTGAACATCAGGTTCCTTCTGGGTTGTTGCAACCTTTGAGAAATCCATAATGGAAATGGGAAAGGATTACCATGGATTTTGTGTCTGGGTTGCCTTTGTCTCCATTGAAGAAGAATTTTGTGTGGGTTATTGTTGATCATCTTATGAAGTGTGCACATTTCTTGCATGTGCATACTACGTATACCTTGGATAAGCTGGCAGAGCTATATATCACTGAGATTGTGTGGTTGCACAGCGTGCAAAAATCTATAGTGTTGGATAGAGATCTGAGGTTCACATCAAGGTTTTGGGAATGTTTACATCAGGCCTTGGGTACACGGTTGAATTTCAATACTTCTTATCATCCTCAGACGGATGGACAGTCAGAACGTGTTATCCAGGTGCTTGAGGATATGTTGAGGTGTTGTGTTATAGATTTTCAAGGTTCTTGGGAGAAGCACTTGTCGTTGGTTGAGTTTGCTTACAACAATAGTTACCAAGCAAGTATTCAAATGGCTTCATACGAGGCTTTGTATGGGAGAAAGTGCAGAATGCCTCTTTGTTGCGCAGAATGTAACGCCCCGGTTTTGGGCTCAGAAGTTTTGGCGTTGACCGGTTTAGTCAAAGTGTTGATCGAATATTTAAGAGGGAATTTAGGAAAACCTAGTTCGGGTTGCACTAAAAATATGGAAAAATATTCTAAAATCATCTTTTAATATATAAAAGTTAACTGTGAAATCAATTTTGGAAAATGAGGTTCGGAAGGTTGACATTTTGGTTAGTGACCAAAATGTAATTTTTGAAAGTTGCGGGACAGTTTTACAAAGGATTGAAACTTTGAATCTTTAAGGAGCTATTATTCCAAAAAGGATTTCTCCAGATTTTTCTAAGATATTTTAAGTCTAAAATCTGATTTTAAAGATTAAGAAAAGAGAGGGAAATCATTTTAACCAATTCTTAACTAATTTTTCTATTTTCTCTCAAATTCTCTTTTCTCTCATTTTCTCTCTACCCAAACAAGATTTCCTCAGATTTCTTTCTCTGATTTTGACTTCTTAATCTCTCATTTCAACTCTCATTTGATTTCTAATCATCTCATCATCAAAACCTCACAATTTACAAGTTGATTCATCAAGCATTTTGGCTCTAAATGGAGAAATTCAAGTTTGGAGGTAAGAACGTCCTTCTCCTCTAAACTATCAGTTCTTTACTGAAATTCCTAAGTTCTCAATCCTTGATTCATGTTTTATTAAAGGCTTTTCAATTGAGATCTTGATTTTTGGCTAAAATGCAAGATTTGGTGATTTTGGTGAAAATTTCGTGTGATCTGTTTAAGCAGGGTTTTGAAGTGTTAAAATGATGTTAAATGAATGCTAAAATGATTAGAAGTTGAGGTTTAATCAATGCAATCCCGGATAGGTTGAATTTCCTAAGTTTTGCTTGAGTTTTTGGTTGTTTTTGGAGTGTTTTCGGTGATCTGTTATACCTGGAGGTATAAGGACGTGGTTGTGATCTTTTTGCATGTTAGTTGATGTATAAAAATGGTTAGGAATGATGGATCTTGGCTGGGTTAAGTTTTGGAAGTGTTTGGAGATGATTTCGGTTGTGTTTGGTAGCCAAATTGTTAGATTTGTGGTGAGCAGCGAGTTGTGTTGTTGTTGCTGGTGTTTTAATGCATAAGGATGCATTAATGTTCTGTTTTTATGTGCTTGAAACAGGGGAGGTTGATCCTTGAGTTTTGGAGGTGTTTTTGGAAGGTTTCGGAAGCTTGGAAAGCTTGTTGGCTAGGCTTGTTTGGTAATCGGTGAGTGAAAATGGATTTTCAGCTTTTAAACCAAAGGTTGAAGGTTTTGGGAGCTTAGTATAAGTCTAAACAACTTTGCTAAGCTCAAGTGTAAGTTTTCGGATTACTCTCTTAAAGTGGTGGCCATGTTTTGATGAAATGTGAAATGATGATTTTGCATGATTTGCTACTGTTTTGGAAAGCATGTTTTAGCATGTTAATTGCTGATGTTTTAGCATGATTTATGCTGATGATTTAAGCCATGTGTTGAAGGTGTCTCTAGGTAAGAGTGCCTTGTTTTTATGCATTGTTAAATGATGATTTAATGCTTTGAAATGCATGATGAAATGGCTTGGTTTAAATGCTTTTAAAACAGTGGATTACATGATGTATAAAGTGTGTATTGGCAAGTGATGGTTTGTAAAAGTGAAGGTCACTAAGGTGGTTAAAAGTCCTTGAGTGAGCCTTGTTAACTAAGATCATCAAGGTGGTTAAAAGTCCTTGGATGAATCTTGTTGCGGACACTAAGGTGGTTAAAAGTCCTTAGGTGCTCCTTTCCATGGTGGTTAAAAGTCCATGGGGCCAAGGTGTTTAAAAGTCCTTGGGGCCAAGGTGTTTAAAAGTCCTTGGGGTATTTCAAGCTACGGACACAAAGGTGGTTAAAAAGTCCTTGTGTGGTCCATTCATGGTGTTTAAAAGTCCATGGCCAAGGTGTTTAAAAGTCCTTGGGGTCCAAGGTGTTTAAAAGTCCTTGGGGAAAGTTGTTGAACTTGATTTCTAAATGAAATGTATCACTTGAGCCAATATGACATGTATTGTACATGAGATGCATGAGATGCATGATTTAATGTTTATGTTGAAGCATGAGATGCTAGTTTAAATGAAATGTGGAAGCATGTTATTGCTTGATTTAAAGTATGCTTTGAGCATGTGTAAAGGTTGTTTTCAAGCATGATTTACAAATGAATTTTAATGCATTATTGAATGGTTTTTAAAGAGCACTCCTCACTAAGCTTTGGCTTACGCTCTCTCGTTTTCTTGACTCAATAATGCAGAGCATTAGAGTGCATTGAGGGCAGCAAGAGGAGGCAAGCAAACAAGTACAAGTAAAGCTCAATGTATGAAGGTTTTATAAGTGTTTTAGCTTTTGTATGTTTTTGGCAATGGGGGACCAATGTATTGGTTTTGGGAGATGTTTACGACTCCCTAAGTATGTTGAATGTGGTTGATGTTGCTGATTTTTTGGATTGAACCTTATATGCTTGTTTTGCAAGTTGAAGCTTGAGTGGATAGCTTGTGTAGGAAGCATGACCATAAATTTGGGCCTTTTTGCATGAGATGTTATCTTGCTGAATTGATGATGCTTATATGTGTTAAATATGTTTAATTGCATGCTGGTAAGGTTTGGTGATGTTTGGAGCATGTTTGAGTGTCCAATTGCATGATCTAGTATGCTTGTTGCTGGTTTTTTGTGCAGGCGTTTCGGAACAGGGGTGTACCGTTTCGGAACGGGTGCCTTGCATGAACCCAGGCGTCCGAAACGGTATGCACCGTTTCGAAACGGTTTAGCCTCTGCCGAGGCCATGTTCCGGAACCCGTTTCGGAACGGCCCGTGTTTCGGAACAGGGCTAGCCTGTTTCGGAACGGTCGATCGTTAGGGGGCTGACATGGTAGTTACATGTTTTGAAATGTTTGCGTTTTGGTCCTAAATCTTGTGTGATCAATTGCATGAGCTGTGGATGTCCTTTTAAGCTGAAATTTCACAGAGGTGCATGAAACCTGACTAATTTCAAGATGGTAACTTTAATTTGGGTTAAGTCCCTTAATTTATCAGAATTTACAATTTGGTCCCTAAAGTTGTAATTTGTTCAATTGGGTCCCTGTTTGATCTCTGATGTTTGTGATCTTTTGATATGTTGTTTGTATGATCACACTTAAGGTTAATGTGCATCTAGATAAGATTAAAAAGAAAAAAAAAAGGGTCGTTAATCAAGGTTGACTTTCGGGTTGACTTTGGTTTTCCCCGTGTAATCTTCGTAGTTCGGGTCAACCGTCTAGACCGGGCTACGGGGGTTACATTTGGTGGTATCAGAGCCAGGTTCTCGAGTAATTGGGAATGTGTGAATGCATGATTGAAGCATGGTTTGGTTGGTATGCTTGTTGAGTGAAAGCATGTTCAGTGTTATGATATGATGATGTGTATGTGATGCATGTTGTGATGATGCATGATGAGGGTACCCATTGCCAAAAAAAAGCTAAAGGGATGATGTTGTTTTTGAAAGAAATTGAGCTTGAATACTTGGAATTTGCTTACCTTGCTGGTCCTGACTTGTTTATTTTGTATTGTTATGCATGGTAAAGTATGGCACCACGTAGAGAGTTAAGGAGTAGCGCGAGAGCTACGACCCCGGAGGGGAATGTGAATGATGAGCACACTGGTAGTGCTGTGATACCTCCTCCTCCACCTGGTGGTGGTGGTGCGGAGAGGGAAAGAGCTGGAGCTGGAGCTGAGGCAGCTGGTGCTGGAGCTGCAGGACCTGAAGCTGGTCAGGGGCAAGCGATACCTGACATGTCTGTGTTTGTACAAGCTATTGCGGGTGCGTTTCGAGCAGCAGTAGCTGGAGCTCAAGGAGCTGGGCATCAGGGAGATGCTGGTGCTAGACTACCCTTGGAACGTTTGCGCAGTCTTGGTGGGACTGAGTTTAGGGGTATGTCAGCTGAGAGGTCTGAAGCGTGGTTGGAGAGTACCAAGCGTGTCTTGGGACAAATGAGTTGCACTGATGTGCAGAAGCTGGGATGTGTGGTGTCACTGCTGCAAGGTGATGCTTATACGTGGTGGACGACCACAATCTCTGGGATGGCTGATGCTGATGTTACATGGACGTTCTTTCAGCATGCGTTCAAGAGGAGATATCTGGGAGTTAGATATCTGGATGAAAAGAAGCGTGAATTCATGTCTCTGACCCAAGGGAACATGAGTGTGGCTGAGTATGAGGTACAGTTTGTACGTCTTAGCCAGTATGCACCAGAGTTGGTACCTGATGAGCGCGAAAGGTGCGAAAGGTTCCGTTATGGTTTGGTGACGGAGGTTAAGACCTATATGTTAGCTGCTGAGTACAATGATTTCGATGTGTTGGTTAGTCGATCGAAGGACATTGAGATGAACCTGAGTTTGTCTGCTAAGGGTGCTGGAGTTAGTTCTGGAAAGAGAGCTGCTGAGTATAGTTCCGGTGGACGGAACAAGAGAGGGCGTGATCAGAGGTTTCAGTCCTCGTCTAAGGGAGGTGGAGGTGCACCTACTAGGGGCGGCAATGCTAGAGCTGACCCTAGTGCTTGTTGGATTTGTGGTTCCCGTGGTCACTTGAAGCGTGACTGTCCTCGTGCTGGGAGGGAGGTGCAAGCTCCTGTGATAGCAGCTGGTTATGAGTGCTGGAACTGTGGTTCTGCTGATCATCTGAGACGTGATTGTCCGAGGATGGCTGGTGGTCAAGAGCGTGCTCCTGTTGTTGCAGCACCGCAGAGAGGTCGTGGGCGCGGCCGTGGTAATTTTCAGAGGCGAGAGGAAGGTGGGCGCGGTGTAGCTCATGTTGTGGCTATTCAACCTGAGGGTGGAGGCCAAGCGAGGGTGTATGCTCAGCGCGAAGGAAGGAATGATGCAGATGTGATTGCAGGTACCTTTACTTTGCAATCCTTGTCATTGCTTTCTTTGATTGATTCTGGATCTACGCATTCATACATTCTTCGTGAGCATGCTGAGTTGCTTGGTTTGCCTGTTGAGTCTTTGGATGTTGGTGTTAGAGTCACTAGTTCTTTTGGTGAAACTGTTGTGACTCGTAAGCTTTTTAAAAGGTGTCCTTTTGTTGTTCAAGAGCATGTCTTTCTTGTTGATCTTATGGAGTTGCCCTTTTATGGTTTTGATGTGATCCTTGGTATGGATTGGCTTGCTGAGCATCGTGCTGTTGTGGACTGTGAGAATAAGCGGGTTTCGCTTAGGCTTGCGGATGATTATGAAGTGGTGGTGGTTGGTGAGAATGTGAAGTTTCTTGCCAATGTTGTTTCTACCTTGGAGGCGAGCAGGATGCTGAGGCAAGGTTGTGAAGCTTTTCTGGCTTTTGTGATGAATCCTAGTTCGAAGGAGCTGAGGGTGCAGGATATCAGGGTTGTGAAGGAGTTTCCTGATGTTTTTCCTGAGGAGTTGCCTGGTTTACCTGTAACGCCCCGGTTTTGGGCTCAGAAGTTTTGGCGTTGACCGGTTCGGTCAGAGTGCTGATCGAATATATAAGAGGGAATTTAGGAAAACCTAGTTCGGGTTGCATTAAAAATATGGAAAAATATTCTAAAATCATCTTTTAATATATAAAAGTGAACTGTGAAATCAATTTTGGAAAATGAGGTTCGGAAGGTTGACATTTTGGCTAGTGACCAAAATGTAAATTTTGAAAGTTGCGGGACAGTTTTATAAAGGATTGAAACTTTGAATCTTTAAGGTGCTATTATTCCAAAGAGGATTTCTCCAGATTTTTCTAAGATATTTTAAGTCTAAAATCTGATTTTAAAGATTAAGAAAAGGGAGGGAAATCATTTTAACCAAATCTTAACTAATTTTTCTATTTTCTCTCAAATTCTCTTTTCTCTCATTTTCTCTCTACCCAAACAAGATTTCCTCAGATTTCTTTCTCTGATTTTGACATCTACATCTCTCATTTTAACTCCCATTTGATTCCTAATCATCTCATCATCAAAACCTCTCAATTTGCAAATTGTTTCATCAAGCATTTTGGCTCTAAAAGGGAGAAATTCAAGTTTGGAGGTAAGAACGTCCTTCTCCTCTAAACTATCAGTTCTTTACTGAAATTCCTAAGTTCTCAATCCTTGATTCATGTTTTATTAAAGGCTTTTCAATTGAGATCTTGATTTTTGGCTAAAATGCAAGATTTGGTGATTTTGGTGAAAATTTCGTGTGATCTGTTTAAGCAGGGTTTTGAAGTGTTAAAATGATGTTAAATGAATGCTAAAATGATTAGAAGTTGAGGTTTAATCAATGCAATCCCGGATAGGTTGAATTTCCTAAGTTTGGCTTGAGTTTTTGGTTATTTTGGAGTGTTTTTGGTGATCTGTTATACCTGGAGGTATAAGGACGTGGTTGTGATCTTTTTGCATGTTTGTTGATGTATAAAAATGGTTAGAAGTGATGGATCTTGGCTGGGTTAAGTTTTGGAAGTGTTTGGAGATGTTTTCGGTTGTGTTTGGTAGCCAAATTGTTAGATTTGTGGTGAGCAGCGAGTTGTGTTGTTGTTGCTGGTGTTTTAATGCATAAGGATGCATTAATGTTCTGTTTTTATGTGCTTGAAACAGGGGAGGTTGATCCTTGAGTTTTGGAGGTGTTTTCGGAAGGTTTCGGAAGCTTGGAAAGCTTGTTGGTTAGGCTTGTTTGGTAATCGGTGAGTGAAAATGGGTTTTCAGCTTTTAAACCAAAGGTTGAAGGTTTTGGGAGCTTAGTTTAAGTCTAAACAACTTTGCTAAGCTCAAGTGTAAGTTTTCGAATTACTCTCTTAAAGTGGTGGCCATGTTTTGATGAAATGTGAAATGATGATTTTGCATGATTTGCTACTGTTTTGGAAAGCATGTTTGAGCATGTTAATTGCTGATGTTTTAGCATGATTTATGCTAATGTTTAAGCCATGTGTTGAAGGTGTCTCTAGGTAAGAGTGCCTTGTTTTTATGCGTTGTTAAATGATGATTTAATGCTTTGAAATGCATGATGAAATGGCTTGACTTTAAATGCTTTAAAACAGTGGATTACATGATGTATAAAGTGTGTATTGGCAAGTGATGGTTTGTAAAAGTGAAGGTCACTAAGGTGGTTAAAAGTCCTTGAGTGAGCCTTGTTATCTAAGATCATCAAGGTGGTTAAAAGTCCTTGGATGAATCTTGTTGCGGACACTAAGGTGGTTAAAAGTCCTTAGGTGCTCCTTTCCATGGTGGTTAAAAGTCCATGGGGCCAAGGTGTTTAAAAGTCCTTGGGGCCAAGGTGTTTAAAAGTCCTTGGGGTATTTCAAGCTACGGACACAAAGGTGGTTAAAAGTCCTTGTGTGGTCCATTCATGGTGTTTAAAAGTCCATGGCCAAGGTGTTTAAAAGTCCTTGGGGTCCAAGGTGTTTAAAAGTCCTTGGGGAAAGTTGTTGAACTTGATTTCATAAATGATATGTATCACTTGAGCCAATACGACATGTTTTGTACATGAGATGCATGAGATGCATGATTTGATGTTTATGTTGAAGCATGAGATGCTAGTTTAAACAAAATGTGGAAGCATGTTATTGCTTGATTTAAAGTATGCTTTGAGCATGTGTAAAGGTTGTTTACAAGCATGATTTGCAAATGGTTTTAAATGCATTATTGAATGGTTTTTAAAGAGCGCTCCTCACTAAGCTTTGGCTTACGCTCTCTCGTTTTCTTGATTCAATAATGCAGAGCATTAGGGTGCATTGAGGGCAGCAAGAGGAGGCAAGCACACAAGTTCAAGTAAAGCTCAATGTATGGAAGGTTTTGTTAAACATTTTAGCTTTTGGTCGATTTGGCAATGGGGGACCAATGTGTTTGTTTTGGGAGGTGTTTAAGACTCCCTAAGTATGTTACATGTTGCTGTGGTTGTTGGTTTTTGGTTTGATCTCTTATATGCTTGGCTATGAAGGTTTATGCATGAAAGGTAGCTTAAGTAGGAAGCATGTCATTTATTTTGGGGCTTTTCATGTGTGATGGTTATGAGTTGAATTGTTGATGCATTTATGATCCCTGCATGTTGTATATCTATGTGGTATGATTTGGTGATGTTAAACCGAGGTTTGAAGCATGAATGGTATGAATTTCAAGTCGATTTCAGACAGGGGTATCGGTACTCGGGCTCGCGTATCGATACGCCTGAGCCAAATATGCTCTTTTCTGCCCAGGCGTATCGGTACGGTTGTGGGGGTATCGATACTCATCTGGGTAAAGCTTGAATGCCGTATCGGTACAGGGGATATCGTATCGGTACCGTTGCTCGAGTTTGGTTACTGCCTTCCCCGCGTATCGATACGACATCAGGTGTATCGATACCTGACCGTTAAATTCAGTTAAAAGTATCTTAATATGTTTTGCTTTGTTTACGTTTTAGTCCTGAATCATGTTTGATCAATTGCATGAGCTGAGGGTGTCCTTTTGAGCTGAAATTTCACAGAGAAGCATGAAACCTGACTAATTTCAAGATGGTAACTTCAATTTGGGCTAAGTCCCTTAATTTATCAGAATTTACAATTTGGTCCCTAAAGTTGTAATTTGTTCAATTGAGTCCCTGCTTGATCTCTGATGTTGTGATCTTTGATATGTTGGTTGTATGTTCACACTTAAGGTTAATGTGCATCTAGATAAGATTAAAAAGAAAAAAAAAGGGTCGTTAATCAAGGTTGACTTTCGGGTTGACTTTGGTTTTCCCCGTGTAATCTTCGTAGTTCGGGTCTACCGTCTAGACCGGGCTAAGGGGGTTACATTTGTTGGTATCAGAGCTGAGTTCTCGAGTAATTGGGAATGTGTGTATGCGTGATTGAAGTATGGTTTGGTTTGTATGCTTGTTGGGTGAAAGCATGATTAGTGATATGATATGATGATGGGTATGTGATGCATGTTGTGATGATGCATGATGAAGGTACCCATTGCCAAACAAAAGCTAAAGAGATGATGTTGTTTTTGAAAGAAATTGAGCTTGAATACTTGGAATTTGCTTACCTTGCTGGTCCTGACTTGTTTTATTTTGTATTGTTATGTATGGTAAAGTATGGCACCACGTAGAGAGTTAAGGAGTAGCGTGAGAGCTACGACCCCGGAAGGGAATGTGAATGATGAGCACACTGGTAGTGCTGTGATACCTCCTCCTCCACCTGGTGGTGGTGGTGCGGAGAGGGAAAGAGCTGGAGCTGGAGCTGAGGCAGCTGGTGCTGGAGCTGCAGGACCTGAAGCTGGTCAGGGGCAAGCGATACCTGACATGTCTGTGCTTGTACAAGCTATTGCGGGTGCGTTTCGAGCAGCAGTAGCTGGAGCTCAAGGAGCTAGGCATCAGGGAGATGCTGGTGCTAGACTACCCTTGGAACGTTTGCGCAGTCTTGGTGGGACTGAGTTTAGGGGTATGTCAGCTGAGAGGTCTGAAGCGTGGTTGGAGAGTACCAAGCGTGTCTTGGGACAAATGAGTTGCACTGACGTGCAGAAGCTGGGATGTGTGGTGTCACTGCTGCAAGGTGATGCTTATACGTGGTGGACGACCACAATCTCTGGGATGGCTGATGCTGATGTTACCTGGACGTTCTTTCAGCATGCGTTCAAGAGGAGATATCTGGGAGTTAGATATCTGGATGAAAAGAAGCGTGAATTCATGTCTCTGACCCAAGGGAACATGAGTGTGGCTGAGTATGAGGTACAGTTTGTACGTCTTAGCCAGTATGCACCAGAGTTGGTACCTGATGAGCGCGAAAGGTGCGAAAGGTTCCGTTATGGTTTGGTGACGGAGGTTAAGACTTATATGTTAGCTGCTGAGTACAATGATTTCGATGTGTTGGTTAGTCGATCGAAGGACATTGAGATGAACCTGAGTTTGTCTGCTAAGGGTGCTGGAGCTAGTTCTGGAAAGAGAGCTGCTGAGTATAGTTCCGGTGGACGGAACAAGAGAGGGCGTGATCAGAGGTTTCAGTCCTCGTCTAAGAGAGGTGGAGGTGCACCTACTAGGGGCGGCAATGCTAGAGCTGACCCTGGTGCTTGTTGGATTTGTGGTTCCCGTGGTCACTTGAGGCGTGACTGTCCTCGTGCTGGGAGGGAGGTGCAAGCTCCTGTGATAGCAGCTGGTTATGAGTCCTGGAGCTGTGGTTCTGCTGATCATCTGAGACGCGATTGTCCGAGGATGGCTGGTGGTCAAGAACGTGCTCCTGTTGTTGCAGCATCGCAGAGAGGTCGTGGGCGCGGCCGTGGTAATTTTCAGAGACGAGAGGAAGGTGGGCGCGGTGTAGCTCATGTTGTGGCTATTCAACCTGAGGGTGGAGGCCAAGCGAGGGTGTATGCTCAGCGCGAAGGAAGGAATGATGCAGATGTGATTGCAGGTACCTTTACTTTGCAATCCTTGTCATTGCTTTCTTTGATTGATTCTGGATCTACGCATTCATACATTCTTCGTGAGCATGCTGAGTTGCTTGGTTTGCCTGTTGAGTTTTTGGATGTTGGTGTTAGAGTCACTAGTTCTTTTGGTGAAACTGTTGTGACTCGTAAGCTTTATAAAAGGTGTCCTTTGGTTGTTCAAGAGCATGTCTTTCTTGTTGATCTTATGGAGTTGCCCTTTTATGGTTTTGATGTGATCCTTGGTATGGATTGGCTTGCTGAGCATCGTGCTGTTGTGGATTGTGAGAATAAGCGGGTTTCGCTTAGGCTTGCGGATGATTATGAAGTGGTGCTGGTTGGTGAGAATGTGAAGTTTCTTGCCAATGTTGTTTCTACCTTGGAGGCGAGCAGGATATCAGGGTTGTGAAGGAGTTTCCTGATGTTTTTCCTGAGGAGTTGCCTGGTTTACCTCCTAATCGCGAGGTGGAGTTTGGTATTGAGCTGTATGAGAATACCACTCCTGTGTCCATTACTCCCTATAGAATGGCACCTAAGGAGCTGAAGGAGCTGAAGAAGCAGTTGCAAGAGTTGCTTGATCGTGGTTTCATCTGGCCGAGTGTTTCGCCTTGGGGTGCTCCTGTCTTGTTTGTGAAGAAGAAAGATGGCACGATGAGGATGTGCATTGATTACCGTCAGCTGAACAAGTTGACTATCAAGAATCGGTATCCTTTGCCGAGGATTGATGATCTCTTTGATCAATTTCGGGGAGCTGCTGTGTTCTCTAAGATTGACTTGAGGTCAGGGTATTATCAATTGAAGGTGAAGGATGTGGATGTGCCTAAGACAGCTTTCAGGACAAGGTATGGGCATTATGAGTTCCTTGTGATGCCGTTTGGTTTGACAAATGCTCCTGCTGCTTTCATGGACATGATGAATCGTGTTTTTCATGAATACCTGGACAAGTTTGTTGTGGTGTTCATTGATGATATCCTTGTGTACTCGCGTACTGAGGAAGAGCACGAAGAGCATTTGAGGGTTGTGTTGCAAGCTTTGTTGGAGAATCAGCTTTATGCTAAGTTGAGCAAGTGTGAGTTTTGGCTTAGAGAGGTTGTTTTTCTTGGTCATGTGGTCTCAGCTGAGGGGATTCGTGTTGATCCTCAGAAGATTGAAGCGGTGATGAACTGGAAAGTTCCTAAGTCTGTTCAGGAGGTTCGTAGTTTCCTTGGTTTGGCAGGATACTACCGAAGGTTTGTGGATGGTTTTTCCAAGATTGCTGCTCCTTTGACGAAGTTGCTGCAGAAAGATGTTAGGTATGAGTGGACAGAAGCGAGACAGCAAGCTTTTGAGAAGCTGAAGTTAGCTTTGACGCAAGCTCCTATCTTGATTCAGCCTGAATCAGGGAAAGAGTTTGTAGTCTACAGTGATGCGTCCTATGTTGGTTTGGGGTGTGTGCTGATGCAAGAGGGTAAGGTTGTGGCTTATGCGTCGCGGCAGTTGAAGGTGCATGAGCGCAATTATCCTACGCATGATATTGAGTTGGCTGCAGTGGTTTTTGCTCTGAAGATCTGGAGGCATTATCTGTATGGTGAGAAGTGTACTGTGTACACGGATCACAAGAGTTTGAGGTATCTGATGTCTCAGAAGGAGTTGAATCTCAGGCAGCGACGTTGGTTGGAGTTGCTCAAGGATTATGATCTGACGATAGAGTATCATCCTGGGAAGGCCAATGTTGTTGCGGATGCCTTGAGTAGGAAGGTAGCTGTTGAGCTGAGGGCTATGTTTGCTAGCTTGAGTATATCGCAGGATGGTGGTCTTGTTGCTGAGTTGCAAGTGAAACCTTCGTTGGTTCAGTTGATCAAGGATAAGCAGTTGTTGGATGATTCCTTGGTGTCTCATGTTCAGGATATCGCGGAGGGTAGACCTTCGGATTTCTGTTTTAATGAGGATGGGGTGTTGTGTTTTGGTAATCGGATAGTAGTGCCTGCAGATGCTGAGTTGAGGCGTGCTATTCTAGCTGAAGGTCATAGTAGTCCTTTTGCTATGCATCCTGGTAGTACAAAGATGCATCGCGATCTTCGTGATGAGTACTATTGGGTGGGCTTGAAGAAGGATGTGGCAGAGTTCGTGAGCAAGTGTTTGGTGTGTCAGCGAGTTAAGAGTGAACATCAGGTTCCTTCTGGTTTGTTGCAACCGTTGAAAATTCCTGAATGGAAGTGGGAGAGGGTTACCATGGATTTTGTATCTGGTTTGCCTTTGTCTCCGTCGAAGAAGAATTCTGTTTGGGTGATTGTGGATCGCCTGACGAAGTGTGCACATTTCTTGCTTGTGCATACTACGTTTTCCTTGGATAAGCTGGCAGAGCTGTACGTTGTTGAGGTTGTGAGGTTGCATGGTGTGCCTAAGTCGATCGTGTCGGATAGGGATCCGAGGTTCACATCGCGTTTTTGGCAGTGTTTGCATCAAGCTCTGGGTACAAGGTTGCATTTCAGTACATCCTATCATCCCCAGTCGGATGGCCAGTCTGAGCGAGTTATTCAGATCTTGGAGGATATGTTGAGATGTTGCGTGATAGAATTCCAAGGTTCTTGGGAGAAGCATCTGCCTTTGGTTGAATTCGCTTACAACAACAGTTTTCAGGCAAGTTTACAGATGGCACCTTATGAGGCTCTGTATGGGAGGAAGTGTAGGACTCCTCTGTGTTGGGCTGAAACTGGTCAAAAGTTGGTCTCGATGCCTGCTTTGTTGAAAGGTACCACCGAGAAGGTGAAGCTCATTTGTGATAGGTTGAAGGCTGCTTCTGATCGGCAGAAGTCTTACGCGGATTTGAAGCGTAAGGAGATAGAGTTTGCGGTGGGTGATCGCGTGTTCTTGAAGGTTTCGCCTTGGAAGAAGGTGATGAGGTTTGGGCGGAAGGGTAAGCTGAGCCCTAGATACATTGGACCGTATGAGGTTGTTGAGCGTGTTGGTCCTGTTGCGTATCGGTTGAGGTTACCTCAGGAGCTGGAGAAGATTCATGATGTGTTCCATGTTTCTATGCTCCGGAGGTATCGATCTGATCCTTCGCATGTGTTGCCTGTGGAGGAGGTGGAATTGAATCCGGATTTGACCTATGATGAGGAACCGGTGAAGATTCTGGATTCAGATAGCAAGGTTCTTCGTGGCAAGACCATTGAGTTGGTGAAGGTGCTATGGAAGCATCGCGGTGTTGAGGAAGCCACGTGGGAACGGAAGGAGGATATGCTGAAGCAGTTTCCTTATCTTTTTCCTTCAGGTAAATTTCGAGGACGAAATTTCTTAAGGGGGGGAGAGTTGTAACGCCCCGGTTTTGGGCTCAGAAGTTTTGGCGTTGACCGGTTCGGTCAGAGTGCTGATCGAATATATAAGAGGGAATTTAGGAAAACCTAGTTCGGGTTGCATTAAAAATATGGAAAAATATTCTAAAATCATCTTTTAATATATAAAAGTGAACTGTGAAATCAATTTTGGAAAATGAGGTTCGGAAGGTTGACATTTTGGCTAGTGACCAAAATGTAAATTTTGAAAGTTGCGGGACAATTTTATAAAGGATTGAAACTTTGAATCTTTAAGGAGCTATTATTCCAAAGAGGATTTCTCCAGATTTTTCTAAGATATTTTAAGTCTAAAATCTGATTTTAAAGATTAAGAAAAGGGAGGGAAATCATTTTAACCAAATCTTAACTAATTTTTCTATTTTCTCTCAAATTCTCTTTTCTCTCATTTTCTCTCTACCCAAACAAGATTTCCTCAGATTTCTTTCTCTGATTTTGACATCTACATCTCTCATTTTAACTCCCATTTGATTCCTAATCATCTCATCATCAAAACCTCTCAATTTGCAAATTGTTTCATCAAGCATTTTGGCTCTAAAAGGGAGAAATTCAAGTTTGGAGGTAAGAACGTCCTTCTCCTCTAAACTATCAGTTCTTTACTGAAATTCCTAAGTTCTCAATCCTTGATTCATGTTTTATTAAAGGCTTTTCAATTGAGATCTTGATTTTTGGCTAAAATGCAAGATTTGGTGATTTTGGTGAAAATTTCGTGTGATCTGTTTAAGCAGGGTTTTGAAGTGTTAAAATGATGTTAAATGAATGCTAAAATGATTAGAAGTTGAGGTTTAATCAATGCAATCCCGGATAGGTTGAATTTCCTAAGTTTGGCTTGAGTTTTTGGTTGTTTTGGAGTGTTTTTGGTGATTTGTTATACCTGGAGGTATAAGGACGTGGTTGTGATCTTTTTGCATGTTTGTTGATGTATAAAAATGGTTAGAAGTGATGGATCTTGGCTGGGTTAAGTTTTGGAAGTGTTTGGAGATGTTTTCGGTTGTGTTTGGTAGCCAAATTGTTAGATTTGTGGTGAGCAGCGAGTTGTGTTGTTGTTGCTGGTGTTTTAATGCATAAGGATGCATTAATGTTCTGTTTTTATGTGCTTGAAACAGGGGAGGTTGATCCTTGAGTTTTGGAGGTGTTTTCGGAAGGTTTCGGAAGCTTGGAAAGCTTGTTGGTTAGGCTTGTTTGGTAATCGGTGAGTGAAAATGGGTTTTCAGCTTTTAAACCAAAGGTTGAAGGTTTTGGGAGCTTAGTTTAAGTCTAAACAACTTTGCTAAGCTCAAGTGTAAGTTTTCGAATTACTCTCTTAAAGTGGTGGCCATGTTTTGATGAAATGTGAAATGATGATTTTGCATGATTTGCTACTGTTTTGGAAAGCATGTTTGAGCATGTTAATTGCTGATGTTTTAGCATGATTTATGCTAATGTTTAAGCCATGTGTTGAAGGTGTCTCTAGGTAAGAGTGCCTTGTTTTTATGCGTTGTTAAATGATGATTTAATGCTTTGAAATGCATGATGAAATGGCTTGACTTTAAATGCTTTAAAACAGTGGATTACATGATGTATAAAGTGTGTATTGGCAAGTGATGGTTTGTAAAAGTGAAGGTCACTAAGGTGGTTAAAAGTCCTTGAGTGAGCCTTGTTATCTAAGATCATCAAGGTGGTTAAAAGTCCTTGGATGAATCTTGTTGCGGACACTAAGGTGGTTAAAAGTCCTTAGGTGCTCCTTTCCATGGTGGTTAAAAGTCCATGGGGCCAAGGTGTTTAAAAGTCCTTGGGGCCAAGGTGTTTAAAAGTCCTTGGGGTATTTCAAGCTACGGACACAAAGGTGGTTAAAAGTCCTTGTGTGGTCCATTCATGGTGTTTAAAAGTCCATGGCCAAGGTGTTTAAAAGTCCTTGGGGTCCAAGGTGTTTAAAAGTCCTTGGGGAAAGTTGTTGAACTTGATTTCATAAATGATATGTATCACTTGAGCCAATACGACATGTTTTGTACTTGAGATGCATGAGATGCATGATTTGATGTTTATGTTGAAGCATGAGATGCTAGTTTAAACAAAATGTGGAAGCATGTTATTGCTTGATTTAAAGTATGCTTTGAGCATGTGTAAAGGTTGTTTACAAGCATGATTTGCAAATGGTTTTAAATGCATTATTGAATGGTTTTTAAAGAGCGCTCCTCACTAAGCTTTGGCTTACGCTCTCTCGTTTTCTTGATTCAATAATGCAGAGCATTAGGGTGCATTGAGGGCAGCAAGAGGAGGCAAGCACACAAGTTCAAGTAAAGCTCAATGTATGGAAGGTTTTGTTAAACATTTTAGCTTTTGGTCGATTTGGCAATGGGGGACCAATGTGTTTGTTTTGGGAGGTGTTTAAGACTCCCTAAGTATGTTACATGTTGCTGTGGTTGTTGGTTTTTGGTTTGATCTCTTATATGCTTGGCTATGAAGGTTTATGCATGAAAGGTAGCTTAAGTAGGAAGCATGTCATTTATTTTGGGGCTTTTCATGTGTGATGGTTATGAGTTGAATTGTTGATGCATTTATGATCCCTGCATGTTGTATATCTATGTGGTATGATTTGGTGATGTTAAACCGAGGTTTGAAGCATGAATGGTATGAATTTCAAGTCGATTTCAGACAGGGGTATCGGTACTCGAGCTCGCGTATCGATACGCCTGAGCCAAATATGCTCTTTTCTGCCCAGGCGTATCGGTACGGTTGTGGGGTATCGATACTCATCTGGGTAAAGCTTGAATGCCGTATCGGTACAGGGGATATCGTATCGGTACCGTTGCTCGATTTTGGTTACTGCCTTCCCCGCGTATCGATACGACATCAGGTGTATCGATACCTGACCGTTAAATTCAGTTAAAAGTATCTTAATATGTTTTGCTTTGTTTACGTTTTAGTCCTGAATCATGTTTGATCAACTGCATGAGCTGAGGGTGTCCTTTTGAGCTGAAATTTCACAGAGAAGCATGAAACCTGACTAATTTCAAGATGGTAACTTCAATTTGGGCTAAGTCCCTTAATTTATCAGAATTTACAATTTGGTCCCTAAAGTTGTAATTTGTTCAATTGAGTCCCTACTTGATCTCTGATGTTGTGATCTTTGATATGTTGGTTGTATGTTCACACTTAAGGTTAATGTGCATCTAGATAAGATTAAAAAGAAAAAAAAAGGGTCGTTAATCAAGGTTGACTTTCGGGTTGACTTTGGTTTTCCCCGTGTAATCTTCGTAGTTCGGGTCTACCGTCTAGACCGGGCTAAGGGGGTTACATTACCTCCTAATCGCGAGGTGGAGTTTGGTATTGAGCTGTATGAGAATACCACTCCTGTGTCCATTACTCCCTATAGAATGGCACCTAAGGAGCTGAAGGAGCTGAAGACGCAGTTGCAAGAGTTGCTTGATCGTGGTTTCATCCGGCCGAGTGTTTCGCCTTGGGGTGCTCCTGTCTTGTTTGTGAAGAAGAAAGATGGCACGATGAGGATGTGCATTGATTACCGTCAGCTGAACAAGTTGACTATCAAGAATCGGTATCCTTTGCCGAGGATTGATGATCTCTTTGATCAATTTCGGGGAGCTGCGGTGTTCTCTAAGATTGACTTGAGGTCAGGGTATTATCAGTTGAAGGTGAAGGATGTGGATGTGCCTAAGACAGCTTTCAGGACAAGGTATGGGCATTATGAGTTCCTTGTGATGCCGTTTGGTTTGACAAATGCTCCTGCTGCTTTCATGGACATGATGAATCGTGTTTTTCTGAATACCTGGACAAGTTTGTTGTGGTGTTCATTGATGATATCCTTGTGTACTCGCGTACTGAGGAAGAGCACGAAGAGCATTTGAGGGTTGTGTTGCAAGCTTTGTTGGAGAATCAGCTTTATGCTAAGTTGAGCAAGTGTGAGTTCTGGCTTAGGGAGGTTGTTTTTCTTGGGCATGTGGTCTCAGCTGAGGGGATTCGTGTTGATCCTCAGAAGATTGAAGCGGTGATGAACTGGAAAGTTCCTAAGTCTGTTCAGGAGGTTCGTAGTTTCCTTGGTTTGGCAGGATACTACCGAAGGTTTGTGGATGGTTTTTCCAAGATTGCTGCTCCTTTGACGAAGTTGCTGCAGAAAGATGTTAGGTATGAGTGGACAGAAGCGAGACGGCAAGCTTTTGAGAAGCTGAAGTTGGCTTTGACGCAAGCTCCTATCTTGATTCAGCCTGAATCAGGGAAAGAGTTTGTAGTCTACAGTGATGCATCCTATGTTGGTTTGGGGTGTGTGCTGATGCAAGAGGGTAAGGTTGTGGCTTATGCGTCGCGGCAGTTGAAGGTGCATGAGCGCAATTATCCTACGCATGATATTGAGCTGGCTGCAGTGGTTTTTGCTCTGAAGATCTGGAGGCATTATCTGTATGGTGAGAAGTGTACGGTGTACACGGATCACAAGAGTTTGAGGTATCTGATGTCTCAGAAGGAGTTGAATCTCAGGCAGCGACATTGGTTGGAGTTGCTCAAGGATTATGATCTGACGATAGAGTATCATCCTGGAAAGGCCAATGTTGTTGCGGATGCCTTGAGTAGAAAGGTAGCTGTTGAGCTGAGAGCTATGTTTGCTAGCTTGAGTATATCGCAGGATGGTGGTCTTGTTGCTGAGTTGCAGGTGAAACCTTCGTTGGTTCAGTTGATCAAGGATAAGCAGTTGTTGGATGATTCCTTGGTGTCTCATGTTCAGGATATCGCGGAGGGTAGACCTTCGGATTTCTGTTTTAATGAGGATGGAGTGTTGTGTTTTGGTAGTCGGATAGTAGTGCCTGCAGATGCTGAGTTGAGGCATGCTATTCTAGCTGAAGGTCATAGTAGTCCTTTTGCTATGCATCCTGGTAGTACAAAGATGTATCGCGATCTTCGTGATGAGTACTATTGGGTGGGCTTGAAGAAGGATGTGGCAAAGTTCGTGAGCAAGTGTTTGGTGTGTCAGCGCGTAAAGGCTGAACATCAGGTTCCTTCTGGTTTGTTGCAACCGTTGAAAATCCCTGAATGGAAGTGGGAGAGGGTTACCATGGATTTTGTATCTGGTTTGCCTTTGTCTCCGTCGAAGAAGAATTCTGTTTGGGTGATTGTGGATCGCCTGACGAAGTGTGCACATTTCTTGCCTGTGCATACTACGTTTTCTTTGGATAAGCTGGCAGAGCTGTACGTTGCTGAGGTTGTGAGGTTGCATGGTGTGCCTAAGTCGATCGTGTCGGATAGGGATCCGAGGTTCACATCGCGTTTTTGGCAGTGTTTGCATCAAGCTTTGGGTACAAGGTTGCATTTCAGTACATCCTATCATCCCCAGTCGGATGGCCAGTCTGAGCGAGTTATTCAGATCTTGGAGGATATGTTGAGATGTTGCGTGATAGAGTTCCAAGGTTCTTGGGAGAAGCATCTGCCTTTGGTTGAGTTCGCTTACAACAACAGTTTTCAGGCAAGTATACAGATGGCACCTTATGAGGCTCTGTATGGGAGGAAGTGTAGGACTCCTCTGTGTTGGGCTGAAACTGGTCAAAAGTTAGTTTCGATGCCTGCTTTGTTGAAAGGTACCACCGAGAAGGTGAAGCTCATTTGTGAGCGGTTGAAGGCTGCTTCTGATCGGCAGAAGTCTTACGCGGATTTGAAGCGTAAGGAGATAGAGTTTGCGGTGGGTGATCGCGTGTTCTTGAAGGTTTCGCCTTGGAAGAAGGTGATGAGGTTTGGGCGGAAGGGTAAGCTGAGCCCTAGATACATTGGACCGTATGAGGTTGTTGAGCGTGTTGGTCCTGTTGCGTATCGGTTGAGGTTACCTCAGGAGCTGGAGAAGATTCATGATGTGTTCCATGTTTCTATGCTCCGGAGGTATCGATCTGATCCTTCGCATGTGTTGCCTGTGGAGGAGGTGGAATTGAATCCGGATTTGACCTATGATGAGGAACCGGTGAAGATTCTGGATTCAGATAGCAAGGTTCTTCGTGGCAAGACCATTGAGTTGGTGAAGGTGCTGTGGAAGCATCGCGGTGTTGAGGAAGCCACGTGGGAGCGGAAGGAGGATATGCTGAAGCAGTTTCCTTATCTCTTTCCTTCAGGTAAATTTCGAGGACGAAATTTCTTAAGGGGGGGAGAGTTGTAACGCCCCGGTTTTGGGCTCAGAAGTTTTGGCGTTGACCGGTTTAGTCAAAGTGCTGATCGAATATTTAAGAGGGAATTTAGGAAAACCTAGTTCGGGTTGCACTAAAAATATGGAAAAATATTCTAAAATCATCTTTTAATATATAAAAGTGAACTGTGAAATCAATTTTGGAAAATGAGGTTCGGAAGGTTGACATTTTGGTTAGTGACCAAAATGTAATTTTTGAAAGTTGCGGGACAGTTTTACAAAGGATTGAAACTTTGAATCTTTAAGGAGCTATTATTCCAAAAAGGATTTCTCCAGATTTTTCTAAGATATTAAGTCTAAAATCTGATTTTAAAGATTAAGAAAAGAGAGGGAAATCATTTTAACCAATTCTTAACTAATTTTTCTATTTTCTCTCAAATTCTCTTTTCTCTCATTTTCTCTCTACCCAAACAAGATTTCCTCAGATTTCTTTCTCTGATTTTGACTTCTTAATCTCTCATTTCAACTCTCATTTGATTTCTAATCATCTCATCATCAAAACCTCACAATTTACAAGTTGATTCATCAAGCATTTTGGCTCTAAATGGAGAAATTCAAGTTTGGAGGTAAGAACGTCCTTCTCCTCTAAACTATCAGTTCTTTACTGAAATTCCTAAGTTCTCAATCCTTGATTCATGTTTTATTAAAGGCTTTTCAATTGAGATCATGATTTTTGGCTAAAATGCAAGATTTGGTGATTTTGGTGAAAATTTCGTGTGATCTGTTTAAGCAGGGTTTTGAAGTGTTAAAATGATGTTAAATGAATGCTAAAATGATTAGAAGTTGAGGTTTAATCAATGCAATCCCGGATAGGTTGAATTTCCTAAGTTTGGCTTGAGTTTTTGGTTGTTTTTGGAGTGTTTTCGGTGATCTGTTATACCTGGAGGTATAAGGACGTGGTTGTGATCTTTTTGCATGTTAGTTGATGTATAAAAATGGTTAGGAATGATGGATCTTGGCTGGGTTAAGTTTTGGAAGTGTTTGGAGATGATTTCGGTTGTGTTTGGTAGCCAAATTGTTAGATTTGTGGTGAGCAGCGAGTTGTGTTGTTGTTGCTGGTGTTTTAATGCATAAGGATGCATTAATGTTCTGTTTTTATGTGCTTGAAACAGGGGAGGTTGATCCTTGAGTTTTGGAGGTGTTTTCGGAAGGTTTCGGAAGCTTGGAAAGCTTGTTGGCTAGGCTTGTTTGGTAATCGGTGAGTGAAAATGGATTTTCAGCTTTTAAACCAAAGGTTGAAGGTTTTGGGAGCTTAGTATAAGTCTAAACAACTTTGCTAAGCTCAAGTGTAAGTTTTCGGATTACTCTCTTAAAGTGGTGGCCATGTTTTGATGAAATGTGAAATGATGATTTTGCATGATTTGCTACTGTTTTGGAAAGCATGTTTTAGCATGTTAATTGCTGATGTTTTAGCATGATTTATGCTGATGATTTAAGCCATGTGTTGAAGGTGTCTCTCGGTAAGAGTGCCTTGTTTTTATGCATTGTTAAATGATGATTTAATGCTTTGAAATGCATGATGAAATGGCTTGGTTTAAATGCTTTTAAAACAGTGGATTACATGATGTATAAAGTGTGTATTGGCAAGTGATGGTTTGTAAAAGTGAAGGTCACTAAGGTGGTTAAAAGTCCTTGAGTGAGCCTTGTTAACTAAGATCATCAAGGTGGTTAAAAGTCCTTGGATGAATCTTGTTGCGGACACTAAGGTGGTTAAAAGTCCTTAGGTGCTCCTTTCCATGGTGGTTAAAAGTCCATGGGGCCAAGGTGTTTAAAAGTCCTTGGGGCCAAGGTGTTTAAAAGTCCTTGGGGTATTTCAAGCTACGGACACAAAGGTGGTTAAAAGTCCTTGTGTGGTCCATTCATGGTGTTTAAAAGTCCATGGCCAAGGTGTTTAAAAGTCCTTGGGGTCCAAGGTGTTTAAAAGTCCTTGGGGAAAGTTGTTGAACTTGATTTCTAAATGAAATGTATCACTTGAGCCAATATGACATGTATTGTACATGAGATGCATGAGATGCATGATTTAATGTTTATGTTGAAGCATGAGATGCTAGTTTAAATGAAATGTGGAAGCATGTTATTGCTTGATTTAAAGTATGCTTTGAGCATGTGTAAAGGTTGTTTTCAAGCATGATTTACAAATGAATTTTAATGCATTATTGAATGGTTTTTAAAGAGCACTCCTCACTAAGCTTTGGCTTACGCTCTCTCGTTTTCTTGACTCAATAATGCAGAGCATTAGAGTGCATTGAGGGCAGCAAGAGGAGGCAAGCAAACAAGTACAAGTAAAGCTCAATGTATGAAGGTTTTATAAGTGTTTTAGCTTTTGTATGTTTTTGGCAATGGGGGACCAATGTATTGGTTTTGGGAGATGTTTACGACTCCCTAAGTATGTTGAATGTGGTTGATGTTGCTGATTTTTTGGATTGAACCTTATATGCTTGTTTTGCAAGTTGAAGCTTGAGTGGATAGCTTGTGTAGGAAGCATGACCATAAATTTGGGCCTTTTTGCATGAGATGTTATCTTGCTGAATTGATGATGCTTATATGTGTTAAATATGTTTAATTGCATGCTGGTAAGGTTTGGTGATGTTTGGAGCATGTTTGAGTGTCCAATTGCATGATCTAGTATGCTTGTTGCTGGTTTTTTGTGCAGGCGTTTCGGAACAGGGGTGTACCGTTTCGGAACGGGTGCCTTGCATGAACCCAGGCGTCCGAAACGGTATGCACCGTTTCGAAACGGTTTAGCCTCTGCCGAGGCCATGTTCCGGAACCCGTTTCGGAACGGCCCGTGTTTCGGAACAGGGCTAGCCTGTTTCGGAACGGTCGACCGTTAGGGGGCTGACATGGTAGTTACATGTTTTGAAATGTTTGCGTTTTGGTCCTAAATCTTGTGTGATCAATTGCATGAGCTGTGGATGTCCTTTTAAGCTGAAATTTCACAGAGGTGCATGAAACCTGACTAATTTCAAGATGGTAACTTTAATTTGGGTTAAGTCCCTTAATTTATCAGAATTTACAATTTGGTCCCTAAAGTTGTAATTTGTTCAATTGGGTCCCTGTTTGATCTCTGATGTTTGTGATCTTTTGATATGTTGTTTGTATGATCACACTTAAGGTTAATGTGCATCTAGATAAGATTAAAAAGAAAAAAAAAGGGTCGTTAATCAAGGTTGACTTTCGGGTTGACTTTGGTTTTCCCCGTGTAATCTTCGTAGTTCGGGTCAACCGTCTAGACCGGGCTACGGGGGTTACACAGAAGCTGGGCAAAAGTTGATTTTGATGTCGTCTATGTCGAAAAGTACAACCGAGAAGGTGAAGCTCATTTGTGAGCATTTGAAGGCAGCATCAGATCGGTAAAAGTCTTACGCGGATCTGAAGCGTAAGGAGATTGAGTCCACATTTGGCGAACATGTGTTTTTGAAAGTATCGCCTTGGAAGAAGGTGATGAGATTTGGGCGTAAGGGTAAGCTTAGCCCGAGGTTTATTGGTCCATATGAGGTTGTGGAGTGTATTGATCCTGTGGCTTATTGGTTGAGGTTGCCTCCCGAGTTGGAAAGGATTCATGACATGTTTCATGTTTCGATGTTGTAGAGGTATAGACCGGATCCTTCGAATGTGATGTCTGTTGAGGAAATAGAGTTGAATCCGGATCTAAATTATGACGAGGAACCGGTGAGGATCCTGGATGTGAGCAAAAAAGTTCTTCGTGGCAAGACGATAGAGCTTGTGAAGGTGTTGTGGCGACACCGAGGAGTTGAGGAGGCCACTTGGGAAAGCAAGGCGGACATGCTGAAGCAGTTTCCTCACCTTTTTCCTTTAGGTTAAATTTTGAGGACGAAATTTCCTAAATGGGGGGGGGGGAGTTGTAACGCCCTGGTTTTGGGCCTTGATGTTTTAGACATCGGATCGGACCGGTCGAAAACGGTTCTAATCGTATTAGGTGGTTTAGGGAAATCAAGGATCGGGAAAGGATAAAAATATGACAAAAATTGCTAAAGTCCTCTAAAATCATGTTTATGAGGTTGGTAAATCAAATTTACAAAATAAGTTTTGGAAGTGGTACATTTTGGGTAGTGACCAAAATGTAAAGTTTTAAAACTATGGAAAATTGCAAATTTCAAAGAGGATTCAAAAATCATAGAATCTTTAGGGAGCTATGGTGCAATTGCACCTTCCTTAATTTGACATGTGTTTTAAAAAGGTTTTATTATAATTGATTTAATAAGGGAATTTATTTTAATTAATTAAATGGTGATTTGGGATTTTATTTTACGTAACTAACTTTCCTTTCAGCAAAACCATTTTGTCAACTTTTTCTCCAGATTTCTTTTCTCCCAAACACTCTCTCTTTCATTTCTAAATCATTTCCAAGAGTTCTCTTCAAGAATTTCAAGTTTTGTGAAGCAAAAACTTGTCAATCCTTAAGGAAGGCAAGGATTGGAGGTAAATCATGTTCTCAACCTTCAATCTAGGTTCTTTATTGAAATTTCCAAGATCTTTGGCTCCTAAATGTTATTTTTGGCTGAGTTTTTTTTATAGTTTTTATTTAAGATCAAAATCTTGCAAAATCATGGGTTAAATCTTGATTTTCAGAGTGTTTAGGATGAGCTATGTTTTGGAATGATTTTAATTAAGTTTTGAGATGATTGTTATGTTGAAAAAGAGTTTTGATAACATAGATCCCGAAATCCTCGAGATCCTTGTGTTTCTTGATGGTTTTAGTTGGGTTTTCGTGGTGAGTTGATGGTGTTATGCTTGCTGGAGGTATGAGGAAGAGTTTAGGTTGTTTTTAGGTGTGTTTTGATGTTTAATAATGGTTGGAAGTGATGTATGTTGGTTGGGCTTGGTTTAGGAAGCAATCGATTAAGTTTTCGGTTGTTTCAGATGAGTAAATTGGAGTAGTTTTGCTAAGCAACGAGTTTGTGTTTAGTTGCTAGTGTTGAAATGCATTTTAATGTATTTGGATCTCTATTTTGATGCTCTAAAAACATGGGATCTTGATCCGGAAGCAAGCGAAGCCTTTTTTGGAGGCTTCGAAAGGGTGATCTTCGCGTCGGTGAGCGAGGTTTCGCGTATCTATGAGTGGAAATGGATTTTCCAGCTTTGTAACGCTTTGAGCGTGGTGTTAGGAGCTTAGTGTAAGTTTGAAACACTTAGCTAAGCTCAAGAGTAAGTAAATCGAAAGTCTCTCTCGGATTGTGCTATGTTTTTGTTGGAAATGCACTTGAATTAAATGTGGATTGATTATTGTTTTAAAGCATATTTTGAGCATTGATGATGCTGGTTTTTAATGTCATTTTGTTAAGGATGCACATGGTAAGTTATCCTTGGATTTATGTGATTAATGCATTTGGTTTAAGCATGTTTATTCTTGTGATAATGACATTGTGATTTATGCTTGTAAAACAGTGGAATAATGATGCTAAATGATTATATTGGCAAGTGAATGAAATAGTTTTTGGTTACTTTAATCGGATATAGTTAGCCAGCTATAGGATTGGGTGCACCGTGAATAAGTTGCCTTGGATGTCGAGGGGTTGTGATTGTGTTGTAAGCTCCATCCAAGTACCATAACGATTGAGGCTAAGATCACAACGGTGGATGGTTTAATCCCGTGTGCGAGTCTTGTGGTATGTGTCTCGTACTCTCGTTAGTGGAATTATACAACCACCGATAAGTGATGTTGAGGGGTTGTGATTGTGCGATTTATCTTCATCACGGGTGTTGAGGGGTTGTGATTGTACCATATATCTCCACCTTGTGTAGTCCGATAGTGTGTATGAAGCGTGTGGGACAACGCTTGTAATCTGCATATCTGATTGTGCCAATTGTGTTGGTTTTGATATGGTTTGTTAATGATCACTTGCAAGCCAATATAATGATGTTGAGAAATGAATTAAGCATGTGATGCTTGAGAATTATGCTAGAATGCATGTGATGCTTGGTTTAAGCATGAGAAAAGGATTTTGTTGTTATCTTAGTGATGCTATGAACATGTGGTTTTAAAAGTGCATTGATGCTCTAAGAGCATGTTTTAAAGAAAGGAATATGTTGACAAATGACGATGTTTTGGTTTTACAAAATGCATTGATAAATGTTTGGTTACTACTGGTCCTCACTAAGCTTTATGCTTACGCTCATTTGTTTCATCAATGCAGAGAATTAAGCATTTGAGGCAGCAAGAGAGCAAGAGAAATCCAAGTATTTGGCTAAGCAATGTATGTGGTTTTACTTTAGTGTAATAAGAGGCAATGGGTGGGATTTCTACTCTTGGTTTTGTTGGTGATGTTAAACACCTTGGGCATGTTTGGTTTATGTTTTTGGACTTGTATACAGTCTCTAATTGGTTTATGGTCTTGCTTATAATGTTTTGGCTATGCTATGACTTATACTCTAATGCATGCTTGAGTAGCTAATATTTTCACCATGATTTGGTTTGCTTGAAGATTATGTTATGATGTTTGTTGATGCTTGTGTGTTTGGTAAGTTGTTTATAACATGTATGTATGTTTTAAGCATGTTTAGATGTTGTTAAATGTGTTTAAATGGCTGTTGTATGTGCAAGTCTGGTATGTGTATCGATACTCGGGAAGGAGTATCGATACACTAAGGACAAATTCAAGCTTTTCAGCTTAGGTGTACCGATACGATTTGCTCGTGTATCGATACGCCTAGGCAAAAGTTTGAAGGCCGCATCGATACGAGCTTGGGTGTATCGATAACTTTTTCCCAAAACACGTTACTGTCAATTTGCGTATCGATATAGGCTGAGGCATACCGATACGGGTTCGTTAATTTCAGTTATAAGAATCTTTTTAAGTTCTGAAATGTTGCATTTTGGTCCCTGTTGCGTGTAAAAGTGTCTATCGCAATGTAGTGCAAGTGTACACGACACAAGTAGTAAAGTGATACGTAAGTATCAGATATCGTCTCCACAGGGACTGGGCTAATAGCTTTAACCTTGGATTTCTGCACGAGAGAGAAAAGAAATAGTTTAATTGTTTGTCACGAAATAATAAAAAAGACTGAAAGTAGAAGAGGAAAATATTTAGAGTAAAAAGTAGGCCGGTATTGATTTGCTCCGTAGTGCAGGTGTTTGCACTGTCTAAGACTTCTCTGTTCTGTCGTAGCGCCTGTCGCGGCAGCACCTGCTGCGGCAGCGGTCTGTTGTTGTCGCGGCAGCGAACACATAACTCAGTACTTCAAGCTTGGCAAGAATCCCTGTTGTGCCTTGGCCTATCTCTAGGTCCAAGTCTATCGATGAACACGTCTTTGATGATACCTCCCGGCGTGAATCGAAGGATGAACACCGATGTTGTTGAATTCTTCCTTAGCCACTTAACCTCGTCCTATCCCTAGGTCCGAGATAGTTCAACCATAAGCTGGAGAACCCGTACTTATTCCTTTCGTATACTTAACTCTCTCGATATTAAGTAAATGTGTATCTCACAATGCTCTCCCGATACTCTTGCAAGATGTTGAAAACCAGAATAAGCAAACTTGAAGTCTATTTTATTGAATAGAAAAAATCCTAAAACAATGCAATCCTTGCAACTACTTTACAAAATTAACCCTTAGCCCTAGGGGAAGTTTAGAACATGATGAGAAGGGGGGAAACGATTAGGGTTTAGGGGAAGACGGTTAGAGAATAAGATATCCTTCCCTAGGTCGAATTACATGCCTTTATATAGGCCTTGGGTTCAAGTTTTCTAATATGGCAAGAATACAAGTTTAAATTAAAGTACAACTATATTAAAGACTAAATCTTCAGAATATATGTCTTTAATTCGTCCTTCCTTCTTGCTTGGAGTTTCTTCCTTGAACTTTGGGATTGGCCTTTATTCTGATCTAGGGCTCAGAAAAATATGTGAGTGCTCCACGACAGATCGGCTTAATTTCCTCTTTCTGTCGAGCTCCACTTCACTTCTTCCCTTCGCCATTGTTGTCGTCCTTAGCTGCCACGGCAACGGCCATGGCAGCATCTTTCTTCTCAGCTGCAATCCAGTGTTCCAACTCTGCTTCTTCACTACCCTTCATCTGCTACAACAACTACCTGCAAAAGTAACCAATTTCAGTAGAAACTATGCCATTTAATATAATTGTGATGTATGAATGAAATCTATCCTAAATGCAATGAATTATGCTTGAATGCAGCAGAAATATGGGTTAAATAAGGGGTAAAATATAGAACTTTTACACACTCAACAGTCCCTGTTTAATGTTTGTTCAATTAGTTGAGTCTGGATGATCCGTTTGAGGTTATTTTTGACATGTTGGTACGTTACATGACTAATTATGGTTTGGTAACTTTAAAATCTGAAAAGTCCCTATATTTTCTAGAAATTACAAATTAGTCTCTAAAAGTCAAATGTATGTAATTGAACCCCTAATCGATCTCCGATCGATGTGCCGTTTTCGCATTATCGCTTTGCTGAACATATGGGATAATAATGAGCATCTAGAGAAGATAAAATGAAAAAAGGGATCGTTAATCGAGGTTGACTTTAACGAGTTGACTTCGATTTTCCCCGTGTAATCTTCTTAGTTCGAGTCGGGCGTCTAGGCCAGGCTAAGAGGGTTACACGGGCAAGCCCTATTTTGGTATGTGTTTTGGCAGTTTCAAACTGTTTCGAAACAGGTTAGCCTGTATCGAAACAAGTACCTTGAAAACCTTGGTTTAGCTACTTAAAAATGTTTCAAACCTTGCCAAAAACATTTAAAACATCCACAAACTTATTTTCAAGTTGTTTGGACTTAAAGGCATTTTTGAAATCTTTTCAATTTAGTCCAAAACTATTTTTTAATTATTATATTAAAACATTAGTTCTACAACAACATTAACAAACAACAAAAACATCAAATAAAAATACATTAATTTCATAAGATTACTGACCAAATTTTGATTACTCTAAAAACGTTTATGGGGAGAGATGAAAAATGATGTGAGAAGATGGCCAAGACAATGAAGATGGGTAAATCTAGAAAATTTTAGTTTTGGGGGCTAACGTTTAAATTTTGATGACTTGATTTCGTATTATATCAATTTTATTAACTACATTGTCACCAACCATTAGTTTGTTGGTTTTTTAGGTTAACGGACCAATTTGTATTTTTAGATTGAATGACCATTTTGTAACTTTTTAATGTCTAAATATTAAAAAAAGCAATAATATTATGTAATCGGAGTACTGTTTATGTAGTTTACCCATAATAAAAGATCTTCATGTTATGAAACCCCTGATGTCAATAATAATAATAATAATAATAATAATAATAATAACAATAATAATAATAATAATAAATAGATTAATCACATTTTTAACATAAAATAATAATAATCGAAGAGTGCAATTACTACATTATTATATTAATACTTACCCTTCATCCTGAGTAATTCCTCAAATATTGCAATTGGAAAAAAATCTCCAAATATTGCACTCCTCTTTTATTTTCTAATCTATTGCACTTTGAACGGTGTTATTAGAAGTTAGATTAAACGCATGCCGACTTCAGTGTTAATTTTAAAAGTTTGAATGGAATACATGCCGACTTCACCTTCCTAGCTCACTTCATGGCGTTGCAGAACAACAGACTTTCTACAGTACCAATAAAAGTTGAATAGAACACATGTCAATATCAATGTTAATTTTTGGACGTTTTGCCCCCTGTAGTATGCATTGTGATCTCCGTTGACCCCTGAACTAAAAACCGTGACCTCATATGCCCGTTCCGTTAAAAAAATTCCCACGAACCAATTAGAACGTGCCACGTGTCACTAATAAACAAAAAAATCAGCTGACTTATTTTAAAGGGGTAAATTGCACGCTAAGTCTATAATTTTTTTGTTCAATTTAGTCCTAAAAATCTCTATTTAACCCGAATTTACCCAATTTGCTTTCTAATTTTTATAAATTAGTCCATTATTTTTAATATGTTGATGTTTTTATTCAATTTAGTCCTCAAAAAATTTATTTAACCCACAATTAACCCCTACTACTTTATAATTTTTATAAATTAGTCCAATATTTTTAATATGCTGATATTTTTGTTCACTTTTGTCATCAAAATATTTATTTAACTCAAAATTGATCCCCACTACTTTATAAAATTATAAAAAATATAAAGAAACATGGGTCAATTTCGGGTTAAAGATTTTGAAGACTAAATTTAACAAAAATATCAACATATTAAAAATATTGGACTAATTTATAAAAATTACAAAGAAATTGAGGTTAATGTCTGGTTAAATAAAGATATTTTGGACTGGATTGAACAAAAATATAGTTATATTTAAAATATTGGACTAAATTATAAAAATTAGAAAGAAATTGGGGTTAATTTTAGGTAAAAATGATTTTTTTGACTAAATTGAACAACAATATGATTATATTTAAAATATTAGATTAAATTTTAAAAATTATAAAGAAATATAGGTCAGTTTTGGGTTAAATAGAGATTTTAATACTAATTGAACAAACAATATAATTATATTTAAAACATTGAACTAAATTATAAAAATTATAAAGTAGTAGGGATCAATTGTGAGTTAAATAAAGATTTTGATGAAAAAATTGAACAAAAATATTAGCATATTAAAAATATGGGACTAATTTATAAAAACTATAAAGTAGTAGGGGTTAATTGTGGGTTAAATAAATTTTTTGATGACTAAATTGAACAAAAACATCAGCATATTAAAAATAATGGACAAATTTAAAAAAATTAGAAAGCAATTTGAGTCAATTCGGGTTAAATAAAGATTTTTATGACTAAATTGAACAAAAATAAAAAAATTATAGACTTAGTGTGCAATTTACCCCCTTAAAAAAGTCACCTGATTTTTTTGTTTATTAGTGACATGTGACACGTTCTGATTGGTCTGTGAATTTTTTTTAACGGAAGAGGCTTATGAGGTCACAATATTTAGTTCAGAGGCTAACAGAGGTCACAGTGTATACTTCAGGGAGCAAAACGTCTAAAAAATATTTTAAGGAACAGTTCAGTATTATATGTATACTTTAAGGGTCAAACGATCATTAAGCCAATTTAATTTTTTTTTTTTTTTGGGGGGGGGTTCAGATCTGACTTCAGCAAGTGAAGAAATGTCGGCCTTCAAGTTTAAAGGTCGCAAAGAAAAGTGTAGAAGGGATGAATCCTAAACTTGGTTAAAACTTTTGACTTTTGTACAAGTGATGAACCATATAAAGAGGGCAATTCTGTTAGGGTTAAATTATTTTTAATTTAAAATTTATAGGGTTTACGGGTACAAATTTAGAATATAAGGTTTTAAGTTTAAAATTTACTATTCAAGTTTAAGTTTAAGATTTAGGGTTTAAATATTTTTAATTAAAATAATATGTAAATATTGAGGGTTAAATTTATTATTATTTTTTAAATTAAGACTAAACTATTTGAATATACAATTATGGAGCACTAAATATATTATTATGCAAAATTTGTTACTGCCATGTTACTTTGTTAATAACAGAGCTGAATGGTCAAATTAAAGTATATCGTAAAGTTTAATGATAATATTAAAATAATTAAAAATTTAATTATTAAATTAAATAATTAATTAAAGTTTACTGACAATTTCTTAATTGTTTTTTCAACAAGCTATAAAACAATATCCTAACCCAATTAAAACCTATGGATTTATTTGCAAATTGTCATAAACATTACGCAAGCCGTCGTTACCGATTTTATTTCTTTTTTATTTTGATTGGATTAGAGCAAACAATGGCGGCCTCTCAAATCTTGTGAACTTCAATGAATCCATAAGGAATATCTTCCTTGGTCTCAGCTTCCTACCCTCGCTCTGCTAATCCACCTCACAATCTCTGAAATTTCCGCAGGTTTTTCAGTTTTGAATTAATTCCATTCCTTTTGAATTTCCATGCTTTTCGTTCATATTACTCAAATTTTCTCCTTTTTTATGGTTAATAATCTGGGTATTTTTTTTACGTTTACCTGATTTGTTCAATGCAAATTTATGGATTTTCTTTCTGAGTTTATTATATTGGCATTTGTAGCCATTGGCCCAAGTGAAAAAGATGGAAATTGGTAAGAATAAATCAGGGGATTTTTCTACGGATTTTGTTATGGCTGGAATGGCAGCTATAATGTCAAAGAGTGCAGCAGCCCCCATTGAAAGAGTGAAGCTTTTGTTGCAAAATCAAGGGGAGATGATAAAAAGGGGACAGCTTGATAGTATTTACAATGGTGTTGGCGATTGCTTTAAAAGGGTTTTAAGGGAGGAAGGCCTCTTCTCTTTCTGGAGGGGTAATCAAGCCAATGTTATCAGATATTTTCCTACTCAGGTCGATTCACTCGACATTGTTCTGTTTTTCATTGCGTGGCTTTTATATTTTCCATTTTGTTGGTCCTTAATTTTGGTGATTTACTTGAATAATATTGCTTAAGAAGTTGGTAATGTCTGAATTTGACAGATTAGACTTTAGAGTATTTAAATGACATAGTTTTCTTCTTTTCAAATATTGAAGTTGTTTATGAAATGTTGCTAGAATCATTTTTTTGGTTAAAAACTACTTTGTGAGCTTTGGCCAACATGTGCTTCCTGCTCCGGAATAATCTATACAACTACTGGAAGATAACAATATGGGCATCATCCATGTAGGAAAAACAATTATGGTGTTTGACTTCAAATTTCTTCTGATGGTGGGATGTTATGTGTCATCGATTTCGGATTTTCCTTTACTTCAATCTTCTATGGGCAAGAGATTGTTTGTGTGGAAGGTGCTCTATGCTATTAGATGGATTACTTAAAAGAATCGTTTTTTGTGATGCATGTTTGATGAAATTCTAAGGACAGAAAATGTCGACACATTGTAATTGAAGGATACTTGTTTAATGTTACTAATTAGACACTCAAAACTGACGAACAATTGGGTTAGGATCTTCCTGATTTAACTACAACAACTAGTGAATTTTCCTCATCTTTGGTACAGAATAAACAACTTGTGGTTAAGCTTAAAGGTTCAAACAAAAGAACTTCAGTTACTGCCGAGAGACTTTATCTTCTTTTTACATAGGAGTTCAAGGCATGGATAGGAGCTACATGGAAGAGTAAGACAGAAAACGAGTTAAACCTTTTACGAGACATTTTAGTTTCCTCATTTGTTTGATTCTGCTTCTTTGACCTAAGAAATAGTAAATCAATCTTTGGTGATTTGAGCATGGCTCCTTACGAAGCCTTAGCTATAGCCTATATGGTAGCTTTGGGGCTTATGCTTATAGATCAGGTGAATGCTTTGGTCCACAATATGATATGGCTGTACTGAGATGTATAATATCTTTTTCTGATATCACAAAACATCTTTTTCTTTATTATTACATTTTACATTCACATATACTTGTCCTGCCACTTAACAGATGTTTGGTTATCCATAGGCTTTCAACTTTGCATTTAAAGGTTACTTCAAAAGCATATTTGGGCGCTCGAAAGAGAAAGATGGTTACATGATGTGGTTTGCTGGAAATGTTGCTTCAGGGAGTGCTGCTGGAGCAACTACATCATTGTTTTTGTATCATTTGGATTATGCGCGTACTAGGCTTGGTATTGATGGCAAAGGGTGCTCAATTAATGGGCAACGCCAGTTCAAAGGGATAGTAGATGTTTACAGTAAAACCTTATCAAGTGACGGCATTGTGGGCCTATATCGAGGATTTGGTGCTTCAATCATGGGGATTACTCTATACCGTGGCATGTACTTTGGGATTTATGATACAATGAAGCCTATACTTTTAGTGGGGCCTCTAGAGGTTAGCATCAGATCCTTTCTTGTAGAACCTTATTCTCACAATAGCTCTTATTCAGAGGGAATGAATGTTGCCGTGGGTGTCTAGAGCTTTGTAGACTATAACTGGTTATGTGAGCTAATGTATTTGATCATATGTTGCAATAATTTAGATGACCAGATAGATGATTGTGAGCTATAATCTCAAGACTTCTTAAATATGCTTCTTGGTATCTCGGGGTCAAGGATAGATATAAGTTGCTGGTATCATATGACAAATTCTCTTAATTGCCGAGTACATAAAATTACTGTGTCATAACTACTTGAGATGTGTCCAAACTTCGGATGCTAATCTCATGTTTCATGGCAGGGGAATTTCATTGCTAGCTTCTTCTTAGGTTGGAGTATCACCACAGTTTCTGGCGTATGTGCCTATCCCTTTGACACCGTTCGACGCCGAATGATGTTAACATCAGGACAGTCCTTGAAGTATCGTAGTTCTATCCATGCTTGTCGTGAGATTATTCATCTTGAGGGGATTTCAGCACTATTTCGAGGAGTTACTGCTAATATGCTTCTCGGTGTAGCAGGAGCTGGAGTACTTGCAGTCTATGATCAGTTACATCGAGTTGCTCATCAACGAGGTTACTATTTTGAGTCTTGTCAAGGTGCACTAAAGTGATAGCCGTAGTCTCATGTACATACAAGTGTATTCATAATGATTTTTACTGATCCAAAAAAATAGAGGATCTTAGGGAGGAAGTGGGATAGAAAGCCCCCCATGTATGTTTTATGTATACTTTGTACAGTTTATTAACTTTCAATGATTTATTTGTGATGCAATTGCAGATGGCAAAGTTTTAGCAATAGAAACTATGTTTACAGTTTCCATGTAAATGTAATGTAGAAATTTGTTTGAAATTTATTGCTCAATCAAAGTCGTGGCATATTATCGTATTGGTTATTTTTGGCTTGTCGTTAAAAAGGAAACAAACTATAAAATAGTGATGCTTTATTGAACCCACTCTGCCACTCCAATTCTAATTCTTTGTTATCCCTTCTCTTTAGCAAAATTGTTTTTTAAAGTTAAATAATAATAATAATAATAATAATAATAATAATAATAATAATAATAATAATAATAATAATAATAATAATAATAATAATAATAATTAAAAAAATATCTTATCCACCGACATGGATAACTTGTCTTTCACAAGTGTCTAGCTTTAGAATTTAGATGTTAGGTTTAGGGTTTAGGAATTTAGTGTTTGTGGTTAAGTTTTAAAGATTATAGATAGATTTTATGATTTAAAATTTAGATTTTAGGGTGTAATCACTTAATTTTATCGGACCCTTTTTTATTTTCGTATAAATCCATATTGTAAATATTATTAAAATCGAATAAGCTAACGACTCCTATTACTGGAGACAAGGATCACGCGGATCACAATCGCGCTTGTGGAGCACGTGTCTGTCGTTCGGAATACCATTTGACCGTTTGTCTTGCCTAGTCGCCACTACAACCAACGTCGGTTGCCACGCTCCGCCGCCCCGCCAGGTCTAATGCTTGCGTCCCACCCCTTTAGTCCGGTCTAGACGGGTGACCTGAACCGAGGAGCTTACACGGAGAAAATCGAAGCCAACTTGTTAAAGCCGACTTCGATTAGCGACCTTTTTTATCTTTTCTAGAAGCAATTTAGATTTTATGTGATCATCAAAGAGTGTATGAAGATACAACACAACGATCGGATATCGTTTAGGGGTCCAATTGCACAATTTATGCATTTAGGGACAAAATGTAATTTTCATAAAATACAGGGACATTTCAGATTTTAAACTTACTAATACTCAATTAGTCATATTTCATGCTTCTTCGCAAAATTTCATCACAATCAAACCATCCAAACTCAACTAATTGCTAACACAAAGATCATAGACTAAAATGTAATGTTTCAAAACTTTTAAAGATGCCTTTAACAAATTTTAACGGTCGCGTATCGGTACACCTATGAGCCATATCGATATGCGGGAAGGCAGTGGCCAAACTTGAGGAAAGGGTATCGATACACCTTCCCGAGTACCGATACGCCCTTCAAACTTTTGCCTTGGCGTATCAATACGCCCCCCAATCGTACCGATACCCCTGGACCATTTGGAACAAATTTAGTTTATGTGTATCGATACTAAGCATGAGTATCGATACGCATACTAGAAGCATACCAATTTCAGCCCCAAACTCACATCTAGCAATATCCAACCACCACCAAAACATATAGACATGTTATCAACATCAAAACTAACTCAGAAGCATTCAATTCTAAGCACATGGCAAGCATTTGGCATAGCATCACAACATGACATGGTATATAAAAGAGCATGCTTAAACCACAAGCCTTAAGCACTCCAAAAGGCAATATAAAGCAAAAGGACAATTATAAAGCGCTTTTACAAACTAAAAAAGAGCATACATAACTTGCAACAGCATAAAGGAGTCCAAACACATCTCCCAAAACAATCTATTAAATCCCATTGCCATATATCATTACTAAGGTAAAAGTATAACATCATACTTGAGCTTAACTATTTCTTGGATTCCTTTAAGTCTCTTTGCTGCCTAATAACTCTCACTTATCTGCATTGTTTGTAAAAGGAGAGCGTAAGCACAATAACTTACTGAGGCATGCTCTAAAAACACCAATACAACAATGCAAGCTTTTAAAACAAAAACTTGAAATCCATTTCTAAAACCATGCTCTTTTTATCTCATGCTTGAAATTCATTTCAAAGCAAATCACCATTTGAAAACCACATGTACCATTTATCTATCTCATGCATTCAACCAATGCAAAACTCGTGGCAAGACCACACATGCTTGATATACAAAAGCATTTCATAATCTCAAAATCTCATATGCATTTCTCATTGCATAAAAACATTTCAACCATTGGTACATGTGAATCATAGCTCATTCTCATATATTGACATTTCATTTACTATCTTTACTCGGATATGCGAATTAGCTTGACATAAAGTCAAGTCCTACCCCAGTGAAATCTCGCATCACCAGACTCTAATGGCGGTATCTATCTTCGCCACAAAGCTTGGGTGTTTCACCAAGACCTACCCCGATGGTATCTCTCATCATCGAACTCTCACTTTAGATCGGGATGGCACTACCCCCTTTGCCCGACTCTAAGGAGTACATACGGATTTTAGTTTAGAGTGCACTTTACATCCTATTGGTCGACCAATTATATCCGATAATATCTCATCCCACCTACTGCTTTGATGCAACATTTCTAAACCAAACTCATCCCATTTAAATATCAAAATCCATGCATAGCATTTGATCAAAATCTCAATACTCTTTGCAATATTGCTCAATCTCATGGGATCAATATAAAACATCATCTCATATCATAAATCATGCATAAAACAGTAGGAATTTATCTTTCTTAAATCAAGAGCATGTCAAAAGCATTTAGGGGCATCATCCACATTTCGAGAGCAACTCTAAAAATACTTACTTCCGGACTTAGGATGGTGTTTCAAACCAATCCCAAATCCCCAAAACTTGTTTCCTTATCCCTCAAGGACTTCTTAAACCATTTTCACTCACCGATGACGTTTTGCTTGCTTGCCGAAACGATTTCTAAGCTTATAGTGCTTTCAGATCAACACCAAACGCGTCCGATGAAGTCTCCCCTGTCCAACACACATAAGAGCAGAGGATTAATGCATCACCATGCATTAAAAATGCCAACCACTGAATCCAACCCGCTGCCTTACTCAAGACTAGCATTTCGGCTATCCGAAATAAGCGAAAACACTTCCAAACTTCCACCAAACAAAGCCCAGCCAAGATCCATCAATTCTAACCTTTTCTAGACTCCAATTAACATAAAAAATCAATATAAACACGACCTTATACCTCCAGCAAAAGAAGAACATCAAAGACACCTCAAAACCACAAATCTAACATCTTAAACTTAGGGACCCAAGCCTATTCGGGATTCATTTTTTAAAAACTTATTCTCAACATAAAATAACATCCAAAATATGTTGAAAATCAACCTCAAATCAAATCATTACATAGAAATACGAAATTCACCAAGATCTCATCAAGAATCTTGAATTTAACAACTCTTTCTTGTTTATAGCATTAAAACAACTCAAAAACCATTAACAAATGATTGATAACTTGGGAATTTCAGTAAAGAATTGATCATTAGAGGAGAAGGACAAATCTTACCTCTAATGGTTGATCTCTCTTCAATTTGGGCAAGTTTTCTTGAAAAATCCAAAGCAAAATCAATGTGGTTTGATGAAACAAATTTGGAGAATCATTTAGGGAATGAAATCTCAGAAATCAAAGTGAAAATCAAAGGTTCTTTGATGAGAGAAAATTGTTTGGCTGAAAAGAAATTGAGAGAAAATGAGAATAGGAAAACTATTGGGAAATTAGTTATGAAAGTCAACTTTTGGTTTCCTTTTAATTCCCTTTATTTATTTTATAAAACCATTTATTAAAAACTCTCAAATTAAAGAGAAATCTGATGAAAATAAATGGTAAAAATATCTCCTTAAAGATTCAAAGTTTCAATACTTTACAAAGCTATCACTAGCCAACTTTTGTAAAAACTGCATTTTGGTCACTATTCCAAAATGTAATATTTCCAAAACTCATTTTGTAAAATTGTTTTTACCATAATCATTTACATAATAAATGATGATTTTTAGATATTTTTACATATTTTAAAACATCCCGAACTAGGTTTTCCCTAAACCAACCTCAAGGATTCGAACTGTTCCCAACCGGCCCGATCCAATGTGTAAAACATCTAGGCCCAAAACCAGGGCATTACAACTCTCCCCCACTTAATAAATTTCTTCCTTGAAATTTACCTAGTGGAAAGAGGTAAGGAAACTGCTTCTTCATGTCATCCTTCCTTTCCCACGTAGCTTCCTCAACGCCATGATGTCTCCATAAGACTTTGACCAACTCGATGGTCTTACCACAAAGAACCTTGCTATTTTAATCCAGGATCTCAACAAGCTCCTCATCATATGTTAAGTATGGATTCAACTCAACCTCTTCTATAGGCATAACATTGGACGAATCCGATATATACTTCCGAAGCATGGATACATGGAACACATTATGTATCTTTTCTAACTCTGAAGGCAACCTCAACTCTTAAGAAACAAGGCCTATTCACTCTATCACCTCATATAGTCCAATGAACCTCGGACTCAATTTTCCCTTTCAGCCAAATCTCATCACCTTCTTCCAAGGTGAAACTTTTAAAACACTCGTTCGCCAACCGCGAACTCAATCTCCTTACGCTTCAAATCCGCGTAAGACTTTTTGTCGGTTTGGTGCTGCCTTCAAACGCTCACAAATTAGCTTCGCCTTCTCAGTGGTTCCTTTCAACAAAGCTGGCATCGAAATCAATTTCTTCCCTGTTTCAGCCCAACAAAGAGGAGTTCTACACTTCCTCCCGCATAAAGCCTCATATGGTGCCATTTGAATGCTTTCATGGTAACTATTATTATAAGCGAACTCAACCAAAGGCAAGTGTTTCTCCCAAGAACCTTGAAACTCAATAACGCAACATCTCAACATATCCTCAAGCACTAGGATAACACGCTCCGACTGTCCATCCGTCTGAGGATGATAAGAAGTACTGAAATTCAACATCGTACCCAAGGCTTGATGCAAACATACCCAAAACCTCGATGTGAACCTCGGATCCCTATCCGACACTATAGACTTCGGCACCCCGTGCAAACGCACAATCTCGGTAATATACAGCTCGACTAGCTTATCCAGAGTATACATAGTATGCACATGCAAGAAATGTGCACACTTCGTAAGGCGGTCAACAATCACCCAAACAAAATTCTTCTTTGATGGTGATAAGGGAAAACCAGACACAAAATCCATGGTAATCCTTTCCCACTTCTATTATGGGATTTTCAACGGTTGCAACAACCCAGAAGGAACCTAATGTTTAGCCTTTACTCGCTGACAAACCATGCATTTGCTAACAAACTCGGTAACATCATTCTTCAATCCCACCCAATAGTACTCATCCTTCAAATCACGATACATCTTGTACTACCAGGGTGCATAGTGAAAGGACTACTATGAGCTTCAGTTAGAATAGTGCGCCTCAACTCAACATCATTCGACACCACTATCTGAGTCCCAAAGCATAGAACACCATCATCATTGAAACTGAAATCCGAAGGCCTACCATCTGCAATATCCTGAACGTGAGGAACAAGGGAATCATCCAACAACTGCTTATCCTTTATTAACTAAATCAAAGGTTGTTTCACTTGTAACTTGGCAACAAGGCCACCATCTCGCGATATGCTCAAGCGAGCGAACATCGCCCCCAACTTCACAGCTACCTTCCTGCTCAAGGCACCGACCACAATATTGGCCTTCCCATGATGATACTCGATCGACAAATCATAATCCTTAAGCAACTCCACCCATCGTCGTTGCCTAAGATTCAACTCCTTTTGAGACATACGATACTTCAAACCCTTGTGATCCGTGTACACAGTTCACTTCTCACCGTAAAGGGAATGCCTCCAAATCTTCAAAGCGAACACCACCACTGCTAACTTAATATCATGTGTGGGGTAGTTACGCTCATGCGCCTTCAACTGTCGTGATGCATAAGCTACCACCTTACCCTCTTGCATCAGCACACACCCCAAACCAACACAGGATGCGTCACCATACACCACAAACTCTTTCCGAGATTTAGGTTGAATCAGGATAGGAACTTGCATCAATGCCTCCTTTAGCTTCTCAAAGGCTTGTTGTCTCGCTTCCGTCCAATCAAACATAACATCCTTCTGCAATAACTTTGTCAAAGGGGTAGCAATCTTGGAAAATCCATCAACAAACCTTCGGTAGTAGCCCGCCAAACCAAGGAAACTACGAACTTCATGAACAGACCTAGGAGGCTTCTAGTTCACCACTGCCTCAATCTTCTGAGGATCAACACGAATTCCTTCAGGAGAAACCACATGGCCTAGGAAAACAAATTCCTTCAACCAAAACTCACATTTACTCAGCTTGGCGCAAAGCTTATTTTCTAGCAAGACTTGCAAAACAACCCTCAAATGTTCCTCATGCTCCTCCTCAGTACGAGAATACACAAGGATGTCAATGATGAACACCAATACAAACTTATCCAAGAGCTCATGAAACATACTGTTCATCATATCTATGAATGTAGCAGAAGCATTCGTCAAACCAAAAGGCATCACCAGGAATTCATAATGCTAATACCTAGTCCGAAAAGCAGTTTTTGGCACATCTACATCCTTAACCTTCAATTGATAGTACCCAGACCTCAAATCAATCTTTGAGAACACAACCGCTGCATGAAACTGATCAAAAAGATCATCAATCCTTGGTAGAGGATACTTATTCTTAACAGTCAACTTATTCAACTGACGATAATCAATACACATTCTCATCGTACCATCTTTCTTCTTTACAAACAAGACTAATGCACCCCAAGGCGACACACTAGGCCGAATAAAGCCTCGGTCAAGTAACTCCTGGAGTTGCCTCTTCAGCTCCTTTAACTCTTTAAGTGCCATTTGTTAGGGAGCGATAGACACCTGAGTCGTATTCTCATACAACTCAATTCCAAACTCAACCTTTCGACTAGACGGCAAACCAGGTAACTCCTCCGGAAACACCCCAGGGAATTCACATACATTCCTTATATCTTGTACCAGTACATCCTTTGTACAAGGGTTCATTACGAAAGCTAAATAAGTTTCACCTCCTTGACGCAACAACCGACTCGCTTTAAGAGCCGAAACCACATTAGATAAAAACTTTACATTCTCTCCCACTACCACAACTTCATAGTCATCAACAAGTCTCAACAAAACTCGCTTATTCTCAAAATCCAAAACAACCCTATGCTCAACCAGTCAATCTATACCAAGGATTACATCAAATCCATAGAAAGGAAATTCCATGAGATCAACCATAAACACATGTTCTTGCACCATTAAGGGACATCTCTTATATAACTTCCTTGTTACAATCGTTTCACCAAAGGAACTAGTCACCTGTACACCCACATCAAAAGACTCAACAGGCAAACCAAGCATTTGAGCATGTTCACGCAATATATATGAATGTGTAGACCCAGAATCAATCAGAGAAAGTAATGACAAAGACTGCAAAGTAAAGGTACTTGCGATCACGTCAGTGTCATTCCTCCCCTCACGGTGTGCATAAACTCTGGCCTGGCCACCTCCCTCGGGCTTTACAACTACCACGTGAGTTACATTCCTCAGACCACCATCTCTATGCTGAAAGTAGCCACGGCTGCGCCCACAGCCCCTCTGTGGCTCAACTGCTTTCACCAGAGCCTGTCCCTCTCTCGACAGCTAAGGACAATCTCGTTTCATGTGCCCACGAGAACCACAATTCCAGCATGTACCAATATTACCCCAACACTCTCCCGTGTACCTCCTACCGCACCGGTTACACTCAGGTGTACTTACAAAGGCATTTGGTCCATGCTGACCTCTCCCTAGGTTACCTCCACCACGTCTAGGATCCAAGTGAGATCTTCGATCCCTAGGCCTCTTAAAACGATCCCTCCCACTATCACAATCTGCAGCTAGCTTCCCTTAGCTAGATCCTCCTGCTCGACCCGCTAGACCAAGGTTCAACTCAATATCCTTGGCTTGAGTGACCAAAACATCAAAATCAGAATAATCTGATGTAAGCATGTACGTCTTCACATCTACCACCAAACCATATCGGAATCGCTCTCACCTTTCCCACTCATTGGGAATCAACTCAGGTGCATACTGACTGAGGCACACAAATTGTACTTCATTTTTAGCCACAAACACGTTTCTTTGCACCATGGACATAAATTCCCTCTTTTTCTCATCCAGGTAACGAACACTCAGGTACTTCCTCTTGAATGCATTCAAAAAGAACGTCCATGTCACCTCATCAGCTTCCAAACCCGCAGTAATGGTCGTCCACCACGTATATGCATCTTCGTGCAACAGGGATACAATGCATCCTAGCTTCTAGACATCATTGCAATTCATTTGTCCAAGGATCATCTTGGTGCTTTCCAACCAAGACTCAGAATTTTCAGGGGTCAACCCTCTAAACTCAGTTCCACCAAGACTGTAGAGTCGCTCTAACGACAAACTCGTTCCAGTACCAGACTGAGGTGCAACCACTTGAGCACCAGCTACTGCTGCTTGAAAGGCTCTAGCAATAGCCTGAATCAACATTGTCATATCAGGAGCATCTTGCCCACGTGCTCCCTCGGGTGCAGCAACCCCTACTCTAGCCTCAGCACCAGCCCCCGCTATACCACCACCGGGTGGTCCACCAGGAGGAGGAGGCAACAAATTTTCTACTCGCTCTCCCGTCTCATTAAAACACGAGCCACGAGTGTTAATTCTAAGCTCTATTCACGGCCCCATTCAAATAATGCAACTAACAAAAATGCAATAAAACTTAGTTAGGCAATTTAAGGCAAGAAAATCCAAGGTGCTCAAGTCTCATTTTCAAAACAATTTCTCCATTAGTAATGATATGGCAATGAGTTCCCAAATTATACCCCAATCATAGCATAACAACACAAATTAATATCAAACAAAAAAAATTGCATGCATTCCATCTCAATCAAGCTCAAACATTGCACAAGTACACAACATGCATTGAAAGAACTCATAACAACATGTATTTAAACTTACCAACCATTTACCAACGCCCCAATTGTTCGCAAACATGGCTCCAATACCAATAAATGTAACCCCCTTATCCCGATCTAGACGGATGACCCGAACCGAGGAGTTTACACGGGGAAAACCGAAACCAACTTGTTAAATCCGACTTCGATTAGTGACCCTTTTTATTTTTATCTTTTCTAGATGCAGTTTAGATCCTATGTGATCATCAAAGAGTGTAGGAGGATGCATCACAATGATCGGATATCATTTAGGGGTTCAATTGCACAATTTAAGCTTTTAGAGACCAAAATGTAATTTTCATAAAATACAGAGACATTTCAGATTTTAAAGTTACCAATACTCAATTAGTCATATTTCATGCTTCTCTGCAAAATTTCATCACAATCAAACCATCCAAACTCAACTAATTGCTAACACAAAGATCATTGACTAAAATGTAATGTTTCAGAACTTTAAAAGACGCCTTTAACATATTTTAACGGTTGCGTATCGGTACACCTATGGGCCGTATCGATATGCGGGAATACTTTGGCAAAACTTGAGGAAAGGATATCGATACACCTTCCCGAGTACTAATACGCCCTTCAAACTTTTGCCTTGGCGTATCGATACGCCCCCCAATCGTACCGATACCCTTGGACCATTTGGCACAAATTTGGCTTATGCGTATCGGTACACAAGCCTGAGTACCGATACGCATACCAAAAGCATACCAATTTCAGCCCCAAACTCACATATAGCAATATCCAACCACCACCAAAACATATAGAAATGTTATCGACATCAAAACTAACTCAGAAGCATTCAATTCTAAGCACATGGAAAGCATTTGGCATAGCATCACAACATCACATGGTATATAAAAGAGCATGCTTAAACCACAAGCCTTAAGCACTCCAAAAGGCAATATAAAGCAAAAAAGACAATTATAAAGGCCTTCTACAAACCAAAAAGAGCACACATAACTTGCAACAACACAAAAGGAGTCCAAACACATCTCCCAAAACAATCCATCAAATCCCATTGCCATATATCATTACTAAGATAAAAGTATAACATCATACTTGAGCTTAACTATTACTTGGATTCCTTTAAGCCTCCTTGCTGCCCAAAAACTCTCACTTATCTGCATTGTTGGTAAAAGGAGAGCGTAAGCACAATAACTTAGTGAGGCATGCTCTAAAAACACCAACAGAACAATGCAAGCTTTTAAAACAAAAAACTTGAAATCAATTTCTAAAACCATGCTCTTTTTATCTCATGCTTGAAATCCATTTCAAAGCAAATCTCTATTTGAAAACCACATGTACAATTTATCTATCTCATGCATTCAACAAATGCAAAACTCATGGCAAGGCCACACATGCTTGATATAAAAAAGCTTTTCATAATCTCAAAATCTCATATGCTTTCCTCATTGCATAAAAACATTTCAACCATTGGTACATGTGAATCATACCTCATTCTCATATATTGGCATTTCATTTACTATCTTTACTCTGAAATGCGGATTAGATTGATATAAAGTCAAGTCCTACCCCGGTGGAATCTCGCATCACCGAACTCTCATGGCGGTATCTACCTTCACCACAAAGCTTGGGTGTTTCACCAAGACCTACCCGATGGAATCTCTCATTATCGGACTCTCACTTTGGCTCGCGATGGCACTACCCCCATTGCCCAACTCCAAAGAGCACGTACGAATTTTAGTTTAGAGTACACTTTACATCCTATTAGTCGACCTATTATATCTGGTAATATCTCATAAATTACGCCAATATATTTACATCAAAAACATCATCTCACCTACTATTTTGATGCAACATTTCTAAACCAAACTCATCCCATTTCAAAATCAAAGTCCATGCATATCATTGAATCAAAATCTCAATACTCTTTGCAATACTTCTCAATCTCATGGGATCAATATAAAATATCATCTCATATCATAAATTGTAATGCCCTGTTTTGGGCCTAGATGTTTTAGACATCGGATCAGACCGGTCGAGAATGATTCGAATCACGTAAGGTGATTTAAGGAAATCAAGGATCAGGATAGGATAAAAATGTGTTAAAAATTGATAAAATCCTCTAAAAATATGTTTAAGAGGTTGGTCAAGTCAACTTTACAAAACGGATTTTGGAAATGGGACATTTTGAATAGTGACCAAATTGTAAAGTTTCAAAACTGGGAAAATGTGATTTTTAATGTAGAGGCCAAAATCTTAGGATCTTTAGGGGGCTTTAAGGCAATTTGACCTTTCCTCAATATGACATGTGTTTTAAAAGGCTTTTAAATAAATGGTTTTAATTGGATTTATATTAATTAATTAAAATAGGTAGTTAATGTGTGATTTTCAATTACGTAACTACTAACTCTTTCTCATTTTCAGCCAAACACTATTTCACTCATCTTTCTCCAGAATTGTTTCTCCCAAAAACTCTCAATATTTCCTAAACCATTTTCAAGAAATCTTTCATAGTTCTTCAAGATTTTGCTAAGGAAAACTTGTCATTTATTGAGGGAAATAAGGATTAGAGGTAAATCCCATTCTCAACCTCTAATCAAAGTTCTTTATCGAAGTTCCCAAGATATTTGGTTTCCGAATACTATTTTTGGTTGAGTTTTCATTATAGTGTTGATTGGAGATCAAAATCTTGTGAAATTGTGGTTGAAATCTTAAGTTTCGGACTTGATGAGTTAAGCTCTGTTTTGTGTTGATTTTAATTGAGTTCTAAGTTGATTAATATGTTAAAATGAAGTGTTGATAACATAGATCCCGAAATCCTTGAGATCCTTGAGTTTCTTGGTTGATTTAAGTGAGTTTTTGAGGTGAAATGGTGGAATCTTGATTGCTGGAGGTATAAGGTTGGGTTAGGTTGTTTGTTAGATGCGTTTTGGTGTTTATAGTGGGTTGGAAGTGATGTATGTTGGATGGTCTTGGTTTAGGAAGCAATCGATTGAGTTTTCGGTTGTTTTGGATGGGTATTTTAGTGTAGTTTGGGTGAGCAACGAGGTTGTGAATTGTTGCTGGTGTCGGAATGCATTTTAATGCATTTAAACCTCTGTTTTGATGATGTGAAAACAAGAGATCTTGATCCGAAAGAAAACGAGGTGTTGTTGGAGGCTCCGGAAGAGTGATTTTTGTGTCGGTGAGCAAGGCTTTGCGTATCGGTGAGTTGAAATGCAATTTCCTTCTATGTAACGCTTTGAGCGTGGTCTTGGGAGCTTAGTAAGTTTGATACACTTAGCTAAGCTCAAAAGTAAGAGATTCGGAAATCCCTCTCTTAGAAAAGTGCTATGTTTGATGAAAATGCACTTGAGTTAAGTGTGGATTTGTTTACTGTTTTCAAGCATATTTTACGCATGAATGTTGCTGGATTTTAATGCCATCATGTTAAGGATGCACTAGGTAAGCGATCCTTGGTTTTCATGTGTTGAATGCATGTGATGTTAAGCATAATATGCTTGTGGAAATGGCATTGTGTTTATTCTTGTAAAACAATGGATTAATGAGGTTAAATGATTATATTGGCAAGTGATGGAAATGGTTTTTGGTTGTGTTAATCGAATATAGTTAGTCGGCTATAGGATTGGGTGCACCGTGAATAAAGTCGCATTGGATGTCGAGGGGTTGTGATAGTGAGGTAATCTCCATCCAAGTACTCTAACGATTAAGGTTAAGACCACAACGGTAGATGGTTTAGTCCATGTGTGAGTCTTGTGTATGTGTCTCGTACTCTCGTTAGTGGAATTATACAACTACCGATGAGTGATGTCGAGGGGTTGTGATTGTGCCATTTATCTCCATCACGGGTGTTGAGGGGTTGTGATTGTGCCATTGATCTCCACCTTGTGTAGTCTGGTAGTATGTATGAAGCATCTGGGACAACACTTGTAATCCGCGTATCCGATTGTGTCTTGTGTTGATATGGTTTATGGATTATCAATTGCGAGCCAATATAATGTAAATGATTAATGTTAAGCATGGGATGCTTGTAAATGATGCAAGGATGCACGAGATGCTTGGTGAAGCATGAGCAAAGGTTTATTTACTGATTTAAATGTTGCATATGAGCATGTTTTAGAAAGTGAATTGATGTTCTTGAATGGACATGTTTTATGTAAAAAAAGGGTCGTTAATCAAGGTTGACTTCCGGGTCGACTTTGGTTTTCCCTGTGTAATCTTTGTAGTTCGAGTCGAGCGTCTAGGCTGGGCTAAGGGTGTTATGTTTCTTGGTATCAGAGCCAGGTTATGAAAGAATTGAGGATGTTGGTATGAGAAATTGATATGTGTTGATGTATGTTTTGCGAAAAGCATGCAATTGGTTGAATTTTGAAGCTTATGTCATGCTTGATTTATGTGAATCACACGTGTAATGGATATGATTGCGTGTTGATAATGCAATGTTGTTATGTGCTGAATTTGAATGATGAAAAACATGTTGAGCATGAAGTTTCATGTATGCTATGCTATGTTGAGGGAAATTAGGGTGCCCATTGCCTTATTATACTAATAAAATGTTTTGTAAACTTGGATTCTTGCTTGCAGCTGGCCTAAATGGTTTGACTTGTTTTATTGTTAAGCCTTGTTTAAAATAGCACTATGGGCCCAAGAAGAGAACTGAGGTTGAATGCGATAGTGCCTACGGTTGAACAGGGTGACCAGGGTGAACAAGGGGCTGATGTCCCTCCTGGTGGAAATCTACCTCCTCCGCCACCGCCTGGAGGTGGGGAGCAGGTGCAACAAGGACATGTTAGTCCTGGTTTGGGTGATTTGGCGCCACTGGTTCAGGCGATCACCGGGGCGTTTCATGCTACTGTGGCCGGAGCGCATGTACAGGCCCCTGCAGCTGGGCATACGGGCTTACCTTTAGAGAGGTTGAGGATCCTAGGAGCTGTGGAGTTTTATGGTATGTCTCCTGAGGCGTCTGAGGCCTGGTTAGCAAGTACGATCCATATCATGGATCAGATGGGCTGTAATGATGTGCGCAAGCTGGGATGCGCAATTTCTTTGTTGCAAGGCGATGCCTACAACTGGTGGACGACTACCACTGCTGGTATGGAACCCAATGAGGTTGATTGGGAGTTTTTCAGAGGTGCCTTCATGAGGAAGTATCTAGGGGTGAGATACTTGGATGAAAAGAAACGCGAGTTTATGTCGCTTGTTCAGGGAAACCTTTGTAACGCCCCGGTTTTGGGCTTGGAAGTTTTGGGCTTGGACCGGTTCGGTCAAAGTGCTGTTCGAATATAAAAGAGTGAAATTAGGAAAGCCTAGTTCGGGTTGCATTAAAAATATGGAAAAATGTTCTAAAATCCTCTTTTAATATATATAAGTGAACTGTGAAATCAATTTTACAAAATGAGGTTTGGAAGGGTGACATTTTGGCTAGTGACCAAAATGTAATTTTTGAAAACTGCGTGACTGTTTTAAAAAGGATTGAAACTTTGAATCTTTAAGGAGCTATTTACCCAAAGGGAGTTTCTCCAGATTTTTCTAAGATATTAAATGATTTATTAAAGTGTTTTTGAATAAAACTAAAAAGGAGGGAAGATATTTTGTCATTTCCAACTAACTTTCCATATTTTCCTTTTTCCCTTTTCTCTCATTTTCTCTCAAGCCAAACATCTTTCTCCAGAGCTTTTTCCTCAGATTTTGCTACCTAAATACCTCTTTTCAATTCTCTTTTGATTGCTAATCATCTCATCAACAAAACCTCACCACTTGATAATTGGATTTTCAAGATTTTGGTTCCAAAAAGGGAGAAAACTCAAGTTTGGAGGTAAGAACGTCCTTCTCCTCTAAACTCTCAGTTCTTTACTGAAATTCCTAAGTTCTCAATCCTTAAATTGTGTTTTATAAAAGGTTTTATAGATGTATTCATGATCTTGGCTTTTAATTGCAAGATTTGCTTGATTTTGATGAAAATTCGTATGATCTATTTAAGTAGTGATTTGAGGTGTATTTTTGATGATAAATGAATGTTAATTTGATAAGGAATTGAGGTTTAATTAATGAAATCCCGGATAGGTTGAATTTCCTAAGCTTAGCTTGTGTTTTTGATGGTTTTTGGAGTGATCTTGTTGATCTGTTATGGCTGAAGGTATAAGGATGTGTTGAGATCCATTTTGGATGTTAATTGATGTTTAAGAGTGTTTAGTTTTGATGGATCATGGCTGGGTAATGTTGTGAAGTTGTTTGGATGCATTTTCGGTTGTGTTTGGTAGCCGAAAATGGAGTGTGGATGAGAGCAGCGGGTTTAGGTGCTTTCATTGAAGCTATTAATGCATGATGATGCATTAATCCTCTGCTTTGATGTGTTGAAAACAGGGGAAGCATCTTTGGATCCAAGTGGTGGTGATCCGGAAGCTTGATTGGTGTTTCGGCAAGAGGCGAAACGGAATCGGTGAGTGGATTTTGGTTTCTAGCTTTGAAACCATTGAATTGAAGGTTTGGGAGCTTAGTGTGAGTCTAAGCAACTTAGCTAAGCTCAAGAGTAAGTTTTCGGAAAACTCTCTTGATGATGAGCCATGGATTGGTTGTATGCAATGTGGTTGTTTGCATGTTTTAAATCCTGTTTTGAAAGCATATTTAGCATGTTTATTTGCTGAGATTATAAGCCATGTGTTGAAGGATGCTCAAGGTAAGAGATCCTTGTTTTTGAACATTGTTTAAATGTGGTTAGATGCTTAAAGATGTATGATATTTATGGCTTGGTTTAATGCTTTAAAACAATGGATCAATGTTGTTAATGATGCATATTGGCAAGTGATGTTAAGGTCACAAAGGTGTTTAAAAGTCCTTGTGTGAGCCTTGTTTATTTAAGAACAACATGGTGGTTAAAAGTCCATGGTTGGTTCTTGGTTAAGATCATCAAGGTGGTTAAAATTCCTTGGATGAGTCTTGTATATTTTAAGGACAATATGGTGTTTAAAAGTCAATGATTGGTCCTTGGTTAAGGTTACAAAGGTGGTTAAAATTCCTTGTGCAAGCCTTGTTACTTAAGAACATCAAGGTGTTTAAAAGTCCTTGGATGGTTCTTGTTGAGGACACAAAGGTGTTTAAAAGTCCTTGTGTGGTCCTTGCCATGGTGTTTAAAAGTCCATGGGCCATGGTGTTTAAAAGTCCATGGGGTTAAGGACACATTGGTGTTTAAAAGTCCATGTGTGGTCCTTGGAAAGTATAAGATCACAATGGTGTTTAAAAGTCCATGTGTGAGTCTTATGTTGAAATGTATCACTTGTTGCCAATATGACATGATATGAACTTGAAGCATGAGTTGCTTGTTTTAAATGCTTATGAGCATGTTTAAATGTTGATTTGAAGTATGATTTATAAAGGTGTTTATAAATGCATTATTGTGTGGTTTTAAATGAGCATTCCTCACTAAGCTTTTGCTTACGCTCTCTCTCTCTCTTTCTTAAACCAATAATGCAGAGCATTAAAGTGCATTTGAGGGCAGCAAGGTGGTGAAGAATCCAAGTGGTGAACAAAGCTCATGTATGGTTAAGGTTTCTTAAACACTATTAGCTTTTTGGTAATTTGGCAATGGGGGACCTATGTGGTTGTTTTGAACACCATGGCAAGGACCACACAAGGAATTTTAACCACCTTTGTGTCCTTAACAAGAACCATTCAAGGACTTTTAACCACCTTGATGTTCTTAAGTAACAAGGCTCACTCAAGGACTTTTAACCACCTTAGTGACCTTAACAAGAATCATCATGGACTTTTAACCACCATGAAGTTCTTAGAAACCACAAGGCTCACTCAAGGACTTTTAACCACCTTAGTGACCTTAACCTTTTCAAAACATCACTTGCCAATATACATCATTATCATCAAATAATCCACTGTTTTAAAGCATTAAACCAAGCCATAAACATCATGCATTTATAAGCATCAAACCACATTTTAACCATGCTCAAAAACAAGGAACTCTTACCTTGAGCTTCCTTCAACATATGGCTTACAAAATCAGCATTAACCATGCTAAATCATGCTTTCAAAACATAATTTAAAACATGCAATAAACCACATTGCACAACAATCAAACCATGGCCACCACTAGAGAGTATTTCCGAAAACTTACACTTGAGCTTAGCAAAGTTGTTTAGACTTAAACTAAGCTCCCAAGACATTGGTTTCAAAGCCGAAAACCCATTTTCACTCACCGATTCCACTTCGCCTCTTGCCGAAGCACCAATTCAAGCTTCCAGATCAACAACTCTTGGATCCAAAGACGACTCCCCTGTTTTAAACACATCAAGGCAGAGGATTAATGCATCATCATGCATTAATAGCTTCAATGAAAGCACCTAAACTCGCTGCTCTCATCCAACCTCCAATTTCGGCCACCAAACACAACCGAAAATGCATCCAAACCACTTCTCAACAAAGCCCAGCCATAAACCATCACAACCAAACATCCTTTAGCATCATTTAACATCTAAAAAGAGTCTAACAACATCCTTATACCTCCAGCAACAACAGATCCACAAGATCACACCAAAAACAACCTAGAATCATAAGCTAAACTTAGGAAATTCAACCTATCCGGGATTGCATTAATCAAAACTCAATTCCTCATCAAATTAGCATTCATTAATCATCACATTTACACCTTAAAACACTGCTTAAACAGATCCAACGAAAATTCATCAAAAATCACCAAATCTTGCATTTTAAGCCAAGATCCATTTAGCAACTCAAAATCCATTTATAAAACATCAATTAAGGATTGAGAACTTAGGAATTTCAGTAAAGAACTGATATTTTAGAGAAGAAGGACGTTCTTACCTCCAAACTTGAGTTTCTCCTCTTTAGAGCCAAAAAGCTTGAAAATCCAATTAGCAAATTGCAAGGTTTTGTTGTTGAAATGATTAGGAATCCAAAGAGAATTGAAAAGATAGATTTGAGTGACAAAATCAGAAAGAAATTTCTGGAGAGAAAGTGTTTGGGTTGAGAGAAAATGAGAGAAAAGGAAAATTGGAAGAAAATGGAAAGTTGGTTACAAAATAGTAAAATGATTTCCCTCCACTTTTCTTAAGCTTTAAAATCAGAATTATACAATAAAATATCTTAGAAAAATCTGGAGAAACTCCTTTTGGAATAATAGCTCCTAAAAGATTCAAAGTTTCAATCCTTTCTAAAACAGTCACGCAACTTTCAAAAATTACATTTTGGTCACTAGCCAAAATGTCACCCTTCCAAAACTCATTTTGTAAAATTGATTTCACAGTTCACTTATATATATTAAAAGATGATTTTAGAACATTTTTCTATATTTTTAATGCAACCCGAACTAGGCTTTCCTAATTTTACCTTTTTAGATTCGAACAACACTTTGACCAAACCGGTCAACGCCCAAAACTACCAAGCCCAAAACCGGGGCGTTACAACTCTCCCCCCCTTAAGAAATTTCGTCCTCGAAATTTACCTGAAGGAAAGAGATAAGGAAACTGCTTCAGCATGTCTTCCTTCCGCTCCCACGTGGCTTCCTCAACACCACGATGCTTCCACAGCACCTTCACCAATTCGATGGTCTTGCCACAAAGAACCTTGCTATCCGAATCCAGAACCTTCACCGGTTCCTCATCATAGGTCAAATCCGGATTCAATTCCACTTCCTCCACAGGCATCACATGCGAAGGATCAGATCTATACTTCCGGAGCATAGAAAAATGGAACACGTCATGAATCTTCTCCAACTCTTGAGATAGCCTCAACTTGTACGCAACAGGACCCACACGCTCAACCACCTCATATGGACCAATGTACCTAGGGCTCAACTTACCCTTCCGGCCAAACCTCATCACCTTCTTCCAAGGCGAAACCTTTAAGAACACACGGTCACCCACCACATACTCTATCTCCTTACGCTTCAAATCCGCGTAAGACTTTTGCCGATCAGAGGCTGCCTTCAACCGCTCACAGATAAGCTTCACCTTCTCGGTGGTTCCTTTCAACAAAGCCGGCATCGAAACCAACTTTTGACCAGTTTCAGCCCAACAAAGAGGAGTCCTACACTTCCTCCCGTACAAAGCCTCATAAGGTTCCATCTGTATACTCGCCTGATAACTATTGTTATAAGCAAACTCCACCAAAGGCAAATGCTTCTCCCAAGAACCTTGGAACTCAATCACGCAGCACCTCAACATATCCTCCAAAATCTGAATAACACGCTCAGACTGACCATCCGACTGAGGATGATAGGATGTACTGAAATTCAACCTTGTACCCAGAGCTTGATGCAAACACTGCCAAAAACGCGATGTGAACCTCGGATCCCTATCCGACACAATCGACTTAGGCACACCATGCAGCCGCACAATCTGAGCAATGTACAGCTCCGCAAGCTTATCCAAGGAAAACGTAGTATGCACAGGCAAGAAATGCGCACACTTCGTCAGGCGATCCACAATCACCCACACAGAATTCTTCTTCGATGGAGACAAAGGTAAACCAGATACAAAATCCATGGTAACCCTTTCCCACTTCCATTCAGGGATTCTCAACGGTTGCAACAATCCTGAAGGAAACTGATGCTCAGCCTTAACTCGCTGACACACCATACACTTGCTCACAAACTCAGCAACATCCTTTTTCAAACCCACCCAATAGTACTCATCACGAAGATCACGGTACATCTTAGTACTACCAGGGTGCATAGCAAAAGGACTACTATGACCTTCAGTCAGAATAGCACGCCTCAACTCAACATCATTGGGCACTACTATCCGACTCCCAAAACACAACACACCATCATCATTAAAGCAGAAATCCGAAGGTCTACCCTCCGCGATATCCTGAACATGAGACACCAAGAAGTCATCCAGCAACTGCTTTTCCTTGATCAACTGAACCATAGATGGCTTCACTTGCAACTCAGCTATAAGACCACCATCTCGCGATATACTCAAGCTAGCAAACATAGCCCTCAGCTCAACAGCTACCTTCCTACTCAAGGCATCCGCAACAACATTAGCTTTTCCAGGATGGTACTCAATCGTCAAATCATAATCCTTGAGCAATTCCAACCATCGCCGCTGCCTAAGATTCAACTCCTTCTGAGACATCAGATACCTCAAACTCTTGTGATCCGTGTACACAGTACACTTCTCACCATACAGATAATGTCTCCAGATCTTCAGAGCAAAAACCACTGCAGCCAACTCAATATCATGCGTAGGATAATTGCGCTCATGCACTTTCAACTGTCGCGATGCATAAGCCACAACTTTACCCTATTGCATCAGCACACATCCCAAACCAACATAGGACGCATCACTGTAGACAACAAACTCTTTCCCTGATTCAGGCTGAACCAAGATAGGAGCTTGCGTCAAAGCCGCCTTTAGCTTCTCAAAAGCCTGCTGTCTCGCTTCCGTCCACTCATACTTAACATCCTTCTGCAACAACTTTGTCAAAGGAGCAGCAATCTTAGAAAAACCATCCACAAACCTCCGGTAGTATCCTGCCAAACCAAGGAAACCACGGACCTCATGAACAGATTTAGGAACCTTCCAGTTCATCACCGCCTCAATCTTCTGAGGATCAACACAAATCCCCTCAGCAGAAACTACATGACCAAGAAACACCACCTCCTTAAGCCAGAACTCACACTTGCTCAGCTTAGCATAAAGCTGATTCTCCAACAAAGCTTGCAGCACAATCCTCAAATGCTCTTCATGCTCCTCCTCAGTACGCGAGTACACGAGGATATCATCAATGAACACCACAACAAACTTGTCCAGGTATTCATGAAACACACGGTTCATCATGTCCATGAAAGCAGCAGGAGCATTTGTCAAACCAAACGGCATCACAAGGAACTCATAATGCCCATACCTTGTCCTGAAAGCTGTCTTAGGCACATCCACATCCTTCACCTTCACCTGATAATACCCTGACCTCAAGTCAATCTTAGAGAACACAGCCGCTCCCCGAAATTGATCAAAGAGATCATCAATCCTCGGCAAAGGATACCGATTCTTGATAGTCAACTTGTTCAGCTGACGGTAATCAATGCACATCCTCATAGTGCCATCCTTCTTCTTCACAAACAAGACCGGTGCTCCCCAAGGTGACACACTCGGCCGGATGAAACCACGATCAAGCAGCTCTTGTAACTGCGTCTTCAGCTCCTTAGGTGCCATTCTATAGGGAGTAATGGACACAGGAGTTGTATTCTCATACAGCTCAATTCCAAACTCCACCTCGCGATTAGGAGGTAAACCAGGCAACTCCTCAGGAAAAACACCAGGAAACTCCTTCACTACCCGGATATCTTGCACCCTCAACTCCTTAGAGCTAGGATTCATCACAAAGGCTAGATAAGCTTCGCAACCTTGCCTCAGCATCCTACTCGCCTCCAAGGTAGACACCACATTGGCAAGAAACTTCACATTCTCACCAACCACAACAACTTCGTAATCATCCGCAAGCTTCAGCAAAACACGCTTATTTTCACAATCCACAACAGCACGATGCTCAGCAAGCCAATCCATACCAAGGATTACATCAAAACCATAGAAAGGCAACTCCATAAGGTCAACATGGAAAACATGTTCTTGAACAACCAAAGGACACCTTCTATAAAGCTTTCGAGTCACAACAGTCTCACCAAAAGAACTAGTGACACGCACACCAACATCCAAAGACTCAACAGGCAACCCAAGCAATTCAGCATGCTCACGCAAAATGTATGAATGCGTAGATCCAGAATCAATCAAAGAAAGCAATGACAAGGACTGCAAAGTAAAGGTACCTGCAATCACATCCGCATCATTCCTCCCTTCACGCTGAGCATACACCCTAGCTTGACCACCACCCTCAGGCTGAATAGCCACCACATGAGCCACTCCACGACCACCTTCCTCTCTCCTCTGGAAATTACCACGGCCGCGCCCACGACCTCTCTGCGGTGCAGCAACAACAGGAACACGCACTTGGCCACCAGCCAACATAGGACAATCTCGCCTCAAATGGTCTGCGGATCCACAGTTCCAGCATCCATTACCAGCTGCCGCAACAGGAGCTTGCACCTCCCTCACAGCACGAGGACAGTCACGCTTCATGTGACCACGTGAACCACAAATCCAACAAGCACTTGGATCAGCTCTAGCATTGCCTCCTCTAGCAGGTGCACCACCACCTTTCTTAGCTGAGGACTGATACTTCTGATCACGTCCCCTCTTGTTCTGTCCACCACCGGAACTAAACTCAGCAGCTCGTTTACCAGCACTTGCTCCAGCACCTCTAGCAGATAAACCCAAGTTCATCTCAATATCCTTAGCTCGGCCCACCAACACATCAAGATCATCATACTCGGTGGCCAGCACATACATCTTCACGTCCGTCACTAAACCATAACGGAACCTCTCGCACCTTGCCCGCTCATCAGGTACCAGCTCAGGTGCATACTGACTGAGTCGCACAAACTGCACTTCATACTCAGCCACACTCATACTCCCTTGGGTAAGAGACATGAACTCACGCTTCTTTTCATCAAGATATCTCACTCCAAGATACCTCCTCTTGAACGCATTCTGGAAGAATGTCCAAGTGATGTCAGCCTCAGCCATCCCAGCTATAGTGGTCGTCCACCATGTATACGCATCATCCTGTAGTAAAGATACTACACAGCCCAGCTTTTGCACATCCGTGCAACTCATCTGGCCTAAGATCCTCTTGGTACTCTCCAACCAAGCTTCAGAACCCTCAGCAGACATACCCCTGAACTCAGTCCCACCAAGACTGCGCAAACGCTCCACAGGTAGTCTAACACCAGCATCTCCCTGATGCCCAGCTCCTTGAGCTCCAGCTACTGCCGCTCTAAAAGCACCAGCAATAGCTTGCACCAACATCGTCATATCAGGCATAGCTTGCCCCTGCCCAACCTCAGGTCCAGCAGCTCCAGCACCAGCTGCAGCTTCAGCTCTTTCTCCCTCAGCACCACCACCACCAGGTGGAGGAGGAGGTAACACTGCACTACCCGCATTTTCCTCATTCTCATTCTCATTAGGAGCCGTAGCTCGCACATTACTTCTCAACTCTCTACGTGGTGCCATACTATAACCATGCAATCACAATGCAAATAAAACAAGTCAGGCCCAGCAAGGTAAGCAATCCAAGTACTCAAGCTCAATTTCACTTAAAATCAACATCATTACTTTAGCTTTGATTTGGCAATGGGTACCCTTAACATGCTTCATCACAACATACATCTCAATTGCATCAAAATCACAAGCCACTAAACATGCTTTCAATCAATCAAGCATACATAGCATACATACTTCAATCATGCACACATTCATGCCCAATTACTCGAGAACCTGGCTCTGATACCACCAAATGTAACCTCCTTAACCCGGCCTAGACGGTTGACCCGAATTAAGAAAGTCACACGGGGAAAACCAAAGTCAACCCAAAAGTCAACCTTGATTAACGAACCTTTTTTTTTTCTTTTTACTCTTGTCTAGATGCATATTAACCCTAGTTATGATCATACAAACAACATTCTCAAAGATCATAAAACATCAGAGATCAAACAGGGACCCAATTGAACAATTTACAACTTTAGGGACCAAATTGTAAATTCTGTAAATTATAAGGCCTTCATCCAAATTAAAGTTACCATCTTGAAATTATTCAGGTTTCATGCTTCTCTGTGAAATTTCAGCTCAAAAGGACATCCCAAACTCATACAATTGCACAAACAAGATTTAGGACCAAAACGTAAACAATCCAAAACACTTAACTACCAATGTCAGCCCCCAATGGTCACGTGTTCCGGAACAGGTAGAGCCCGTTTCGAAACACGGGGCCGTTCCGCAATGCGTACCAAAACACGGGCTGGCAGTGGCCAATCCGTTTCGGAACGGTCTCTCCCGTTTCGGACGCCTGGGCTGGTTTAGGGCACCCGTTCCGAAACGGTAGGCACTGTTCCGAAACACCCTGCACAGAATGCCACGAAATGCATGCTTAAACATGCAATTAATCAACCAAACATGATCCAAATGCTACCAAGCTTTACCAGCATAAAATTCAACATATAAGAGACATGCTTGCATCACCAATTCATCATTATAACATCATATAAGAAAAGCCCCAAAAATTCAAAGCATGCTTCCAACACAAGCTAACCATTCATGCATAAACTTCCAAAACAAGCATATAATGACCAAATACAAAGCCAACATTTCCAACAACATTAATCAAACTTAGGGAGTTCAACGTCTCCCAAAACATCCATAATGGTCCCCCATTGCCAAATGCCAAAAGCTAAAGTGTATATGAAAACCTTTCCATACTTGAGCTTAGTTTCCCCTTGGTTGCTTGCCTTCCTTGCTGCCCTAAAAGTACCTCAATGGTCTGCATTATTGGTTTAAGAAAACGAAAGAGAGCGTAAGCAAAAGCTTAGTGAGGAATGCTCTTTAAAACCATTCAATAATGCATTTATTAAACACTTTATAAATCATACTTCAAACCATCATATATACATGCTCACTAGCATTCTTAAACAAGCAATACATGCTTCCATATCAATTCATGTCATATTGGCCACAAGTGATAAGTTTCATCTTTTAAAAACAAGATCAACATAAGACTCACACATGGACTTTTAAACACCATAGTGATCTTATAATTCTCAAGAACCACATAAGGACTTTTAACCACCTTAGTGTTCTTCCCAAGGACTTTTAAACACCTTGGCCCCAAGAACTTTTAAACACCTTGGCCCATGGACTTTTAAACACCATGGCAAGGACCACACAAGGAATTTTAACCACCTTTGTGTCCTTAACAAGAACCATTCAAGGACTTTTAACCACCTTGATGTTCTTAAGTAACAAGGCTCACTCAAGGACTTTTAACCACCTTAGTGACCTTAACAAGAATCATCATGGACTTTTAACCACCATGAAGTTCTTAGAAACCACAAGGCTCACTCAAGGACTTTTAACCACCTTAGTGACCTTAACCTTTTCAAAACATCACTTGCCAATATACATCATTATCATCAAATAATCCACTGTTTTAAAGCATTAAACCAAGCCATAAACATCATGCATTTATAAGCATCAAACCACATTTTAACCATGCTCAAAAACAAGGAACTCTTACCTTGAGCTTCCTTCAACATATGGCTTACAAAATCAGCATTAACCATGCTAAATCATGCTTTCAAAACAAAATTTAAAACATGCAATAAACCACATTGCACAACAATCAAACCATGGCCACCACTAGAGAGTATTTCCGAAAACTTACACTTGAGCTTAGCAAAGTTGTTTAGACTTAAACTAAGCTCCCAAGACATTGGTTTCAAAGCCGAAAACCCATTTTCACTCACCGATTCCACTTCGCCTCTTGCCGAAGCACCAATTCAAGCTTCCGGATCAACAACTCTTGGATCCAAAGATGAATCCCCTGTTTTAAACACATCAAGGCAGAGGATTAATGCATCATCATGCATTAATAGCTTCAATGAAAGCACCTAAACTCGCTGCTCTCATCCAACCTCCAATTTCGGCCACCAAACACAACCGAAAATGCATCCAAACCACTTCTCAACAAAGCCCAGCCATAAACCATCACAAGCAAACATCCTTTAGCATCATTTAACATCTAAAAAGAGTCTAACAACATCCTTATACCTCCAGCAACAACAGATCCACAAGATCACACCAAAAACAACCTAGAATCATAAGCTAAACTTAGGAAATTCAACCTATCCGGGATTGCATTAATCAAAACTCAATTCCTCATCAAATTAGCATTCATTAATCATCACTTTTACACCTTAAAACACTGCTTAAACAGATCCAACGAAAATTCATCAAAAATCACCAAATCTTGCATTTTAAGCCAAGATCCATTTAGCAACTCAAAATCCATTTATAAAACATCAATTAAGGATTGAGAACTTAGGAATTTCAGTAAAGAACTGATAGTTTAGAGGAGAAGGACGTTCTTACCTCCAAACTTGAGTTTCTCCTCTTTAGAGCCAAAAAGCTTGAAAATCCAATTAGCAAATTGCATGGTTTTGTTGTTGAAATGATTAAGAATCCAAAGAGAATTGAAAAGATAGATTTGAGTGACAAAATCAGAAAGAAATTTCTGGAGAGAAAGTGTTTGGGTTGAGAGAAAATGAGAGAAAAGGAAAATTGGAAGAAAATGGAAAGTTGGTTACAAAATAGTAAAATGATTTCCCTCCACTTTTCTTAAGCTTTAAAATCAGAATTATACAATAAAATATCTTAGAAAAATCTGGAGAAACTCCTTTTGGAATAATAGCTCCTTAAAGATTCAAAGTTTCAATCCTTTCTAAAACAGTCACGCAACTTTCAAAAATTACATTTTGGTCACTAGCCAAAATGTCACCCTTCCAAAACTCATTTTGTAAAATTGATTTCACAGTTCACTTATATATATTAAAAGATGATTTTAGAACATTTTTCTATATTTTTAATGCAACCCGAACTAGGCTTTCCTAATTTTACCTTTTTAGATTCGAACAACACTTTGACCAAACCGATCAACGCCCAAAACTACCAAGCCCAAAACCGGGGCGTTACATATATGTTGGCTGCAGATTATACTGACTTCGATGTGCTTGTGTGTCGAGCCAAAGACATCGAGCAGAACTTGGGATTGTCATCTCGAGGTGTTGGTTCTAGCTTTGAGAAGAGAGCAGCTGAGTACAGTTCCGGTGGTGGACGGAACAAAAGAGGTCGAGATAGGAGACATCAGCCTGAGGGGAGGCGAGGTGCTCCGGGCCGAGGTGGTCAGGTTCAAGTAGGCTGAGTGAGATCTGAGCAGCATACGTGCTGGACATATGGGTCGAGGGACCATTTGAGGCGAGATTGTCCTCGGGCGGCTAGAGAGGTCCAGGCTCCTATTGTGGTGACAGGGAATTCATGCTGGAATCATGGTTCGACAGATCACATGAGGAGGGAGTGTCCATTGTTGGCTGGTGGAAGCCAAGGACGTGTTCCTGTGGTAGCTGCACCTTAGAGAGGCCGTGGGTGTGGCTGTGGGAACTTTCAGAGGAGAGACGAGGGCAACGAGGTATTTCTCATGTAGTAGCCGTTCGACCTGAGGGAGGTGGACCAGCATGGGTTTACGCTCAGCGTGAGGAGCGCAATGATACTGATGTCATCAAAGGTATCTTTGCTGGCTTTGATTGATTCTGGATCCACACATTCTTATATCTTGAGTGAGCATGCACATTTGCTTGATATACCTGTTTAGTTGCTTGAAGTAGGAATGCAAGTGACTAGTTCTTTTCGTGAGACTGTAGTCACTAGGAAGTTGTATAAGAGATGCCCTTTATCTATACAAGGACATGGCTTTCTTGTGGATTTGATGGAGTTACCTTTCTACGGATTTGATGTAATCCTTGGCATGGATTGGTTATCGGAGCATAGGGTGGTGGTTGACTTTGATGTCAAGCGAGTCACCTTAAAGCTGACCGATGATTATGAAGTAGTGGTAGTAGGCGAGAATGTGAAATTCTTGTCGAATGTGATTTTGGATTTGGAAGCAAACCGTATGATGAGGTTGGGTTGCGAGGCTTACCTTGCCTATGTGATGAATCCTGGCACCAAGGATGTGCGTGTGCAGGACATCCGAACTGTTCGCGATTTTCCCAGTGTCTTTCTAGAAGAATTGCCTGGATTGCCACCAAATAGGGAAGTGGAGTTTGGTATTGAGTTGTACAAGAATACGACTCCCGTGTTATTGGATCGAGGTTTCATCCGGCCGAGTGTGTCACCTTGGGGTGCACCGGTCTTTTTTTGTAAAGAAGAAGGATGGGACAATGCGGATGTGCATAGACTATCGGCAATTGAACAAGTTGATGATCAAGAACAAGTATCCCTTGCCTAGAATTGATGATCTCTTTGATCGGTTTCGGGGAGCCTCAGTGTTTTCTAAGATAGATTTGAGATCGAAGTATTATCAGCTGAAGGTGAAGGATGTGGACGTACTTAAGCCAACTTTTCGGACGAGATACGAGCATTATGAATTCTTGGTGATGCCGTTTGGTTTGACCAACGCGCCTGCTGCTTTCATGGACATGATGAATCGTGTATTCCATGAATTCTTGGATTAGTTTGTGGTGATGTTCATCGATGATATTCTTGTGTATTCACGTACCGCGGAGGATCACGATAGACACTTGAGAATTGTTTTACATGCGTTATTGGAAAATCAGTTGTATGCCAAGCTGAGTAAGTGTGAGTTTTAGCTTAGGGAGGTGGTCTTCCTTGGACATGTTGTGTCAGCTGAGGGTATTCGCGTTGATCAACACAGGGTAGAGGTTGTGATGAGTTGGAAAGTACCTAAGTCAGTGACGGAGGTGCGGAGTTTCCTTGGTTTAGCTGGGTACTACCGTAGGTTTGTCGAGGGTTTCTCGAAGATAGTAGCACCTTTGACCTACTTGTTGCAGAAGAATGTTCGCTTTGAGTGGACTGATGCGAGACAACAAGCTTTTGAGAAGTTAAAAGAAGCTATGAAGAAAGCTCATGTTCTGATTCAACCTGAGTCTGGTAAGGAGTTTGTGGTATATAGTGATGCGTCCATTGTTGGTTTGGACTGCGTGTTGATGCAGGAGGGCAAGGTAGTGGCATATGCATCTAGGCAGTTGAAGGTGCATGAGCGCAACTACTTTACTCATGATCTTGAGCTTGCGGCTGTGGTGTTTGCCTTGAAGATTTGAAGGCATTACCTGTACGGTGAGAAGTTTGTTGTGTTTACAGATCATAAGAGCGTGAAGTATCTTATGTCTCAAAAGGAGTTGAATCTTAGGCAGCATCGTTGGGTAGAGTTGCTTAAAGATTATAATCTGACGATCGAGTACCACCCGGGCAAGGCTAAAGTTGTGGCCGATGCTTTGAGCCGGAAAGTGGTTGTGGAGTTGAGGGCAATGTTTGCTCGCTTGAGCATATCGCGTGATGGTGGTCTTATTACAGAATGCAAGTGAAACCATCTATGATTCAATTGATCAAAGATAAGCAGTTGCTTGATGATTCTCTTGTTTCGCATGTTAAGGACATTGCAGAGGGTAGACCTTCGGATTTTAGCTTTAGTAATGATGGTGTTTTGTGCTTCGGGAGTTGAATAGTGGTGCCAGATGATGTTGAGTTGAGGCGCACTATTCTGACTGAAGCTCATAGTAGCCCTTTTGCTATGCACCATTGTAGTACAAAGATGTATCGTGATTTGAAAGATGAGTACTACTGGGTGGGGTTGAAAAAGGACGTGGCTGAGTTCGTTAGTAAGTGCATGGTGTGTCTGTGAGTAAAGGCTGAACACCAGTTCCTTCTGGGTTGTTACAACCTTTGAGAATCCTAGAATGGAAGTGGGAGAGAATCACCATGGATTTTGTGTATGGATTGCCCTTGTCGCCATCAAAGAAAAATTCAGTTTGGGTGATTGTAGATCGGCTAACGAAGTGTGCACATTTTCTTCCTGTGCATACTACGTATACCTTGGATAAGTTGGCCGAGCTGTACATAGCTGAGATTATGCGGTTGCACGGTGTGCCAAAGTCCATTGTGTCGGATAGAGATCCGAGGTTTACAGCATGATTTTGGGAATGTTTACATCAAGCCTTGGGTACACGGCTGAATTTCAATACTTCTTATCATCCTCAGACAGATGGCTAGTCGGAACGTGTGATCCAAGTGCTTGAGGACATATTGAGATGTTGTGTGATAGATTTTCAGGGTTTTTGGGAGAAGCACTTGCCGTTTGTTGAGTTTGCATATAATAACAGTTACCAGGAAAGTATTCAAATGGTTCCATATGATGCTTTGTATGAGAGAAGATGTAGAACCCCTCTCTGTTGGGCAGAAGCTGGGCAAAAGTTGATTTCGATGCCAGCTATGCTTAAAGGAACCACCGAGAAGGTGAAGCTCTTTTGTGAGCGTTTAAAGGTAGCTTCGGATAGGAAAAAGTCTTACGCGGATCTGAAGCGTAAGGAGATTGAGTTCACGGTTGGCGAACATGTGTTCTTGATAGTATTGCCTTGGAAGAAGGTGACGAGATTTGGGCGTAAGAGTAAGCTTAGCCCAAGGTTCATTGGACCTTACGAGATTGTGGAGCGTATTAGTCCTGTGGCATATCCGTTGAGATTTCCTGCGGAGTTGGCTTGGCTTGGTTTAGGAAGCAAACAATTGAGTTTTCGGTTGTTTTGGATGGGTATTTTGGTGTAGTTTGGGTGAGCAACGAGGTTGTGAATTGTTGCTGGTGTTGGAATGCATTTTAATGCATTTAGATCTATGTTTTGATGATGTGAAAACAGGGGATCTTGATCCGGAAGCAAACGAGGTGTTGTTGGATGCTCCGGAAGAGTGATTTTCGTGTCGGCGAGCAAGGCTTCGCGTATCGATGAGTGGAAATGCAATTTCCTGCTTTGTAACGCTTTGAGCGTGGTCTTGGGAGCTTAGTGTAAGTTTGATACACTTAGCTAAGCTCAAGAGTAAGTGATTCGGAAATCCCTCTCTCGGAAATGTGCTATGTTTGATGAAAATGCACTTGAGTTAAGTGTGGATTTGTTTACTATTTTCAAGCATGTTTTACGCATGAATGTTGCTGGATTTTAATGCCATTATGTTAAGGATGAACTAGCTAAGTGATCCTTGGAGTTCATGTGTTGAATGCATGTGATGTTAAGCATAATATGCTTGTGGAAATGACATTGTGTTTATGCTTGTAAAACAGTGGATTAATGAGGTTAAATGATTATATTGGCAAGTGATGGAAATGGTTTTTGGTTGTGTTAATCGGATATAGTTAGCCGGCTATAGGATTGGGTGCACCGTGAATAAAGTCGCCTTGGATGTCGAGGGGTTGTGATAGTGCCGCAATCTCCATCCAAGTACCCTAACGATTGAGGTTAAGACCACAAGGGTGGATGGTTTAGTCCCGTGTGTGAGTCTTGTGTATGTGTCTCGTACTCTCGTTAGTGGAATTATACAACTACCGATGAGTGATGTTGAGGGGTTGTGATTGTGCCATTAATCTTCATCACGGTTGTTGAGGGGTTGTGATTGTGCCATTGATCTCCTTCTTGTGTAGTTCGGTAGTATGTATGAATCGTGTGGGACAACGCTTGTAATCCGCGTATCCGATTGTGTCTTGTGTTGATGTGGTTTATGGATTATCACTTGCGAGCCAATATAATGTAGATGATTAATGTTAAGCATGTGATGCTTGTAATTGATGCAATGATGCATGAAATGCTTGGTGAAGCATGAGGAAAGGTTTATTTGCTGAATTAAATGTTGCATATGAGCATGTTTTAGAATGTGCATTGATGTTCTTTAATGGATATGTTTTATGTAAAGAAAAAAGGGTTGTTAATCAAGGTTGACTTTCAGGTTGACTTTGGTTTTCCCCGTGTAATCTTCGTAGTTCAGATCGAGCGTCTAGGCCGGGCTAAGGGGGTTACATAAATCATGCATAAAACAGTAGGAATTTATCTTTCACAAATCAAGAGCATGTCAAAAGCATTTAGGGTCATCATTCACATTTCGAGAGCAAATCTAAACATACTTACTTCCGGACTTAGGATGGTGTTTCAAACCAATCCCAAATCCCCAAAACTTTTTTCCTTGTCCCTCAAAGGGTTTCTAAAACAATTTTCACTCACTGATGACGTTTCGCTTGCTTGCCGAAATGATTTCTAAGCTTCCGGATCAACTCCAAACGCGTCCGATGAAGTCTCCCCTGTCAAACACACATAAGAGCAGAGGATTAATGCATCACCATGCATTAAAAACACCAGCCACTCAATCCAACCCGCTGCCCTACTCAAAAGTAGCATTTCAGTTATCCGAAATAACCAAAAAACACTTCCAAACTTCCACCAAAAAAAGCCCAACCAAGATCCATCAATTCTAACATTTTCTAGACTCCGATTAACATAAAAAATCAACATAAACACGCCCTTATACCTCCAGCAAAAAACAAAACATCAAAGACACCTCAAAAACCACAAATCTAACATCTTAAACTTAGGGACCCAAGCCTATTCGGGATTGATTTGTTAAAACCTTATTCTCAACATCAAATAACATCCAAAATATGTTGAAAATAAACCTCAAATCAAATCATTACATAAAAATACGAAAATCACCAAGATCTCATAAATAATCTTGAATCTAACAACTCTTTCTTGTTTATAACATTAAAACAACTCAAAAACCATTAACAAATGATTGATAACTTGGGAATTTCAGTAAAGAACTGATCATTAGAGGAGAAGGACGAATCTTACCTCTAATGGTTGATCTCTCTTCAATTTGGGCAAGTTTTCTTGAAAAATCCAAATCAAAATCAATGTGGTTTGATGAAATAGAATTGGAGAAACATTTAGGGAATGAAATATCAGCAATCAAAGTGAAAATCAAAGGTTCTTTGATGAGAGAAAAGTGTTTGGCTGAAAAGAAGTTGAGAGAAAATGAGAATAGGAAAACGATCGGGAAATTAGTTATGAAAAGTCAACTTTTGGTTTCCTTTTAATTCCCTTTATTTCTTTTATAAAATCATTTATTAAAAACTCCCAAATTAAAGAGAAATCTGATGAAAATAAATGGTAAAAATATCTCCTTAAAGATTCAAAGTTTCAATACTTTACAAAACTATCACTAGCCAACTTTTGTAAAAACTGCATTTTGGTCACTATTCCAAAATGTAATATTTCCAAAACTCATTTTGTAAAATTGTTTTTACCATAATCATTTACATAATAAATAGTTTTTTAGATATTTTTCCATATTTTTAAAACATTCAGAACTAGGTTTTCCCTGAACCAACCTCAAGGATACGAACCGTTCCCAACCGGCCCGATCCAACATCTAAAACATCTAGGCCCGAAACCAGGACGTTCAGCACAACTTTTTTTTTGGTTGCAAAATATTTTCCTTTGTATTTCAGGTTTTTGCGTTTATTTGTTTTTTTCCTATTTGTGCACTAACATGTTTCTTGTTTTGTTTCATGTGTTTTTAGGTGCATCATAACATGGGTTTTTTACTTGGGCTAAATCCTTTTAGGAAGAAGTTAGTAGCTTTGCCTTCGTGAGTAATCCTCCATATGGGCCAATGAACACTTCCAGGGTCCAAAGTACCTATGCCTTCATGAGTAACCCTCCGTATGGGCATAACTATATACATCCCTCGAACCGTGTTTGATCCGCAAGCCTATGATAAGCTAGAATTGAACTTCTCACTTACCTTGGTAGGGGTGGGGTCGGTTTGAGTAACCTTTAGACCATGAACCCATATGAATAATGATATAGAAAACCAACCCACTAGAGCCATGCATGGAAACTAGGGTTTATATTTTCGTAATATGCCACGTGTTAATAATTTATTACGCTTTAATAACCCATTTCTTTTGTTCTATGTTTATTTTTGTATTTCTCTAGCTTTCATCATATCATACGCTGTTAGTATTCCAAAATGAAAGTCAGTCCTTGATCATGAATCTTCGAGTAGCATTATCAGTGTCGGGGCTTGTTGTCTGAACACTAATGTCAGAAGTGAGTCCTTGAAGTCCCGATGTTGGCACCGTAACAATGTTAAAAAAGATACAATCTGAAACTTGCTAGGACAGGTACATATGGGCCTACCACGAAAAGACTTGTCCAAGCTGATCACTCTATGGGAAAGCCTAAAGACCAAGGACAAAGCCTTTTTTTCTAGAAAATTCGGAGACATAGCCTTGTTGCTCAGAGTAGAGGTAGACAAGCCCATGATCTCAGCAGCTGTTAAATTCTAGGATACAATATATCGGTGTTTCATCTTTAACCAAGAGGACATGACCTGTAACCCCCTTAGCCCGGCCTAGACGCTTGACCCAACTATGAAGATTACACGGGGAAAACCAAAGTCAACCCGAAAGTCAACCTTGATTAACGACCCTTTTTTTCTTTTTAATATTTTCTAGAATGACATTAAGCCTATGTGAACACTCATGAATCATGGGAGAGAAAGGCACAACGATCGGAATTCATTTAGGGACTCAATTGCAAAAATTACACGTTTTGGGACCAAAACGTAAATTTCAGAAATTATAAAGACTTTGCGGATTTTAGGTTTACCAATATGTAATTAATCATGTTACATGCTCCTCTGTCAAATTTCAGCTTCAAAATACATCCCAAGCTCAAGCAATTGCATCCACAACGTTCAGGACTAAAATGTAAAGCATGAAAACATCAAACAATTCAAAACAATATCCAACGGTCAACTGTACCGGAACACCCACCATTCGTATCGAAACGCCCGTATAAAAATGGTGTTGACCGTTTCGGTACTCGGGTAAGTTCCGAGACCGGTATCGAAACATGCCTCACCAGTAGCCAAACTGTTCCGAAACACCTTCAGCCGCACCGAAACACTATGGTCATTATAGGCCCCCATTTCGAAATAATTGAGGGTGTTTCAATACACCTTGCACAGTGACAGCAGAAAATGCTGGTTTTCACCTTTTAAACCATTCAAACATGGCTCAAAGAGCATCAAAATCACGCCAACAACTCATTTTGATACTAAGGAACATATAGAAGACCTTTAGGCTAGAGCATGACATCAAACACGAAAACATTCAATCTATAGGCATGCTTCCTAGTCACAAAACCAATCTAAGCCATCAAACCACAAACCAACCATTTAGGACCATTTACAACTCATAAAGGCCATCACAAACATGCCACAAACTTAGGGAGTTCAAACACATCTCCCGAATACAACCTTGAAGTCCCATTGCCAATATCAAAACTAAAGTGTGTAAAAACATCACCATACATGAGCTTTGCACTTCCTTGGATGTTCTTAACCTTCACGCTGCCCAAAAACACTTCAATTAACTGCATTATTGGTAAAAGAGAGCGTAAGCACAATTGCTTAGTGAGGCATGCTCTAAAGAAAACCAACACAATAATGCATTATTCAAAACACTTTCTCAAAAACCTTTTTCTACAACATGCTCATTCTATCTCATGCTTGAAAACCATTCAAAGCAACTTCTCATTGAAAACACATGTACCTCAATTCTATCTCATGCATTTAAACCAATGCAAATCTCATGGCAAAGCCATACTCATGCTTGTAAAACCAAAGCATTTCATATACAAATCTCTTATGCATTTCTCATAGCATAAATCATCTCATCAAAGGTACATGTGAATCAAAAGCATTTCCATATATTATATTGGCATTTAACATCTCTTTATTACTCCAATATGCGGACAACATTCTCTAACCACTAGACGCTTCCGGTGGAATCTCACATCATCGTACTCACATGGCAGAATCTCTCATCGCCACAAAGCTTGGGTATTTAACCAAGTCCTACCCGATGGAATGCCCATCATCGATTCTCTCCTTTTGGATTAAACCAAAGAGGACGTACGAATTTTTAGTTTATAGTGCATTCTCATCCTATTGATCGATCAATTATATCCGGTAAGTATCTTAACATCTATGCCAATATATTATGTCAAAACATCATCTCACCTACTGTTTTTCATGCAACATTTCTCAAATCATTCTCATTTCATTTCAAAACCATAACATTTTCCATGCTTTAAAACAAGAGCTCAAAACTCATCAATGCAGCATGTTATTTGATGAAATCATCTCAAGCATCATCTCATGCTATAAATCATGCATACAAACAGTAGGAATTTATCTATCCTCAAACCATGACCATGTAAAAGCATTTTAGGGGCAACCACCTCATTTAAGAGAGCAATCTAGCCAATACTTACTTCCGGACATAGGAAGGTGTTTCAAACCTTTCCTAAACCCCCAAACCTTGTTTCTTTTCCCTCAAAGACTTCTAAACCATTTTCACTCACCGATTACGTTTCGCTTGCTCGTCGAAACGCTATCTAGGCTCCCGGATCAACACCAAAGGCGTCTGAAGATGTCTCCCCTATTTATAACATATAAGAGTAGATGATTAATGCATCATCATGCATTGAAATCATCAGCCACACACCTAAACACGCTGCTCTACTCAAGCACCCCATTTCGGCTACCAAACACAACCGAAATCATCTCCAAACTCTTCTAAAACAAAGCCCAACCAAGATCTACCACTTCTAATCATTTCTAAACATCAATCAACATCAAAAATCACCACCAACTCGTCCTTATACCTCCAGCTATGACAGAACACCAAAACCACCCCAAAAACCATCATTCTAGCATACAAAACTTAGGAATCCAAGCCTATTCAGGATTTGTTTGATAAAACCTCATTTATAACATCAATTAACATCCAAAATACATTAGAAAACAACCTCAAAACAGAGTCTAACCATCAACCACGAAAATCATCAAGATCTCTCCAAAAACCTTGAGTTTTAATACAATTTCATGTTTCTAACATTAAAGCAACTCAAAAATCATTAACAAAGGATTGATAACTTGGGAATTTCATTAAAGAACTGATCATTAGAGGAGAAGGACGAAGCTTACCACTAATGGCTGATTTCTCCTTGAATTGGGCAAGTTTTCTTGAAAATCCAATGTAAAAACAGGAGGGTTTGATGAGGAAAAGATTAGGATTTAAAAGGAGATTGAAATCTCATCAAAAGGAATGAAAGTCAAAGGATAATTGCTGGAGGAAATGTGTTTGGCTGAAAAGAAATTGAGTATTTCCAAAGTTTCTTAAAGATTTTGGTAAAATTAGCTCCTTAAAGATTCAAAGTTTCAATCCTTTACAAAACAATCACTATTTAACTTTTACAAAAACTTCGATTTGGTCACTACACCGAAATGTAGTATTTCCAAACCTTATTTTGTAAAATTGATTTCACCATAATCATTCATATAATAAATGAGGATTTTTAGATATTTTTCCATATTTTAAAGCATCCCGATCTAGGTGTTCCCTAAACCTCCCTTTAGGATTCGAACCGTTCCCGACCGGTCCGATTGGGACTCTAAAACATCTAGGCCCAAATTTGGGGTGTTACATGACCCCCACCATCGAGGAATATGTGGTCTTGCTACGCATGGAGGTAGAGGGACCCATCATAATCTAATAAAGGGACCAAAATGTAGGCTACCAAAGAAAGCTCGCGGGCCTCACCAGACTAGAAGTTGTGGAAGTATATGCTCACATCATGACAAAGAACAAAAGCCATTGTCTCACTGCATAATTTTTATACTCCTAGATTATGAAGAATTTAAAGCACGAGAAAGCCTTAGAGCTTCTACCTTAGCCATTTATTAGCTAGTCATTTTCCAAAAGGTCCCGAGACATGTGGAGATAGAAGTGGTCAAATCACTAGCCCATAAGGATGCGAATCCAGTCCCAGCCATCCTAGCTAAGATAGTCAGATCCTTAAATTATTGTTGAACCTATGGGAGTGTTCCTTTCATCGGATGTTCACAACTCTTTTACCCGTGGTTGAGGAGTCATTTTTGGGACGACAAGAAGATTGGATGCACCTGGATTTGTGAGACTTGGTACCAATTAGAGAAACTACCAAGAAAAGATGGTCGCAAGATGGGAGTCATGATTAGTGTGAGAACTTCTTCTAGAGCCCTACTAGCAATGGCGTGACATGAAGAGCCCCTTGGATATACCCTGTGCCGATCTTGTATAGATATAGAGAGATGGAATGGGTCCCATTATGGGCTTGTAGGGAGCTACTAGCTACGCACCCTCACTTGTGCAACGACAATATGGATCCTACCAATTCATCCTAGTCACCTACAAGCTACAAGAGGAAGAGTTTGCATACGAGGAACCCGATTTTGCAAAACATGTTGAAAATATGATACACGCATGGGAACAACCCCGCCATTTGGAAGTAGCCCTATTTGAAAGAGTCACACCCGACTACACATAATGGAGAAAGCGAAGAGTTGATAACTTTGGCACCTCCTCCACAATGAGCTGTGTCGACAACCTTCAGCTTGGAGATTTGAGGACAAAGTTAGAGAGGTCTACAAGTAATACTTTGAGAAAGAAAAAAAACATTATGGAAGAGAGTTACCGAGCTTGAGAGGACGATTGTCATCGAATGATACCAGAAAGAGGGCTATCAGGAAGAAGTGAAGAACTTTTTGGCCAAGCAAGAGGGCTATTTGAAAGATGTCTGTGAGCTAACCTTGAAAAATAACCAATTGAATGCAAAAACGGCACGAGCCAATAGTTCCGGATCCTCAAAAGAAGAAAAGGCCTATCTCGAGGAATTAAAGAAAGAATTAAAACACTGGTAGCGTGAGGCCAAAAGCAAAACAAGAACGTAGATCGTCTTTCTGGCGAGAAATGACACTTGGAGGATCAATACTTCGAGGCAAACACAAGCCTTAGGAAGTACCGTAAGATGAAATAGGAGCTGCAAACAAAGCTAAGTGAGGAAGAGGTAGGCGCTGAAGTGAATTACTTTGCTACGAAATTGAAGACCTGAAATCATAGTTGCAAGCGCATAAGGGTCACATCCATACCCTCCTAAACGAATGGGATTATGAGAAAATCAAATAGGCTGACTCAAAACGGGCTGTCAATGTTGCATGCTTAGGAAGACAGTTATACATTGATCACTTGACTTCTCAGTTGCGAAAAGTTGTCACCAAGGCCCGCGAGATGAAGAATAGAACTGAGGCACTGAGAGAGAGATCCCTTTCAACTAGGGAAGAGGGGCGGTTATTGTTGAATTTTCTAGATGAGGCAATTGACCAGTACCCACAGATGAGCTCATTCTTAACTCGCGTTCGGAGACAAGCTGTGTTAGGCTTGTAGCACGCTCGAATCGATCACTGAAATACGTCAAAAGGGTTGATTTTTCTCTTGAGAAGAATTGGCTAAAATCCGAAATAAAGATGAACAATTTGCACAAGGATTTTAGAGTGGTTCAACTGCACAACTGAGTCTACACCCACTACCTTAGCACACCACTAAGGATTTCTCAATTGACTATGAATTCGTCCCCTTTTCAAGGCTTAGTAGGAAACCTTTACAACCATATCGTTTGACGGCTAAGATAAAACTACTATAGTTTTTGTTTAAGGGTAAACTAGAACCTCTCCTTTTACAAGGGATAAGATATAAACAAATTAACCTCACAAGGTGGGTGTTTACAGAAATTTTAGCTCACAAGAATGTAGAGGATTTACAATAAAAACACTATCTTAAAACTATGTACAAGAGAAATGAAGAAATAAGATTTAGACTCAAATTCTCTTGATCATCTTGCTCGTGTAACGCCCTGGTTTTGGGCCTAACTGTTTTAGACGTCGGATCGGATTGGTCGGGAATGGTTCAAATCGAGGTTGATGATTTAAGAAAAGCAAGGATCGGGGTAGGATAAAATTTTTTAAAATCCTCTAAAATCATGTTTAAGAGGTTAATCAAATCAATTTTACAAAAAGAGTTTTGGAAGTAATACATTTTGGGTGGTGACCAAAATGTAAAGTTTTAAAACTGTGGAAAATGCAATTTTTAAAAGAGGAGCCAAAATCTTAGAATCTTTAGGGAGCTTTATGGAAATTTAGCCTTTCCTTAATATGAAATGTGTTTTAAAAGGATTTTTAAGTGATTAAATAAAAGAGTTTTAATTAATTAAAATTAATAAAATAAGAAAAGTGAGATCTCATTTGACGTAACTACCTTCCTCTTCTCATTTTCAGCCAAACACCATTCTAACTAATTTTATCCAGAATTCTTTTCTCCAAACACTCTCACATTATTTTCTAAACAAATTTCAAGAGTTCTTTCAAGTTCTTCAAGATTTTTGCAAAGGAAAACTTGTCATTCATTGAGGAAAGCAAGGATTGGAGGTAAATTCCATTCTCAACCTTCAATCTAGGTTCTTTATTAAAATTCCCAAGATCTTTGGCTTCTAATTAATGTTTTTAGTTGAGTTTTCATTATAGTGTTGATTTGAGATTGAAATCTTGCAAAAATATGATGAAAACCTTGGTTTGCGGACTTGTTTTGTGTTGAGTGGATCAATGGATTGATCAAAGCCAATAGGGGGGTGAATTGGGTTTTTAAAAATTGTTGGAGTTAACAAAATGGCTAAAAATGAAGAACAAAGAATTTTAGAGTGGTTCAAGTTCCAAATGAACTCTACATCCACTACCTTAGCTACCACTAAGGATTTCCAACAATCCACTAATTGTTCTTCCCCTTTTCAAGACTTAGGAGGTAACCTTTACACAACTGGTCAAATTTTCTACCCAAAATTTGACCAAACCCTCACAAAAGTACAAAGAAGAATTAAAGGCAAGAAAGATATCTCTCAATACAAGTTTGCCCCATTAAGTACAAACATTCAACCCAAATTTGATAACAAGATAAGAATTGAACACTACACAATTTGAGGTTTTACAAGAGATTGGAAAATAAGCACTTTGAGCTTGGATTTTTGCTAGGATGTTTATCTTTGATGCAATAGTTGTTGCCGGTCTTCAATTAGCTTCAATTTATACATTCTCTATTAATTATAGTAGTTTGGGTGGTTAGGGTATTGATTATAGCCATTGGGACCCTCTCTTTCCACCATAAATGCACTTATGCAGCTTACCGTATCGGTACACGAGAACCCATATCGATACCCATCTCAAAACAGAAAGTGATGTTGCACAATAAAAAGAGGGTGTATCGATACACGTGTAAGCGTATCGGTACGAGATAGGGACCGTTTTGATATGGGGAACATCCGTATCAATGCAATTAATTCAACAGAGCTCACTGGAAGTTTCCGTATCGATACGACAAAGGGCGTATCGGTACTGGACAACCACCACTTTAAATTTCGGTTACCTAACAATTGACACCAACGGTCGAAATCATTAAAAGCTTTCGAATTTAAAATCCCATAAAATCTGTATCAATACGGGTGGATGTTTAGAGTCTGAATCGGATCGGTCTGGAAAACAATTCGAATCTTAAAGGGAGTTTTAGGTAACACCTAGTTTGGGATGCTTTAAAAATATAGGAAAAATATCTAAAAATCCTCATTTAATATATAAAAGAGAATGGTGAAATCAATTTTACAAAATAAGGTTTGGAAATACTACATTTTGGTGTAGTGACCAAATCGTAGTTTTTGCAAAGTTAAGTAGTGATTGTTTTGTAAAGGATTGAAACTTTGAATCTTTAAGGAGCTAATGTTACCAAAAATATTTTCATCAGATTTTTCCTTAATTTAAGTGATTTAATTAATGTTTTAATTAAAGAAAATGAAGGTGATTAAATGAGAAAACCACCTTTGACTTTTCATAACTACTTTTCACAAATTTTCCCTCATTTTATTTTCTCTCAAATTCCTTTCAACCAAACACATTTTCTCCAGAAAATACACTTTGATTTCCACTTCATTTGATGAGATTTCAATCACTCTTTGATTCCTAATCAATTCCTCATCAAATCCACTTGATTTTTACATTGAATTTTCAAGAAAACTTGCCCAAATCAAGGAGAAATCATCCATTAGAGGTAAGCTTCGTCCTTCTCCTCTAATGATCAGTTCTTTACTGAAATTCCCAAGTTATCAATCCTTTATTAATGATTTTTAAGTGGTTTTAATGTTAGAAAAAAGAAATTGGCTTAAAACTCAAGATTTTGGAAGAAATCTTGAAGATTTTTGTGGTGATTGATTGGGCTCTGTTTTGAGATGGTTTTCTAATGTATTTTGGATGTTAATTGATGTTATAAATGAGGTTTTATCAATACAATCCTGAATAGGTTTGTTTTTTCCTAAGTTTTGCTTGCTAGAATGATGGTTTTTGGGGTGATTTTGGTGTTCTGTTATAGCTGGAGGTATAAGGACGTGGCTGTGTTGGTTTTTGATGTTAATTGATGTTTAGAAATGTTTAGAAGTGGTGGATCTTGGCTGGGTTCGGTTTTGGAAGAGTTTGGAGGTGATTTCGGTTGTGTTTGGTAGCCGAAATGTGGTTTTTGTGTAGAGCAGCGAGTTTAGGTGTGTGGCTGATGATTTCAATGCATGGTGATGCATTAATCCTCTGCTCTTATGTGTTTAAAACAGGGGAGACATCTTCGGACACCTTTGGAGTTGATCCGGAAGCTTAGATAGCGTTTCGGCGAGCAAGCGAAACGTAATCGGTGAGTGCGTATGGTTTTAGAAGTCCTTGAGGGACAAAGAAACAAGGTTTGGGGATTTAGGAATGCTTTGAAACACCTTCCTAAGTCTGGAAGTAAGTATTGGCTAGATTTCTCTCTTGAATGTGGTGATTACCCCTAAAATGCTTTTACATGCTCATGGTTTTAGATTGATAAATTCCTACTATTTTTATGCATGAATTATAGCATGAGATGATGCTTGAAATGATTTCATAAAGTAACATGTTGCATAGTTGAGATTTGAGCTTTTATGTTAAAGCATAGAAAATGTTATGATTTTGAAATGAGATGAGAATGTTTGAGATTTAATGCATGAAAAACAGTAGGTGATATGATGATTTGACATAATATATTGGCATAGATGTTGAGATACTTACCGGATATAATTGATCGATCAATAGGATGAGAGTGCACTATAAACTAAAAATTCGTACGTGCTCTTTGGTTAAGCCAAAGTGAGAGAACCGATGATGGGCATTCCATCGGGTAGGACTTTGTGAAATACCCAAGCTTTGTGACGATGAGAGATTCCACCATGTGAGTACGGTGATGTGAGATTCCACCAGAAACTATGTTGCTAGACGAGTGAGTACGGTGATGAGAGATGCCACCGGAAGTGTCTAGTGAGATATCTGCATATCCGAGTAATAAAGAGATGTGAAATGCCAATATAAAATATGTAATGGTTTTTGATTCACATGTATCTTTGATGAAATGGTTTATGCTATGGGAAATGCATATGTGGTTTGTTTATGAAATGCTTTAGAGTACAAGCATGAGTTTGGCTTTTCCATGAGTTTTGCATTGGTTTAAATGCATGAGATAGAATGAAGGTACATGTGTTTTCAGTGAGAAATTGATTTGAAAGGTTTCCAAGCATGAGATAGAATGAACATGGGGTTTAAAAGCTTTTGAGAAAGTGTTTTAAAGATGTGCATTATTGTGTTGGTTTTCTTTAGATCTTGCCTCACTAAGCATTTGTGCTTATGCTCTCTCTTTTACCAATAATGCAGATAATTGAGGTGTTTTCATGCATCAAGGAAGCTAAGTTCATCCAAAGAAGTCCAAGCTTAGGTATGGTGAAGTTTTCACACACTTTAGTTTTGATATAATGGCAATGGGAAACCAAGAATTGTATTTGGGAGATATGTTGAACTCCCTAAGGTTGTGGCATGTTTGCTTTAGCTCGTTTGAGTTGTAAATGGCCTTAATTGTTTTGGTTTGAGGTTGGATTGCTTATTTTGGTTTTGTGATTAGGAAGCATGCCTTTAGACCAATAAGAATTTGTGTTGATGCTATGTTTGTGTTAGAGTGTCCTAAATATGTTCCTTATATGTATGATGAGTTGCTGGTATGATTTGGGAGCCTTTGGGGCATGTTTGAGTAGGTTAATGAGTGAAAAACCAACATTTAATGTTGTTTCTGGGTAGATCGTATCGAAACACCCTCTAGTGTTTCGAAACGGGGGCCTGAAATGACCTCTGTGTTTCGAAACGATGGAGGCTGTTTCAGAACATTTTGGCCACTGGAATGCCATGTTTCGGAACTGGTCTCGGAACATACCTACGTACCGAAACGGTCAACACCGTTCCGATACGGCATCTCGGTACGGTGAGTGGGCGTTCCGAAACGGGTTACCGTTGGACCCAGATTTGAATTGTTTTGAGTCTGCATGTTTTACATTTTAGTCCCAATTATTGTGACTGCAATTGCTTGAGCTTGAGATGTCTTTTTAAGCTGAAATTTGGCAGAAAAGCATGTAACATGACTAATTTCATAATGGTAATCCTAAAATCTATGAAGTCCCTCTAATTTACAAAAATTACATTTTGGTCCCTAAACTTGTATTAAGTGCAATTGAGTCCCTAAATGTTATCCGATCGCTGTGCCTTTCTCAATCATGATTCGTGAGTACTCAGTTAGGGTTAACATGTATTTAGACAAGATTAACATGAAAAAAGGGTCGTTAATCAAGGTTGACTTTCGGGTTGACTTTGGTTTTCCCCGTGTAATCTTCGTAGTTCGGGTCAAGCGTCTAGGCCGGGCTAAGGGGGTTACATTTATAAATCATTTGAGGGACTTAAAAATCTATTTCAAGTGTTCAGTTTAATCCTTAACATACTTTGTTAGATCAAAATCAAACATAGGTTTTACAATCTCCCCCTTTTTGATGTAACAAAACCAAAACTTGAAATTTTTCACAGTTTAAAAAACTTTGCAAAAATAACCCCCCTTAATATTAGCTAGGTAAACTTTAAGTTGAAAATCAATATTTTAAGTGTGAGCTTTTTCCCTCTCCTCCTTTTTGTTAGATCAAAAATAAAGACACTGATAAACATAGGAAAAAGGCATAAATAATAACCAAGCAACATAATATAGATAATCATTAAGTTCAAAATAAAGATAACATCAACATAAAATCCAAAAAAAATCAAAGCATGGGTTTTAGAATGCAAACTTAGTCCTAAAAACATAATTGAAAGTGCATAAATATCCTAAATGACATGAATGATATGCAAAGATGAACTACTATGCATCTTCATCGCCATCTTCATCATCTTCATCGTCCTCATCATGTGCATCATCATTCCTCCGAGATTGACGCCACTCGTCATGGAAAGCGGTAAGGGATATGTTCATCGAGTTGTGACCGCCTTCAAAGGAAGTGAGACGTGTCTCCACGATCTTCAAGACTTGTAAAACGTGTGTCTATAGCAGCAAATCCTGAACTCATCGCTTGATCCATGGAAGCAATTCCCGTGCGCAAGCCCGTGAATTACTCGTTGAGAAAGGTCATGAGGGCATCCATGGAAGGTGGAGGAGGAGGAGCTTGAGCGGCTTAAGGATTAGCAATTTCTTCCGGAATAGCATCACTAGGGAGTTTGGATAGGCGAAGCCAATTCCCATTAAAGTACATGAACTTACCCCTTGAAAGAGATCTTTAATCGATAGGATCAGTGAGGGGAGTCGGGTAGTCTTGTGAACAATCTATCTCCTTTTGTGTGAAGAAATAACTCAAGGCCGTTCCATAAGTAAATGAAGTGACAAGCGTAGTGTGGCGATGTTACACGAGATAGACAATCTCCGCAAACAAAATCCGAGCAAGGTTTGGTTGTTGTCTTTGACGAAAGCAACGAATCCAAAAATCGTCAACTTGGCGGATAGTGGAATACTTGCCTCCCAAGGGCCTAAACCACCAAGAAACAATCAAATGTAGGATCCGATCTTGAGCATTAAGAGTGGTGACAGAACCACTTAAGACATAGCCAAGAGCATTCTCATCATCAAGACCTTCATCCTTTAACTTGAACACATCACAAATAGATTAAACATTGATGGTGACCTTTTTACCCATTATATAGGAATTAACAGCTGAAACAACACCCGATGTATTGGCGACACACTTGGCATTAACATAGAAAATCAATACCAAATTGCGATAGAAAAAGGCAGGAATTTGAATAAAATCCATAAATTTCCATTCATGGAACAATGGCAGGTAAACAAATTTGAAGCGCTCTGAGTTGAGAAAAGGAACGAAAATTATCCTCTCCGGACGGATTTTGTAGTTTTGAAAATGTCGAAAATATGTGAGATCTCCGGAAATCTTAAAGCACTGTTGATAGATAAGAGTGAGGTTCGGGCGAGTACCATCTCCGGCATTAGAACCTTCACCGGCTTCACTAGTACGTTCTCTCATTTTAGGTGCCATTGACTAGAGAAAAGATCAAAAACAGTGTATGCATTAACTTTCTAATTCAACCCATTGAAAATCAATAATCAAGGTTTTTGTTAAAATATTTTAGAAACAAAAAAAAAACAAAAGGATGTAAAAAAGATTGTTGTTGAGAAAAACAAAAGAAAATTTGAAACAAAAATTAAAAGAGAATAAAAAATAGGTTTATACCTTGATATTGATAGAGAGGAATGAGAGAAGAACTTTGCACCAAATTGATGAAAAGCTTTGCTTGATGTTGAAAACCCTCAAGAGATTTTGAGTTGTGGTGTGAAAATATGAGGGATTGAGAGGCTTTTTATAGAGAGAAAATGGCTAGGGTTTTAAAATTGCAATTTTGGTAAAAGTGAAACTCTTTAAATGCCATTAAGAAGATGTCTGCGCAATCGCGTATCGATACGCCTGAGGGTGTATCAATACGGGTGTAAATCATAATTCCCTTGGAACGCCCGTTGAAGGACCGTATCGAAATGGATGCAATCCGTATCGAAACACTTTTAGCTCGTATCGAAATAGGTTTAACCGTATCGATACTCATTTTAGGCAAAATGCAATATGTACAACTAATACAATATTCGTATCGATACGTGTAAGGCCGTATCGATATCCTATGCCCATAAATGCATTTTAGGCTTTAAGAACAACCAAAGGCTCGATTTTAGCACCTCCTAAATGAATACAATTGATGAATGAGTAGTTCTAAGCATATTCTAACAGAAGCATACTCCCCTAGCTATAAGCATGGATATTTTCAAGAGCAACAACACAAACATGCAATTTCACAAATTCAAGCAATTTTAACCTCAAAAAGAGTCCTAAAGGGACAAGGAAGGCTAGTTAGACCTAACTCTCTCCTAAGGGAAGAAAAACGCTCTTTGTCTAGAGGTTTAGTAAAAATGTCCGCTAGTTGGTTCAAGGTGTCAACGTACTCTATAACAAAATCTTTCTTAAGGACATGATCTCTAATGAAATGATGCCTTATCTCTATATGTTTGGTTCTAGAGTGTTTGATGGGAATTTTGGTTAAGCATATGGCACTAGTGTTATCACACTTAAGGGGTATGGTTTCAACCTTAATACCATAATCTATGAGTTGTTGCTTCATCCAAAGGACTTGGGCACAACAACTCCCTAAGGATATGTACTCGGCTTCGGTGGTAGATAGAGCTACAATATTTTGTTTCTTAGAGAACCAAGATATGAACATACTACCTAAGAATTGACATGTTCTCGAAGTACTCTTCTTATCGATTTTACACCCTCCATAATCCGCATCCGAATAAGCATGAAGGTTGAAGGTTGAGAGTCTTTAGGGTACCAAAGACCTAGACAAGGAGTATCTCTAAGGTACCTAAAGATTCTCTTAACAACTATAAGGTGAGGCTCTCTAGGACTAGCTTGAAATCTAGCACACAAGCAAACACTAAACAAAATATCTGGTCTACTTGCAGTAAGGTAAAGCTAAGATCCAATCATAGAGCGATAAAGCTTAGAGTTAACACACTTACCTCCTTCATCTTTGTCAAGCCTGTTAGATGAGCTCATTGGTGTGGCTTGAGGCTTTGCATTCTCCAAGCCAAACTTCTTGAGCATATCCTTGATGTACTTTGCTTGATTGATGAAGGTGCCATCCTTCCTTTGCTTGATCTGGAGTCCCAAAAAGAATGAGAGTTCCCCCATCATGCTCATCTCAAATTCACCTTGCATTAACTTAGCGAACTCTTTGCAATGGCACTCATTAGTAGATCTAAAAATAATATCATCAACATATATTTGTACTACTAATATGTCATTTTTATACCTTTTTATGAAAATTCTACTGTTCACCTTACCTTTTTCAATTAAAAAGTTTGAAAGTCTTTCATACCAAGCCCTAGGAGCTTGTTTTAAACCATAAAGTGCTTTGGTTAGTTTGAAAACATAATTTGGAAATTTTAAGTCTTCAAAACCCGGTGATTGTTTCACATACATTTCCTCATTTATAAAACCATTTAAAAATGCACTTTTAACATCCATTTGAAAAAGTTTGAAATCATGATAATATGCATATGCAGGCAACATCCTAATAGCCTCCATTCTAGCTACGAATGCATAGGTTTCATCAAATCTATTCCCTTTTCTTGAGTGTAACCTTGAGCAACTAATATAGCTTTATTTCTAACAATGTTACCACTCTCATCTAGTTTGTTTCTAAATACCCATTTAGTTCCTATAGTAGATTGATTACTAGGCCTTTCAACTGATGTTCATACATTACTTCTCTCAAATTGATTTAACTCTTCTTGCATAGCCATAATCCAAAAGTCGTCATTTAATGCTTCTTTCATATTCTTAGGCTCTATGCATGAGATAAAGGCAATATGGTTCATGAGTTTAAGAGAAGATCTAGTAGTTACCCCCATGGATGGATCACCCAAGATTTCACCACCTTTGACATAGTTGTACTCCCTTGGGTAGCTCACTTCCTTTTCCTCTAGAGCCAAGTCCTTCAAGGCTTCAAGAGGTGGATCTTGTGTATCCTCTTCTTTCGTTGGAATCTCATCCTCCTTTGAAGTTTGTCCTTCATCAAAGGCATCAAGGATTCCTACATCATCATCATTGCAAGAATCCTTCATCGGAAGGAGGTTATCATCGAATACAACATGAATAGACTCTTCTACTATTAAAGTTCTCTTATTAAATACACGATAGGCTTTAGAGTTTAAGGAATAACCTAAGAAAATAGCTTCATCACTTTTAGCATCAAATTTACCTAAGTTATCTTTTCCATTGTTTAAAACAAAACACTTGCAACCAAATGGATGAAAATAGCTAATGTTAGGCTTTTTAGATTTTAAAATCTCATATGGTGTTTTCTTTAAAACTGGCCTAATAATTACTTGGTTTACAATGTAGCAAGCGGTGTTTGTGGCTTCCGCCCAAAAATATTTAGGTAAATTGTTTTCACAAAGCATGGTTCTAGCCATTTCTTGTACATTTTTATTTTTCCTCTCAACTACCCCATTTTGTTGAGGAGTTCAAGGAGCCGAAAAATTGTGGCTAATACCATTTTTATTTAAAAACTCTTCAAAACCTAGATTTTGAAATTCGGTTCCATGATCACTTCTAATATGCGAAATTTTAAGTTCAAGATCATTTTGAGTTAATTTTGAAAATGTGATGAATTTTTCTAAAGCCTCATCTTTAGTACTTAAGAATAGAACCCAAGTAAATCTAGAATAGTTATCAACAAGTACAAATGCATACGATTTACCACCCAAGCTCATAGTTCTAATAGGCCCAAATAAATCCATGTGAATAAGTTGTAAACACCTACTTGTAGAAACATCATTAATGGATTTAAAGGATTATTTATGTTGCGTACCCTTAGAGCATGCATCACAAATTTTGTCATTTGAGAACTTAATTTTGGGTAAACCTCTAACTAGATTTAGGGAAACTAATTTTTCTAAAACACTAATGCTAGCATGTCATAGTTTCCTATGCCATAGCCATGCATCATTTTCATCTTGTGAAACAAAGCATGCATGGGATGTATGAATGTCATCTAAATGCACCATGTATATATTACCTATGCGATGACCAATGAGCATTATATTATTTGATTTAATGTCAACAATTTTGCACCCATTTTTATCAAATAAGACATTAAACCCTTTGTCACACAATTGACTAATGCTCAATAAATTACGTTTTAGACCATCGACATGTAAGACATTTTCAATGAGAATAGTAGACTGATTACCTATGGAACCAACACCTTTGATGTGGTCTTTGGAATTGTCACCAAATGTCACTACTCCTCCACTTTTTGGCTTTAAGTCCATGAACCGACTCTTGTCTCCGGTCATGTGTCTCGAGCATCCACTATCAAGGTACCATGAATTTTGAATTCATGCTTTGGCCTTGTAGCAATGCTCCCTCTACAAACAAAGATATTAAGCTTTGGTTTTTGGTACCCAAATCATTTTGGGTCCACGAGTGTTAGCTCCCAAAAGCTTGGTTCCCTTAGGAATCCAAGGTGACATAGCAACAACATTATTAGACTTGACGAGTTCCTTAGGAACCCATACACTTCTAATTTTCTTAGTTCTATTATGCCTATGGAAGCCACTTTATTTGTAGTTATATGTCTTTCTCTTACGTTGGTTAGTTTTAGAGGATTCACTTATCTCATTTTTTACATTACCAACATCTTTGAAAGACTCCTTGAGCTTGTTAAGCTCATCTAACACCTTTTGGTGTTCACTATTGCATTGAGAAATAAGATTGTTTAATTCGGAAATGTAAAATCAAAAGATGATGAGTTAGAGGTTACCATGGAGGAATCCTCCTCAAGTGCCATGAGGCAAAGGTGGCCACTTCGTGTTCCTCATCCTCGGATGACTCCTCGTTACTCCAAGTTGCAAGCTTGGCTTTGAGCTTCTTCTTCTTCTCAAAGCCCTTCTTCTTGAGATTAGGGCACTCCGAACGAATATGACCCGATTTTTTTCACTCGAAGCAAATGATTTGATCCCTCTCTTCTTCTTTGTTTTTTGGTTTTGAAATCCATTTTTATTTCAATCTTCCTTCCTCGGTTGAACCTCATAAACTGTGAGAACCTTTTGGCTATCATAGCCAATTCTTCTAGGTCTTCCTCCTCACTAGAAGTGCTCTCCTCTTGTAGTGAAGCTTTGAGAGTCACTACTATCTTCTTCTTCTTCTTATCTACCTCTAGCTTCTCCACTCTTCACTCTTCCTTCTTCCTTTCATCTTCCCTTCCTTGCTTCATTATTTCGTGAGTTAGGAGTAAACCCACTAGCTCATCAAGCTTGAGTGTCTTCAAATTTTTGGCCTCAACGATGGCGGTACTCTTCCCATCCCAAGACTCAGGAAGTGAGTAGAGTAGCTTCCAAATTAGTTTGTCTTTCGGGATTATCTCTCCAAAACCCTTTAGCCCGTTGAAGATTGTTGAGAAACGATCGAACATCTTTGACACAGTTTTGTTGGGCTCTATTTTGAAATTCTCATAGCTAAGATTGAGAATTCAAATCTTTGTCTCCTTCACATCATTTGTTCCTTCATAAGTAGTCTCAAGTGTACCCCACACTTCCTTAGCACTTTCGATGGAGGAAACTTTGGAGTAGATGTCGGGACCGAAAGAGCAAAACAACATGTGAAGAGCTTTATCATTGATTTAAATCTTCTTTCTCCCTTCTTCACTCATCTCATTTTTCTTCTTTAGCACCAATCTCCCTTCGTCGTCTCTCTTCATTGGAATATAGGGACCATCTTCAATGGCATCCCAAGCTAGATAATCATTGGATTTAATGAAGAGGCACATCTGGTTCTTCCAAAAGTGGTAGTTATCACTGTTGAACAAAGGCGGTTTGGTGGTTGATTGAGATTCGTACATGCTTGACCCGGAGGTAGATTCCATGGCTTGCTTTGTGGTTGATCACACTCTTCCTAGGAACTCTTCTTGTGGTTGTTAATCCTTCAAAGAGGTAGGTTATGATATCAATTGTTGAGTGGATTAATGGATTGATCAAAGCCAAGAGGGGGTGAATTGGGTTTTTAAAAATTGTTGGAGTAAATAGAATGACTAAAAATGAAGAACAAGGAATTTTAGAGTGGTTCAAGTTCCAAATGAACTCTACATCCACTACCTTAGCTACCACTAAGGATTTCCAACAATCCACTAATTGTTCTTCCCCTTTTCAAGGCTTAGGAGGTAACCTTTACACAACCGGTCAAATTTTCCAAACCCTCACAAGAGTACAAAGAAGAATTAAAGGCAATAAATATATCTCTTAATACAAGATTGCCCCTTTAAGTACAAACACTCAACCCAAAATTGATAACAATATAAGAATTGAACACTACACAATTTGGGGTTTTACAAGAGATTGGAAAATAAGCACTTTGAGCTTGAGTTTTTGCTAGGATGTTTATCTTTGATGCAATAGTTGTTGTTGGTCTTCAATTACCTTCAATTTATACCTTCTCTATTAATTCTAACTGTTTGGGTGGTTAGGGTATTGATTATTGCCGTTGGGACCCTCTCTTTCAACCATAAATGCACTTTTGCAGCTTACCGTATTGGTACACGAGAACCCGTATCGATACCTGTCTCAAAACAGAAAGAGCCGTTGCAAAATAACAAGACGATGTATCGATACACGTGTAAGCCTATCGGTATGGGATAGGGACCGTTTCGATATAGGGAACATTCGCATCGATGCAATTAATTCAACAGAGCTCACTGGAAGTTTCCGTATCGTTACGACAAAGGGCGTATCGTTACGGGACAACCACCACTTTAAATTCAGTTCCCTAACAATTGACACCAACGGTCGAAATCATTAAAAGCTTTCAAATTTAAAATTCCATTAAATTTGTATCGATACAGGAGGAACCGTATCGGTACGCCATTCAAACTCCTTTAGTTTTATAGAGAGAGCGTCACGATACAGATTCAATCTGTTTCGATACGCTGTTTCGATACGATTAGGGGCATATCGAAATGCGTTTCTCCAGTAGCCAAACTTGTAAAAAGGTATCGATACGGCTGGAAGCATATCGATACGCCTGGACGTCTTTCAATAGTTTGGCATTGGAACACTTAGAAAATATTTGGAGTTTGAGTTTTTCAAATCAGATTAAAGCCTTGATGATTTATAAATCATTTGAGGGACTTAAAAATCTATTTCAAGTTTTCAATTTAATCATTAACATACTTTGTTATATCAAAATCAAACATAGGTTTTACATTTTGTTAAGCTCTATTTTGGATTGATTTTAATTGAGTTTTGAGATGACTAATAAGTTGAAAAAGGGATTTGATGATATAGAACCCGGAATCCTTGAGATCCTTGAGTTTCTTGATGGTTTTAAGTGGGTTTTTGAGGTGAAATGATGAAGTAATGCTTGTTGGAGGTGTAAGGAAGGGTTTAGGTTATTTTTAGATGTGTTTTTATGTTTATAATTGATTGGAGGTGATGTATGTTGGCTAGGCTTTGTTTAGGAAGCAATCGATTGAGGTTTTGGTTGTTTCAGATGGGTAAATTGGTGTAGTTTAGGTGAGCAATGAGTTTGTGATTGGTTGCTGGTGTTGAAATGAATTTTAATGCATTTATATCTCTGTTTTGATGATGTGGAAACATGGGATCTTGATATGGGAGCAAACATGACGTGTTTGGAGGCTCCAGAAGAGTAATTTTCATGTAGGCGAGCAAGGTTTCGCGTATCAGTGAGTGGAAATTGATTTTCTAGATTTGTAACGCTTTGAGCGTGGTCTTGGGAGCTTAGTGTAAGTTTGAAACACTTAGCTAAGCTCAAGAGTAAGTGATTCGAAAGTCATCTTGATGGAAAATGCACTTGATGTAAATGTGATTTTATTTATATTTTAAAGCATGTTTTGAGCATTTATAATGTTGGTGTTTAATGCCATGTTGTTAAGGATGCATTTGGTAGATGATCCTTGGATTTGAGAAATGTATGTATTTGAGATTAAGCATGGTTATGCTTGTTAACATGGTATTGTGTTTATGCTTGTAAAACAATGGAATATTGATGTTAAATGATTATGTTGGCAAGTAATGAAAATGGTTTTTGGTTACTTTAATCGGATATAGTTAGCAGGCTATAGGATTGGGTGCACCATGAATAAAGTTCCCTTGGATGTCGAGGGGTTGTGATTGTACCATATACTCCATCCAATTACCCTAACGATTGAGGTTAAGATCACAACGGTGGATGTTAATCCCATGTGTGGATCTTGTGTTAAGTGTCTCGTGCTCTCGTTAGTGGAGTTATACAACTACCCGATGAGTGGCGTTGAGGGGTTGTGATTGTACCGTTATACTCCACCACAGGTGTCACAACGATAGTGGGTTGCTCTCGTGTGTGAGCCTTGTGTAGTCTGGTTGTGTGTATGAAGCGTCTAGGACAACGCTTGTAATCCACGTATTCGATTGTGTCATTTGTGTTGATTTTGGTATGATTTGAGAATCGATCACTTGCAAGCCAATATAATGTTGTTGATTAATGATTTAAGCATGAGATGCTTGTGGTTTATGCTAGAATGCATGTGATGCTTGGTTAAGCATGGGCAAAAGATTATTTGATGTTATTTTGATGATGCTATGAACATGTGGTTTAAAAAGTGCATTGATGCTTGTAAAACATGTTTTAAGAAAAGGCAAGAAATAACAATTAATGATATTTCCACTTTCGTAGATGCATTGATGAATGTTTGTTTTAGCGATCCTCACTAAGCTATATGCTTACGCTCATTTGTTTCATCAATGCAGAGAATTGAGCATTCAAGGCAGCTCGATAGCACGTGGAATCCAAGCCTTTTATTAGACAAAGTATGTAGTTTCACCTTGGTGTAATAAGAGGCAATGGGTGGGATTTCTACTCTTGTTAGTATTTGGTGATGCTAAACAACTTAAGCATGTTTGGTTTGCTTATTTTGGGTTGTAAATGGTCTTTGAGGATTGATTTGTGCTTGAATGTGGTTTTTAGCTTTTGTATTGTTTTGAAGACTAGGAAGCATGCCTATAGTTCTAATGCTTGCATGAACGATGACATGTTTTAGCTTGTTCTTCATGTTAATGGTCTTTGATGTGTATACATGTTGTATGTGTGATGTGGCATGTATTGGAATGATTTCGAAGGTGATTAGTTAAGTAAAACCAGCATTTTGAGAAGTTTCTGGGCAAGGCATTTCGAAATGCCCTTATCTATTTCGGAACGATGGCCTAGAATGGTCAGGGTGTTTCGGAATGGGTAAGCACGTTTCAGAACATTTTGCTGCTGGAAAGCATAGTTTCGAAACGGGTTTCGGAACACACCCGCGTATCAAAACGATCAACCTGGTTTCAAAATGGCCGTTCCGATACAGGGTCTTATGTTTCGAAACAGGTGACCATTGGATATTGAATTTGAATTGTTCCAGGTTTTTGTTTCTTTCGTTTTGGTCCCTGTTTATTGAATGCTTAGTTAAATTAGTTTGTACGGTCCGTTTATGATGAAACTTGACATGCTCGCATGTTATATGACTAATTTAGGATTGGTAACTTTAAAACCTGTTTAGTCCTTATAATTCTAGAAATTTACAATTTAGTCCCTAAAAAGACATTTGTATGCAATTGGACCCCTAATTGGATTCCGTTCGCTGTGTCGCTTTGCTAAAACATATTTCTAATCATATAGGGTAATAATGTGCATCTAGAAAAGATAAAAAGAAAAAGGGTTGTTAATCAAGGTTGACTTTAACGAGTTGACTTTGGTTTTCCCTATGTAATCTTCTCAGTTCGGGTCGGGAGTCTAGGTCGGGCTAAGGGGGTTACATTTGTTGGTATCAGAGCCAGATTACGAAAGATTTGGGGATGATGGCATGTTAATTTGGTATGTTTTGATGTATGTGGATTGAAAAAACATGTTTTGATTGAATGTTGGAGCTTATGCCATGCATGATTGATGTAAATCATATGTGAGATGAATATGATTGTATGTTGATGATGTGATGTTGATATGTGCTCATTTTGGATTATGGAGAGCATGATGAGAACAATATGTTATTGTATGCTATGTTATGTTTGAGGGAAATCGGGGTGCCCATTGCCTTATTACACTGATTAAATGTTTTTGTGAACTTGGATCCTTGCTTGAGGCTGGCCTAAATGGTTTGTTTTGTTTTATTGTTATGCCTTGTTAAAAATAGCACTATGGGTCAAAGGAGAAAGATCAGATCAAACACGATAGTGCCTATGGTTGAGCAGGGCGGCTAGGGTGAGCAAGGGGCTGATGTCCCTCCTGGTGGAAATTTACCTCCCCCGCCACCACCTGGAGGTGAGGAGCAGGAGTAGAAAGGACACAATGGCCCGGGTTTGGGTGATCTAGCGCCGTTGGTTTAGGCGATCACTGGGGCGTTTCAGGCTGCATTAGCCGGAGCGAATGTACAGGCCCCTGAAGCTGGGCAGACGGGTTTACCTTTGGAGAGATTGAGGAGCCTAGGAGATGTTGAGTTCTTTGGTATGTCTCCTGAGGCATAAAAAGCTTGGTTGGCGAGCACGATCTGTATCATGGATCAAATGGGTTGTAATGATGTGCGCAAGCTGGGGTGCGATGTTTCTCTTCTACAGGGGATGCGTATAGTTGGTGGACGACTACCACTGCGGGAATGGGACCCAATGAAATAGATTGGGAGTTTTTCAAGGGTGCCTTTAAGAGGAAGTATCTGGGAGTTAGATACTTGGATGAAAAGAAACGTGAGTTCATGTCGCTAGTTCAGGGAGCCCTTTCTATGGCTGAGTACGAGGTCCAGTTTGTGCGTCTCAGCCAGTATGCCCTGAGCTGATACCTAGTGAGAGGCACTATTGTGATCGCTTCCGGTACGGACTGCTATAGGAAGTTAAGACATACATGTTGGCTGCGGATTACACCGATTTCGATGTGCTTGTGTGTCGAGCCAAAGACATTGAACATAACTTGGGTTTGGCATCCCGAGGAGTTTGTTTTAGCTCTGGAAAGAGAGCAGTTGAGTCTAGTTCCGGAGGTGGACGGAACAAGAGGGGACGAGATAAGAGATATCAGCCTGCTAGGTGAGGCAATGCTGGGCATGGTGTACCGGCTCAAGGAGATCGGATGAGAGCGGAACAGAACACATGCTAGACGTGTGGATCTCGGGGTCATCTAAGGCGAGATTGTCCTCGAGCGGCTAGAGAGGTCCAGGCTCCTGTGTTGGTAATATGGAATTCGTGCTGGAACTATGGTTCAACGGATCACATGAGGTGAGAGTGTCCTTTGTTGGCTGGTGGAGGCCAAGGACGTGCACCTGTTGCAGCTGCACCTTAGAGAGGTCGTGGGCACGACTGAGGGAACATTCAGAGGAGAGACGAGGGTCATCGAGGCATTGCACATGTGGTAGAATTTGGGCATGATGGAGGCGGTCCTGCGAGGGTCTATGCTCAGTATGAGGGGCGCAATGATACCGATGTTATCGCAGGTACCTTTGCTCTTCAGTCTTTATCATTGCTGGCTTTGATTGATTCTGGATCTACGTATTCTTATATCTTGAGTGAGCATGCGCATTTGCTTGATATACCTGTTGAGTTGCTCGAAGTAGGAATGCAAGTGACTAGTTCTTTTGGTGAGATGATAGTCACTAGGAAGTTGTATAGGAGATGCCCTTTTTCTGTGCATAGATTATCGGCAACTGAACAAGTTGACGATCAAGAACAAGTATCCCTCGCCTAGGATTGATGATCTCTTTGATCAGTTTCGAGGAGCCTCGGTGTTTTCCAAGATAGACTTGAGGTTAGGGTATTATCAGCTGGAGGTGAAAGATGTGGATGTACCTATGACAGTTTTTCGGACAAGGTACGAGCATTACAAGTTCTTAGTGATGTTGTTTGGTTAGACCAACGCACCTCCTGCTTTCATAGACATGATGAATCGTGTGTTCCATGAGTTCTTGGATTAGTTTGTGGTGGTGTTCATCGATGATATCCTTGTGTATTCGCGTACTGAGGAGGATCATGATAGACACTTGAGAATCGTTTTGCAAGCATTATTAGAGAATCAGTTGTATGCCAAGCTAAGTAAGTGTGAGTTTTGGCTTAAGGAGGTGGTCTTCCTAGGGCATGTTGTATCAATTGAGTGTATTCGTGTTGATCCGCACAAAGTAGAGGCTCTGATGAGATGGAAGGTGCCTAAGTCAGTGACAGAGGAACGGAGTTTACTTGGTTTAGCCATGTATTACTGAAGGTTTGTCTAGGGTTTCTCGAAGATTGCTGCACCTTTGACCAAGTTGTTGCAGAAGAATGTTCGCTTTGAGTGGACAGATGCGAGGCAACAAGCTTTTGAGAAGCTGAAGGAAGCATTGACGCAAGCTCATATCCTGATTCAACCTGAGTCTAGTAATGAGTTTGTGGTCTATAGTGATGCGTCCATTGTTGGTTTGCGCTGTGTGTTGATGCAGGAGGGTAAGGTGGTAGCCTATGCATCTAGACAGTTGAAGGTGCATGAGCGTAACTACCCTACTCCATGGATATTCCTCAACTAGCTTCAATGGTTCCTTCAATATTTTCAATCAAATCTTGTCAATTAAGGGAAAAGCAAGATATTAGAGGTAATCTTTGTTCTTCTCCTCTAATCAAGGTTCTTTATTGAAATTCCCAAGTATTTGACTCTTTAATTATGTTTCTTAATGAGGTTTCAAGATTGATTTGAAGAAAAATGGTTAAATCAAGCTTTAATTGATATTTTGTGTAATTTTCATAATGGATCCATTTTCTTGGGTTTAAGGTTGTTTTTTGCAACACCCCGAAAACCGGTCAAGTCAGAATTAGGTTCCAACGACCTAAAATCCTACACCGAAGAGCTTCAGTATTGCATTTAGATTATGTGTTATGATCTCTTTAATTGATGAGGAACCTTAGTGAGTCCAAACTTTTGATTTGAAACCCTTTTAAATGCTTAAAATGATGTTTTTGAGCTAGACACTTCGATACAGTAAGACTCGTACCGAAACAGCCTAGGTAAGGCGTTTCGACGCGATTATAGGGCGTTTCGATATAGTTCTGACGATATTAACTAAATTTTGGAGTTTTGCATAGCCGTTTCGATATAGCTTCACGTGTTTCGAAACAAGTCCCCTTATTTGAATCTGTTCAAAGGTTATATTGAAATGAAATGAGGAGGTGATGACTCACTTGCTTATTGCTGCCCCTCCCCACATGGAAGTAATCTAAAAGGATGACTTATAGTCATCTTTATAATTGGTATTGATAAAATATAAAGAAGATAAGAATTATTATTTTACGCTTACCCTTTGTTGAGGGAAACCTTCTCATTGGTCTTTTGTGAGGTGGGGAATTGTTTAGGGTTGTAGTTATTTTAAAATAGAGGAAAAATGTTGTCATCCTTGTTTTTCTTTCACCGAGACCAACTTCGTCTTCTTGCTTTGAATAAGCAAGCGCCACCATTGTCATCTTGTCTATCAAACTTAAGCATACACCTCTCTATTGTGAGCCATAAGCTTAAGCTTTCTTTGATTTAAGAATATCAATTCATAGCTATCGATCGGGTAAGTGGAAACCCTAAATCAATTATTGATTCTCTTGATCATTGACTTACCAATTTCAAGCTTTAAGAAAAGCTTTTGTCTAAGAGTTAATAGTTATTCCAAGTATGAAGTGGAGAAAGATCATCCACCATCATCGTCGAAAGCTAGGGAAAAGGGAGTCGTCATCCGAGAGCCTTAGAAGCTTCAAATTATCAAGCTGAGTGTAGTCGGAGTCTCGAGATTAGGCGAGGAGCCTTTCCAAATTCATTCGTATTGACTCCGTTTGAATAGCTAACTTTTTCTTAAGGTAAATTGCATCGAATTTCTTGGTAGACTCCATTGGTAAGCCGGGGTAAGTCTCGCATTGAAATCATGTCCGAAGCATTGTTGTTGTTGTCATCAAAGTCATTGAAACGTTGCCAAATGATTTTTTGTGCATCAAGCATTGACTATTGTACATTGGATATTACATATTGCTATTGAGATATTGGTGTTGATATATGCATATTTTCATCAAATCATTAACATTGATTTATTGTTGTTGTATCATTGATATTGGATCATTGTTGTTGAACCATTGATTGTTGAACATTGGATTCAAGAGTATTGGATACAATTGGCATGCCGTAGAATTCATGAGCTCAGTGTATGGGTGGACTATGGTCTTAAAGCTACGACCTAAATTGACTTGGCGAGGCAGAGGGATACATTGTGTATTGGTCTTATTGGCGATGTCGGTGGATTGACCATTCATTGATTTAGTGTGGAGGCGGAAATCGTGTATCTATATACCGTAAATCGAACCAAGGAAAATTATTAATTATTGATATTGCTTTGTTATGATATTGCCATTGATGATATGATGATTGATAATATGCTTTTAATATGAATGAAGAGCCTACCATGTTCATTCATATAATTGATATTATGATTGTCATCAAAGCATGATAAATGACATGCCATGTTCATACATTGTTATGGGCTACCTCACTTAGTGTATATAAGTCTAATGCATTCATCGTCCATACATTTCAGGTTAAGAGTTACTGTTTCAAGATCGGAGCTAGTTGGTAAAGCGGCAAGTCACCTCGAGCCTTAAGTAAAGTATTTTGTCTCTATGAACTCCTAGAATGGTGGCAAAGTAGTTAAACTAGTAGATTTTGATGTTTTGTTTATGTGTATAAGGTTATGTGTTATGTGTGGTTGTTGAGTGGATTGGTCGAATGGAAATGCTAAGAGGGGGTGAATTTGAATTTTAGGAATTGTGGGATGAAATTGGAAAATTGAAAAATCAAGACAAGAGGATTTATAGTGGTTCAAGCTTAGAATAAGTTCTACATCCACTACCTTAGTCACCACTAATAATTTTCAACCAATTTCACTATGAAATCTTTCCCTTTTCTAGGCTTAGGAGGAACCTTTTACAAATATCAATCTTTCTACGCAAAGATTGATCTTGAGACCCTCACAAGAACAAAGATTACAAAGGAAATAAAATGTATCTCTCAATAGACAAATATGCCCAAAATACACTCAACCACACACCCAATTTGAGAAAAAAGGTTTACAATAAGAGGATTATAAATTAGGGTACAAGATATGAAATTTTAGCACAGGGGTTTGGATTAATTGCTTGTATGTTGCTTTCATGATTAAGAGTTGTTGTTGGTGCTTAAAATGCTTTCTTTTATGCCTTCTCATTGATTTCTAGCCGTTTGGGTGGTTGACATCATAAATATAGCCGTTGAGGCTTCCTTTTCTCACCATAAATGTAGTTCTCCAACTGCTCGCATTGAAACGGTACCTACATGTTTCGAAACACGACTAAAAAAGAAAGAGTTGTTATGTGCATTAAAGAGGTCATATTGAAACGTTCGAAAGCGTTTCAAAACAATAGGGGACCGTTTCGAGACCTGTATCGAAAAAGTTGAACTCATAAAATTCCAATAGCAAAATGTTTCGAGACCAAGCTAGGTCGTATCGAAACGAGTACTTTACCTTTAAAAAATTGGTTCTGACAAGCAATGGTCGAAAACATTAAATGCCCAATTTGAAAAATTTTAACCCCCGTATTGAAACAGATAACTGCCATTTCAAAACAAAGTCAAAGTTTGACATGCCCAGATGAAGGTCGTATCAAAACGAGCTGAGGTCGTTTCGAGACCTATTCGATATGAAAAATTCTAGTAGCAAAATGTTTCGAAACAAGACTAAGCCGTATCGAAACGCCTGGGCAAAATCTACAGATTTAGTTTGAAAACACTTAGAAGAATTTATGGGAAATATTTTTAAACATTAAAACATTTTGGGTTAAATTTTTATTTGCCAATTTTTTACTTTTTGAGAACTTAAAATTTGTTTTACTTTGTAAAATAGTCCTTAAAGTATTTGTTATATCAAAATCAAGTTAATTAAAATTAAGGGTTTTACAATCTCCCTCTTTTTGATATAACAAAACCAAAGCAAAATTTTTAAGTGAGCCCCCCCTTAGTTTAAGCTAGGTTTTGAAAACTTTAAAAACTTTCTTTCTCCCCCTTTTTGTTAGACCAAAATAGAAAAAAGCATAATTCAATGAGAAATAAAAAGATAGGCAAAATTAAACCAAACAACATAAATCATAATTCATAAAGCATACGTTCCAAAAGCAAAATAACATCAACCCAAACTTAAAACCTAAAAAGCATAATCTAAAACAATAAACTGAAGCATATGTTCAAAAACTTAAACGATGCATAATAATAAAATCCTAGATGATATGAGATGAATGCAACCTAAGTGGATCGATCGAATGGAAAATGCCAAGAGGGGGGGGGGGGGGTAAATTGGAATTTTAAGAATTGTGGGATGAAATTGGAAAATTGAAAAATCAAGACAAGAGGATTTATAGTGGTTCAAGCTTAGAACAAGCTCTACATCCACTACCTTAGTCACCACTAATAATTTTCAACCAATTTAACTATGAAATATTCCCCTTTTCTAGGCTTAGGAGAAACCTTTTACAAATATCAATCTTTCTACGCAAAGATTGATCTTAAGACCCTCACAAGAACAAAGACTACAAAGGCAAGAAAATGTATCTCTCAATAGACAAATATGCCCAAAATACACTCAACCACACACCCAATTTGAGAACAAAAGGTTTACAATAAGAGGATTATAAATTAGGGTACAAGATATGAAATTTGAGCACAAGGGTTTGGAATAATTGCTTGGATGTTGCTTTGATGATCGATAGTTGTTGATGGTGCTTAAAATGCTTCGTTTTATACATTCTCATTGATTTCTAGCCGTTTGGGTGGTTGACATCATAAATATAGCCGTTAAGACTTCATCTTCCCACCATAAATGCAGTTATGCAACTGCCCGTATCGAAACGTTACCTACCTGTTTCGAAACACGAATAAAAAATAAAGAGTAGTTATGTGCATTAAAGAGGCTGTATGAAAACGTTCGAAAGCGTTTCGAAACAATAGGAGGTTGTTTCGAGACGTGTATCGAAATGGTTTAGCTCATAAAATTCCAGTAGCAAAACGTTTCTAGACTAAGCTAGGCCGTATCAAAACGAGTACTTTACCATTAAAAAATTGGTTCTGACAGGCAATGGTCGAAAACATTAAATGCCCAGTTTTCAAATTTTTAACCACCGTATCGGAATAGGTAACTACCATTTCAAAACAAAGTCAAAGTTTGACTTTCCAAGATGAAGGTCGTATCGAATCGGGCTGAGGTCGTTTCGAGACCTATTCGATATGAAAAATTCCAGTAGCAAAATGTTTCGAAACAAGTTTAAGCTGTATCGAAACGTCTGAGAAAAATCTACAAATTTATCTTGAAAACACTTAGAAGAATTTATGAGAATTATTTTTAAACCTTAAAACATTTTGGGTTAAATTTTTACTTTTCAAATTTTGAGGTTTTTGAGAACTTAAATATTTATTTACTTTGCAAAATAGTCCTTAAAGTATTTGTTATATCAAAATCAAGTTAATTCAAATTAAGCCAGTAGTTTATAGTGTTGAAATATTTCATGTAAAGTTTCATTGCATTTGAACATTGTTTGGTAGGTCAATTCGGTTAAGAACCAGAAAAAATATGTCATTACAGGTCATGTCGTATAAATATGGGTTAATGGCGTATCGATACGGTTAAGCATAATTGGACTTAAGAAGTAGGGTGTATAGAAATAGTCTAGAGTCATACCAAAACATTTTGCTACTGGAATCCTTTATTTCGATACATATCTAACGTGTATCGAAACGAGTAAAAGTCAAGGTCAAAGGGAGTCAACCCGTACCGATAAAGGGCTTGCCCGTATTGATACAGTATTGTAACATCCCGATTTTGGGCTTAGGTGTTATGCAAGTCGAGTTGGGCCGGTGGAACTGTTGTTGGTTGTTCGAGCCGTTAAAAGGTGGTTTAGGGAAATCAAGGTTCTGGATGGGATAAAAATATGATAAAAATTCCTAAAATCCTCTTAAATTATATTTGAGAGGTTGGTTAAATCAATTTTGCAAAACAAGTTTTGGAAAGCATACATTTCGGGTAGTGACCGAAATGTAAAGTTTTAAAACTGTAGAAAATTGTGTTTTTTCAAAAATAGTCAAAATCTTAGAATCTTTAGGGTGCTTATTGGCAATTAAGCCTTTTCTCTAATTTGGCATGTGTTTTAAATGTTTTATTAAAAATTAAAAGGCTTTTAATTTATTTAATTAGAAAGGTAGTTAATTAGTTAACAAGCAAATTGACAATCTTTTCATTTTTCTCTTTTCAACTTCAACCAAACACTCTCCATTTTCGCTTAAATTTCATATTTTAATCATTCTCAAATTCTCTCTTGATTCCCAACTTTTTCCTTGGTGATTTCTCTCATTTTCCTTCAAGTTCTTTCAAGCTAATCTTACCAAATTTGAAGAGAAGCAAGGATTGGAGGTAAATTTCGTGCTAACCCTATAATCAAGGTTCTTTAATGAAATTCCAAAGATATTTGACTCTTTATTCATGTTTTTATTGAGGTTTTGTTACTAGTTTGATAAAATTTTGAAATCTTGGTAGAAAAGTGATTTAAAATGTGATTTTCGGAGTTGCGATGATCTGGCATGTTTCGATGATTTTTAAATTAGTTTTGAAAGGATTTTAGTGTTGAAATGGAGTCTTAATCATAGTGATTCCGAAATCTTTAAGATTCTTGGTTTTTGAAGTGTTTTTGGTTTGGTTTTTGGGTGTAATGTGGAACCTGAGTTGCTAGAGGAATAAAGATGGTTTTAGGTTGTTTTTGGATGTTGATTGATGTTTAAAGTGTTGGATGTGTTGGGTAATGGCTGGGCTGAGGTTAGAGGTCAATCGATTGAGTGTTCAATTTTTTCTGATGGGTGATTTGATATTTTAGAGCAGGGCTGCGGGTTATCTTTTGAGAGCTAGTGTTTTGGATGCATTATAATGCATTGAACCTCTATTTTATTGTGTTGAAAACATGGGATAGTAGTCCGGAATTAAACGAAGTGATATTGGAGGCTTCGGAAAATCAATAGTTGCGTCGCCAACTGTGGTTTCGCAAGTCGGTGAGTGGAACTTGGTTTTCTAGCGTGGAAACATTTTAGAAAACGTTTTGGGAACATAGTAAGAGCTTGAAATGCTTTACTAAGTTCAGAAGTAAGTAAAGTGAACTTCTCTCCCGAATTGTGATAGTGTGAGCTTTTGGTTTCTCTTGATTTTAAATGTGTTTACCTACTGTTTTAAAGCATGTTTTGAGAATATAAATGTGTTTGATGATGCCATGTGGTTTAAGGACGCACTAGGTAAGTGGTCCTTGTATGCATGTGTTGGTGCATGAGTTTTGAAGCATGGTTTAATGCTTGAGTTTATGGCTATCATGAATCCTTTGTAAAAATAGTGTGATATGCATGGAATGTGGATTATATTGGCAAGTGATATTGAATAAAGTGTTTTGTAAATGAAATCGGATATAGTTAGCCGGCTATAGGATTGAGTGCACTATAACAAGTCGCCTTGGATGTTGAGGGGTTGTGATTGTACCGAAAACTCCACCCAAGTTCCCTAACAATTGAGGATTGTTTAAGGTTGCAACGGTTGAGGGTATCTCCCGGGTGCGAATCTTGTGTGCGTCCCATCTCTCCTTAGTGCTCTATACATCTACCAATGAGTGATGTTGAGGAGTTCTAATTGTACCGAATACTCAACCACGGGTGTCACAATGATGGAGGGTTGCTCTCGTGTGTGAGCCTTGAGATGCCGGTAGATTGTATTAAGGGTGTGGGACAACCCTTGGTAATCCGTATTTCCGATGTGTTTTGAGAATGTTGTTTATCACTTGCGAGCTAATATAATGGAATGAAATGTTATGGATAATGATGTGATGCATAGTATGAAAATGCATGTTTTGATTTAAGCTTAGCATAATGGTGTTTATGCTTGGAAGGCTTGATAATTATGTAGCAATGGTATAATTGTTGGAAAATTTCATGAATCATGTTGCATGATGTTTAGTATGATGATTTTGATGATAAAGTGCATGGTTTGTCAAAAGAGGCATGATGATTTTGTAAAGAGTGAAAAATGGTTTTGTGCATTGATGATGCTTTTGGTTTTGAGCATTCCTCACTAAGCTTGTATGCTTATGCTCTCCTTGTTCATCAATGCAGACAACTAGGCGTTTGGAGGCAGCATCTCAAGGGATCCTTCCAAGAAACTCTTTAAAAGTATGTTAAGTTTTTGAACTAGAGTAATAAAGGCAATGGGGGTGTCCAATGCTATGAATGTTGTTGGTGTGGTATTTTTTGTTTTTGGTGCAAGTTTATTATGCATTTTTGTTGTGTAATTGGGCTTTAAGTTTTTGTGTATGCTTGGAATTGCAATTTGATCTTTTGGTGCATATTTCTTCTAGGAATCATGCCTTTAGTCTCATTACTATTGTTAACAATTCTAGGATGATGTCTATGTCACGTTCTCTTGGTTGTGGATGTATATTTGAGTTGAAAACAAGTTTGGGTAGATGTCGCGATTGTTTCAGATGGCTTAAATCGAGTTAAATCAGCATTTTAAAACATTACAGGCCTAGGTGTTTCGAAACAACCTTGCTTGTTTCGAAACGGTGGCTTGAAGTGGCCTTGGTGTTTCAAAACGGTGAGGCATGTTCTGAAACATTTTGCCTCTATGAAACCCTGTTCCAAAACGGGTCTTAGATGGTTTCGAAATGAACCTTCGTTTTGAGTCGGTCATCAATGTATTGGAACGCTCGTTCCGATACAGGGCTCACTGTTCCGAAAATTTTGGTAGTTAATTCAGTTTTTGGAATATTCTGAGTTTCTGTTTTCTTACATTTTGGTCTCTATTGATCATGTATGCAATTAAATGAGATCAAGTGGTCGTTTTGAGCTAAGATTCCACATAGAATTTTTTAATGAATTTAATAAAGGGTTGGTAATTCGAATTTGGTAATAACCCTTACAATTTGATAAATTTACAAAATGGTCTTTAAGCCTTAAATTGATTATGATCAATGAGCGCCCGTGATGTTGTCTTGTCCACTGATTGTGTACACACATAGGAACCTACGATGCATCTAGACAAGAGAAAAAAAATAGGGTCATTTATTGAGGTAAACCTTCCCGGTTTACTTCAATATTCCTCGTGTGATCCGTTCGGTTTGGTCTAACGGCCAGGCCGGGTCGAGGGGGTTACATTTGGTGGTATCCGAGCCAAGTTGCGAAAGGTTGGGATGATGGTAAGTTGTTGGTAAGTAAATGTGTTGTGAATATGTGTTTTGGTGATGTTTGTTTTGACTGTTGAATGTTTAAAGTATTTTAATGTGGATTATGTGATGGTGATGCCATATATCATAGTTGAATATGAATGTGAGTCGTTATATGATGTTTGATTGGGCTGAACTTTGATGCTTGAGTCGCATGATAGTGATGACATGCATGTAGTATGCTTTATGTTGTGTTGGGGGTAATTTGGGATGCCCATTACCTTATTACCTAGTGAAATGTTTTAAATTGGTTTTGAAAGTCTTGGATCCTTGTTAGGAGCTGTCCTGATCTTTTGTTTGTTTTATGTTTATGCCTTAATGTTAACTAGCACAATGGGACCGAGACGAGAGTTACGTTATGGAGCAGTTGCTTCTGCTGATGGGCAACGTGAGCAAGAGAACGAGGTTCTTCATGGTGGACATTTACCTTCTCCACCGCCACCCCCCCCTGGGGGTGAAGAGAAGGAACAAGAAGGTCATGCTTGTCTGGTGTTGAGAGATTTGACGCCTTTGGTGCAGGCAATGACGATAACATTCTAGGTTGTTGTTGCTGGGGTGCATGTACAAGCGCATGCTGCTGGGCAATCAAGATTTCCATTGGAGCGCTTGAGAAGTTTAGGAGGAGTATAATTTCGTGCTTTATCTTCTGAGGCTTCTGTTGGTTGGATGGCCAGCACGATCCAAATATTGGATTAGATGGGGTGCAATGATGCACGAAAGTTGGGTTGTGCAATGTCGTTATTGCATGGTGATACATACACATGGTGGACGACTACGACCGCGGTATTGGAGCCGGAAGAGGTGGATTGGACGTTCTTCCTGTCTGCACTTCAGAGAAAGTATCTTGAAGTTAGATACTTTGACAAAAAAAAGAGGGAGTTCATGTCTCTGGTTCAAGGGAACATGACAGTGGCTGAGTACGAGGTCAAGACCGTACGATTGAGCCAATATGCTCCGGAGTTGGTACCGAGGGACAAGCATCGTTGTGATCGCTTTCGGTATGGCCTGGTGCAGGACGTAAAGACGTACATGCTTGCGACTGATTATACAGATTTTGATGTGCTGGTGACTCGAGCCAAGGACATAGAGCAGAGCTTGGGTTTGACCTCGCGTGGGGGTGGTTCCAATTTTGGCAAGAGGGTTGCCGATGCAGGCCCTAGTGGTGGGTAGGTAAGAGGAACCGAGACCGTAGATATCAGTCTGCTGCTAGGCGAGGTGAGCCAGCTTAGGGAAATATGCCGAGGTTTGATCAGAACCTATGTTGGACATGTGATTCGCATGAGCACTTGAAGCTGGATTGTCCTCGGGCAGCTTGTGAGGTACATGCTCATGTAGTTGGGCCTAATTCATGTTGGAATTGCGGAGCTGCTGATCATATGAGACGTGAGTGTCCGCTCTTGTCAGGAGGTGGTCAAGGTCGTGTACCAGTTGCTGCACCGCAGATAGGCCGTGGGTGCGGCCGTGGCAATTTCAAGAGGAGGGAGGATGGACAGAGAAGTGTGGCCTATGTAGTTGTTGTTCAGCCTGAGAGAGGTGGTCCTGCGAGGGTGTATGCACATTGTAAGGGACGCAATGACACCGACGTGATTGCAAGTACCTTCACTTTCCAATCCTTATCTTTGTTAGCATTGATTGATTCTGGATATACACAGTCATACATCTTGAGTGAGCATGCACATTTGCTTGGTATTCCTGTTGAGATGTTAGATGTAGGAATGCAAGTAACAAGTTCTTTTGGTGAGACAATTGTTACAAGGAAATTGTATAAGAGATGTCCATTATCTGTTTAGGGTCATATATTTTCAGTTGATTTGATGGAACTACCTTTTTATGGTTTTGATGTGATTCTTAGAATGGATTGATTGGTTGAGCACCAAGCTGTGGTAGATTTTGATGTTAAGCGAGTTACCCTGAAGCTTACGGATGATTATGAGGTAGTAATCGTTGGCGAGAACGTGAAGTTCTTGTCTAATGCAATTTCGGCTCTTGAAGCGAGTAGGATGATGGAGTTGGGTTGTGAAGCTTTCTTGGCATATGTGATGAATCCTGGTACAAAGGAAGTGCGGGTGCACGACATACGAACCGTATGTGAGTTTTTCCGGAAGATTTTCCTGGGTTGCCACCAAATCGAGAGGTTGAGTTTGGTATCGAGTTGTACGAGAATATGACTCCGATGTTCATAGCTCCTTATCGCATGGCACCTAAGGAGTTGAAGGAATTGAAAACACAACTTCAGGAGTTGCTTGACCAAGGATTTATTAGGCCGAGTATTTCACCTTGGGGTGCCGATCTTGTTTGTGAAGAAGAAGGATGGTACAAAGCGTATGTGCGTTGATTATCGGCAACTGAACAAGTTGACGATTAAGAACAAGTACCCTTTGCTGAGGATCGATGATTTGTTTGACTAGTTGCGTGGTGCTTCGGTGTTTTCGAAGATAGATTTGAGGTCTGGGTACTATCAGCTAAAGGTTAAGGACGTGGATGTGCCTAAGACATATTTCAGACTAGGTATGGTCATTATGAGTTCCTAGTTATGCCGTTTGGGTTGACAAATGCACCGGCTACATTCATGGATATGATGAATAGGGTATTCTATGAGTTTTTCAATCATTTCGTGGTAGTGTTTATCGATGATATTCTCGTGTACTTGCATACCGAGGAGGATCATGATAAGCATTTGAAGATTCTGTTACAAGTGTTGTTAGAGAATCAACTTTATGCTAAGTTGAGCAAGTGTGAGTTTTGGCTAAAGGAAGTGGTTTTTCTTGGACATGTGGTGTCAGCCGAAGGTATTCGGGTTGATCCACACAAGATCGAGGCGATGATGAGTTTGAAAACACCTAAATCGGTGACGGAAGTGTGAAGTTTCCTTGGGTTGGCTGGATATTACCGAAGGTTTATTGAGGGTTTTTCTAAAATTGCTGCACCTTTAACCAAGTTGTTGCAAAAGAATGTAAGCTTTGAGTGGACATATGTTAGGCAACAAGCTTTCGAGAAGTTGAAGGAAGCTTTGACGCAAGCTCCCGCTTTGATTCAACCAGAGTGATGCATCATATGTTGGTTTGGGTTGCGTATTGATGCAAGGTGGGAAGGTTGTAGCTTATGCGTCTAGGCAGTTGAAGGTGCACGAGCGCAACTATCCTACTCATGATCTAGAGCTAGCCGTGGTGGTGTTTGCTTTGATGATATGCAGGCATTACCTTTATGGTGAAAGGTGTGTGGTTTACACCGACCATAAGAGTTTGAAGTATCTTATATCACAGAAGGAGTTGAATATTAGGCAACAAAGGTGGTTGGAGTTTCTTAAAGATTATGATCTAACCATTGAGTATCATCATGGAAAGGCCAATGTTGTGACTGATGCTTTGAGTAGGAAGGTAGTTGTTGAGTTGAGAGCTATGTTTGCTCGCCTGAGTATATCGTGTGATGGTAGCTTGATAGCCGAGTTGCAAGTGAAACCTTCCTTGAATCATTTGATCAAGGAGAAACAATTTCTGGATGATTCGTTGGTGCCTTATGTTCAGGACATAGCTGATGGTAAGGCAAGAAATTTCTGTTTTAATGATGACGGAGTTCTATGTTTCAAAAGTCGAATAGTGGTGCCGGATTATGGTCGCACTATTTTGACTGAGTCTCATAGCATTCCTTTTGCTATGCACCCTAGTAGTATTAAGATTTACCAGGGCTTGAAGGACGATTACTACTGGGTGTGGTTGAAAAGGATGTTGCTGATTTTGTAAGCAAGTGTATGGTTTGCCAACGTGTGAAAGCTGAGCATCAGTTTCCTTCTGGTTTGTTACAGCCTTTGAGGATACTGGAGTGGAAATGGGAAAGGATTACGATGGATTTTGTATCCGTTTTGCCTTTGACTCCATCAAAGAAGAACTATGTATGGGTGATTGTGGATCCTCTTACGAAGTGTGCACATTTCTTAGATGTGCATACTACATATACGTTGGATAAGTTGGCAGAGTTGTATATTGCTGAGATTGTGCGGTTGAATGGTGTACCCAAGTCCATAGTGTCGGATAGGGATCCGAAGTTTACAGCGAGGTTTTGGAAATGTTTGCATCAGGCGTTGGGTACACGGTTGAATTTCAGCACTTCATATCATCCTCAAACGGATGGAAAGTCAGAGCGAGTTATTCAGGTGCTGGAGGACATGTTGCGATGCTGTGTAATTGATTTCCAAGGTTCTGGGAAAAACATATGACTTTGGTTTAGTTTGCCTATAATAACAGCTTTCAGGAAAGCATACAAATAGCTCCGTACGAGGCTTTGTATGGGAGGAAGTGTAGGACGCCTCTTTGTTGGGCTGAGGCGGGGCATAAGTTGCTTTCCATACCTAATATGCTCAAGGGAACAACTGAGAAGGTGAAGCTCATATGTGAGTGGTTGAAGGCTACATCGGATCATCAGAAGTCTTACGCAGATTTAAAGCGTAAGGAAATTGAGTTTCCGGTTGGAGATCGCGTGTTCCTTAAGGTATCACCTTTGAAGAAGGTGATGAGGTTTAGACGTAAGGGGAAGATCGGTCTGAGGTTTATTGGACCTTATGAGGTTGTAGAGCAAGTTGGTTCTGTGGATTATCGATTGAGGTTGCCTCCCGAGTTGGATAAGATCCAGGACGTGTTGCATGTTTCTATTTTGCGGAGGTATAGATTGGATCCTTTGAATGTGATGCCAGTTGAGGAAATTGAATTGAATCCGGATTTATCCTATGATGAGGAACCGATGAGAATTCTTGATTAGTGTAGTGAAGTTCTTTGTGGCAAGACGATTGAGCTTGTGAAGGTGTTGTGGTGACACCGAGGAGTTGAGGAGGCCATGTGGGAAAGCAAAGCAAACATGTTGAGTTAATTTCCACATCTTTTTCCTCCAGGTAAAAATTTCAAGGACGAAATTTCCTAAGTGGGGGAGAGTTGTAACGCCCCAGTTTTGGGCCTAGGTGTTATGCGAGTCGGGTTGGGCCGGTGGAACCGATGTCGGTTGTTCAAACTGTTAAAAGGTGGTTTATGGAAATCAAGGTTCGGGATGGCATAAAAATATTATAAAAATTTCTAAAATCCTCTAAAATTATATTTGAGAGGTTGGTTAAATCAATTTTGCAAAACAAGTTTTGGAAACCATACATTTTGGGTAGTGACCAAAATGTAAAGTTTTAAAACTGTGGAAAATTGTGTTTTTTCAAAAGGAGTCAAAATCTTAGAATCTTTAGGGAGCTTATTGGCAATTAAGCCTTTTCTCTAATTTGGCATGTGTTTTAAATGTTTTATTAAAAATTAAAAGGCTTTTAATTTATTTAATTAGAAAGATAATTAATTAGTTAACAAGCAAATTGACGATCTTTCTTTTTTCTCCTTTTCACTTCAGCCAAACACTTGCCATTTTCTCTCAAATTTCATATTTTCTTCCTTCTCAAATTCTCTCTTGATTCCCAACTTTTCCTTGGTGATTTCTCTCATTTTCCTTCAAGTTGCGATGATTTAAAATGTTATTAATGAGTTTGATAAAATATTGAAATCTTGGTAGAAAAGTGATTTAAATGTGATTTTCAGAGTTGCGATGATTTGGCTTGTTTGAGATGATTTTTTAATGAGTTTTGAAAGGATTTTAGTGCTGAAATGGAGTCTTAATCATAGTGATTCCGAAATCCTTGAGATTCTAAGTTTTTGAAGTGTTTTTGGTTGGGTTTTTGGGTGTAATGTGGAATCTGAGTTGCTGGATGTATAAGGATGATTTTAGGTTGTTTTTGGAAGTTGATTGATATTTAAAATGTGTAACACCCAAACTTTGGGCTTAGGAGTTTAGGGTCTGAACCGGACCGGTCTAAGAAATGGTTCGAATATAAAAGGGAGTTTTAGGGAACACCTAGTTCGGGATGCTTTAAAAATATAGAAAAATATCTGAAAATTCTCATTTAATATATAAAGGTGATTGGTGAAACCAATTTTACAAAATAAGGATTGGAAATGCTACATTTCGGTGTAGTGACCAAATCGCGATTTTTGCAAAGTTTGGTAGTGACTTTTTTGTAAAGGATTGAAACTTTGAATCTTTAAGGAGATAATTTACAAAAAATGTTTTCATCAGATTTTTCCTTAATTTGGGTGATTTAATTAATGATTTAATTAAATAAAATAAAGGTGATAAACTACCTTTGACTTTCAAAACTACTTTTCTCTAATTTTCTCTCATTTCATTTTCTCTGAAAATCCTATCAACCAAACACTTTTTCTCCAGAAAAAATCACTTTGTTTTCCACTTCATTTGTTGAGATTTACATCACTCATTGATTACTAATCAATCTTTCAACAAATCCACTTAATTTCTACATTGTATTTTCATGGAATCTTGCCCAAATTGAGGAGAAATCATCTTTTAGAGGTAAGATTGTTCTTCTCCTCTAAATACTCAGTTTGTTACTGAAATTCCCAGGTTGTCAATCCTTTATTTAAGATTTATGAATGGTTTTGATGTTGGAAACAAGAATTTGGCTTAGAACTCAAGATTTTGGAAGAGATTTTGAAGATTTTCGTGGTAATTGATTGGGCTCTGTTTTGAGATGGTTTTCTAGTGTATTTTGGATGTTAAACGATGTTAGGAATGAGGTTTTATCAATCCAATCCCGAATAGGTTGTTTTCCTAAGTTTCTGCTTGTGAAAATGGTGGTTTTTTGGGTGATTTTGGTATTCTGTTAAAGCTGGAGGTATAAGGACGAGTTTAGGATTGTTTTTTATGTTAATTGATGTTTAGAAATGTTTAGAAGTGATGGATCTTGGCTGGGTTATGTTTTGGAAGAGTTTGGAGGTGATTTCGGTTGTGTTTGGTAGCCGAAATGTTGGGTTTAGGTAGAGCATCGAGTTTTGGAGTGTTGGCTGAAGATTTCAATGCATGATGATGCATTAATCCTCTGCTTTTATGTGTCTAAAACAGGGGAGACATCTTCGGACACTTTTGGAGTTGATCCTGTAACACCCCAATATTGGGCTTAGAAGTTTAGGGTCTGAACCGGACCGGTCTGATAAGCGGTTCGAATATAAAAGGAGGTTTTAGGGAAAGCCTAGTTCAGGATGTTTTAAAAATATAGAAAAATATCTAAATATCCTCTTTATATATATATATATATATATATATATATATATATATATATAAGAGAATGGTGAAGTCAATTTTACAAAATTAGGTTTGGAAATACTTCATTTCGGTGTAGTGACCAAAATGCGATTTTTGCAAAGTTTAGTAGTGACTGTTTTGTAAAGGATTCAAACTTTGAATCTTTAAGGAGCTAATTAACCCAAAATGTTTTTCTCCAGATTTTCCTTAATTTTGGTGATTTAATTAATGCTTTAATTAAATAAAAAGAAAAGGGAAACTACTTTTTGGATTTCATAACTACCTTTTCCTAATTTTCTCTCATTCCTTTTTCTCTCAAATTCCCATCATCCAAACACTTTTTCTCCAGAAACTTTCACATAGATTTTCACTTCAATTTATGATATTTCTATCATCTATTGGTTCCTAATCAATAGATCTTGGAGATGAGAAACTTTATTTTGGCTTAAAACTCAAGATTTGGAAGAGATCTTGGAGATTTTCATTGAAATGGATTGGGCTCTATTTTGAGATGATTCTTTAATGTATTTTGGATGTCTAATGATGTTAAAAATGAGGTTTTGTCAATCCAATCTCGAATAGGTTGTATTTCCTAAGTTTTTGCTTATGAAAATGGTTGTTTTGGAGGTGTTCTTGGTGTTCTGTTATAGCTGGAGGTATAAGGACGAGTTTAGGTTTATTTTGGATGATAATTGATGATTAAAAATGGTTACAAGTGATGGATCTTGGCTGGGTTAAGTTTTGGAAGAGTTTGGAGGTGTTTTCGGTTGTGTTTGGTAGCCGAAAAGTTGGTTTTGGGTAGAGCAGCGAGTTTAGGAGTGTTGGCTGAAGATTTCAATGCATGATGATGCATTAATCCTCTGCTTTGATGTGTTTAAAACAGGGGAGACATCTTCTGTCACTTTTGGAGTTTATCCGGAAGCTTAATTGGTGTTTCGGCAAGCAAGCGAAACAAAATTGGTGAGTGGAGTTGGTTTCCAGATTTGGAACAATTATTTGGAGGTTTTGGGAGCTTAGTTTAAGTCTAAACAACTTAGCTAAGCTCAAGAGTAATGTAACCCCCTTAACCCGGCCCAGACGGTTGAACCGAATTAAGAAGTTTACACGGGGAAAACCAAAGTCAACCCGAAAGTCAACCTTGATTAACGACCCTTTTTTTCTTTTTAATCTTATCTAAATGCACATTAACCCTAGATATGTTCACAACATTAGCATATTCAAAGCTCACAGCAATCAGAAAACATTTAGGGACTTGATTGCACAAAACATGAATTTAGGGACCAAAATGCAAATTCTGAAAATTAAAAGGACTTAACCCAATTAAAAGTTACCAATATGAAATTAATCATTTTTCATGCTTCTCTGCCAAATTTCAGCTGAAACGGACATCTCAAACTCATTCAATTGCATATACAAAGATTGGGACCAAAACGTAAAATTTACAAACTCTACAAAGATGCCATTAACCGAATTAACGGTCACGTACCGGTACGCCAGGAGTAGTATCGATACGCGGGGAAGGCAGTGACCAAACTCACAGGAAAGGTATCGATACACTCTCCCGCGTATCGATACAACATTCATATTTGGCCTACCGTATCGAAACACCTCGCAACTGTACCGATACCCCTGTGCAGAAAAGCACATATTTGGCTTATGCGTATCGATACGCGAGCCCGAGTATCGATACACACACCAGAACTGTCCCAAATTCAGCCCCAAAAATGCATCAAGCATCAACATAATGTCATCAAATCATACCAACAAGTCATTGCATGCTTAAGGAACATAAAAGCATCAACCATTCTCAAGCATGGCATCAATTAAGCAAATCCCCATTTCTATAGGCATGCATCCTATTTAGAAAACCATTCAAGCATCATAATACCAAACCAACTTCACAAAGGCCAATTACATGTTCCTTCATCAACAACAACATAGAACCAACTTAGGGAGTCCAAGACATCTCCCAAAACAACAACATAGGTCCCCCATTGCCAAATGCCAAAAGCTAATAGTGTTAAGAAACTTTCACCATACATGAGCTTAAGCTTCCACTTAGATTCTTGTCCTCTTGCTGTCCTTTAAAGCACTTCAATGCTCTGCATTATTGGTTTAAGAAAAGAGATAGCGTAAGCAAATAGCTTAGTGAGGAATGCTCATTTAAAACAACTCAATAATGCATTTATAAAACACCTTTATAAACCTTAGTTCAAAACAACATTTATACATGCACATAAGCATTCAAAACAAGCATTTCATGCTTCAAATTATTAACATGTCATATTGGCCACAAGTGATAATCATAATCTTTTTCTATCTCAAAATACAATCAACATAAGATTCACACATGGACTTTTAACCACCATTGTGATCTTACAATTCACAAGGACCACACATGGACTTTTAACCACCATTGTGTCCTTAGCACAAGAATCACCCATGGACTTTTAACCACCATGGTGTTCTTAAAATACACAAGGCTCACACAAGGACTTTTAACCACCTTTGTGACCTTAACCAAGAATCACCCATGGACTTTTAACCACCATGGTGTTCTTAAAATACACAAGGCTCACACAAGGACTTTTAACCACCTTTGTGACCTTACACAAGAACCAACCATGGACTTTTAACCACCATGTTGTTCTTAATACAAGAACCACCTATGGACTTTTAACCACCATAGTGTTCTTAACCATTCTCAAGACATCACTTGCCAATATACATCATTTAACAACAAGATTCCACTGTTTTAAAGCATTTAACAAAGTCATAATCATCATGCATCGTTATGCATCAAAACCACATTTAACAATGTTCAAAAACAAGGATCTCTTACCTTGAGCATCCTTCAACTCATGGCTTATAAAATCAGCAATTAACATGCTACAATATGCTTTCAAAACAGAATTTAAAACATGCAAACAATCACATTGCATTCAACCAACTCATGGTTCATCAACAAGAGAGTTTTTCCGAAAACTTACTCTTGAGCTTAGCTAAGTTGCTTAGACTTAAACTAAGCTCCCAAACCTTCAAAACATTGGTTTCAAAGCTGAAAACCAAAATCCACTCACCGATTCCGTTTCGCAACTTGCCGAAACACCGATCAAGCTTCCGGATCACCACCACAAGGATCCGAAGATGTCTCCCCTGTTTTAAACACATCAAAGCAGAGGATTAATGCATCATCATGCATTAATATCTTCAATGAAAGCACCTAAACTCGCTGCTCTCATCAACACTCACATTTCGGCTACCAAACACAACCGAAATCACCTCCAAACAACTCTACAACACTACCCAACCAAGATCCATCAAATCCAAACATTCATAAACCTCATTTAACATCCAAAAAGAGTCCAAACACGTCCTTATACCTCCAGCTATAACAAATCATCAAGATCACTCCAAAAACCATCAAAAACTCAAGCAAAACTTAGGAAAATTAACCTATTCGGGATTGCATTGATTAAACCTCAATTTCTCATCAATTATACATCCATTTTACATCAAAATGACATCTCAAAACAAGGCCCAATCAGATCATACGAATTTCATCAAAAATTAACCAAATCTTGCATTTTAAAGCCAAGATCAAGAACACAATTGTAAAACCTTTAATAAAACACAAATCAAGGATTGAGAACTTAGGAATTTCAGTGAAGAACTGAGAATTTAGAGGAGAAGAACGTTCATACCTCTAAACTTGAGTTTCTCCCTTTTTAGAACCAAATTCTTGAAAATCCAAGTAGCAAATGCTAAGGTTTTGTTGAAGAGATGATTAGAGATCAAATGAAAGTTGAAATCTCATTTTTAATTGTCAAAATCAGAGGGAATTTTGCTGGAGAAATGTGTTTGGGTTGAGAGAAAAGAAAATGGAAATTTGGAGAAAAGTTAGTTAAAATGCCAAAATATCTTTTCCCTCCTTTTTACCTTTAATTAAAACCATCCATTAATTGATTAATATTAAGAAAAATCTGGAGAAACTCTTATTGGGTAAATAGCTCCTTAAAGATTCAAAGTTTCAATCCTTTTTAAAACAGTCACCCAGTTTTCAAAAATTACATTTTAGTCACTAACCCAAAATGTCACTCTTCCAAACCTCATTTTGTAAAATTGATTTCACCATTCTCTTATATATAATAAAAGAGGATTTTAAGATATTTTTCCATATTTTTAATGCAACCCGAACTAGGCTTTCCTAAATTCACCCTTTATATTCGAACCGCAACCCGACCGGCCCGGTCCAAACCCAAAACTTCTAAGCCCAAAATTGGGGTGTTACAACTCTCCCCCCTTAAGAAATTTCGTCCTCGAAATTTACCTGAAGGAAAGAGGTATGGAAACTGCTTCAACATGTCATCCTTCCGCTCCCACGTGGCTTCTTCAACACCACGATGTTTCCACAACACCTTTACCAACGCAATGGTCTTGCCTCGAAGAACTTTACTATCCAAATCCAGAATCTTCATCGGTTCTTCATCATAGGTCAAATCCGGATTCAATTCCACTTCTTCCACAGGCATCACAAGTGAAGGATCTGATCTATACTTCCGAAGCATAGAAACATGAAACACATCATGAATCTTTTCCAACTCTTGAGGTAACCCCAACTTATACGCAACAGGACCCACACGCTCGATCACCTCGTATGGTCCAATGTACCTAGGGCTCAACTTACCCTTTCGGCCAAACCTCATCACCTTTTTCCAAGGCGAAACCTTCAAAAGCACACGGTCACCCACCGCATACTCAATCTTCTTACGCTTCAGGTCCGCGTAAGACTTTTGCCGATTAGATGCTGCCTTCATGCGCTCACAAATGAGCTTCACCTTCTCGGTGGTCCTTTCAACAAAGCTGGCATCGAAACCAACTTCTGGCCTGTTTCAGCCCAACAAAGAGGAGTCCTACACTTCCTCCCGTACAAAGCTTCATAAGGTTCCATTTGAATACTTGCCTGATAACCATTATTATAGGCAAACTCCACTAAAGGCAAATGTTTCTCCCAAGAGCCCTGAAACTCAATCACGCAGCACCTCAACATATCCTCCAAAACCTGGATAACACGCTCGGACTAACCATCCGACTGCGGATGATAAGATGTACTGAAATTCAACCGTGTACCCAAAGCCTGATGCAAACACTGCCAGAAACGCGATGTAAACCTCGGATCCCTATCTGACACAACCGACTTTGGCACACCATGCAGCCGCACAATCTCAGCAATGTACAGCTCTGCAAGCTTATCCAAAGTGTACGTAGTATGCACAGGCAAGAAATGCGCAAACTTCGTCAGGCGATCCACAATCACCCACACCAAATTCTTCTTCGATGGCGACAAAGGTAAACTAGACACAAAATCCATGGTAATCCTTTCCCACTTCCATTCAGGAATCCTCAACGGTTGCAACAACCCTGAAGGAAACTGATGCTCAGCCTTAACTCGCTGACACACCATGCACTTGCTCACAAACTCAGCAACATCCTTCTTCAAACCCACCCAATAGTACTCATCACGAAGATCACGATACATCTTAGTACTACCAGGGTGCATAGCAAAAGGACTACTATGACCTTCAGTCAGAATAGCACGCCTCAACTCAGCATCATTGGGCACTACTATCCGACTCCCAAAACACAACACTCCATCATCATTAAAACAGAAATCCGAAGGCCTATCCTCTGCAATATCCTGAACATGTGGTACCAAGGAATCATCCAACAACTGCATTTCCTTGATCAACTGAACCAAAGATGGTTTCACTTGCAACTCAGCCACAAGACCACCATCACGCGAAATACTCAAACTGGCAAACATAGCCCTCAACTCAACAGCTACCTTCCTACTCAAGGCATCCGCTACAACATTAGCTTTTCCAGGGTGATACTCAATCGTCAAATCATAATCCTTGAGCAACTCCACCCAACGTCGCTGCCTAAGATTCAACTCCTTCTGAGACATCAGATACTTCAAACTCTTGTGATCCGTGTACACAGTACACTTCTCACCGTACAGGTAATGTGTCCAGATTTTCAAAGCAAAAACCACTGCAGCCAACTCGATGTCATGCGTAGGATAATTGCGCTCATGCACCTTCAACTGCTGTGATGCATAAGCCACCACCTTACCCTCTTGCATCAACACACATCCCAAGCCAACATAGGACGCGTCACTATACACTACAAACTCTTTCCCTGATTCAGGTTGAACCAAGATAGGAGCTTGCGTCAAAGCTGCCTTAAGCTTCTCAAAAGCCTGCTGTCTCGCTTCCGTCCACTCATACTTAACATCCTTCTGCAACAACTTCGTCAAAGGTGCAGCAATCTTAGAAAACCCATCCACAAACCTCCGGTAGTATCCAGCCAAACCAAGGAAACTACGGACTTCATGAACAGACTTAGGAACCTTCCAATTCATCACCGCCTCAATCTTCTGAGGATCAACATGAATCCCCTCAGCAGAAACCACATGACCAAGAAACACAACTTCCCTAAGCCAAAACTCACACTTGCTCAGCTTGGCATAAAGCTGATTCTCCAACAAAGCTTGCAACACAATTCTCAAATGCTCTTCATGCTCCTCCTCAGTACGCGAGTACACGAGGATATCATCAATGAACACCACGACAAATTTATCCAAGTATTCATGAAATACTCGATTCATCATGTCCATGAAAGCTGCAAGAGCATTTGTCAAACCAAACGGCATCACAAGGAACTCATAATGCCCATATCTCGTTCTGAAAGCTGTCTTTGGAACATCCACATCCTTCACCTTCAACTGGTAATACCCTGACCTTAAGTCAATCTTAGAGAACACAGCTGCTCCCCGAAATTGATAAAAAAGATCATCAATTCTCGGCAATGGATACCGATTCTTGATAGTCAACTTGTTAAGCTGACGGTAATCAATGCACATTCTCATAGTGCCATCCTTCTTCTTCACAAACAAAACCGGTGCACCCCATGGTGACACACTCGGCCGAATGAAACCACGATCAAGCAACTCTTGCAGTTGCGTCTTCAGCTCCTTCAACTCTTTAGGTGCCATTCGATAAGGGGTAATGGACACTGGAGTTGTGTTCTCATACAGCTCAATCCCAAACTCCACTTCGCGGTTAGGAGGCAATCCAGGCAACTCCTCAGGAAACACACCAGGAAACTCTCGCACAGTCCTGATATCTTGTACACGCAACTCCTTAGAACTAGGATTCATCAGAAAAGCAAGATAAGCTTCACAACCTTGCCTCAGCATCCGGCTCGCCTCCAATGTAGACACCACATTGGCAAGAAACTTCACATTCTCACCAACCACAACTACCTCGTAATCATCCGCAAGCTTCAACGAAACTCGCTTATTCTCAAAATCCACTACAGCTTGATGCTCAACGAGCCAATCCATACCAAGGATTACATCAAAACCATAGAAAGGCAATTCCATAAGATCAACATGAAAAACATGATCTTGCACAACCAAAGGACATCTTCTATAAAGCTTTCGAGTCACAACAGTCTCACCAAAAGAACTAGTGACACGCATACCAACATCTAAAGACTCAACAGGCAAACCAAGCAATTCAGCATGCTCACGCAATATGTATGAGTGAGTAGATCCAGAATCAATCAAGGAAAGTAATGACAAGGATTGCAAATTAAAAGTACCTGCGATCACATCCGTGTCATTCCTCCCCTCCCTTTGGGCATACACTCTGGCCTGGCCACCACCCTCAGGCTGAACAACTACAACATGAGCCACATTCCGACCACCTTCCTCTCTCCGCTGAAAGTTACCACGGCCGCGCCCACGACCTCTCTGTGGTGCAACAACAACAGGAGCACGTCCTTGGCCACCACCGGCCAACTGAGGACACTCCCTCCTCATGTGATCCGTAGATCCACAGTTCCAGCACGAATTACCAGCTGCCACAACAGGAGCTTGCACCTCCCTCACAGCTTGAGGACAATCACGCTTCATATGGCCACGCGATCCACACGTCCAACATGCGTTCGGTTCAGCTCTTGCCTTGCCTCCCTGAGCAGGCGCACCACCACCTCGCTTAGCTGAAGACTGATACTTCTGATCACGTCCTCTCTTGTTCCGTCCACCACCGGAACTATATTCAGCAACTCGTTTACCAGCACCAGAACCAACACTTCTAGGAGATAAACCCAAATTCATCTCAATGTCCTTTGCTCGGCCAACAAACACATCAAAATCATTATACTCAGCAGCCAACATATACGTCTTTACTTCCGTCACCAAACCATAACGGAACCTTTCACACCTCTCCCGCTCATCCGGGACAAGCTCAGGTGCGTACTGACTAAGCTGAACAAACTGAACCTCGTACTCAGCCACAGACATGCTCCCCTGGGTAAGAGACATGAATTCTCTCTTCTTTTCATCTAGGTACCTCACACCTAGATACCTTCTCTTGAACGCGTTCTGAAAGAACGTCCAAGTTACATCAGCATCCGCCATCCCAGAGATAGTGGTTGTCCACCAAGTGTATGCATCATCTTGCAACAATGATACCACACACCCCAGCTTCTGCACATCAGTGCAATTCATTTGCCCCAAGATTCTCTTGGTACTTTCCAACCAAGACTCAGAACCTTCAGCAGACAAACCCTTGAACTCAGTCCCTCCCAGACTGCGTAAACGTTCCAAAGGTAGTCTAACACCAGCATCTCTCTGATGCCCAGCTCCTTGAGCTCCAGCTATCGCTGCTCGAAAAGCTCCAGCAATAGCTTGTACCAACATTGACATGTCAGGAACAGCTTGCCCCTGACCAGCTTCAGGTCCAGCGACTCCAGCACCAGCTGCAACACCAGCTCCTTCATCCCCAGCACCACCACCACCAGGCGGAGGAGGTAAATCCACCATATTCTCAGCATTCTCCTCATTCTCATTTTGAGCCATAGCTCGCGTATTACATCTCGTTTCTCTACGAGGTGCCATTCACTAACAATGCAATCACAATGCAATAAACAAAGTCAGGCTCAGCAAGGTAAGCAATCCAAGTACTCAAGCTCATTTCTACTTAAAAACAAATCATTACATTAGCTTTGATTTGGAAATGGTTCCCCCTAACATGCTTTCACCACAGCATGCACCACAATTGTAACATGCTTACAATTCACACATCATGCTTTCACTCAACAAGCATACAAAGCATACATACTTTAATCACCCACATAATCATTCCCAATTACACGAGAACTCAGCTCTGATACCACCAAATGTAACCCCCTTAACCCGGCCCAGACGGTTGAACCGAATTAAGAAGTTTACACGGGGAAAACCAAAGTCAACCCAAAAGTCAACCTTGATTAATGACCCTTTTTTTTCTTTTTAATCTTATCTAAATGCACATTAACCCTAGATATGTTCACAACATTAGCATATTCAAAGCTCACAGCAATCAGAAAACATTTAGGGACTTGATTGCACAAAACATGAATTTAGGGACCAAAATGCAAATTCTGAAAATTAAAAGGACTTAACCCAATTAAAAGTTACCAATATGAAATTAATCATTTTTCATGCTTCTCTGCCAAATTTCAGCTGAAACGGACATCTCAAACTCATTCAATTGCATATACAAAGATTGGGACCAAAACGTAAAATTTACAAACTCTACAAAGATGCCATTAACCGAATTAACGGTCACGTACCGGTACGCCAGGAGTAGTATCGATACGCGGGGAAGGCAGTGACCAAACTCACAGGAAAGGTATCGATACACTCTCCCGCGTATCGATACAACATTCATATTTGGCCTACCGTATCGAAACACCTCGCAACTGTACCGATACCCCTGTGCAGAAAAGCACATATTTGGCTTATGCGTATCGATACGCGAGCCCGAGTATCGATACACACACCAGAACTGTCCCAAATTCAGCCCCAAAAATGCATCAAGCATCAACATAATGTCATCAAATCATACCAACAAGTCATTGCATGCTTAAGGAACATAAAAGCATCAACCATTCTCAAGCATGGCATCAATTAAGCAAATCCCCAATTCTATAGGCATGCATCCTATTTAGAAAACCATTCAAGCATCATAATACCAAACCAACTTCACAAAGGCCAATTACATGTTCCTTCATCAACAACAACATAGAACCAACTTAGGGAGTCCAAGACATCTCCCAAAACAACAACATAGGTCCCCCATTGCCAAATGCCAAAAGCTAATAGTGTTAAGAAACTTTCACCATACATGAGCTTAAGCTTCCACTTAGATTCTTGTCCTCTTGCTGTCCTTTAAAGCACTTCAATGCTCTGCATTATTGGTTTAAGAAAAGAGATAGCGTAAGCAAATAGCTTAGTGAGGAATGCTCATTTAAAACAACTCAATAATGCATTTATAAAACACCTTTATAAACCTTAGTTCAAAACAACATTTATACATGCACATAAGCATTCAAAACAAGCATTTCATGCTTCAAATTATTAACATGTCATATTGGCCACAAGTGATAATCATAATCTTTTTCTATCTCAAAATACAATCAACATAAGATTCACACATGGACTTTTAACCACCATTGTGATCTTACAATTCACAAGGACCACACATGGACTTTTAACCACCATTGTGTCCTTAGCACAAGAATCACCCATGGACTTTTAACCACCATGGTGTTCTTAAAATACACAAGGCTCACACAAGGACTTTTAACTACCTTTGTGACCTTAACCAAGAATCACCCATGGACTTTTAACCACCATGGTGTTCTTAAAATACACAAGGCTCACACAAGGACTTTTAACCACCTTTGTGACCTTACACAAGAACCAACCATGGACTTTTAACCACCATGTTGTTCTTAATACAAGAACCACCTATGGACTTTTAACCACCATAGTGTTCTTAACCATTCTCAAGACATCACTTGCCAATATACATCATTTAACAACAAGATTCCACTGTTTTAAAGCATTTAACAAAGTCATAATCATCATGCATCGTTATGCATCAAAACCACATTTAACAATGTTCAAAAACAAGGATCTCTTACCTTGAGCATCCTTCAACTCATGGCTTATAAAATCAGGCAATTAACATGCTACAATATGCTTTCAAAACAGAATTTAAAACATGCAAACAATCACATTGCATTCAACCAACTCATGGTTCATCAACAAGAGAGTTTTTCCGAAAACTTACTCTTGAGCTTAGCTAAGTTGCTTAGACTTAAACTAAGCTCCCAAACCTTCAAAACATTGGTTTCAAAGCTGAAAACCAAAATCCACTCACCGATTCCGTTTCGCAACTTGCCGAAACACCGATCAAGCTTCCGGATCACCACCACAAGGATCCGAAGATGTCTCCCCTGTTTTAAACACATCAAAGCAGAGGATTAATGCATCATCATGCATTAATATCTTCAATGAAAGCACCTAAACTCGCTGCTCTCATCAACACTCACATTTCGGCTACCAAACACAACCGAAATCACCTCCAAACAACTCTACAACACTACCCAACCAAGATCCATCAAATCCAAACATTCATAAACCTCATTTAACATCCAAAAAGAGTCCAAACACGTCCTTATACCTCCATCTATAACAGATCATCAAGATCACTCCAAAAACCATCAAAAACTCAAGCAAAACTTAGGAAAATTAACCTATTCGGGATTGCATTGATTAAACCTCAATTTCTCATCAATTATACATCCATTTTACATCAAAATGACATCTCAAAACAAGGCCCAATCAGATCATACGAATTTCATCAAAAATTAACCAAATCTTGCATTTTAAAGCCAAGATCAAGAACACAATTGTAAAACCTTTAATAAAACACAAATCAAGGATTGAGAACTTAGGAATTTCAGTGAAGAACTGAGAATTTAGAGGAGAAGAACGTTCATACCTCTAAACTTGAGTTTCTCCCTTTTTAGAACCAAATTCTTGAAAATCCAAATAGCAAATGCTAAGGTTTTGTTGAAGAGATGATTAAAGATCAAATGAAAGTTGAAATCTAATATTTAATTGTCAAAATCAGAGGGAATTTTGCTGGAGAAATATGTTTGGGTTGAGAGAAAAGAAAATGGAAATTTGGAGAAAAGTTAGTTAAAATGCCAAAATATCTTTTCCCTCCTTTTTACCTTTAATTAAAACCATCCATTAATTGATTAATATTAAGAAAAATCTGGAGAAACTCTTATTGGGTAAATAGCTCCTTAAAGATTCAAAGTTTCAATCCTTTTTAAAACAGTCACCCAGTTTTCAAAAATTACATTTTAGTCACTAACCCAAAATGTCACTCTTCCAAACCTCATTTTGTAAAATTGATTTCACCATTCTCTTATATATAATAAAAGAGGATTTTAAGATATTTTTCCATATTTTTAATGCAACCCGAACTAGGCTTTCCTAAATTCACCCTTTATATTCGAACCGCAACCCGA